>JAWWTY010000077.1:41541693-41725928 GCA_035222235.1 Margarornis squamiger | reverse complement strand
TGGGCTCCCGGGATGCGGGTGCCCCTTCCCGCGGGATCAGTGGGCTCCCGGGATGCGGGTGCCCCTTCCCGCGGGATCAGTGGGCTCCCGGGATGCGGGTGCCCCTTCCCGCGGGATGCGGTGCTCCCGGGAGCCCCGTGTGACCGCGGTGACACGGGCCCCGCGCTGTGACCGCGGTGACACCGCCGCTGCCGCTGCATGTTCTGTCGCTGGGAGGGGAAAAGGAAAGGTAAACAAGCGCGGCGAGAGCCCCGCGGTCCGGCCACGGGAGCGTTTCAGGGGGATGACGGTGCATCTTGCCCCTCGGAGCAGGGTGCGCAGCCAACAGGTTTGCCTTCGCCTCTTTCACCCCAGGGCTGCAGCCTGGCCCTGCTGACGGAGGCTGGAGGTGTCCCCAGTGCTTTGTCAGTGCGGGTCGTGCTGCTGTCGGTACACTTACTGCGTTGAAATTGCTGCCTTTAGGTCGCGATGGAAGTCAGTCGGATTGCTAGCGAGGTCCTGGGTAGAGGTCTTTGTGCTTTCTGCCAGGTTTTGGCACCCAGGTGGTACTCCACTAGTTAAATTAATGGAAGGTGACTTCTAAAGGTGTTTGCGGTTGATGTACCATCTTGGTAAGAGTTGAAGGACAGATGTGTGTGGCTGGTTTTGTTATTTGTTTGGGTCTTTTTTTGCCAGTAAGTGAACTGAATAAAGTATTGAAGAACATCTACTAGGGAAAAAACCTGTATTGGCCAGGGGATGGTTGGTGACAAAAGTGACCCATTTTCAGATTGGATATTTTTATTGCTAAAGGATGCTAGTATACCTGTGAAAGAGGCACTTTTACATGGGATATGTGTATCTAAAAAGCTTTGGGTTTTTACTGACACGTGGAGAGTTTCTTATTTACCATCTTGCTTCCAAGAGCTTGTTAAGAGTAGATGGGCAAAGAATTGGTACCATTACAGTTACTGAAGCAGCTGAAGCGTATTGTGTGATTTTCAGCCATCCAGCATGAATGAATTGCATGCAAATGTGCTTACGCCTGCCCTCTGTAGTGCAGTCACTAGTTAGTCATATTGGCTGCTTTTTTGGAGTTGTTTATTATGGATATATTTAGATCTTCAGGCTCTGGGGAAGGACCAGTTTAATGGATCTCAGCAAACCGAAGTCTACATAGAAGTGTTTACAAGCAAATGTTTCTTATTGTAGAATTAAGCATTTTTTTCAAGGCATTCACCATTAGGAACTGGTTTAAGGAATGGTGGGATTTTTTTGACAGCTATATCACAGAAAGTGGGAAATTGCCTGCTGGCTATTTTTATACGATTGCTGATCCTTAGAAAGAAGGAATCTGAAACAAATAAGAAGTAGCAGTCATTGCTACACAATGCATCAAATTTTACATTGTGAAACGTCAAAATGTTAACTTAAATAGACTAATGTTTGCCCCTTTTATGTGTGCAAACATCCAGATTTGAGGACTTAATAATAAAAGCTAAGGAGGACAAAGTCCATTCTTGTCTCCTGTTTTTCCTGAATATTCTAGGTGACCAGAAAAGTGGTAGGATGATGGCATGATTTTTCAAGTGGTTGGGAAAAGAAGGTAACCTGAATGCTCGAGCTCTGCCTGGTAGTCAAGGTATCATCTAAGACAGCGTGTTCATCTGCTTCTTTTAAAAGAATCTTTTTGATCCACGCTTGAGGCTTTCATGAAAAAGAAATAGGGAAAATTACATCTTAAGTGGACTTAGTGTTTTATGGTTTTTGTTTTTCATTTTACACAATTGAGAAGCAGGAAAGTACAGTTTGAGTTCTGGACCCTGTACTGCTGCTGCTGCTGTTCCTTGGATCATTTTGCCACGAGAACTGATATTCCGATGTAGTGTGGGTGGTTGCACTGTAATAAATAGTCTGCTTTCTGATTATTTTAAACAAATAACATGTTAGGAGTGTGCATGTTAATATGCTACTGCAGATATTCTTCTGCTTGAAGTAGTTATCTTCCTTGTGCACTGTTCTGACCAACCTGGTCTCTTCTAATTTGCTGCCTTCAGTATCATATTTGAATAATTCTTTTGCAGTCTACACCTTCCGTTTATCATTGTCCTTTTTATCCCATTAACAATGCTAATGCCAAAGTAGCACCTTTGTCTTGCTTAGCCTGCCTTGCTTTCAAGGGCACAATATCCTGGTGCAGCTAGCTTTTTTTCCTCACAGTGTGTGTCTCCTGAAATAATGCAGTTCTTTTCTTGGATTTCGTTTGCTTTCAAAATTTCATTGAAATGCCGTAGCTGTAAAACTGCTTGATGAACTTCTGTCCATTCCTACTTAATAGTCCTTTCCAATCATGCCTTAAAATAAGAAAGCTATGAAACATGTTTCAGGTCAGGGAAAGGCAGATAGTGCTGAACTGCAGTTGATGATGAATAATGTTAAATTGCATAAGCTCTTAACTTTAGTAACCTGTGAGGTTCTGCACATCTGTGTCACACTGTTCTCAAGCACTGAACTGTAATGCTACAGCTGCTGTAATAATGTAAAGTAGCTGTTGTTTTAATACACATAACAGTATTATGTAAGAGCTTAAGAGGATTTGAAAAAACTGTATATTCCCTTACAATTCTAGGATAACTCACCCTGGCAGAATTCTAGTACACATAAGTTGATTGAGTCACCAATGTTAAGAACTTAATGAGAAAATGCTACACTTATGAAATATAAACCTGAGCATGTTCACTTTCTGAAAAGCTGAATCTCTCTGTGTTACAGTAATCTACAATAGTGCTGGGACTTAAATGTTGCACTGAATTTGACAGACTGGTTTTTACTCTTTCTTTATATATCATTGTGGTTTTTTCTACAGCGATCTCCTATCTGAAGGTTGGTGGAAACTGGTCTTCAGCTAACTTTACTTGGGACATGATAGCCTAGACTTTTATAGTCTTAGTTCATGTTGAAGCATGGTGAATTTCAGGTGTCTGTCAGTTCCTAACTAATTTAGGATGCTATAAAAGAGCATAAAGTGTTGAAAGTGAGTAACTGTAGGTTGGGGACAGTCTATTCCTTAAGGTTTAAGTAGTTTGTCTCCTAGATGGAAAATGTCAGTCTCACCGAGGCAACTTAAATCAATTCAGCACTTGAAATTTACTGTACCAGATGTATTGCTAAAGAAATGAAGCTATCTGACATTTGACCTTGAAGATGCTCTTAAGAAATTTTATAGCAATTATTATTGCTTGTAATAGGTATTAACAGTATGTACATACATTTGCATCTGAATAGTCATGTTTGAGATGGAGTTTGATGCTTTCACCTCCCTTGGTATGGAATAGAAATCATGTCTGTGGTTCTGAATTTACACAGCAAAGATGTAGGTGTTAAAACAGTGGTAATGTTGAAATGTTACGCCACACTGAAACATTCATTGATTACTGGCAGAATGTTTAGAATTCCTGTTAGTGATCTTGGCTGCACTGCCTGGAATGACAACATTATGTGGTAATATTAATAAATAGACATTTGAAAAAGGTGAAACAATTCTGCGGATTCATGAACATGGAGCAGAAGCAACTCTTCTGAAAGAATCCACGTTGGTGGAGTAGAAGTCTGAGTTGTCTGTTTTCTGCAGAGTTCCTGCAATAAGTTTCCTGGAAATACAAGATTTAGTGTCCTATCTAAAAGATAGTGGTACCATCATGAATCACAATAATGTGACTTCTGTGTGATATGCAAAGTGAAATTTCTTTGTTAGTTTTGTGTTCCTAGCTATTTTGGGCAAAGAAAAAAGGAAAATGTGCTGGTATTTAGAGTATCAAAGTCTTCAGGAATCTACTTGGATACTTCTTATCAAGTTTGGAAAAGCATAATTTTGGGCTAGGGAGTCCAGGTAGCACGAGTTATCTCTGTTGCATATACAATGGTTGGCTGAAACACCGGACCTTGATTGGGTAGGTGTATGAATGTTTGTAACTGACATATCCATGCTGATTTTCTATAGTAGAGGAGAATTTTTTCTGGTAGTGGGAACTGCATAACATCATAATTTCAATTGAAACTAATTTTTCTTTAATATTGTGACATCACAGGATCTGAACAAAATTTTATAACTGATTTACAGATATAAAAAGAAATTACTAGTAGATATCACAAAACTTAGAGCAAATCCTTTTAAAAGATGTTATTACTATTATGCAGAAGATAATTTATGAGACGTGGCTATGTGGGAAAATTTGGTATTTTTCTTATTCTATACAACAATATTTTAGGAGCAACTTTAGAGCTTGAATGCTGTATTGCTGAGCATCTGGTTTGTGAACAAGTCTGTAGTATTTTTTTTTTTTTTTTTACCTACATACTGGACTTGGAGAGTAGGCATAAGAGGAAAACAGAGAAAACATGAAATTAATTGCTTTTGGAGCTGTGACTGCTGTGAGGACCTTAAACAGTGTAAAGCTATTGCCGAGTTCTTAAATCCATAGGGCAGACTGTGTTTGTCTTGCGTAATACCTCCTCTTAGAAATGGAAAGTACCTTGTCAACTATAGTGATTATCAGCACAGTTGTGAAAGTATCTTGGGCTCTTAACATATTTCACAATTTCAGTGTCAGTGACTACTGGTGATGGGTTTGTCCGTGGATCATAGTTTGATCACTCTTAGCACATCTGTCCTAACAGCTTTGGTGTCTGCTCTGCAGTCATGATTTTGCTGTTACTACTACTCTCTCACTGTTGCTTTGCAATATGTACATACTTCAAAGTAGTCTATATTTTTTTTCCTCATTCTACTCACCTACTTGTGAAAGAAAAAGGAAATAGACGTGCTTGACTTTTAAAGTGGACGCCTTAAAGGACCAATTCAGATCCATCTTTTTTTCACTTGTCTGTATTGAAGATGGTTCTCACAAAGATACCAACTGTGTGGTGGGGTTTCTACAACACAGGTCTCAAATTTTAGTTTGCTCTTTGCTGGTGTTCTGCAGACCACTAACCACAACTTTGCAAACTCATGTGAAAGAGGAAAGCTTAAAATTTCTGTGCTTCATGTGGCCACCCTAATCTTCAAGAAAATAGATGATACACAGCAATCTGTAGGTCTAAAAGTTTGGAAATTCTTTGTCTAAGAAATAAACGTGTTCTTTAATTGATAGTATCCTGAATGGTACATTGTATTTTAAGTTTCCTTATGTGTTGAAGCTGCCTCAAAGTGTCTTGCTCTTAGAACTCAGGTCATGCAGGCTCTCATCGTTTTCTGTTACAAAATAGTATTAGTAACTTTTTGTTCTTCTCAAATGTATAACACTACCCATCTTCCCTGCTCCCGCCTCCCCGCAACCTTTAGTTGGTCGCGGAGCAATGTTTTACTAAGTTTATTGATCTGCCAAATATTTCTGCTGCTGACTGTTCACTGAATAATGGACCCTAGAGTTGAAGAATTCTTGTTAGCATTTTGCTTTTACTTCTGGATACTAAGAAGAGTTAAGGCTAGGCATCAGTAGCTCTAATGCCTGCAATGCATTCTAAAATAATGAAACACTAATACTTCACTATGGACTTCCCAAACATTTAATGGCAAAACTTCATCAGCAGTTGGCAGTTCTCATATCTTTTCAGAGCAAAATTCTCTAGACTGTTTAAAGAATACAATAAAATTGTGCAGGTTAATTCTTCTTTTTATATTTGGAGCATAACACTTCTTGATAACTCTTCATCATGATCTTCATCATTTTAGGTGTAGCTGTGCTGAATGTTAGAGAGGTTTGCTTATACATCTTGACATTTTAGTAATACGGTATGAGCTGGATGGTGACATTGACAATAAGGCCCAATAGGAAAATAAAAGAAGTGCATGTACACCTTGGGAAAAAATCTACTGTTTTATTGTGGAACTTGCTGGGAGCAGGAGGTTTTATGGGGTTGTCATCAGTGAAAGGGAAGATCCATGTGTGTGCTGTGGTGCAGTCATGCAAAGTGGAAAATAAAGCTCTAGAGGGCATTGTATATAAGGGCTGAGTTGTAACACAGCTGCCCCTATGAATTGTGTCTTACCCCCGTGCCAAAAAAATGCTGCATTTCCAAAGTGTTTGGCTCTAGGGCAGGTATAGATTGCCCTTTTCTCTTGAGTACCTTTCAGTGGTGGTTGTGAAGGCTGAGGTCACAGGAAGGTGAAAGAGGAAGGACTGCTGGACTATGATACCTGTGTATGGAAACAAAAGGAGAATACAGGTTCTTGGGTTCTTAAGTCCCATATTGAGTGTTGAATATTCAAGAAATATTGGGTAGTAGGACCTTAAGAGGTTTGACATACTCTGGAGGAGTTGAGTCCTGACAAGTTTTCAGAGCATGTGGTTTGCATGGAGTGTGCATGTTTTTCACACTTCACTCTTGCAGCGCCTTGTACCTGTTTCCAGCATCTTGGCTCTCACTTATGTAAAGGAAAGGTGATCAAAAACCCGTGGGGGGAAAACGTGACTGTGTAACAAAATCGGTGAAAAAAAGGAGTGAAGGTGTAACATTGTCATTTGTGAGTAGCGGCTCATTTAGTAACACTGTTTTTAAAGGCTCATGGCTTAGCCTGTGATGGTATCTTACAGTAGGATGACAGATAAAAATTGATAGGAAATACTGGAAAAATGTGAAAAATTATACTTGCAGTTTGCGTACTAAGTTGGTATATCCTCCGGTTTGTTCTCATATTCTAATGATTTGTATAAATTGCTTTCAGAGTAGAAAAGATTGCTTTTGAATCTCCATGATCCGTTTATGTCAAATTTGGGGTTTAGTGTTTCTAAGAACACTAGCAACATAAATCTTACTCTCAACATACAATTATGTAGTAAATAAATAATTGGTATAGATGCTGTTACTCATCTGAGACAAAAGAGCAGAAGGAGAAACAGGGTAAAACAACTTTAATCTATCTGGTGGATGTGTATAATGTGTGCATCCACTGAACTATTCATTCTCAACTCCTGCTACAGAAAATGAAAGCGTGTGCTTTTAAGAGATGATTCATTTGATCTATTTGGCTATCTGCTTTAGGGTGCAATTTGTTTTATCATAGACTCTTATCTGTGTTGACTGAATCTCCATTTATCGTGAAGGGAGACAGGAATGGTTAGCTGTCTGTGGATGGACGAGTCCCAGTGAAGATTACTTGAGCTTTCATGTCTGTTAGCCTGATAATGCAGGGAAGTCTTTGCAGTGATAGTATTTCAATGTTCTGTTTAAATGGGACCTTGAATCTTCATTTTCTAAAGTAAGAAGCTAATACACACATTAAGGTAAGGTGAGCTAGGCTGGTCTTACATGCAATGTAGAATCTAATGAAACTTTTTGAAAGGGGTGAATTGCTCAAAGTAAAACTAATGTCTCTGAAATATGCTGTTTTTCTAAACAGACCTATTCATCCCTTTTTAAAGATGGTTGAATCACAGTACTGTTAAGCTTCTTAATGGGATGCATGTGATATTACAAAACAGCTTCTGCAGATTTCCATTACAGTGACTGTTTGCAGTATTTTATGGGATAGGTTATATGAGCTTCTGTGCAAGGAAGGATCTGTTCGGAGTGTATTTACTGCTAAATGTCTACATTGCATAAAATGAGTATCGGGGGTGTAGCTGAGTTCTGGTATAGTTAGGGAAAACTGCATTTTTAGAACCATAATTAGCCACATGGATTGAATGCTGCTAATGGTTACTAAACTCACCAACTAGACAACCCAGATTCTCTAATGCTGAAAAGTGAACTGATCAGGGCCTTGAGGCAAATGTGAATGAAAAGACAGGTAAATATTTTCTGTGCTATAACTGTCTCTTAAATGCTTTTGCTCAATCTGTAGTTTGGCTTGCTGGTAAAGTGTGACTGGTGGAGAGTTCGCTTGTCATGTGCTTTAGTCTGCAGCTCCTTCATATGGTAAAAATGCTCAAGAGGTCACATAGTAAAGTGGATCACTGAAATGATCCATCATTAAAAATAATCCTGTTTTGGAGGGTGATGGTAAATCTGGAAGTTTTGGGTGGTTTCATCTCTGGTTAGCCCCAAAAGTTTCACTGTTATAACTAAGAAGACAATAGCAAAGAAAGGGTCTCAAAGAGGCTTCAGCTTGAAAGTGCTTAATTAATCCTTAAGTACTTTCAAAATTCTACTTTCTTACTTTGAAGAGAAACTGAGAAAAAGAAACTCTTCCAAAAAGTATTGGTATAGCAACTACGATCTTTTGATAGCGTATTTAAATTGTAATCAAGGCTTGTATCTATATACACTATGACATTTTTACATCTACTTCCTACTACTGAACAATTCTGAGTCTTGGTATGTTCAAACCGTGTGTGTGTCTAAGATCCTTGTGTTTAGCTGTGGGAGTTTCATCTTTGGGGACTTATTCTAAAACCACAGAATAAAGGGGTAGTTTTTCAGTTATTGTGAGGACTTTGTTAAATTGTTAAAGAACCTGCATTAATTTTTATTACAGCTAATGGGGTTGCAACATTAGTAAGCACAGTTTATCTTCCATTTCTGTAAGCTCTTATCCAATTGATTACTGTCTGATGTATTTCTCCATAGCTTAAACATAACTGATTTTTGCTGGAGTTCTGTTGACAGGTTGTTTATGTGTATTCTGTGATTTAGAGTTAAATCACTTGTTGAGTTTGTACAAAGATGGTTGAGAATGTGCCAAGTGAACAAAATAATGAGTATAAATCTTTCCTTACTGCTGAGTGTTGCAGTTAAATTCAGACAAGTTGCATTCTGTTACATCTGGTTGGATTTGTTCTCTCCCTTTTCTTCTGCCAGGGATGGAACCTTCCTCAGTTTAAGGAAAAAAAGCTAAGTCAAAATTGACTGAGGCTTTTTTACCTCTGTCTTCTTTATCTCTTCCATTAACAAAGCTTTGGTTTTACCAGGTGTTTTTGAATTCAACACTTAACAGAAAATCTCTCTTAAAGCCATATCTTGTCAGAGAGAAAATGTATTTGATGATATGGGCCAAATTTGTAGGATGTGATGAATTTATGGTAATAGAGATGTAAATCTTGATGTTTGGCTTAACATTCAAGAAAGAAATGGTCCACAAAGACATGAGCCCTGGAGTTTGTGTTGTTACTAACTTCAGTTGCATAGGGAGTGGCTTTCTATTTATTGACTTTTTTTTTTAATAACTCAAGAATTCTAAAATTGTTAACTAGTTTAGCAGAAGATATTAACTAAAGGATAACATAAATGGGTAAAATGGGCTTGTAAGAAGGGATGATGTCCTAGTGACAGTTAAAAAACGTTGTCTTTAAACTGTGTGCTCCTTTTTTCCTCTAATTTCTGTAATCTAGAAGCAGTGAGGAGTTAGATTATGGTGCTGTGGAAACAGCAGTACTATAAAGTATGTTTGCGTGGAGTGGTTTTCTGATGGGTTTTTGGTGTTTTGTTTTGGTTTTGAGGTGTTTTTGTTTTTCAAAAATACCATATGGGGCACAGCTGATTATATCTCCTATTGCTTCTTACAGGTTAAGGTTAGGGGGTTTATGTGTGCACATGGACTGTTTTTCATTAGTCTGCATTTTGGGGATTAGGTTAGTGTGATGGAATAGTATACAATTGTAGTAAGGCATTGCATGAAAACATTATGTCAGTGCACAGTAGTGGTAGTGAAAAAATCTCAAATTGGCCTAAGAAAGTAGAATAGGATAAACCAGGAAATGTGTGGAGAAAGGTGAGAAGAATGCTAAAGCCTGTGGAATAACCTCTGCAAAAGGAGTGACAGACTAGGACTCCAACAAGATTACACTGAAGCTAGAAAGGGAAGAAGCTGAATCTGTGAGTTGCTTGAGGCAAGGTAAATGGAGTATGATAGTTCTTGTTTTGGAACAGCCAGTGAATGAGAAGATGCCCAAATTATCAGGAGATTAAAAACAAACCAGAGGAAGTGGTTCTTCTCACAGCACTTAGTTAAGCTATGCAATTATTGCAGTATGGTCTTGATGCTAAAAATTCGCAGGCTTTAATAAAGTCCCTGCCCAGTTTCACAGGGAAGGGTGGGGTGGAATCCATCAGGTGCTATTAAACACAAAGCCACTGCTCTCACATGTAAAGAAGTTTTTGAATCTCTCAAAGATAAGGAGAGTTTCATTGTTCATTGTTACATTTGCTATTGTCCTATGTTCTTCCCTGTGTGTCCAGTAATGGTTACTTACCAGGTAGGAGAGTGTTTGACATGGGCATTTGGTGTAATGTAGTGTGCTTGAACTTAGTTTAGTGCTTTTTTCAATAAGGATGGGATGATATTAAATGGGAATGGTAGGGGAAACTTTGTAAGATGAGCATTATGGGAAGCATTGGGAAGCAGATATGCCAACCCCAATTTTGATACTATGGCATCTAGTGGAGTGGAGTGGTTTTTGGAAGAGCATGTGAAGCGTAGTGCTTAGTAGCAGAGTGAAAAGCTGCATACAGCAACACAGCCCGGTGAAGGTTGTTAGAGCTTGATTGCTATCTTTAAAGAAACATAAAACCCCAAGCCTCAATGTTTATTTGCTTGTCACACTTATGTTGTTCCTTGTCTGGCTTGTGAAGTTTTGGAAGTTGATTGACTTCATTCAAATTTTACAGGTGTGGAGGTCTCAAGCTGAATTCCCATGGACTTTGTGGAAGCAGACAGCTGGATAGCAAAGAGGTTATACCATGGCTCCAGCTGAGAGAAGCAGTAAGGTGAGCTTGTTAAACATCAGAGAATCCTCCTAGGACCCCCAGCCCTGTAATTGAATTCATATGAACCCAGATTCATTAGGTTCACTGTGAAATAACTTGTTTAGCTGGGAATGTTTTTAATCTAATGCTTACATTTTGACTTGAGAATAACTAATGTAAGGAGCTGTCTTTTTGCCAGCTTCCTTTTTAAGGATTTTCCTTTTGAAGTTCAGTTTTGAAACTGTGAAAATACATTCTAAAGAGCCATGTTTTCTGTATTTTATATAGAGTTGGCAATAAGCCATCTAGTTTTCATATTTCCAGCTCCATTGCACTCCAAGCTGATGAAATGCTTTTTGATAGCTACAGTTTTTCATTTAAACCTCGATCTAAGTTCAAGATGCAGGAAAAGTTTTTTGTGAAGTTTTGTATGTGGAAAAAAATGGCAATGGGATGTAAGACCTTCAAGACCAGTTTTGAATATGAATGTTTTGTAAGTTGGGTCTTGTTTGCTTAAATGCCAGATTATCTGGTAGGCAGGAGTTCAGCACATAAAAGCTGAACTCTCTGAGTTTCTCCCCTTCCTTCCCACTCTTCTTCCCCTTCCCCTGACTCATTCCCAGGACTGCTGAACATATGCAGTCTACATGCAAACTTTTTATCACCAGTTTTTGTAACCAGTCAAAATATTTAAGACATTTTATGTAACACTAAGAGTGCATCCAACTCAAATGTGTGAGTTCAGCCTGTAAAGCTTCATTTGTTGTAATCACAGTACTGATTGATAATGCTCAAATTAATGAGAATAACAAAATTAAGTATCATATGTCACTCTGAGCCTTGCTAAACAGGAAGCCTTTAAAAGGGAGAAGGTAATAAGTCCAAAGTCATGCCATCAGAACTTTGTATTAGAGCTGTTTCATGCAGAATATGGAGTATGTCAAAAATAAGATAAATCAAGTATGCTCTTCTTGCCAATATTCTGTACTGCCCAGCTGATTCCTATTGGAGCTGGAAAAGTTAGAGATTTCAGCTTTGCCAGTTTTAACAGTCCTTATTACACTGATTTCTTCAAGTGCTTCTTGCAAGGCTTTTGAGTCAAGGCAATTAAGGCCACTGAGTGTGAGAGAAACTTTCATTATTGCAGTGTTGAAAAGCACTTTCTTCAAGCATACTGATAATGTGATGCTGGAAATCTGCTGGTTAGCGTGGCACGGCTTATCAAACCCTTTTCAAAAACTCTGAAGAATTTAATAAATCATCTGTAGTAATGTGCTAATGTACCTTTAGGATAATTACACTATAAAAATTTTGCTTCCTTTTATACAAGTATGTAATCTTGTCTTTTTATTTTTAGGTATACCTGACAGTGATGATGGACTATTTATTTGCATCAGATACTCTTATATGAAAATACCACTTTTCCAAAGAGTTTAAATATTATTTCACCTTCTGAAACAGAATGGCAGGCTTCAAACGAGGATATGATGGAAAAATTGCAGGATTGTATGACTTGGATAAAACTTTGGGCAGAGGTCATTTTGCCGTGGTCAAACTTGCTCGGCATGTCTTTACAGGTGAAAAAGTAGCAGTGAAAGTAATTGACAAGACCAAACTGGACACTCTAGCCACTGGACATCTTTTCCAAGAAGTTAGGTGCATGAAACTAGTGCAGCATCCCAACATAGTGCGACTCTATGAAGTGATCGACACCCAGACTAAGCTTTATCTAATCTTAGAGTTAGGTGATGGTGGAGATATGTTTGATTACATCATGAAACATGAAGAAGGTCTGAATGAGGATCTGGCAAAGAAATATTTTGCACAAATAGTTCATGCTATATCCTACTGCCATAAACTGCATGTAGTTCATAGAGACTTAAAACCAGAGAATGTGGTCTTCTTTGAAAAACAAGGACTTGTGAAATTGACTGATTTTGGCTTCAGCAACAAATTTCAGCCTGGAAAGAAGCTCACCACAAGCTGTGGATCTCTTGCGTACTCTGCTCCTGAGATTTTACTTGGGGATGAATATGATGCACCAGCAGTTGGTATGTTCTCTTTGAATTCAACCCATAAGCTGTAGACTTAAATACTGTGATGTTGTACCTCTTTGTTTTCTGTTTCAAGATACTGCCATATGTGGAAGCCAACTAACTGGCAAGAAATAATATAACCTGGATGAGCTATGGATGAGTTAATGCTATTTGAAGGATGAGTTAATGCTGTTTGAAGGAGATACTCAAACATCCTCAAAAAAGCTTAGAGGTTCTTTCTGTATGAAACGATGCAATTGTATCCATTGCAATTACGTTTTCTATTAATAACAGTGTGGATGACAAATGTTAGATTTTTGTACATACTTTGTTAGAGAACCCATCTTCTTTTTGGAAAAGTACCCGTTTTAAAATTTTATTTTAACATGACCTCCCACCCCATGCAAAAACCCCAACCGCTGGTGATTTTCTTTGCTCAGTTTAGCCATATAACAATGGGCTTGTGAGCCCAAGCTGCTTGTGTGTTCTGCTGCAAGGTGGTGGGATGCCATCTGCTACCAAAGGAGGAAACAGGGAATTAAAGAAAGCTTCAGCTCCCTCTTCCCTTGTTCTACCCCTCTTTTGTCTGAGAGCTGCAAGTAGGAGTTGAGTTTCCAGTTGCTCCCAATTGTTTAAAAGGTAAGAGAAATAATAATGTGTAAAGGAATCTGCATGTTTCTAGCTGGAAAGTGGAGTGTGCAGGACAGACTACTACAGATAATTCTCTTACTGTCTCTGTTAGGTCTACTGCATATTCTAGTAGAAGTAATTTAGAGATCTTTTTGAATAGCTGTTAACATTGATAGAGCCACTGAATATTGTCCTGTATTCATACAGATTGTTCAAATCTGTTAGCTGAGGTACAGCTCACTTCTCCAACATATTTAGGTAGGTATAATTCCAAATGATGCTCCAAAAATAGGTTCTCGTAGTTAACATGCCTCTTGTTCTTGTTTACTCAGTGTCTTAATACTTTTACCGTCTTAACAGCACCTGTCAGGACTCTGTACTTGGCTGTGTGCATTTTTACTGTGTTTTATAGTAGCGGCTGTAGTTGTGGTTTAAATTAAGACTGAGTTGTCCAGATTTTGCTAATTTACCTGAGGTAAACAATCACCTAATTTTGTATGCTGACAGGCACACTGTTGAACCACAATTTTTGCATTATTTTTGATATAAATGTTTTTAGCTACTAGATCTTATGGTCTTTGCCTAAACATTTGAATGAGGCTTCATGGCTTCTGACCTTGAATAGGTATTGTACTCTGGGTTTTCTGGACTTGAAAGTACTTTCTCAAGTGTGCTATAATTAGGAATTTTGGATCTGTGTTATTTGTGGGTTTGCAAAGCTGTGTTGATGCTACAGTGATGCTTTGCAAAATTATTTCTATTTAGAGTCAGATGGTTTAGATTAGTTGGTTCTGGGTTTATTACTGGCAAACCAGAGCTCCTGAGTTCTTCTGTGTTGTTCTTTGTCTCTTTGAGAATTTCCTGAAGCATGAGTGTAACTGATTGCAGTGGCCTCCAAAACGAGATGGGGAAGTGCATTTGTTAAATAGTCTGTACAGTGCCTTGTGTGACTTATTTCTTGCAAAATGGAATAGTAGCCAAATTTTGGAGGATGAGCAAAAAATGAAGTTTTGATATTGCTGCCTATCTAAAGAGGCTTGGAAAAAAGGTGGTGCATGGGGATTAATGGGGGAGGGGGAATTAGGAGCATTATGACCAGGTGGTTCAAACTGAATTATACAATTAACAAAGTGCACTTTGGACCTCCAAATGATAAATGTAATAATGTTTCTTGGAGGACTTTGTAAGCAAATAGGAAGGTAAATTTCTGAATAGTACTACAAGAAAATTTTTGAATGAATTCATAGAAGAGGAGGTCTTGCTAATATAGAATGGATTGATGTGAACAGTAGAAAAATTAGGAAAATGTTAAATTCTTCTAGCTTGTGTCTAAGGTTGCCAGTTAAGCTCTATTTCTAAGAATATTTAAATACACATTGGGTGTTAGTTTTTGCTTACCTATTTCCCAGTATGTTGTCTCAGTTAATGGATACTGAGAACTTCTCTCCTACCTGACCTATTGCAGTGCTTGAATCATAACATTTTAGTGGTATGTTTTTCATCACTTTGTAATGCACTGTATAAAATCTCTATAAAGTACTGTCAGTACAATAACTAACGGAATAAAAATACCAAAATTTACTGCATGATGCCAATAAGATGACATTGAAAGGTCTGGATTTTTCTTTTCTAACTATGGGTAAAAAAGAAAGATAAACTATGTAAGGTTTCTAAATATGATTTGTGTTTTTTAAATATGAAGATAGTGGGGAAAAATAAAATTAGATTGTTCTTTAAAGCCCTCTTTCCCCCAAATGGAGTCTTTAATGTAGAATTTGAACATATGTTTAGGAAATTTATCACTAACAATGTAATTATGTAACTAAGAAATCGGCTTCTGAAAACGTTTTTTAACTTTGAAAGATAAACTTCCATGCTAGGATGAGGTCACACTTGTGGACTGGAAGTGTGTATAAATTCAGCAGTAGACATTGTCAAAAAAGAAATTGCATCAGTTGCATTTTGATGCTAGTAATGTGCAAGGTGTGTATATATAGCTTGAAATCGTGGTGGTGTTGTGAACTCATTCAGCTGTTGGCTGAATGGGGCTATTAATATTGCAATAATAGTGACTGACAATGGCTGAGATTTTTTTTGCCAATCAGGATGAAATTACATTACAGCTGAACCAATCTAGAAACTAATTCCTTAGTAGAAAGGAGGTCATGCCTTCCTTAGTGCAGCTGCATGGTCCTGATGCTCACTTGAAAACCAACTCAGTTTACTACAATGACAGATTCAGGTGGGTTGCCCTGCTTATACTCTGTGCATGTGAAGGTACATTTGCATTCATTATAATATTCTAAAACACCACACCTGTTTTTATTTATGCAAAATTGTTGCAAAAATTATTGCAAAAGAAATTGATCAAGGTAGATGATGGGTTTTTTTGCCAAAGACCTTTGTCATAAAAATGGCTTTTCTGGTATCTTGTGAATAATGTTAGAATGAGTATATAAAGGAAAAGACTTTACGTTCCCTTTCTTTACATTTCAAAAAGCTGAAATATTTAGGGCAAGTCTTTTATTAAGCTATATGCTTAATAACTACAATGGAAAAGCTTGCTTTATGAAAACATAACTGTTTCAGCTAGTTTAGGGATTAATCTCCCCTTTGTGATGCCACTTGAAAGTTTTCACACTTGAAAAGAGCCTAGTTAATTTAGGTCTCTCATTTCCTTTTGTATTGAAAGCTGTAGTTATAATGATGCAAGAGGAATATTGGGCAATGACCATATGTTCCCAGGCCTTTTCAAAAAGCTGAGCGAGTTAGATAATGAGAGTTTCTCATGTTTTTTCATACTTAATTAAACTTTATTCTAGTCAGAGGAAAGTGAGAGGACTGTTGTTGGACATAAAGTTCATTTCATAAATCAAATGGACATACTATTTTTGATCAGAGTTCTTTCTAGAGCAGTGGTGTGATCCAGTGAACTCCAGCAGTACTCAGAAGTGGATAACTACAGACAAGAAAGAATAAAGCATGCTTCTGGTAGTACTTTTCCTTTTGCTCTACTAGTGTCAACAGAGATTGGATCAGTAAATATATAGAAATCACCTCTTTCCTAGGTGATAAAAGTGAACTGGAGATTTACAGATTAGTTGATTCTTTCAGAGGAGAGCAAGTTCTATTTTAACTGCTTGGCATCTCTACAAAGTGAAGTGCTGTGTAGGCTACAGTAATTCTGGAAGACATAAGCATTTCTGATAGGTTAATTCTGTGTCTGATTTTATAGATGCATGGAAACATTTGCAGAGTAAATTCATTCTTCTGATGATAAGAAATGGCCAAATTCAGATTGTAAGATTGGGGGTTTGTACATTTAGCACAGTTGAGCAGAGGCCTTTAGAATGGTACTGTAATGCACAAATAACACAGTAGTTGCCATCACAGTTACTTAACGTTGCAGTCTGTCATCACAGCAACACAAAGACAATGGTGGTGAGATGTTCCTCATAAAAGACATGACTAACAGGAATCATAAGGTTACTGTAGCTTAGTGCTATTCAGCTGGCAGTGTGTCCTCCAAATCCAACTTGCTGCTTCCTTGGAAGCTGCTGGAAACATCCATGGCTTTAGTAATTAGATGCCATCTTTCTTGTACAAATCAGGCCTGGATATCTTCTGTCCATATGATAAACCAATGTATTAATTATGTAGTCATACATTTTTTTGTAATTAGAGGAGAGAGAAGCTAGGCTTTGTTATACATACCTTTTGCTTTCCTGAGATGATGATGTATTGCTTTTAGACCCACTTTGTGTCTGTTGAAATGATCCTAAATTCTTTTGTTGTTGGTTTTTGTGGTGTTTTGGTTTTGTATTTTGTGTCAAGCATTTGCAAGGGCTTCTTAATTGTATATAGTGTTGCTGGAGTGTGTTTGGTCTTTCAAAGCTTCAACCGTGTTCACAGGTGTTTGAGCTTAGCTATGTAGCCCCAATGACCCTGCCTGGCCTGTGTGGAGCTAGTTTTGATGTTTCTTGTTGTGCGTAACACTTTATTCACAAACTGAATGACTAATGTAAGCATAATGGCCAATGGCTATATACAGTAACCTTTTACACTATAAAAATACCGAATATAACATTTGACAGGCTGGAGTTTAAGAGAAAAAAAAAAAAGTAAGATATTGCAAACTATATACAGTATTGAATAATTGAGCATACCTGGCAGCATTAGCCTAATTTGACAGAAATGAAAAGCAAGAATTCCTACAAAAGCTTTTCTCTGCTTGTTTTGTTTTGAAAATCTCCCTTTTTAATGTTGTATCGCAACACTTCACAAGATTTATAGTTAGATACACGGTGGAATGAGTTGAGGCTGTAAGGGAGCAGAAACTCAGGGTGTAATACTTAGATGCTTCCAGTATAAGAGGTCTGCTTCCCCTTCTGTTTCACTTGCGTCAGTGCAGAGCTCCCCCTTCTCCTGTGCTGTGCGTCTCATGTGTTGCATGGCCGTTTGATGAACTGATTTTTATCAGCTAACTTGACAGAAAACTGCTAGAAAGCCAAGACCCGACAGAAAGGCTGTTCTCTGCAGGCCTGACTTCTGCCAGGTTAGCAGAGCTGTTTGTTCTCTCAACACTGAGCGGAAGAGCTGGTGCAAAGGAGGTGAAGGAAGTGTACAGCTTGGACTGGAGTTCTGTGGGAAGGTGGTAGGACCTGCCTCTCTTTTGTGTTAGCAAGTTTAGGTTAGATCAGCTTTGCCAGGCTCACTTCTCTTCATTGGCTGGAATTCAGTAAGGATTGTCATTGCCAGTGCATTTTTAAAAATGTATGCTCTTACGTCTCAGCTTCAAATGCTTTTTGAAGCAGACCAGAAGGAATTGATTAGTACCAGGTGAATTTCTGTCCTGCTCTCTCAACCTGTGTATTTGTATTAGTGGCCACACTGTCTGCCTTCTCCCTGCAGTGCTGTGTATCTTATGCTGCTGAAAAAAGAGAGGCAAATTTGAAAAATTATCAGAAATTAACTTTTTATACTTTTTTAGAAGGGGCACATGGAAGGAATTGGTTGTAGAACACTTGTAGAAAGTGACAGTTCTTGAGGATATTAATGATGTTAACCAAGAATTTCTGTTCTGTGGCAATCTGCATGTAGGTAGTAAAATTTATTATTAGTGAAAGGGGAATTCAATTTTCATGCATTATGCTATCCTTTGATTTCCCCCTCCTCCCAATCTAATTGCTCTATTGACAAGAAAATACTTCTAAAGCCTCAAATTGAGGTTGTTATGCTGCAAGTGTTGGAACCTTGTATTCAGAAGTGAAGCTATGATGTGATGGGGCTGCAGTTAACAGTGGGAGTCTGTGATCCTGATAAAGTCTCAATAAATCTGCACGAGCTAATATTTATGAAGTATAATTTATGTTCCTTTCTGCATTACTTTATGCAAATGTTTCAATGCATTCACCAATAAACTGCTGGTGAAGCAAAGAACTATTTATCCAAGTGAAACTACAGAGGAGAAGCTGTCAAGATAGTCTTCACTTACTGCCATATCAGCTAAACTGTAAGCTAAGCGTAGGGTTATTTCTTAGTCATCTTGCTGTGTTCATGGGACAACTGTTTTCTTGGTATTTCAAACTGCTGTTGTGGAGCAAGATTTCATTATGATGAATGCACCTCTGCAGCCAGGAGCTTAATTTCATGCATCTTTCAAACAAATATTCAGATTAATTATGTTCAGCCCATGGCTGACTAATTTGGCAACACAACCTCAATCAATGGTGTACTACCTAGTTATATACCAGATGCCCAAGTTTTGCATTCATGTGTAAAGCTGTACTAAGATGTTAATTTTTATAAATAAAGTACAAATTAGACATTGTACAACTAGAACCTTTAGGAAAAGGTAGTCAATCAGAAAATATAAAGGGTTTTTAAGATACCAGGAGCAAATTGTCTTTACATACAAAAAAAAGACCAAAATTATTGCAGTGAAAGGTTCCTAAGCTGCATGTGCTGTATAGACTTTGATATATACAATGATTTTGAGAACATGTTTTATATAGAAAAAAGCTTCCTTCTATATTTAACTAATTAATACTGTTTTATATCCTGGCTAATTATTTTCTGGAGTAGTAGTATTGGAATTCATGGGGAAAATGTTGTGGTTTTTTGATTTTTTATTTTTTTTTTTAAATATAGATTAAGTAACTTTTTGTGGCTAAACAACAGAAACCAAAGGAGATAGAATACATTTCTAAATGCAGAATTGATGAATTGAAGTGGGCTTTTCTGAGGCATTCCAGTGCCTCACCACCCTTGTAGTGAAGAATTTCCTCCTAATACCTAATCTAAACCTGCTGCCTTTCAGTTCAAAGCCATTTCCCCTTGTCCTATCACTCCATGCCCTTGTAAAAGGTCCCTCTCCAGCTCTTTTGTAGGCCCTCTTTAGGTACTGGAAGGGGCTCTGAGATCTCCCTGGAGCCTTCTCTTCTCCAGGCTGAACAACCTCAGCTCTCTCAGCCTGTCTCCATAGGAGAGGTGCTGCAGCCCTCTGACCATTTTTGTGGCCTCCTCTGGACTTGGTCCAGCAGGTCCATGTCCTCCTAATGTTGAGGTCTCCAAGTACTGGTAGTAGTTGCCAGATTGAGTGAAAATAAGAATGGCTTCCAAAGATAAGACTAGTTACTGATGATCATGTGTTAGTCAAACAAAATAACTTACACAGAACAGACTGTTTTGCCAGACAGATGAGCTAATTAGGAAAATAATTTGCTAAATGCCGTTTGCTATTTATGCTCTTTTTTGGAGGGATGGGGGAAGGAAAAGATTTCTCCTAATTCTCTTCTCTGCTATGTCTCCTAATAGTAATATTGATTGGATTTATGGTGCTTTAAAACAAAGAAAAAACCCAGTTCTACTTGTTAATTTTGAAAATATTAGCCTTGCTTGTGGATGATCTCTTCCTCAGCCTTCTGCAAGGGAAAAATAGATCCTGTTTTACAAATACAGAAAAAAGGTTGAATTAACAGATGGTAGCATCTCTGAGAAATAGAAAGGTCAGGACACAGGTTTACTCAAAGTCTTTTTCATTAAAAATTAAAGAAAGGAAGAATAGTTCAATCAGCTAAAAATTGAATATCTATGAAAAAGTAATCTTTGTTCTTTACCTACACTTCAGATTTTACCACTGGTCCAGTTTGAGCATATACCAGACTTGCCAGCAGTCTTTGCACATGGCAGTGCAAACATGCTTGTGATGCATAGAAATCCTGAAATCGTTAACACAGTTATTCTGTGCTATCTTGCTACTGACTTTTTATGCAAGGGATGCAACTTTAAAGCTTTTTAGCTTATACAAGGTTGGAAATACCTTTTTTATTTGCTTTTGAAGCACAAGTATATCAACAAGCTCCATTCAAACAATTCAGTAGTATGATACCAGCTTTTATCTTTTGTACAGTAGTATGTAATTTTTCATCCCTATTTCTAGTAGAAATCTCATTTTCTGTTTCACTTCTCATATGTATTTTTACTCTTCAACTGTGTTTTGGCTCTTTAGACAATTATGTGAAGCTATCCTATATATTTGAGTGTTCATTCAGTTTTCCACAGCCTATGCTGAGAACAGTATCTTAAATTTCAACTTGTAACAGGCATACCTGCCACTCCTTATGACTTCCCTGCTTCTGAGCCCAATGAACACTGCAATTCCAATCCAAATAAGGTAGTTCACAATGGTGTTTCTGTGTCTGAGTTCAAAAGAGCAGTCTGCAGTTGGTGCCCGGCCCTGAACATGCCCAGAGTGCAGAGATGCAGTTGATCTTTACATAGAGTTTTCCTATTTAGCTCTGCAGAAAAGAACTTGATATTGAAGTGATGATGTGTTGAGTCTTCCAAGGCTTGTAACCTCTAGGTTTCTTCCACAGAACTGCTCTGAAGAGGTTGTTGCAGTGGTGGTGACATTCTCTTTAATGTCTTGACATAGTGCTTAGAGTAACTGCCCATGATCTTGGAAATTGGGGTCCATTTCCATCCTTCATTTTTCCACAGTCTCTTGATACCTCTGTAGTGGCAAAATAAACGTGCAAACCTTTCTGTCATCTCCGTAAATGCTGATTTGTTTCTTTTTTGCTTAATTGGCTTCTAGTAGAAGATAACTATAATGTTCAGCTGTTACAGTAAACATTGCAAAGAGAAATTTATAAAACCTGGATAAACTTACTCAATATTACAAATCATTGCTGAAGAAGCAGACTTTCTGGAAAAAGATCCATCTTATCAGCTGAGCAACATACACTGTGTAAACTGTTAAGCAGTTCTAAATTTATGTTAGGAGGAAAAGAAAAACAAACCTTTTTCCCATCAAGATCTGAAATAAACAATTTCAATAAGCAGACTCAATTTACTTTATATATGTAAATGCAAATGTGTCTATTCCAAAATTAGTATGGATTTTTAGTTGCTTAGAATCACAAATTCATGTAGCATATATAAAGTGTGATAAAGTGTCTGACTTCTGAGGAACAGTAGAAATTTGAATGAATCTGAAGCTATAAGGATCCCCCGTGTCATTTAAGTTGTAACTTTGTGAAATCTGAAGTGCTTATTTTAGGAGCTTTGGAAAGCAGTAAGTGGCTCATGAAATGGCAGAGCCCAGCTCCGTGGTGAAGCAGATGAATATGAATATTCTTTGTGCAGTGTACAAACTTGAACGTGACAGATGTTTGACCACCCGGTGTTTAAGATAGGGGCAGCATAGACAGTTAATGATGTAAGTTGGTTTCTATGACACTGACTTCACGTTATGTAAGGAAGTTGCATATAAACAGCTCTGGCTGTCATGGTTCACGGTTCTTTCCTGATCAACATTATTTAATGGCTTAGAAAACAAAAAAAAAAACAAAATCAACCTGCAGTTAGCTACTACTGCTTTTATTATTTCATTCATGTTACAGCAATGGCAGTTCCAAGTTACTAGTACTCAGTTTAAAGGCTAAATTGCATCTTGAGATCTTGACTGTGCTTTTGAAAGAGGCCTTGATTTTGGGCACTGCAGTATAGAACTGTACCTTCCTTCATAATAATTTGAAGTCTTACAGGCAGCACGTGAGGCATAATTTCTACTTTTCCTTCATTTTTCTGAAGAGAGCAAATTAATGACCCTTGAAGAGTAAATTTATTACAATATCTAAAAGTTTTGTCTAAAACTTGGTAACTTCTTTTGAGCATTAACATAGCACCATAGCCAATACATTATCATAAAATGGTGCATCAGGTGTGTGGAGGTGAAGGAGAGAGGTAGATCTCTGCAGAGTTCTTTACTGTGCATTGAATATTTGCATTTGACTGAAGGTGAGGGGTTTGGGGTTTTCTTTGGTTTTGTTTTTGGTTTTAAATCATGCAACCCATTTAACAGGTCTCAAAAAAAGAGTTTTGCTCTACATTCAGATTCTGTCAGTATAGTTCTTCACTCTCCTGTGCATTGTTTTTTTTACTCTGGTGCTGATGCAACTATTAGTGAGCCAGTGTGCCAGTCAGTGACTGGATAAAAGTGTAAATAGATGTTGTCTTATTTGCTTTTAATTGTCTATCTACAGTTTCTAATAATGTGTGAAAGCAGGAAACTGTCTCAGCTAGGACTTTTCCCCCAAGTTGGGAAGGTATATGAAATGAAGAATATACTATAAAAACTACATTCACTAAAAACCAAAAAAGTATGCTTTCACAAGTATGTAGAGATCTAAAGAAAAACTTCTGTTTCTTAAAACTTTGAGTTTTTCTTCCTCCTTTCCCCAGTTATTAGCTGGTCTAATAAAAAGATGCTGTTTTTTCTCTTTTGAAGCCTGGCTTTGAGATGTCAGGCTTTTAACTTCGTTGCTGCTGCAACATCTTTCTGATCTGCTCATGCAACTGTCTTGTCGCAGTTGATGCTTTTGACCAAATCAGAATCACTAGGTCTTGACTGATGCTTTCTCTTGGTTTGAGTGAAAACACTCTTGTAAGTCCTTGGGATTTAGAAATGAAAGACTGAAGTGCCACTGTCTGCTCTGCTGATGGCAGTAGGCTCCCCAGCAGGGGTTATTCCCAGTTTGCTACACCTAGTATGTGAGCAGAAATCATGTCAACGACCTAGTGTTGATCAAAGCTCTTGATCAGTTGATTACAAACCATTTTTGACATCTTTAGGTTCTTTGGGATCCAGAGGACAGATGTTGAGTTTTCCCTTTATTAATAGGAAAGAATAATAGAGCAGCACTGATAATGACAGCACAAAACAGTATGGTAAGGAACATTGTTGTGTGTGGCTTTGTGTAAAAAATAAAATTTGGTGAGTATGCCTCAAAATAATCTCTGATTCTCCTTTAGTAAATCCTCTAAGAGAGCCACACTTACAGATCTTGCATCTTTCAGCCAGATGGCACTATTCTGGAAACAAAGAATTCTCCAAAATGAACTGTGGTTTTTACATGAAATGGGTGGACAAAAATGGTATCTTTAAGGAGAAGGCGACATTTTAATTTCTTCAAGTGTTTTGTGCAGTATGTTTTCTGAATTTGACTGAAAAATGTGCAGCTATGCATCTCCAGTAGAGAAAAGTGGAAAGTAGAAATACAGGATTGATTTTTTGCATGTATGGAATGGTTTAAAACTAGTAAATCAGAAACAAACATGAGAATTTCTTGTTTATGTACCATATAGTCATTTAACTGCTGATCTTTTAAATCTTTCAAAAGGGTATGTGGGTATTAACTCATTATTTTGGAATATCTGCTTTGAAGATTTTCCTTCAAAACCTTGGATTTCAAATTTCACTGAAGACTAGCAGACCAACATGTTTAAACTTATTTGCACGTTGGTACTACAGGTCACCTTTTTAAATTTAGAAGAGAAATTTACAAATAAGTAAGAGTTTTAACTCTTTGGGTGTCTCTTACAAGGAGATGATTCCCCATTTTTGGTATTGTTACCTGTCAAGCTATAAATGTCTTCATAATATGCAAAACAAAAACTTTGTAGTGCAAAACTGGCAGGGATTTCTGTTGTCCTGGAAACTGAGATCTGCCAGTAAAAATCCTATTTTTCATTTCATCCAGCATTGTGTTTTGGAAAAAGTGCCAATATGAAATGTTGTGGTAGGTTGGGAAGGGCAAGATACTGTTGTTACTGTTCTTGTTTTGTTTAGGAATGCACACAGCTGTTGTCTGAATAATTGTGCTAATTTGAAATATCAGTGAGTAATCCACTTGTTATATACCAGTTCCATTTTTCCATTGTTTTTGCAGGATTTGCGTATTTTAAAATAAGTTAGAAAGTTTGTTTCCTGTTCTATGTCAGCTTTTTTTACTGCTTCCTTTACACTTACTATTTTTTACACTGTGTTTAGTGTTAAGAGTGAAAAATAATTCTTTTATAGCAGCCTTGAGACAGATCTGTGCTGGTTTAAATGGAACATTCGAGTTTTGTGTGTTCATGCTGTCAACATTAGTTTAGTTCTCACTGTGCTGCCATGCTTTCAGTTTCCCAAATGGACACCCAGGATGTGCTGCTTTTCATGGGCAAAAGACAGCACAGTTTTCTTGTTGGTGCTGCATCCTCTGGTGGGGTGCCTGTGAAGGTCATCTGGTGTAATCCCCTGGTCGAGCACAAACACTGACAGACAGTTCCCCACACAGTGTCTGGGTGATGTTTAAATATCCCCAAGGCTGGAGACACCACAGCCTCTCTGGGCAGCCTGTGCCAGTGCTTGGTCACCTTGCTCAGGGTGAAAAAGTGTTTCTGATGTTCAGAGGGAACGTGCTGTGTTGCAGTTTGTGCCCATCACCTCTGGTCCAGGGTGTGGCTTCACCAGTGCTGAGCAGAGGTGAAGGGTCACCTCCCTTGACCTGCTGGCAACACCCTCCTGATGGTTGCAATTCATGGTGATGGTGATCCATTACGCAGATTTGTTTTGTTTTGTTTTTTAAACAAACAGCCATAGATTTTTGCCTGAAATGCTGGATGGCAAAACACAGGAGCAAGCTTGATAATCACAAAACTTTTTCAAAGAGCATCAAAAACTTCTGCAAGCACCTGTGTCTGTAGCAACATGTACATCTTCTGCTGTGCCTGTACCTTTAACAAGGTGGCAAGGTGCAGTTGACCAGAAAGAACCTTGTTACAGATGCTGCGTCTGGCTGGTTGTCTTTAATTGCACCAGGAGTTACAAACAAGAGGTTTGGTCTAGTTAAACTGTGGCATAGAAAAGGGCCAAGGGAGCAGACCTTCGATTGGAGAGGGCAGGACAGAATTCTGGAATGTGCTGTCTTAGTACACCTACCAAAGTCCGAATGCTTGGCTCTGCTTCCATAAGTGAGGAGAGGCTTGGGAAGATGTTGCTGAGATCTGTCTGTATTGTGACATAACAAAGTCTGCACTAAGTCCCCAGTGATTTTTTCAATCTTCCCATGTAGACTAGACTGTCTTAGGCACATCATTTTCTTTCATCCTGGTTATTGGTGTACTTTTCAGTTTGCTTAGGCTGCTCAGCTCTGTCCGTGACACACCAAACTGAGTCATTTTAGTCACCTTGGCTGTAGGTGCAGTGAGCCACAGCTGTAAAAATAAGTTGAGAATAAAAGCCATGTAATTGTTTTTGCTTATTTCTTAGTCTCTGAGTGTCTGCTATGCTGGCAGAGTAACAAGGAGTAAGTAAAAGGACACGTTTTTCAGGTAAAGGGTAATAGTAAGCTTTGCCTGTAGTGTGTAGGACTGAGGTAAAATGTAGTTGTTGCTGCCCTAGTGCTCTTCACTGACAGCATTAAGAGTATCCAGATAATATGACAATGTCAAGAAGTCTAAAGCACTATTTTTAGTTTTTAATAAAACTTTTTCTGCATACATATGACTCCCATTTAGTGTTTCTTTTGTGCCTTAAGTAAAAAGCCTGGTATAATAAAATACAGTAGCAGTTCAATGCATGATTTCATTATTAGCAGGAATTTGTTTTCATTTTTCATGCAGTTATATTAAAAAAATTATTGTACCATTTGCAGCTGCTCTTATCTGGAAAGAAACATGAGTACAGAGTGCAAAATATAGTGAAAGAAAAACACACGAAATTCTGTTATATGCCAGCTAATCAGTAATTACTGTTTTATTTGTTGAAACATGGGTTGATTCTAACTGTACATTACATTATAGCAAACAATAGTCTTTTTCTTTTTTTCATTTAGAGAATCAGTTGGATTTTGCTTCTAAAAAAGTACTTTTTATAAAGTAAATGTACGTGTATGTTTATCTAAGCAACTTTTGAAAAATGAAAGTTGTACCTGTTCTCACATATCCTTTTGAATTGAAATGCAGCAAAGTATATATAGCCCAGAGAAGAAACCATGTGTGTAAAATACAAAATACATTAGGAGACTGCCTTGTAACAGAAGATACTTAAGGATGTTCAGTATCTGCTCAATGCAGTTGAAACTTCAAGGTCTGGTGGAGTTTTCCTGTATGTGATGATTTCAGCAAACTTCAGTTGTTGTCTTAATTCGATTGCTGTCCTTTCCTCAGGATTGTATTACTGGTTTTAAGCTTGATTTCTTAGAATATTGGTTTTTTCCTTCTGTTTAAACTTTTTGTGTGCTTTTTTTTAAACTTATGCTTTAATTATTTTCCTCTCCTTTTCTCTTGGCTTAAATTTAGTGAATATTTATTGTTTTGTTATAGCAAATGTAACTTGTGTGTACTAATCAATAGTATGTGGACTCTTCTAAAGTACTTCATGCTAAAAGGAGAGATGAAGCATTCCATTCAGTTGTGGGGGGAGTATTGAACAAAATACTAGGATAGATCATGTCACAAAATAAATCTTAGGCAAAGATAAAAATCTAGGAAGGACACTGATATCCAAAAGATGAATATTCATAGAAATGCATAAATTCACATGTCTTTTGTGCTTGCAAAAGCTTCTTGTAATCAGTTGGGTGGTGGCAGATAGACAGTGCACCAAAACTTTTTGGCTGTTTTGAAACTAAACAGCAGGAGAAAGATGTAGCTTAAAAAAAATTAAAGGTGGACCTCTTAGGTGAAACTGCCTCTCTGTCTTATGAGGGTTTTTAAAATCCTATATTCCGGAACATCCGCTTTATGGCATCAGACTACCAAAGCATTGAAGCACTTATTGAGTCTGTAAACATGAGGATAGGCAGGCTGAATTTGCAGGTATACCTGATACGATGTCTTAGCCTCCAAATGCTCGGTATCTACAAGATTGAGGCCTTAGTAACATAACAGAAATCCAATAATTGTCTGAGTTAATAGTATACATTTACTACAAATTAGAGCTTTAAACAAAATGACCATGTAGTGTTTCTGTTCCTCTGTCAGCTAAGCTGTATGAAGAATGGGCTGCAACTAGCAAAATGAGTACTTGTTCTAGGGATGAATCTGTGTGATTTACGTTACTGAATAAAATGGTAGCCATCCTTCAGCATTAAATGCGTGTCAAGTATTGTGATTGGGGCACAGAGCAAGATGCAGTTGAGGAGGTAACTTAGTGTGGTTCCCTCTTGTGAGCCCTTCCAGGAGAGAGCTGGTGTGCTCTGCTTCCTTGGCCACTGCCAGCTGCCCGCCCTCTTTCCTCAGGAGATGCCTGCCTGATACTTTCTCTCACCTCAGCTACCTGCTTGGTTTTACTGGGTACAGATCTGTGACATGCTAAGGATGTAAGACCCAAAATTGCCACTGAAATTTCCAGAGCACGGAGTTGTAGTTGAAGTTTGAGCATGGCCTTTTTTTCTAAGCACTTATTGGAGCAAGTTGCTTATTTTTCTGTAGTATGATACATTTCTCAATTACGTACAATTACGCTTCCTGTGCTGAATGCAGTGAGACTCATGAAATATTTTATTTTAGGCAGACTCTTAATAAAGATTTGAACTAAATATTAGCTTTTGCACTAAGTAGAAACCATTCATGCCCTCAAGTGCTTCTTATTCATCTTTTGGTATGTCATTTCACTGGGGAACAAGAAAGTTGTTAAGTGTTTTTATTACACGAGCAGGAATTAAAGGGAAACAAGAAGAATCCCAGAGTATAGTATAAATCACTGTTAATTGTTATGCTTGGATATTTAAAAAAAAACCCAAACCCACTACCCCACACTTGGGAGGATCATTGGTATAAGAAGTTGGTTTTACATAAACTTATTTCTTACTTGCCCTTGGAAGTAACAAATTTTAAAGGAACACAACACCACCATTGAAGGAAAAACAGAGCTCAATCAGTCTTACTGAACTAAGTGACTTTCTTTGCAGTTTCTTACATCATAGAGAAACATGTAAATAATGCAGAGAACAGTTTATGCTAGTCCTTAAGAAAGGAATATGCTTTGATTACAAATCTCTTTAATAACCTGTGCCTACCTGTTAACAAAAGGGTAAAGAATTCTTCCCTTGAGTGACCAGATTATTTTCAGCTTTATCTAATACCACTGTCAGAGTTGTTAATGCATCTCAAACTGTTAAGCATCCTTGAACTCATGAATTCTGATTTTTTTTCCTCCCCTCAAAAACTATAAAAGCTGTCAAACAATGGAACTACAGTCTTTTGTGCTTCAGTGGAATTTCAATTTCCATAAGTAATGTTCATAGTCAGGAGTGCAGTTATCACTCCAGTATGCATTTCAAGAATGTATCATGGTTTTGATAGTAATTATGTCTGTGTCCTCAAAAGTTGGCTTGATTTTTTATTTTTATTTTTTAAAGTATGTTCTATATATTTACAGATATCTGGAGTTTGGGGGTCATCCTCTTCATGTTGGTCTGTGGACAGCCACCATTTCAAGAAGCAAATGACAGTGAAACTTTGACAATGATAATGGACTGCAAATACACAGTGCCACCTCATGTGTCCAAAGAATGTAAAGAGTAAGTAGAGTACTAAAGAACCTGGAAGCATTCATGGAAGTGGATTTTCACTACCTTTGGGAGTTCCCTCTGCCATGTTATCAGGGGTATTTCAAGTGTGGAATACTCCTTGATACTCTCATGTCTCTCAGTTGTCATGCATTATAAAGGATCAGAGAAGCTGCTCACTATGATTGGCTTTGGCCAACTCTGTTGCTGGACAAATTACCAGATGCTGAGAGTATTTTGTGGCAGGGCCAAGGAAGATACTGCTTCCTATCAATTTCTATCCAAAACACGTGTTGTCAAAACCCATCGATATCACACAGAGGGTTTTGCTCATCTCCTACTGAAATTGCAACTCCAAATCAACATTCTAGGCAATCAAAGGAGAAAAATAATTCTGTCTGTAAATACTGTATGCCACTTGGGAATCATGATTCCTTTTGATGTGTTGTTTTTCTGCAGTGTTCACTGGAGCTTTTTTATTTTTTTCTATATTCCAGGTTTGTCCATATTTCCCTATTGGTTAATGACCTCTTCAGTCCTTTTAATATATATCCCAGTTGCATCACTTAGGCTATTTTGCAGATTAAAGAATCCAGACAAACAATGCAATAGAGTATCTTTTCATCTTCAGTATGAAGGTCCAGATGCCTTTACAAGTGCTTGAAAAATTAATTTGGTCCAGTCAAATAGGGCAGCATCTAGAATTCTGTTATTTGACAAAGAGTGAAATCTGTTACAGCTGTGGTCATAAAGACCTTTCCTCTATTCACTTGTCATCCGTGTGGTTGAGGAATCTAATGCATAACATGATCGACAGCATCCTGGCTTGTGTCAGCAACAGTGTGGCCAGCAGGGCCAGGGCAGTGATTGTCCCTCTGTACTCAGCACTGGTGAGGCCACATTTTGAGTGCTGTGTTTGGTTTTGGGCCCTCAGGAAGGACCCTGAGCTGCTGGAGCAGGTCCAGGGAAGGGTCTGGAGCACAAACTCCTCTCATGAGGAACAGCTGAGGGAGCTGGGGTTGAGCTGGAGCTGAGGAGGCTCAGGGCGACCTTATTACTCTACAACCACCTGAAAGGAGGGTGTGGAAGGTGGGGGTCAGACTCTTCTCCCAGGTAATAAGCAGTAGAATGAGGGAATGACTTCAAGGTTTACACTGGATATTAGGAAAATCTTCTTGTCAAGTATTGGAACAGACTGCCCAGGGGAGTGGTGGAATCACCATTCCTGGAGGTGTTCAGACACTATAAATGTGGTGCTTAGAGACACAGTTTAGTGGTGGGTGTGGTGGTGCTAGTTTAGTGGTTAGACCCAAAGCTTCTAGAAGTCTTTTCCAGTTTTCTTGTCTTGTTGTTAGTGTCTAACATCTCCAGTAACACAGAAAAGCTGCTGTCAGCTTGAAGAGCTTAACGTACAGGAAGAGGTTTAAAATACAATACAGGAAGAGGTTTAAGAGAGCTCTTATCAGTGAACTGCATCAAATAAATCTCTTGAGATGCTACATACTGTGCTGAGGCCAGGAAATTTATCTTTTGCAGCCTTTTGCTTAATATACTGGCTAATTTGCTTAAATGTCCAAGTAGATCTGCTTTCTCTACAGAATGCATCAACAATGTATGGTCGGTTACCCAGGTCCTCTACAGGTTATGTTTTCTTAGGGTAAAGACTCGGGGAATATTTAAACATCCTGCTTGAAGTGAAAGCATTTGTGATTCAAGATGCATTAACAAGCTTAAAGCAGGAGGCACATGTGGTGCATTTGTGTGGTTTTACTACAGGTGTAGTTGTAAAAAAAAAAGTCAGATTAAATATATAGTTTGTTCTCTTTCTGTCACAATATTAACAAAAGCAAAGAAACTCAAGGCTCCCATGTCTCACCACGCCTTTCCTTTTGGTAAAGGCAGAGACCACAGCTGCTAAGAATAAATGTGATGTCGTCTGTTAACTGTAGAATTTTTTGAGAAAGCTGAACTAACCTCCATTTTTAAATCCATACATCATCTCACACCAAAAAAAAAGTAATAACATTTTGATTACTTTTGTGATTTGTGTGGCCTTGCAGTTTGAAGTTGCCTGGTATGGTAGAGTTAGTGCAACAGAAAGCTCTGTGTGAGAACTGGAGCAATAAAGTTTCATTGAAATCTTGGCATCAAAACTGTGTATCCATATTTGTTGGACAAAGCCAAACATACCTCCCCCAAGATTTTTTCATGTATAGTAAGTGAACAGAGATGTACTGTGCTAATCAAGTCTTCTTCTGTTTACTTGGGGAATTTATGCACTTCCTTTCCATTGGTCGTAAAAACTCAAGATCAACCCATCAGTAGATTTGTCGCTACATCATTCCAGAGAGTTTGTTTGGTCTTTCTGTCAGTGGGTAGAGCAGATCACAGTTTTTTCAAGGCTCCTGAAGACTCCAATGTCTGATAGCTACTTCAGAATAAAATATTTCTGCTTATCTTGCCATTCCATATTATTGTTGACAGCAGCCATAATAAAAAATCCCATTTCTGTCACTTTACTGACTAGCCAATAGACCATCTGTGACACTTGCCCTATAAGACCTATTAAAAACAAACCAACCAGAAAAATCAGATTAAGAATCTAAGCACAGTAAATGAAAACTGCAGTGTTTATGCTACTTACAGTTTTAATAGGTAAATGGTTTGTTTCATTTCAGCAGTATTGGGAACGTCTTTGAGACTAAATAATTTCCCATCACATTGTTTACTGTAGAGACTTCTAAAGATCTATTTGAACTGATAGCAGGAAATGTCTTCCTAATGTTGCTCATACAACAGCTGCTTTTTTAAAAAGTGAGTGCCTTTTTGTTTAGATTTATTTTTTATTCACAGTCTGATTACACGGATGTTGCAGAGAGACCCGAAGCGAAGAGCATCTTTGGAAGAGATTGAAAACCATGCATGGCTCCAAGGAGTTGATCCTTCTCCTGCCACAAAGTACAATATTCCTCTTGTATCCTACAAAAACCTGTCTGAGGAGGAGCACAACAGTATCATCCAGCGCATGGTTCTTGGTGATATTGCAGACCGAGACACAATAGTGGAGTAAGTTGTTGGGTTTTTATTTGCAGTTTGTTTTGTGCATCTCTCATTTATGATGAAAGAATGTCCTGAGAACCTGGGCACTTCAGAGATTAAATATCAGGCCATTCAGTTAACAAACAAAGGGTTAGTCTTGCTCTGTGGCAGGATATTGTGGGATCAGAAATACTTAAGTATACCCAAACTTAGGAAAAACTTTGAGAAAATATGTTGGAATGGTGTTTGATTCCTGCCATCTTGAATAAATTTAACTGCTTTGGAATCCCTGCTTTTACTTGTGCTTTGTTTCTCATGCATATTTGGAGGTGATAAATTCTAGCATTTTTCCCTTAGCATGTTACCAGTGTACCTGAATATATGTTAATTTAAAATATTAATCCTTTTTTCTGTGTAATGCATAATAGTCATTGTCACTGAACTCACTAGAAAGCTGCAGAGTTTCATCTAATAGACTAACATTGCCCAATTTCTAAAATATTTCCAATATTAAAAGAGGTCTTAAACATTTTTTTCTATTTGTATGTGTTTAACCTGGAAAAAGTGTTATTACACTGATGGAGAGAGGGAAGCAGCAGTCTCACTTCTTAAGCTTTAACTGTATAATGTTAAGAATGTCTTGTGTTAAAATGTCTGAGTGATGCTTACTGTCTTAAGAACTTAATTTTGCTATAAACTCAAATGTGCAGCCCTAAAATAATGGGTTTTCCTCCATTTCTTCCCTAATCAAATATTAGTACTTTGTGTTTGTATGTGGCAGTGAAAAGCCCATCATTGGTGCAGAACGTTAACAAAAAACAGTTTTATCATTTAAAGAATGTAAAATAAAAACGAATTCCATACTTTTTATGGATGATACTCTGAGGATGTCCTCATCCAACTATAGTTGAAATTACTAAACCTGTTGGCTCTCTATTTTTAATGAAACTAAGACATGATTGTCAAAACATCAAAAATAGGCAGTTCTGCTCTTTTGTGAGATGTGAGATGCACGTCCAGTTCTTAGAAACCATTGATGTATGGTTTATTTCATGTTTTGTGTTTTCCCCAGGGCACTGGAAACTAACAAATACAATCACATCACTGCTACTTACTTCTTGCTAGCTGAAAGGATCCTGCGAGAAAAGCAAGAGAAGGAAATTCAGACCAGATCTGCAAGCCCCAGCAACATCAAAGCTCAGTTCAGGTAGGAATTTAGGAATCTAAATGGACTGCCTTTTTTTTTTTTTTTTAAACTTTGCTTAATGAGATTATTCTTGAATTTCTCAAATATTGCTTTCTTAAAAACAGTAAAATTCTTACTCATTGCAAATTTTAAATGTCTTTAAAGTGCTGTGGACACTTCAGAAGCTGTTCAGAAATCAGTTACCAATAATATTTTCAATTTCTACCATTTTCAGGAAATGACTAATCAATTTGAAGTCTGTTCCTGAAGAAGCAAGTTTTCACACCTGCTAAAAAAGGGCTTGTTCATTGACCTTCAGTTCCTCATACAAATTGTGTTATGTAATATACCTGGAGAAAGTTAGTTGCATAATCCATAAACATGCTGATGGAGAATTAGTTATAAATGGGAAATCACTCTAAATTTGATCTGTAGGTTATGTTCTTCTTCGTGTCTGCTGATATGCCTGTTGTCTAAGCAAAACTGTTGAATTTACTGCATTAATCTGTCATTTAAAGACATTTCAGTAGATTTTTTTGTTTGTTTGTTTGACAAAAACAATTTAAGAAACCTTATAGTAATGGTCCCAGAGATTTCCAAAAGCTTCAGTAAAATTAAAAAGGGAAGTGGGTTTCTGGTGTGTGGTCGGGATTGATATGTTCAACCAGTCCGTTTGCTCTGCCATGTTATCAAAGCATCCCATGTTTTCAGTTACAGCAGCATATGCTTCAAAAAAACCCACCAAACTGCAAAAAAAGCCCTCCAAACCAAGTACAAGGCAAATAGTCTCGTTTCCACTTGCACACTAATATTGGAGGATTCAAGTTTTGAGCAGTTACTTTTCTTAAGCACTGTGTTTCGCATTTCATGAGATAAGTGTTAGACTGTGACCAGGAGCCTGCTGGTGTTTGCAAAAATACTCATTGTCCATCTTGACAATGGTTCCAGTGAAGATGGAGGATGTGATGAGGCATTTCCATTAACTTCTGTCCTGTAACCTCCAGTGTTTTCAAAGTTGTCTTTTTAGGTTTTGGCAAAATATTATTGGTAACTGTTATTAGCTAATCTCTTAATGAGAGAAGAGTATTATGTGTTTGTGCTGATGTTTAGAGTTGTTAACTTTAGCAACACGTTCAGTGTTATCTCTCTGTAGGATTTAGAGAAAAAGACAAAATAACTTGTTAATTCCAAAGCTTTCCTTGTGCAACTTCCATGCAAGATCACATGTGAAATTACTTATAGGAATAATCATAGGGACATAAATGCTGTGGTGTCCTTCAGATGCATAGTCATATTTTCCTTGGCTTATTTGATAAAAGTAAGGTACTACTGCCTCAAGTTAAATCTATAAATATTAACACTTGTTGTAAATTAAGGACATACTTTGGAAAATAGGTTAAAGTCTCCATTGGTTGTTGGATTTAGGCTGAGATTTTAGAGGCATCTCTTCTGAATACGTTTCTGTCTACCTGAATTATGAGTTGTTGTTCTATAAATGCTACAGTGATTTTCAGTATCTTCCTCATCTCCAGGTGGGAATGCACCCTGGAGGGTCCTTCACTCAGTGGTCACTTATGTAGGAAATTTTATCTTAGGTGGTTACAAGAACTTCAGAAGAGTTATTGCTGCAGGCATCTAAGGGCTGCCAATAGAGCCTAAGTGGTCTGGAGCTTGGTGTTACAGAGCTTAATGCTCTTCAAGGGTAATACTGTACCTTTCACTTGGCAGTTCTCTAATGATCATCATCCTCTTATTTTTATGTCAGTTTCTTTGAAAAAAGAAATCCAATTAAATGTATCTAATACTATTATTTATAACACAAATTACTTTAGAGGAAAACCTGTAGTTTACCTTCAAATGGAAGTTCAAAAACTGTAAAGTCTGCTTTTAAATTGTTTGGGGCTTTTTTTGGCATCAGTGTTACTTTCAGTAGAAGAGCAGCTCTAGTTATATAAGGAACTGGAACAAGCAAGTTCAGTGAATCTAAATCTTTGTGTGAATTGGTAAAGTTGGAGTAGTTCTGGCCTTCTCTTCATGAGAAGGACATACATACCAGCTCAGGAACCCTTGCTCTTAATGGTTCAGGTAGCTGATCCTTGCCTCCATGATGTTCATGAATTCAAAACATTTCTACAGAATGACCTCATGGAAAACACAACAAAGTAGTGCTTTATTGTGATTTTGAGATGTCAAAAGATTAAAAAAAAAAAAAAATTTAACTTGTAACCTGGAGCTTCTCTTCTGTCCCACTCTCCCCTCAGGCCCTTGGGGAATAAGGGGAGAGGCAGAAGAGAAGGAAGGCAAACATGGGCTGCTCTGAGAGATAAACATACTGTAGTGAGGAGGTTTATTGCCTGGCAACTGCAGTGCTGGGAGATACTATATTTGCCCTTTATTGTGACAACCACAGAACTTCCTTTTTTTGCTGACAAACCAGTCTGTTCTTAAAGCATGGTAAACTCTTGAAAGATTTAGATCTTCATTTTCTGTCACATTGTAGTTACATTTCTAATTTATTTAAGTCCTGTTTGATAATTACAGACAGTTGTTTGTGTTTAAAATACGCAGCAGAGCACCAGGCGTGAGGAAACTGGGTTCAGTGGCTCCTGGAGTCAGGTGGGGCGTGAGGGAGGGTGCTGGTGGCACTCCAAGGAGGAGCACAGCCTAGGCTTCACTTCTTGTCTGGACAGCCTGGCTCGGAGCTGCTGGCTCTGCTGCCGCCCTCCAGGAGAGCTGCTCACTGGAGGGGGACTGGTGGGAGGCCACCAGCAGCTCCCAGTGCCACAGGCAGGGCCTGTGTGGCTCTACCCAGGGAGCTCCACACAGGCTTAGGTGGGTGTGTGGGCAGCCAGGTCTGACTGTCAGAGGGTCCTGGTGGGTGTTTCTCTCACTGGCTGGGTAAGGAAGACCAATGCTAGTACTTCCAAACAGTCTGCAGCTAGGCTTGATGAGTTTAACATTGGCTTTAACAAAACCCTTCTCTTCAAAGTTTATATGACTTGGGAGATAGTTGTCAGCAGAGAAGCATCTCACACCTCAGGGTCCTTTTCTACCCAGCCATTACATAGGGAGCCTTCACCAAGTGCAGTCCTACTGCAGCAATGAGGTGTCAGCCTTCCCTCTTTCTTCAGCCTGACCTGACGTGGCAGAGGGCAGGAAGCTGGTGGGATCCTTCTGGCTTTGTATGTGGGCTGGCCAGGCAGATACCTGGGGTAACATCTGGTGTGAAATGTTCTCTGCTGGTTCTCCTGCTTTCCTTCTCCCTCTTGCTTCTAAACTGGGCCACAAAGTCATGCAGCCCTTTCTTTTGGCACACAGCAAAAATGTGGTTGGAATGCCTTTATAATGTGCTGTCCATGTGTGAACAGAGGTCTCTACTACAGCTTTTCATGCAGTATGCTAGAGTGTTTTTGTTTTGTGAAGTTAAATTATTGCCAACCTTTAAAATTAAAGACAACCCTTTGTTTGAGAGGTTAGAAAATACTTCTTGGTCTCCACAAGAAATGTGGGGCTCATGCTGAGTGAAGCAATTGAATCATTCAGTGTTAAGGTGTTGGTCTGTAGGTGCTGGCCTTTTGGATTAGGCATTCAAAACAGGGTAAAGACTGACAGTCTTTGTTCTTAATGTATTCTGTGTGCATTATGGGGAATTTACAATATATGTTAGGATTTAAAATCAAATACAAATCGTTAGATAGTAGGTTAGATAATGGAGATAAGACATCCACTGTTAACTGTAAAACTGATTCACACTCCGATTTGAGTTAACACTAGTAAAATCATATATTTCCAACTTGGATTCACAGTTTATTCAAGTGTCATATTCTTAAGCAGCTTGAGTCCTGAATTCCTGCAGCTGTATTACCCCAGTTGCTCAGCTAAGGACAAATAAATGTATGATCTCAGTTCATGTGTGTTTAAAATTAAAGGGGACTTTGTAGAATGGAGCTTAGTCTGAATGAGACTTACTGAAAATGAGTGAATGTTTCTTCTGACTCACCCTTTCAGTCTCATTCATGTTAATTCTTAATTTTTATATTAAGAATACTGGGGTAAAAATAACAGAAGCTTCAGATTAAAAGTAATTTGCAATACTATCTTATTTAAGTTGTGCTTGAATCAGCTCATACTTTCCTCTCGGTTCTGGTGGTTCTATACCTGTCTCAGAATGTTTTCTTAGATCCACAATTAAACTTCCATTTGACAGTAACCAACATAATTTCAGAACTATGCTCTCGTACAGATGATGTTCCTTTCAAGTAGCAGCATTTCTAGAGAAGGTTTCCTTTTGCTCAGTCACTCAGTGTTGTTGTTTACAAACATGCCACTCAGCGGGCCAATTTGTGTGGCAGTACTTGTGCTGCTCTGCTGCAGATCTTACATTTTCATATGTTCTGAAATGCTTGCCATGGTCTAACTGCTTGTTTATTCTTTCTAATTGTTTATATAGGCAGTCGTGGCCAACAAAAATTGATGTCCCTCAAGACCTGGAGGATGACCTTACGGCATCTCCTCTCTCCCATGCCACGGTTCCTCAGTCACCAGCTCGCACGGCTGAGAACGTTCTCAATGGCCACAGGAGCAAGGCCCTGGGGGACTCGGGAAAGAAGGAGGACATCCCCGAGCTGGCCGGGCCGGCGCTCTCGGCTGTCCCATCTGTGAGCTTAAAACCCACCACGAGTGGCCGCAAGTGCTTGTTCAGAGTAGAAGAAGACGAAGAGGAGGATGAAGAAGATAAAAAACCGATTTCTCTTTCTACTCAAGTTGTTCTGCGTCGCAAGCCTTCAGTTACAAATCGTCTGACGTCAAGGAAGAGCGCACCAGTCCTCAATCAGATCTTCGAGGAGGGCGAGTCAGATGACGAGTTTGACATGGACGAGAACTTACCGCCAAAGCTCAGCAGGCTAAAGATGAACATTGCCTCGCCCAGCACCGTGCACAAACGCTACCACCGGAGGAAAAGCCAGGGCCGGGGCTCCAGCTGCAGCAGCTCAGAGACAAGCGATGACGACTCGGAAAGCAGGAGACGCCTAGACAAAGACAGCGGGTTTACGTACTCCTGGCACAGGCGGGATAGCAGCGAAGGGCCACCTGGCAGCCAGGGAGATGGTGGTGGGCAGAGCAAACCAAGCAATGCAAACGGAGGGGTAGACAAAACGAGCCCAAGTGATAACAGCAAAGGTGGGGGGAGTCCCTCCGGCGGCTCCGGCGGCAGCAACAACAACACTTCGGGTTCCACTCGGAGATGCGCTGGATCCGGAAACTCAATGCAGCTGTCCTCCAGAAGTGCAGGGGAACTGGTTGAAAGCCTGAAGTTAATGAGCCTTTGCCTGGGTTCACAGATTCACGGCGCCACGAAATACATTATTGATCCTCAAAACAATCTGTCCTTTTCCAGTGTAAAAGTACAGGAGAAATCAACGTGGAAAATGTGTATAAGCTCCAGTGGAAGCGCAAACCAGGCTTCGTCCCTGGGCAGCCTAAAGTTTTTTTCCGACCAAATGTCAGACACAACGAACGAATTGGAACGGATAAAGAACAGGAACTTGAAAAACAATGTGCTACAACTACCTCTCTGTGAAAAGATGATATCTGTGAATATTCAGCGGAACCCAAAGGAGGGGCTGCTGTGTACCTCCAGTCAAACCAGTTGTTGTCATGTCATTTGACAACAACCTGACTTTAACAGCTCGATCTGCTTGACAGCATCATTCTTCCTGGTCAGAGCTGTGAACACCTTGTCACGGACCCCCTTTTATTGTCTTAAGATTTTTAAGTGGGCTTTGAGCAGTTATTTATTACACTTTTAATTTTGTGTTTGCTTGATGGTATGACAATGCATGGTCTTTGCATGCTGCTAGCCAATATGTTTTTCTTTTTCAACAAAACAGAATATTTTATTGTGTAATTTTTACATTTATAATTTTACTATGGAAGATCTGGATTAAATTAAAATAAATATCTGGATCCTAATGTAAATGAAGCACTTAGAAGTTTCATGTTCTGCACTTAAACTAGAGAGAGAAGCTTTTGTTTGCTTGTGAAGTGTTAATTCTTGTTCTGACCTTCTGTGATAACTAAAATATGTGATATGTGGCATACTTCTATGTGTCTGAAACAGAACCAAAGCAATAATGTTTTGATGCTGAAAGCTCTTCAGGGAGCTTTCAGATGTTCCAAGGCTTGTGCAAAGCAAAGATGCACTGAAAATTAGTGATCTTGAAATATGATTTTAAACCCACACCTATTTGTCTTAAGCTATGATGTGGATAAAGTTGTGGCTCAAAAATCAAACTGAAAAGATCTTGTTTTGCTAGAGGCAGTTTTCTTTAAAAAAAAAAAAAAAAGGCAAGTAGATTTGTAAGGCAGCTTTCTCCCATAGAAATATGTTAATATTACAAGCAGACAATCTTTTTTAATATAACAAAGGTAAATTATTAAGTCTACTTCTGAGTTTTTACATGCTAACTGAAAATAAAACTATTTGTATGAATTACTTTTGTTAGTAGTATATCATGACATTTAATATTTTAGGTGTTTACCTTTTAAACCCTCTCCCTTGTCCTCTCCTCCCCTCCCTGAGATTCCAGAAGGCAATAAGGGATGGAAAACCTTTAGGTAATTGGATTCACATTGAAATTGTTATTGTCACTTACATTTTTGTTATTACTACTCTTTTTAAGACTTAAAATACTGCTGTTGCCCACACGTATACATCACTTATTTTCCCTCAGTAATAACGCTCTTCATAAAGTCCATTTAAAATAGCCTATAGGAAAGTGTTTATTTCACAGCTCTCAGCCTTCCTGTCGGGTTTCCCATTGCCATGGCAAGGTCTTGATTTAGAGTATTTCTGTACAAAAGGATACTTTTGACCAGATGAATTAACTTTGTGGAATTTTATTATCTAGAATAAAATATATTGCAGATTCCTAGTTTTGGGAAGGGCAAGAATGTTTTATTTTTTCATGCTGTGCACTGGGTCTTCTAAGCAATGCTAGTGAAACTGGGGGTACTATGTAGCAGCGCCCTGGGCAGACCTTGGGTGTCCGAGAGGAGTTTTGACACTGTTGAGCATCTTGTAACACTTGCAGAATGGTCAAATACAGATTTCATGTCGGCCAAGGAGGGAGCAGAGCACCAAGGAGGGGTGTGGCGCTCAGCCAGGACAGCTGCAGCTCATGACAGCTCTTTTCATTACTAAAAGGCTTCAGAGAGTCCGAGTTGCATGGGGTGTCCTTCCTGAGGAGCACACCCAGGGGGTTCTGCTTCCTGAACGTGGCAAAGGATAAATGTTTTGCTTCCTTAAGTTTTGAAACTCTAGTTGCAGTTTAGTTCAAAGCTACAGGAGTAGATGTGTGGGTGAAGCCATAGAACATATTTGCTTGAAATTTTTGAGCAGGGATCTTACCAAGGGCCAGAAATGAGATGTGTGGTTCACAGACAGTGAGCGTAACATCCACGTAGGAGACAAGTTTATAAAGGGCATTGGCAATAAACTTTATTTGTTGCAGCTTTTTTCCAAGTATTGTAAATACTCTTTCCTGATATTATGTACAGCCTTGGAATGGCACCTTTTAACTAACCCCAGGTGTATTTTGTTTCCAATGTTTTTATATACAACTGTATATATGGTGCTCACTTTAGAACAGCAGTGTTGACCATTTATGCTGCATAGTTGTATTATAGCCTTATAGTTGTGTGTGGCTGGTTGAACCTCCGGGTGTACAGATGTGTTAGTCTGAGTGGTGTCCTTTCCCCATTTGTTGATAGGTGAATGATTGTGCATGTGGTGTACGTCGTATTATGTTGTCACGTAAAAGGAAGGGCGAGAATAACCACTACATTAAGATAATATTGGACCAAACTATTTAGAGCAAGTAAACAGTTTCTTGTACCCCTTAACGTGTCTTTAAGAGTTGCATATAGTTACAGTAGTGTATAAAGTAAATATTGTGGAAAAACAGTTAGTCTTGTATTTTTCTGTATGTGTGTATATAAATATATATTAAAAAATGTACCTCTAGCAACTTAATCTGTATTTAAGATGTGACAATCTTGACACAGAATTTTAAGAGTAGCAGTCTAAATAAGCAGAATTAATGAACAGAAGTATAAAAATTCCTCACCAAGAAAGAATCCATGTATTTGTGTTAAGAGGGTACAGAAATATCAGCTGATCTTATTGCTTCCAGCAATGTTTGGCTTTTTCATTGTATAAACATTCATGGTGTGCGACAGAAATGGAAAATCCAGTTAATAAAAGCGATATCCTGATTGATGCATAACCGATGACTTGCATGTGGATGCGGTTTGTTTCTCCTGGCGTTCGGGGCTTCAAATAGAAAGGTAGAAATGTCAGCTTAGTTGCCCTGCAAGAGTCATCTTTGTGTGTAGATGAATGTTAATTTGCAAATTTCCAAGTTATTCTTGTGTGCAGATCAAACTTGTTCCTTTGGGCTTTGTCACAGTCGGCATCTGCTGGAAGAGCTTTTTGTCTAAAGGCTGAGGTAGCTGTTCCTCAGGCAGGACTTCAGAGTGGTTTAAACAGTTTGGTGAACCTGACGTGCTGCTGTTCAGTTGGAGGACACGTGTGCTACACCTTAAACCCTCTTAGCCACTGGTGCTGTTCGGGCAGCTCTGGACCACAGGGCACGACGGGTTTCAGGCTCAGGTAGGAGGTTTGCTCTGCATGTCCCAGGTCACTTGGATGAGTCTGATCTTGGCCACACGTGTCCCTTAGAGTCACGGGAGGGGAGGGACACCTCTCCCAGCCCTCTTGGGGGAAGGAGTTTGCTTCAGTGCTCTCAGGCTGTCTTTGTTGATGGGTTGTATGCCAAATCTGCACAGGTGCTGTGTGAACTAGACTTTGTGAAGGTGTGAGTTGAAGTTTACCAGTACAGATGGAATGTTTTGAATCCAAACCTGATCCAGTACTGTTCTTTGCAACATAAAATGGGTAGCAGTAAAAAAACACCCAATGTAAGCCATCACTTACGAACTGCTGTGCCTTAAGGTGCTGGTAGGAGAGTGATGCTGCTCACTGCTGTCCTTTCTCCAAGGTCCTGGAGAGGCAGTTCAGGCTGGGGAGGGGCAGCAGTGCCAGCCTACTTTGCCCCACCAGCATGTGCAGGGCATGGGGCTGCCTGTGAGCAAGCACCAGTTCCTCCTCAGAGGAGCCTGTGGGGGCTGTGTTTGGAGCAGCTCAGCACACCCTGCAGTGTGCAGCTTCTGCTTTCACTATCCTGGGGCACAAACCAACCAGCCAGAGAGGGTATGGACACGGGGACTGATGGCATCTAACAGGATATGTGGGTATATGCCATTAATGTTGCTCTGTGTCTGGCTGCCAGAGCAGCTCGGACCTCACCACTGCTGAAGAGCTTTCCAGCTCCAGTCAGTGCAAAACGGGGTGGAGGTGGTAGCAGACAAGGAACTCAAAGGACTGTGACTGTGCTTGAGCAAGGAAAGATGCAGCAGATGTTGTACTGCCCTCCCAACAGAACTGCAAGGTCAAGCAATGACATTACATTAGTTGGTAGATGCACGTCAGATTTCTTTTCATGGCAGATTTTTTAAAGGGTTTTTCTTTAGCAAGTAAAGGAAAATAATAATAATAGGGAAATCCCAGTGCAGCTGGTTGGCAATAAACAGGGAACGGGCAAACTGGAATTTCCCAAACTTTAGAGACAAGCCAGCCACACTGACAGCCTTTCCCATGGTTAAGTTTATGTGAATGAATCAGAACCGATCTGTCACTAATTCCAAATTATGACTTACTTTCAATAAAAGGTGTTTGAGTAATAACACCTTAACATGACTGTACTTGGGAAAGCGCAACAGTGACTCACTCATTCAGTTGCTGACTGGCTGCAGCCAGCGCGCCTCTCCCTCTGAAATCACATCCATACTGTATTTGGAGGGACAGCTGGATGGCCCTTCTCTGGAGCACTGTCTACAACTGTTTTAGCTGCTCCTTGAAGCACAGGATCTGGCTATTTAATTTTTGTTAAACTTTAAATTGTAATTACTTGCAAGAAGTTGACTCAGTTTGGCCTATCTGCTTGTATTATAAATGACATCCATTTCCAGAAGTCCAGAGCCCTGTATTAGTGACAGAGTCAAGTCTTATGACAAAGTCTTATTACAGGGCGGGTAAAAAAAAAAAGAAGAAAAATGTGACTTCTATTTCCCCCCATGGTGGGAGACTTACCTTGTATTTAGAGGGCCTGAGAAGCACGAGGAGGTTGTATGGACTTCAGGAGACTCTCAGCTGTGTCATGTCAGAGCTCCTCAGCAATTAATTTCAGCAAACCCTTGTGTAACATCTTCATCTTTCCTCTTTCTCACTCCTCTCTCTTGGGAAACACAGGGCTGGGGAGGCAGGCCAGAAGGATCTGGTTTTCCCTCTCATGCCCTGAGCCTGGGAGAGGCTCCGCTCAGCACTGCAGACCTGGGAGCCAGGAGCTCTTACAGCAGGCCCAGCATTGCCCTCACCCTGCTGGTGATGACAGAGGCCGTCAGTGCTGCGCTTTGTGTGGAGCAGGGGGGTGCAGAGAGGTCCCTCCTCTCCCACATCAGTCTTTCAGGCTGGCAGGTGAGTCACCAGGCTCCACTCCGGCCTGACACTGGCACTGGCCCCTCCAGCTCTTGGGAGAGGCAGGCAGAGCTTTCCTGAACAGAGCAGGTGGCAGGAGTGGGCATGGTTCCCACAGGCTTTGTTTATATGGATAAGGAAGTAAACTCTCAGTTTCTCTGAATGAGATTCAAGATCAATTCCCTCAGGTCCAGCTAGGCTAAAATATCCCTAATTGTTTGCTTGCTTACAGAGGAACCTTTCCTCTTGTAACAATTCCAGTGTTTTCTGTTCAGGTTTACGGGAGGTGAACAGTAAAGATTCTGAGTCAGCAGATGCCTCTGGGACACACAATTAGACCTATGGCTCAGCATACCTGATGAGAGAGTTTTTGTATCACCAACAAATGATTTATGACTGCCCTTCTCCTTGAAAACAGCTTTCTTGGTTGTTATTGTTGCTGCTAAGGAGATGTGTAAAACCCAAGTCATAACAGATAGGTACAGGCTACTCCCACACAGCCATCTTCCCAAATGGGATGCCTCTGGACTCATCCTTGGCTTCTCCCTACAGCTTGAGACCAGAGATGAACATGTGCTATTGCTCAGACTCAAGGCACTGGCAGAGCCCTTGTCTGTCAGCCTGCAGTTCCAAAAGGCCCAGAGCCCTGGGTGTCTCAAAGCTGTGTGAGACCATGCCATGGACCTTGGGAACAGACATTCAGATTCCACGGCTTGTGAATGGTGGTTAGTGGTAAGTATCTTATTCTTTCTAACATTGCCATCTGACAACTGATTTTGGTCAGTAAGTTTTATCCCTGGCATCTCACAATTTTTGCAGATGTACCTACAGCAGAAAGCAAACAACATATTCAAGGGCACAGACAGAAAGGCTTTTTCTCTCAAGTGAGAAATGAAAACAGATGCCATCATGAATGTAAAAGAAAACCAAAAGACAAATCAAAACCCTGTATCAAACAGTATGAAACACAGCAATTCTTTCCCAGTAAAAGACCAAAGAGTTCCACCATAGAGGAACAGGCGTTAAATTTCAGTTCAGTGACAAAGTATTACTCAGCAATATGTGGGGACATTTCTCAGCAAGCTAAAGTGTGGGCTCTTTAGGACAGAAACACTCCCTGTCATGACTGCAGCAGCTGTCATGCTAAAACAAGAGTTCCCCCCGTACCAGGAACAAACTTTAATCCCTATGAAATGAAGCAGTCCCTTAATTCTCACTCACACAAGGTCATTCCTCCATACCTAGTAGCTTTAGATGGAGAGTCCACCTAAAGGATAGTATTATCTTCAGTGATAGATAAGGAAACTAAGCAGAATTATTTGCCAAAGGCAAGGGCCAACAGCTAACATTACTGATGCCACTGGGCAATTAAACCTTACTGGAGATTTTCCTGTTAGTCTACGGAAAACAGGAGAAGAAATGGACCCCACGAGGGAAACCACAAAGTCAGTTTTGCAGAAGTTGACTTACTTTTTTTCAGGTGATCGCAGTTGAGACACCACAGGATTGTCTTTTCAACCCATCTTAGGACTTATTGCAGACACCTGACACAGCTGCCATCAGCAAAACACCCGCAGCACCAATGAACAGACCAGCAGAATCCCTTCAGAATGGCTATGACAAGCTCACAAGAACATGCTCCACCAGGACGGGTGGATTTTTCTTCTCCTGAACTGCTCATTGAAAAACAGTGACTAGGCAGTTAAACAAATGTGAGCAACTTCAGATCAAAGTGGGCAAGAGACTGCACAGCTGAGGAGCTTTCATGGAGAACATGCTGGTCCCCTCGTGAAAAAGCTTTGGTTTTGGGATCTCTACAGCACTATAGGAAGGGTGACATACTCCCCTTGGAGATCCTCTGGGCAGAGCAGCCACAACCCTGCAGCAGCTTTGGGAAGAGCAGCAGCCCAGGAGACACCCCTGAAATAGCTGGGAGAAGCAAGAACAGAGACAGCAACTGTAGCACGGGTTTGCTCCTCTTCCCAAGGGAACAGAGTTGTTTCTTACTGGGTCATGCCTGCAGAGCTGGAGAAATGCTAATTGTAAATTCCAGACAAAATACATTATTTTGGCTCAGTTATATTACTCTGCTCTGGGGGCCCTGTGGCAGAAATCTGGAATGTGCAAAGTAGCAAAAAACCTTAATTATGGCAACAGCAGATTTTTCCAAACAAAATTCCAGCAAGTATCACATACAGGTAAGTTACATCTACAAAAAGTTAAGGTCACAGCAGCCAAAAATAAACGGTCTCAAGGTCACAGGAACAAACACTGTAGATTTTGATCCTATCACTGTCAGAAAACAATGAAATATTATGAAAACTGCCTTTCTGTGAAATGCAAATAAAAAAAAAATCAGATATTCACTACATACTCAAGGACTGGTATATCAACTGTGATGTTTAATTGATCTGTCACCATCAGTTCACTTAATCAGAAGATCCATTCATACAATACTGCAGTTCAAGAGCCAGGGAAGTGATACCAAAATCCAAGGTAAATTAAAAAATAAATACACTGCATAAATTACTGACCAGCAATCTGAATACTACTGAATACTTTTTACCTAGCTTTTGAAAAGGTTTTAACTGCAGCTTATTTAGAGAACCAGCACACAGGAGTATATAATGCATACTCTATGATGTTTATGTTCAACTATTTCTCAAATCATATAATGGAATACATGATTGTTCCCTATGCAATGTGTAAAATACCTAAATTAACTTGCTATGGGCAAACAGTAGCTAATAAGCAAGTCTGAAATAACACAGGATTGATTAGCTATTGTAATAAAAGAACCAAAAGGGTGTTAACCCCAAAGGGACAGTACACTGTCAATTAAATAATATCAACTTTTTTTTTTCCCCTTTGGAAAGTTGCAGCTGAAAACTCTATTTGGCTTCTGGATGCTTCCTCACAGGATCTGTTTTCAATCACTCAAAGCACAGTGAATCTGGCAGATTTCAACCAGACCTGGCATAAGCTGGAGTGCTTTATTTGGTGTTGACTTTGCAAATGATTACATATGAGAAACAAAGAGAGCGGGAGAAAATACAATTTTTTACAGTGTCAGGCAAAGATTATTTACCAAGTTTCACATAAGCAGGTGCCACCTACTCGGTAGATGGTGGAGTGTGCACTGAGAGCCACACATCCTCACAACCACAGGCCCGAGCAGTGCCTGCACTCACATGTGACTGCTTTAGTCATCCTCATTCCTCCGTGTTTACTCCTTCAGGGACTCTGCCGCCAGCTTCATTTGCTGCGGGAGAGAAGAGAAACGGGGAGATACACTCAGTACAGCGCCAGCAAGAGGAATTACACAAACCAGCAAGAGCCGAAAGCAGGGCATTTCTGAATCCCACTGAATAATAAAGCTGCACAAAAAAAAAAGAGCTTGAGCTTTAGTGCTTAAAAAAAACAAAAGTCTGTCATGCATGACTTTTACGAAAGACAGTTTTAACAGAGGCATTGCTTGTCCCCACCAAAAGACTCAGCAAATGACAATGCAATCTGTATGTTAATTAATTCTTTTTGTGATGAATTATGCCTTACATAAAACTCATCTGGCCTTAAATATTTAAGCTTTTAAGGGATTGTAAAAGGTCAAGGAACTACTGACAGGCCACTGCCCCCATTTCCCATTGTAGCCATCTGTTAACTGTTACTCAATAATTCTTTTTTTGTTGTTCGTTTGTTTCATTGTGGTCTTTTTGTTGTTGTTGTTAGATTGAACAAAAACATCCTGTGATATAAGAGAGAGGCAGCAGACTGCTACAGCAGTATGTGTTATTTCCAATCCTGTTAACCAATTTTGTTTTCATTATCTTAGCATGTCACCATAAAGATCTCCATGTGAAACCAGGATAACAATCCCAAGTGTCGAAAGTATCTGCTGAGAAAGAGAAACCAGAGCTGCTCTGTGAAGCTTCTCCTCAGAGAGGATGTTTCATAACACAGAACTTACAGAGGCACCAAGAGCAGAGTTTAGATCGTGCCAAAGGCATCTCTCACACACCAGCTGGGGTTGTCACCCAAGGGTCTTGCAAGGTCGGGAAGGCTGGAACCACCCTGATGCACTAAGGAATAGTTACAGTGACTTAAGTCCCCAGAGAAAAAGACCGAGAGACAACAGTCACAGAAAGGAGATGAGGTGGAAACCAGCCCAGAGGATGGAGTGAGGATCAGAGGCAAGGAGATGCACAGCACTGCTGGAATCCAGGAGGTCCGTAGGCAGCATCACTACCTCCTTCGAGGCAATTCAGCAGAAAAGGAAAGAAAAAGGCTGGACAGGAAGAAATGAGACTGATCCTATGAAGAAACAATTTATGCAGCTTCCAGCTCCTAAGCAGTTGTGTGGCTTCTGTATCATCCCCCCAGCAGAGAATGGACACATACTAAAGTTTTTTTTCTTTTATACTTGGATTTGATTTTATATAAATGGCCCAGAACATATGAGCTATCAGAGAGACAAATACCAAATAACACTATAAAAGAAAATGGAAAAGAGGAAACTGCAAATGAAGTGGACACTTTCATTCCATTTCTATCGCAGAACGTGGGATAGAAAGAAGTCAGATGCTCTAGCACAGCACCTTGACCTTTCCTTTGCTGCTAGTCTGTGCCTGAACCCCTTCCAAAACATTACTCTGCATGATAAAACACACCTACAACAACTCTTCTTTACTATTTTTATCTGTATTTCCATGCCATCTATAAGTGAAGTAAAATTAGTTTGTGATACAAATATTTATATGCTTCTCCATAGCAACAGCACAGGAAAAAAGCCATAGCTAAGGGCTGCAATACAGATTCCTCTTCTGCATCCTGATTCATTTATTTAAATAAATGTCTGAATAAAACTACAGCATCTTTAATTAAAGTGACCTTTTCCTCCTCTTGCAAAATCATAGAGGTACAGAAGACAGCAATTCAATTCAGGTCCTGATTCATCAAATTCAAACCTGATTTTCTTAAATTCGGAGTGGTGTTGCAATTATATGGGGATTGATGTGGAATGCAGAAAACTGGAAAGGTATTTTTATTCTCTGATCTCTGCAGGGCTTGCCAAAGTCTGGAAAAAACCCAAGCACATGACTGTTAATGATGACTAAATGGTAATCTGTCCAAAACTCTGTACAAGCAGGACTAGTGTAATTTATTTTGGAAGGCTCTCCTAATTTTAACTGAGCTAATCTTATGTTAGGATTCTCTTATGCTGGCAATCTTATGCCAGCATATTTAAAATATATGATATGAACAAACAAATTTCCCAGCTTCTTGAGTGGGCCAGTGAGTAGAAAAACCTCTTAAAATAGCTTCACATGCTGGCATGGCACACACAGCCTGGGCAAAACCAGTCCAAATGCAGTCACACATATTTCAGGAAATGAATCATAAGCCATGTGAGAACCCCAAGAGCTGCGTAATTAATTTCTTCTTTATAATTTCTAATACCAAAACATACTTGGCAGTACCTGGCAGCAGCAGGCTCCCCTAAGAGCAATCACTTTGGCAAGCAACATGTGGTGGCACCCTTGAACATTGAAATTTTGTGCCAAGTTCAGGCTGAAGAATTTTTAAATTTTCTTTTCTTTTACTGTGAAAGGAAATGTTCTGTTTTAGTGGGAAAATATTTCTCTAAGACAACATATGGGACAGGGAGTGTATTTTTTTCTCTGATCCTAAGAAGGGAAACTCATGAAGTACTTTTAAGGTGACCTTTCCCAACAGGTTCACTGACAAACTGAGGGACTGAGTTAACTACTCTTTCATCAGAAAGACATTTCCTTGTACACTTTAAGTAGTATTTTAAAATTACAGAAAAAGAGGTATTAAAAACTTCCTGATCTACTTTTCAAACCTACCAATACATAATGCCAAACAAAGCTCTGTTGAGGGTTATTAAAAGCCTCTGCAAACTAACCAGAGGCACAGATATGAGTTGGCTCAAGAAAACATTCTTGATTTATTATCAGCTGAGAGTTAATAGTGAAAGGTTTGCCCTTCATGGTCAGTTTCACGGAGCATCCTTAGCAACAGTAGCCTATGCATGCAATACATAAGTGAAGCATGTGTATAAACTAATATTAGTGTATTTTCGTGGGGCTAGTGTTGTTTATTCTAAAATTCTGCTGTTAGAAAATGCTCTAAATATTTATCTGCTGTAATTCAATAGATTCACTATTTCCATCTTATTAAGTTTAAATTTCCTTATAAAGCACATGCAATATAATTAGACAGTACTTTCAGGAGAAAGAGCAAAAAACCTTCAATGTGGTTTACAAAGAGGCTTTACCAATTACTTAGAATTCCCTACATTTCAATATTAAATTTTCTGAAAGGACTTTAATAAAACATAACAGATACTTTCACACCACAATCAGAGCTGCACACCAAGCATGGAAAATCAGGCTACTTTCTTTCGAGGCTCACAACCAGAAACACAAACTTCAGTGTTCAGGGTACTGGCTGTGGTAACTCTCCAGTTAGAGGGTCTGTGGAAGTCTGAATGTGTGATTCAGTGCTATGAAAAATACTAAAATACAAAAATAAGTAGCTACACACATGAAATAACAGCAGCAGCACAGACCTCAACTGCAGCAGAACCCACTGAGCTGCTGAGGTATTTACCACCAGCAGTGCTAGGGCTTGGTTCAAGCCACAGCCTCCCTGGAAACACAGTCACTTCTGCATGGCATGAGGAGGACCATGGCTCCCCTTCATCACCCAGCCCCGTGCACGGTGCCCAGTGATGGGGAGAAGCTTTGGCCCTCGCTCTGCACTGCAGGGCTGTTTGAGCAAGGACACTGTGTGTCCCCAGCATGCGGCTTCGTGCTGCCCCTGCAGCTGAGAGGCGTGTGTTGCCTCTCACAAACCCCATCTTGCCAATCCATCTGTGACCTTCTTTGTGCACCAGAGGATGACAGAGGAAACTGACCATTTCTGCTGTACCAGGGCTGCTTCCACACACACTCATAACCTAATCAAACACTCAACCTTTCCTTTATGGTTTCTATGGGACAGTCAACATTTAACAGGCAGATAATAGCCTTTGCCAGTTCAATGCTTATTTATTGCCCTTGCTCAGCTCTGTGTCAAATGCTTAGAACACTGTTGTTTTCCAGTTACGCTCAGTCCTGGGAAGCCAGCCCCTAAATACTAATAATTTTACCACTGTGTGTGTTAATGCCAGCTGACAATTCAACCACAACCCCAGGAAAAGAATTTTAAAAAACAAAAGGCATATAAAAGTGAAAAACAATGAAACCAGGACCTAATGACTCACCAGTCTGGTGCTTTTCCATATGTATATTCAACACACACATACATTTGTTCATATGAAGAATGGACATGTAAATAGTCTATATTAAATATAAGAAGGCATGAAGGCAGATGTTTTTTATCAGCAAGTCCATCTTCTGGTTTTCCTGTATACACCACACAGAACAGCTCATGACCAGTTACACAGTGTAGTGTTACATGGTATCTTTCCCACTTTCTAAAATTAATTATAATATGAAAACATGACAGATATATATTAAACAATTCTTTCCTAATGGTGTGCAGTCACAACAAAGGCAGTTTCTTGGCTCTTGAGCTGTGGTTGAGAACTGCATCAGCTTAATCTGTAAGTGCCAGCCAGTTACAGAAGAGGCAAATTAAAACCCACTTCAAAACTCAGTAAGGCCCTGCCACATCTAGTATTTTAGTCTGTGTGAAAATTTAAAAACTTATTTAATAGAAATTTGTCCTCACTGATTATAATGGTGGAAAGCTGTGGTAACTTCATATCTAGAATCACAATCCTTCCCTCAAGGTTTCCATCTATGGCACTGAACACTCTCTTACATGGAATGGAGCTTTAGGACCGCAGGCTTGGGGTTACTTTTAAGCCTCATTTCTGACTCTGAGCAGTTTTTCAGCAACCTGTTAGTTACCTCAGCTGGAGATAATAACAGATGCTTCTTTACAATAGTAATAACCAGCCTCCACAGTAGTACACTCCTGTTTATAAATCCCAGGACCACACAGCCACCATATAACACTGAATGCTTATTTTCAGCTAAGTCATCCAGCACAACTCTTCAGTCTTCTTGAAAGCTATTGATTTCCAGAATAAAATTTCCCCCCCACCTCAGTAATATGATAAAAGACTTGCAGGAACAATTTCATTACTTCCTTATTTAGCAGAACCAGACCAAGGGCCCTGTGATGCTGCAACCCTGTGAAAACAACTCTCTATAAAGGAAAGCCACACATGAGCATCAAACAGCCAAATACAGATTTTTCATAAGGAAGTGAGAATAATTTTAAACTGAAGATAACAAAAAAATAAATGCTGAATTGTCACTCTCATGAGGACTCTGTAAGCAATTACAGTAGTTTAACTTTTTGAAGACTGAAAGGTTACCAAGTTTTGCACCTATCACTCTCCTTACTTCTAGGCTGCACCTGGAATACTCTGTCTAGTTTTGGGCCCTCCAGTACAAGAAGGATACTGATCAACTCCACCAAGCATAGCCATGGAAGCCAAGACAGGCAGGGAGCTGATGCACGTGCCCTGTGTGAAGCTGAGACGCTTGCCAATATCTACATGGAGATCAGCAAGAAGATGGAATCAGGGTCTTTGCCAAGGTGCACCAAGTGGTCATTAAAAAATAAGAAAAAAAACCCCAAACAACAGAAAACATTTCACTACAAGCACAACTAAGCACTGGAGCAGGGGCCCAGGGAAGTTTTGTAGTCTGTGTCCTCAGAGGTTTTCCAAGACCTGACAGGGAAAAGCACACCTGCCTCCCCTCCTCCTCTGGGGTCTGAATTTGTGCTCATCCTATTTGGAGGAGGAGGTTGGATTAGAGACCTTCTGAGGTCCCTCCTGGGCTGAGAAATTTCTATAGTTGTTTCTGCAGGATTTGTGACAGGAAGTCTGCCTGGACTCCCAGACCTAGAGTGGGAATTTGCTACCAAAACCAGGAGGCAACAGCAAAGAGCAGAAGAAATAATTCTCTTCTTTCCTTTCTTGTATGCCCGATTCAAGACAGAATACCAAGTACAAAAGCCAATCTTAATGAAACAATAGTTTTGCAAAATTAGTAAGTGCAGACTCAGGAAAACTTGCAGAATCACATAATACATGCCTTGGAGTATCGTGCCTGATTAATAGCACTGTGAGGAACAGCAGACAAAGCAACCTCATTTGTAGTAGATTTTTTTTTCTAAGATTTTTTTCTGATCTACTTCATATTGTCTCTGATTTAAATTGCAAATTACAATATTCTTACACTATTAGTCACCCTTTGCTGAACCTTATTTTAGTTCAGTAGACAGTACAAAAATGTAGAAATAATAGAAGTCACATTAGATAGTGGAATAGTATTCTCTTCAGAAGTATAACATGCATTCTGTCCCTCAAAACATTTACATTATTTTTGCCTTTGTTTAGTTCATACATAACGGGCACATAGTTGTCAAGTGCCAGACAAATACAAAATGTTAAACAACATGTCTGAATGCCCAACAAGGAGTGTGTGCTGGAATTGCCCCCTCAGGATGCTAGCCCAGCCCAGAGGATGCTCTTCCCTTTCCCCTTTGGCTTATGCAATTACATCCCATCCAATAAGCTGCTGGTCAATAGATTCTGGAGTCAAAAACTATTGACTGCATATGAAAGCAATGATGCAAAAACATCCAATGTGACATGACCTTGATGACACCTCAGAAGGGAGGGGAGGACTGCACAGTCTCTCCAGATGTGTGCCTTTCCCTCACACATTTCTGTTATTTTGTGACCTGGGTCAAAGAGATATCACTACAGTTTAAGGGTGCAGTTGGTCCCTTGGTTAGAAGCACATCAACAATGTTTTAATGATTTCAGGGTTAACTATGATAAAATTTACTTTCTCTGGGGCTTTGGAGAATGCTAATTATCTGCTTGCAATTACTGGTTACAATCAAGAGAAAATGAATAAAACAAACTGTTCTGCCTCTCTGAAGCTTAACAAGACTGGACTGTAGATGTGAAACTAAAAACCCAACTTCAGGTACTATTTTTGGAAATTGCCATCTGTGACATAAATCTGACACAAATAAGCAGACCAACATGAAGGCTGCACAGCTGCCCTCTGTCCTGCTACCACACACCAGCCACAATGCTCTAAGTACAACATTTCCAGCCCTTTTGTGGCAGCCAAGAAAGTTCAGCCTGACAAATACGTCAGATAATGCCAGAGATATCAAACAACTGGACAGCATAAATAGAAAAAATTCAAATATATCTGAGTACAAACATGTTGAGAAATCAGACTTCCACACTAAGTACTGTGCAGACACATAGGAAAAGTGACCACTGTGGTGAAGTACTTCTTTCTAAGAGGGAATTTGCCTCTCGGTTAATCTGCTCTATTAGCACAGAAAGTGAGTTTAATTCTAAAGTTACCACAGTATTAAAAAAAATAACAATTTAATGCAAGAGAAACTATTCAAAGTTTGTGTTATTTGGTGAAGAAGAATTATTTTCAATTCTACTCAAGAGTTTAATAGGCAAGGAATCCAAGACCAGCAATGAAGGGACCTGCCAGGCCACCTTACGCGTTTTCCTCCCCTGCAGGGGCTCTCCTGCCCCAAACACTTGTTCTTACAATGTAATTTTGAGCAATATTTTCATTTGTGCTTTTCTCTTCAAAGACAAGATTTCTTCTACCTCCTGTGAGGGCTTTGCTATTGCCCATTCACAGCCTAGTGAAAAATAATCAACACAGAGCTGGTAACCAATTGCTAGTTACAGCAATTTCATAAGTGTTCTGAAGAAATCAATGGTACCAATTTTAAAGCAAGTCAAAGACCTCTTTGCAAATACTTCCAAAATGGTAGTGGCACCACTGATAGAATTCCTTCTTCCACCAAAGACACCTGAGACAAGGCAAATTCCCCTTCTGCCACCTACCCTGCTCCTTGGGAAAACTAAGCACTCACAGAAAGAGACAAATTGTTTTCTCTTAGTTAAACACTGGGCTAAGCATATGAATTAATTGGTTAACAGGTTACTGACTGGCTTTTCAATATGTATTTAAGTTGATATCTGTCTGATCAGATTATGTCAGGTACCTATTCAATTAAAGTTAGTTACTCAAATTGCTTATAATGGATTTATGGTTTGATCTGGCTCAGGAAGTTCTTGAACTAAGCACAGGAAGAGGATAGGGAAATATATGTTACTCCTGCTTTTCACTCTGTCCTAGACGTCTGCATATTGCCACTTTGGAACCTTCAGTACCCGTATGCAGATACACACATGTACACAGAGGACACGCAGGTTACCGAACTTGCCATTTTCACTGAAGAGGCACAACTGGGCACAAAGCATTACTCTCAGCGTACTACAAAAGACTGTCTAATAACCAGGCAGCAGAGTCAGAATAAACTTTGAATTAGCTTGCACAGCTAATGAAATTGAAAATGAGCAAAAGGTTGGTTTGATAGTTTATAACTGCATTTCTTAAAAATGAGTAAAGTTATAACAGTTACACAGTCCTAAATTATAGGTATGGCAATATTTATAAATTACTCTGCTAAGCCTGTTGCAATTTTAAACAACTCAGCAAAGGGTAAAGGTCTGGTTTCCTTGAAGGCAATGGCAAAGTTCTCATTTACTTCAGCAAAACCAGTCTCCCTTCAAACAAAATGCTTTTTCCCTTTTTCCAAGAAGTGGGAAGAAACCTTTGCTGCAAGTTATTCACCGCCTTTGTTTCGGAGTGATGCAGCACTCAATTAGCAAGGCTCCTGTCCTCCTGTCTGCATTTTCCACTAGAAAATCAATGTACTTCTGGATGTGTTGCTGCACTCAGTGGTTCTGCCATGCCCTGGGTGCCCTTCCTCCTCAGACCCCTTTTCAGAGCTACCTGCATTGCTAGCACAGACCCTAAAAAATCCCTGTGGGTTTCTGCCTCTATACCATCAGCAATTTCTTTGCAAACCTTTATGAAATTCTTTTGCAATAAAGAGCAAATTAAAGCTGTATAAGAGCTACAATTTTCAGGCTGAAGAGATATGGTATTTTAAGCAGCTTTGTAATATGAAGATAAAACAACGATCTGTAGATATGTTGAGTATTAGCATGTACTCTGTTTCTGAGATCTGCTTTAGTGCCTTTGAACACTCTAAGCTATATAACTGAGAAACTACAGAAGAAGATTTTGAGATGAGGTTTAGACTGGAAAAAATGTAGGAATTATTTCTGACTATTTAATTTTAATATTTTCACACCTTGCCAACCCTATAAATCCAGTTTCTCTCTGTTAATTTTTGTGCAAAACAATACATAAAGACATAAGCAGAGTACTTGTATTATATAAAATGCATATACATTTGTAAGAATTTATTTCAATAACATTGCAATTTTTAGGTTTAGAACTTCATATTGAAACTGTTACTTTCTAAACAAAACTTGAATAATTGGAGACAGGGGCATACATACTGCAATTATTCTTTTACTTCCTCAACAAAAACCTCGTGTCTATGCAGCCTTTCCATGCACACAGTAAGTCAATATGCTTTGGTAGCACTCCTTATTTTTTCTGCTTTTTAGTTTTTTTGAAATATTTTTGCTTTCTTTATTAAAGCATTTTACTACCTTTCCTTTTTATCCCTTGCTGATTCCCTGCCCTCTGTTCTACTGCACGAGTTGCAGCCTCTTCTTTAGATTTTTCTTCTAACCAAGAAATCAACCCCTTCTGCCTCTATACTCACAGGTGGGTGAGGGTCAAACTTGCTGCCAGAAACACTGCCAAGAGGGCTGCCCCTGGCAGCTGGCAGCTTCCTGTTGGGAAGAGAGCTACACTTCTCTTCCCACTGCCATCATCCTGCTCTGCTTTACAGGAGTGGTGGGAAGAAAAGGAAGGACAAAGTACTGCTAGGACGGTCCCACTCTGGGGCTCTGCTCAGAGGTGTTGGATAAAGCCTGGCAACAAAGTGAAGCCTAGAAATAAATGTGTGGAACAGATACATGCAGCTCCAGTCCAGCTGCTGTTCTAGACTGACCTCCTTCTTTTGCTTCAATGGAAATTAGAGCTAATGGTGCCAGCTTCGGCATGCACTGAAGGATTAACTATTGTGATTCATGTTCAATTGCCACACTAATTCTATCAGACCTCAAGGCTTGGCTTTGAAATATTGGTTATACATTGCAAAGTGCTTTTACTAGATATCCTGGGTTACCAGTACCATCACATTCCTATTTCTCAATTTTAATCCAACACAACAAACTCATTCTCTAGCATGCAACCACAAACATCTAAAATAATTTCTCTTCAACACGTTAGCTGTAGCACATCAAAACTCTCCGACTGCTATAGAAACACTGTACAACATTACCATTTGTGAGAAAACATATGTTGTCTTGTAAATTTTGTAGTAAGACCTTTATAAAACAGGTTGTTACATCTGTCAAACCAACCATATTTTAACAAACATGCCAGTAAGTGCTGTGAAAGGACTCTAAATAAATGCTGAAGACATCATATGATTTTGCACCAGTAAAGTGAGTCAATATTACCCAGTGAGTCACCCAGCTAATTCACTGAAAATTTATGTGATGGTATAAGATGGAAGGTGAACACACATTCCTGCAGAACCTTCAGGGCAAATCAAACATGCAAGCTGGGACAGGATAAATAATTACAAAATATTAACAAGCTGCAGAAATCCATCTTCTGCACTTTGCACTTGATAATATGTCAGTGCTCACACAGTCCTGCTTCCCTCTTGGCACTGGAAATAATCTGAAAGCAAAGAGTGAAAATTCCATATACCATTATAGGACCAACAGAACTGTAAAAACCATGGCCATCAGTTACATCCCTTCCTAAGATAATAACAATTCACGACCACGGGAAAAGATTTTTTCACTAAACTAAAGCAAATATCTCCTACATATTAAAAAGAGGTATCATTTTCCCTATTAATAGGAAATAATGGTAATTATTAGTGATGTGAGGAAATACAACAAAGGAAAAGATACGAGGCTGTGGTTTACAATAAGCCAGTGTAAGAGTGCATCTACAAAGGAACTGAATTCAGGAACTGGCCAATATGGCTATCATAATGTGATAGAGAATTCACACTTCAGCTTAGCAAAGGAGTTTTTCAGCAGGTAGTATACCCTAAATACTGATTAGCAGCAAGCATTAATTTAAAATATATATTATATAGGTTACTTTATATTACTCGGTATGAATCACATACAAATAACCTTCAAATAATTATATTTGGATCTTGCAATCTTATTAACTTTTGATCAAAGGAACATATTCCATTGAAACTGCCATCTGCTGAACTTGCTTCTTGATTTTGTTTCATCTTTCTGTGACATGGGAATAATCACCAATACTATTGGGGAAAATATATAAAAAACACCTTAAATAAGTTTTCTCTCTTATGAAATCTGCAGGGGTTTGACTAAAAAGAGAAAAGAGGTCTTTGTCCTGTGTTAGTGAATGACTCAATCTCTTTTCTTGATTTCTGCTGATCAGTGAAAAAATAAAATACAACTCAGAATTATTAAGATCTATATAAATGCTCTTGTATTAAATGCGTATGCAACAAACCAGAAGCTTCACAGTAGCATTAAAAATAATTTGGTTTTGAAGCAGATAGATTCTTCCTATTAATGAGATAAGATTAATATTAACCGATGCAGCAAGTAAGCAACCACTCCCATTAATAGTTGCTCCGAAGTTTTAACCATTCACTACACTTTCATACACTTCTCATGGAAACAACAGGACTGATCACTCCTAGAGAAGCAACTAGGAGTGAACTAATTAATGTTTTGGTCTGATAATTTCAACATCACCACCTTAAAAACAAGTAAGAGAAGCTCTGGGTGTGTCCTGCCTGCAGAGGAAAGGTGTCTTTCTGCCATATGTGAGCCTAATTTAGCCACTTAAGAGTTTCTCAACCTGGCAGACCAGCTAAATTCTGGGTTTACTTACTCAACAATGCTTCCATCAACCCAAACCCATCTGTCTTTCATTTCATTAAGATTCTACCTGACTACAGGTTACCAAATGTTACCTAAAATGTGGTACGAACAGACCCTTCTATCTCCCCAAAGAAGAACAAGCCTTTTTCAAAATACAGAATGATTAATTTGATAGCATCTATCAAGTCAGAAACAGGAAGGACCAAGAGCCAGAAGTACCTTATCTATTTAGCAAATTTGCTACTCCTTTTTTTATATACGAGTACCCTTACCTTTTGGAAAAAACCCAGCAGCTCAAGAAGATGCTGATAACAAGCCCCATCCCCTTTGAGGGAAACAGACCTCCTTAGTTACTCAGTTTATTTCAAACTATTGAAACACAGAGCTTCTCTTCAACAAATATCCAGCAATTCCTGCTTTATTTTGGGCAGTCCTGTTCTTCCAATAGCATGTGAAATTGTCCTTAAACATCAAAGGCTGTGTTGCTGCCGAAGCTTTTTCAAGTCTTCTTTTTTCTTCCTAGGTAACCAAAAGCAGTACACAGGCAGAACTGTACAAAGCTTTTGGAACTGGCATGGCCAAGCAGAAGGTGACCTGTACCTGTAGCCCAGACATCAAAAAAGACCTCTGCAGCACAACCTTAGCACTTGAGCATTTTTATAGAGAGCTAAGGCAACAGAAGTCTTAATGTGTCTAAGCCCTCTAAGTGCTAGAACTATATAAACACTGCAATATAAATAGTTACCTTACACACAGTTTTCTCTCAGTGTCTGACCTGAATATTAAAAACCTGAATATTAAAAGCCATCCTGGCAGATGTACCATCTCCTATACAAGGATTACCCGAATAGTTGTGAAAACTTTTAAAATCATACAACTTTTTCCTGTTTCTTTCCTATCAAAATCTATGGGGTCACCATGCCTGCACATGTCTGCTAAACCTTCCAAATGTTTACTCTGCATTGACATTTAAACTCCTCCTAACACGTTTTTGAAGGAATTGGTCACATCCCTCAAAGTTTGATCAACCAATCTGGACCACATTAGAGCAATATCACTCGAAATAGCACCACATTCTTTGCCTAGGTAATTTAGAAATGGTTTTAGTATTATCCCCATTTACCTGGGGATCAGATATAATTGGCCTTGGTCCTTATGCAAAATCTCTAAAGAATTATAGGCTGGCTTGGGTCAGAAGGGACCTTAAAGAACATCTAGTTCCAACCCCCTGCCCTTGGGCAGGGACACCTTCCACTACACCCAGGTTGCTCAGAGCCCCATCCAACCTGATCTTAAACAAACCCAGGGTTGCCCAGTTGTAGGGCATCCACAGCTTCTCTGGGGAACCTGTTCCAGTGCCTCACCACCCTCACAGTAAAGAATTTCTTCCTAATACCTAATCTAAACCTACCCTCTTTCAGTCTGAAGCCATTCCCTTGTCCTGTCACTACATGCTCTTGTAAAAAGTCCTTTTCCATCTTTCTTGTCAGCTCCTTTCAGGTACTGGAAGGCCTCAACTAGGTCATGCTGAAACCTTCTCTTTTCTAGGATGAAAAAAGCATTTGCTCTAGTATCAAAAAGTTGCTTGCATCTTTGAAAGGAAAACATTTTGCTTTATCATGGTGAACATCTTTATTGCTTTTTCTTGGGGTTTTTGGGGTGGTTATGTTTTCCTCCTCTTTTTCTTTCCCCTCATAAGTAGAAATAATTACTCTCTGCACCTCGACATCCTTTCTGCTCAACTGCCCCATCGATTCATTCCAGAGTTTTGTCTGGGAGACTTTCCTTTCTGGCTTGAAATTTTCTTCTGGAATAAGCCAATACTCTATCAAACTTTCAGTGTCTGACAAGGTAATAATTTCTGGCCAAACAGGACATGTTTTGAATGTTCCCTCCTCTGCTCTGAGGGACCAAGGAGGGGACACAGAACTGCAGCAGACTCTTAACTGAGTTGTGCACTCCCACCATGTATATTGCTCGGGGACAGCTTTGCTCCAAGACAACAAGGTAGATGGTACAGCTATGTTTCAAAAAAAATTCTCCTAAGAAAAAAAGGGAATCAGACAAAAAAATTATAGATTGGCTACACTGCCCTAACAAAGACTCCAGAACTAAAGCACTCTCAAACAAAAAAAGACAAAAAGAAAAAGGCAGCAAAGCCTGTAAATGAAGAAAAATCAACCAAACAACCCAAAACCAAACAGGGCAACTAAACTGCTAAACTTCAGAGTCTCCAAATGCTTCTTCGAAAAGGGAATATTTGTTTTCAATCTATTTCAAAGGACCTATAGCCAAAAGCAGTGCACGTTAGATCTATTACTGGGTGAATAACCTAGCAAACCACAGAAGTGCAAAAGCTCTGAAATGATAGCTGAAGTTTTACTTGCTGTCAATAGAAAAGAAAAAGGAAAAAGAGTATTACATTATCTCAACTTACAAAATGTTCTATTTGTTTCTAGTCCTGCTTTTCTGTTTGTCATTTATTTTACTAAAATTTAAAATCCAATAAAGCTTTAAAAAGTATCTGTCTGAATTTAGTTCTTTTGCCAGATATTTTCCTCCTGGCTTCTCTAATCCATTTTATATGAGCTGGCATCTTAAAAAGCATGCTTTGGTATGCAGAGCCAACCAGTACCATTGAAACCTCCTGACAGTCTGCCTCTCAGAAGCAAAAAAGACGTTGTCTCTCCAAAGGATCTGCTCAAAACAGTGTTCTGTTTTGCACATGAGCTCCCTACCTATCATCCCATGCCCTGTTCCTTGTAATTCATACAGTTGCACATCAAAGAGGATCAATGCTGAGAGTACATGCAGGAAAACTTATTCTTTTGGTTAAGCATACACCTATTTATATGATGCTGTGGTGCCCTTATGTACATAAATTAATTTGTTTTCTTATGAAAATTCCTTCTAAATACTGGAGACTTCAGTCTCTTATTAAATAAACACAGAGAAGCAACACAACATTGCTTCTGTAACAGAGCAATCCCAAGTCTGACACACATGCAATGATGTATATATGCCTGTCTACAGAAAACTACAGTACATGTCCCGTGATTTCAAGAAGTTCCTAGCAGAATATTATATTGACAAAAAAACGCAGGATGTCAGTCACTTCAATTTAATACTTATTTCAAGAAGAGAAGGTTAAAGGAACTCCACTGTTGTCTGCTAGCTAAATTACCTCAGAATACATTTTAGTACTCTATAATCTGTTAAACATACAACATTCAACATCCCGCTCTCTGTATGAATAACAAAAAGTAGTTATTTTCAGCTTGTCAAAAGAAATAAATATTTCTTGCCATTTTACAGCGTAGTGTGTAATGAATTAACTACACACTAGGCACTAAGAATCAAAAATATTCACCATGCTAACTTAAATGGCCGTTGAATACTAATTAAAGACTGACATGCTCTTTGACCCTAACCATCTTTCTTTGAACATAAAACCTCTCTCATTTCCCAAACGTCAAGCCCTGCTGTTTTTCCACAGAAGTGTGTGACACTTCAAATGCAGCAGAAATGCTGTGTTTACGATGCTCTGCAGAAGAATGAAAGAACAGGCAGTGCTCACATGTTGACTGTTGCAGACATTCAGGTTAAAAAAAACCCTACATCCTTCATGAACACATCAGACCTCCTTTGCTCCACTTAAGGTGCTCCCTACTTTGCTTGCATATTGAAAAGACTCTCATATTAGTATGACTAACCTTATTACATTAATTTTTCTCTGTTTAATTGCTTCACAATTCAATCACTTCATAGTTCAGCTGTTGTTTCAATGAGATGGTCTCTAACAGATTTGCTGGCAGTCTGAACTACATGCAGGTTCTGGCCAGAATGGCATTTTCCTCAATCTTGTGCTAGAAACAAATTTGATTTAAAGAGGAAATGCAACGCAATGAATCCATTTCAAGTGCTTTATGATGTATCATCCTACTCAGTGTTTCTCAATTCTCTAAATATCTGCCTTCCCCTCAGGTTTTGTACACACACCGAATGCCCCCTCCCAGGCAGACTAACACATATCATCCATTTGCAGTTTCACACTGTGGGTGCATATTCATAACAAAGTACAGCAGGAATACTTTATTGCTTATTCAGTACCTGAGGAGTTTATGTATGCCCTGTCCCCTCACACTAGACTAAAAAGCATTTGAAAGTAGGTAAATGGAAAATTTGCATATCAACAAAACACTTCTGACAACTCCAGTTATTAATGGGTAGCTTCCTTTCCTCCCTTCAATGCCTGTCCAAACGATCATTCACACTGTCACTGATTCAAAGCAGTGTCCTCCCACATATTCACAGCTGATTAGGAGTTAGATTTGAGAGTCTTTCAGCTGCACAGCTGAGACAGGACTGCCAAGAACAGCTTTGCTTCTGGATGTCTCTGGAAGGGCAGAGATTGGTACTAAGGCAGCAAACAAGGCGTTCCTTTTCAGATGTCTCAACCACAGAATTTTCGGTGAGCTCAACACTGTCATTCAAACGCTGATGGGTGTACCTGGGTAACTAAATGCAGGCAAATATCTCACTGCAAACTCTGATGAATTGTTACCCTGTTAGTCTTCTTAGTGATATGCTTATATTGAGTATAACTGAGTAACTAAAACACAAAAACAAAAAAAATCTCAAGCTTAAGTGTTCAAAGCACATGTTCATCCACATTGTAATAGGCACCTGGACAAGCAAATAACAAACATAACCCCACATCTGACAGCATGTATTACTACAGAATAATTATTAAATAATAACTCAATCAAGTCTCTGAATGTCAGTGGTGGCCAACAACTGCCTCCTCAGATCTGCCATTTTCACTGTGACAGTACGTCTCCTTAAAATCACCCAAATCAGATATCTAAAGGGCCAGGGCCACAGAGCAAGGGACCACAAAGTAACTTTCCAGCTCCCAGCCAATTCCAGGGGAAGTCATCAGTTTGCAGAGGTCTCAAGGATACCAAGTGCCTCTTCATTTTAGGAAAATCAGTCACTTGGTATGCAGGGAAATCCAAACCAACACCCCATCATTGAAAACAGAATTGTAACTCAGAGTAGCTGCCAGTAGTTTAATCAGGACTTGCACACAGCTGTCTATAGGCTCAGGAAAGCCAGAACATAAATCCTGAAGAAATCAGGCTTCATTAGTTCTGCTGCCTATAAGCGACTGTGTGCAATGTGAGAACATGCAAACGGGAAAGTTTATTGTATAGGAAGTCAGTCCAATCTCCTTCACAGTATCTGGCCCTGTACAGTCTTGGTAAAAGTAGTTTCATTCCCTTCCCTCTTTACAACCTGCATTTATCAGGGTTCTGCTGCTTTCACTAGTCTCTCAGCATACAGATACCAAATTTTCTGATTTCTTTTTATTTCTATCTAAAAATGACCGTAAGACTCGGTATCTAAAACACCTTTTTGCCCTTTTTTGTCTCTAAACAAAAGTTATTGCTCTTTTTGAGAGAGCAAGTAGGTGAAATTTTAGAACATTTCTAAAGAATAAAATTAATGCAAGCATATGAATGAGGAAAACTGTCAACCACAACAAAAATCAGAGTAACTACAACTTACTGCCTTGATAAACTTGAAAACACTCATAGTTTATAGAAATTTAGCTCTCCAAGGAGCCAGGAGAATAATATCTGCCATGGCAACCAAACAGAGCAGTCTTCTGGCACTTTCTGAATGAGCATTTAGGAGGAGATTAATTCAATACTCCGCATGATGAAAGGGCTCTTGAGATCCATAACTGTCTCCCACAAATTACCCTTATTGTACAACTGGATGTTTAGAACAGATTGCACATTATCTATATTGAACTAGAGCTTTCACAGCAAATTTATACGAAACAGATTAAGCCCACATGATGTGTCACACTATTTTTCACCCACTTCTTTCAGGGCATTTATAAAAACGGGTATTTTATTAAATGGATCGTTGCAGTTTTGCAAGATTTATTTTTAAGCTTATTTATATTTAGAAGCTACTGTAAAGCCTTTTTACTATGAAATTTTGAAATTTCTGATACATGTAAAAGCATAGAAAGATACTACAAAATATACAATATAGTATGTAAACAGACAGCAAAAAGTCTGCCACGTAAGTGAGCATTAGTCGTTGTTATGCATTTCAAGCTAATTTGAATTTACAATAAATTCAAGTGATGACATACCTTGATAAATAATTGCATCTTCCTATTTATATATATATATCAAACCATACTCTTTAGCAAATGCAGCACCTGATGAGCACCAGACACCTCAATCAAGATAAAGTGTCTTACAGAACACATTTTACAAGAGTGTATTAAACCTCTAGCTGTTTCATCAGAACCTAAACTACCATGGAATCTTGCCTCCCAGGACAAAAATGATTTGGTGTTTTACTTGTTCCCTTATATCGCACCCAATCATACTGTACAACATATAGAACAGAAGAAACTTGGAAGAAAACAAGGCTTAGAGTGCCAGCACATTTAGAAACAATTACAGGATAGAAGAGTTTGTCGGCTACTCTTAAGAAAGTGGAAACACGTTTTGTCTCTTCCGAGCCCACTGCAAGCTCTTCCCTGCAGCCCAGCAATGCTCAAGGCGCAGTATTTCACTTGCTCTACTAAGGCAAGAGCTTTCCAGTTGGTTGCAGTAATGAATAACACCTGGACTGCACAGACTGTTCTGGAGGATGCACATCCAAAAAGTAGTCTTAGCCAGTGTGATAAAAGTTATTTGAGGATGAAGATTATAAATAGCATTGATTCAGTTTTGTATTTGGCAACTGCAATGAATGAAAGGTGAACTTTTAAAAAAATTTCTAAAGGCCACACATAAACTGTAGTGATAGACAGTGGAAATTAGACACTTAATCCATCACCATTTCTGAAAATCCCACTTTGGCTTTGATTACATTATCATACATCATTTCTGCAAAATCCCTATCTTCTTTACAATTAGGAATATATTAGGCAGGCAACAGAGAAACAAAAGGTAGTGACTGTAATTACAATTTTGAAGATCCAAGACTTAGGTAGAACTACCATTTATTGGCAAATGAGACAATTCTGAAACTACACTGCTTAAGTATAGATTGTACTCTATACTACGTATGGAGGAACTGTGTATTCTGAATAATAAACAGCATGTTAATCAAGGCACAGCAGTTAGGTTCTAAGCAAAGAAAAAAGTATTTACCTGCCACCAAACAGCACAAACGAATCTAGGTAAGCCAACATCACTCACTGAACATCAAATAACTTATCACAGACTGAGGTAAGAATATTGGGTGGAATAAAAAATCTAGAGCACAAGGAGCGAAACTGTGGTTTGGCAAGTTCCCTTCAATTTATTACTTCTCACTTTAGTCCTATTTTACAACCATTATATAATTAAAAACCCATAGTCCTCACTTTGGTACTGATAATTAATGCTGTTATAAGTTTTAGAAGGTCTTTCAAGATATTAGGCATTTTTAAGCATTCAAACATCAAAAAAAAAAAAAAAAACCAAACAAAAAAACCTCTGGGCTACATCTCTTGAGAGTGAGAGGGTCTCACATCTAAGGGACTTGGGCTGATTACTGCAAAGATTTTTGTGTTTCTTGACTCCTGTAAAAAGGAACGAAGTGAAACAGATTCGTAGAGATTTGTACAATGATTTTTCACCATTTAGACTCAACAGGAAGGCTACACAGCTTTTAATACCTGCATTTTAGAAAACAGGTGAGGTCTTTAAAACCATTATAATGATACCTCTCCCAGAAGTATATCTCTTGATCAATAAACCTCCAAACCAAGCCAATCTTTCCTGTATAAAGAGAATTAAATGGGTTGCAAATTCAAGTCAATATATTTCCAAGGAATTAGAAACTCTAATTTGAAGATTCTGTCTCAAAGGATTTGCAGAAGTACTTACATTATTGAGTAAATTGGTACTCCCCAATAGTACTGCCTCAAGACCATTATTTTCCAAAGCTACTCTTCACAAACGAGCTAGACAAATCTGCAGAATGTGGTAAGAATTTGAATCTGCAATTTATGAAAGAAAACATGTAACCAGAGAGCATAGAGTCATTCACAAATACAAAACCTGTCACAACACCAAATTCCTCTGCCTCCATGTCAGCCGAATCTGAGGTTTTATGCCTGCACTCATTCCTCCCTCTCTTTGATGAAAAAACCCTAGCATAGTAATCTTTCTGATCTGTGCCTTTGACTTTATCATCATTCTCTTCAGCTTACTGTTCATTTGCATGAAACTAAATTCTTGGGACTTTTGGAAGTTTTATAATCTACTCCACATCCACTTGCTCCACTCTGACACAGAGCGCTAACTCTTCTCATGGCTTCACCAAAGAAATGATTCCTTGCTAGCATACTTCTCCCTCAAAATCCTTGCTCTTTCATGCTGCCACACAAGTATGGAAAAGCTCTCCATGAGCATTCATAAAAAGTACCCCGAAAAAATCACTTTTGCTGTATAAAGAACAGTTCACAAAACTTGGATCAGGCATTTATTAGTCATCATGAACATGTCTTCTGGGGAGGGCTGAGAACCTTTCATTAGATCTGATCAGATATGCCAAAATAACTGATTATTTTTTTTACCACATCCTCAAGAGTCTAATTTTTGCTACCGTTCTAATATCGTAGTTTAATGTAATAGAAAGTATTATCTAATCTTAGCTGTAGTTACCACTGCTTGTCTCCTATAATAGTTACAGAGAGAAATTGGAAATGCAGCATGAACTGCAACATATTTAGAGTATAGTATTGGGAAAGGAATATATTTTGTAGGAGTGAGCTCTTTTCATGACTGAGTAAAGATGTAATGAGAGCTGTACTTCACATTATGAAAGTTTTATAGTTCCAGATATTCTGAATGAATGCAAAATTTAAATTTAGTAAGATGTGGTCTGAAGCCAACCTTGTCATTTAAACACCTTTTGAGTCCTTAGGAACAGGGCTGATTGTTGCCTTGGAAACAAAGACTGCTCTCTACTGTGTTCATTTCAAGGGACTCAGTCAATTTGAACTCATATTTCCAATTGCTAATTTTATAGACAGGGCAGGTGCTGAAGTTTTTAAGATCAGAACAGAGCCTGTTTGCAATGCTGCTCCCTGACAACAGTGTGTATTTATTTCTTTATTTTTCTCTGCCCTTGGCAAATGATATCATTCTTGTGTAACACTCTGCAGGAAACTCAATTGTATACTGTCCCTCTTCGTAAGAGGGTGATTATGATAATGCAGGAAACAAACCTGAAAGTGAAAATGCAAAGACTTCAGGCATAAAAAAACAAATAAACATATAATTTTGGTCATAGCATTCTTTAAACTGATCTAAGATATTTACAAAAAAAATAAACAGGCTAACAAGGAAAAAACCACCCTGTGCTCTCCTTTCAGGCATAATTTCCCCCTGTCACCCTGAGAGAGACTTGTCCTAAGATGCTCCATCAGAGCAGAGAGGGATAGGTTTCTCCTGAGAGTGCTCAGAACTTAAAGTTAGGTTCCTGTTCTGAGGAATCTTTTTTTCTGCTTTTCTTCAAGGAATAGGAGAGACTAGCATATCTAAAACAAATTCTCCAAATGTGTCTATACAATATATTCAGTGTAGATATTTTAATTACACTAGCTATGATAGCAAAATGCTAGTACTAACACACATACCTCCAATTAGCTCTAGGAGTTTTATGCTGTTAAAGCATTTTTATTTCCTCACATGCACAGGGCTCCTTAACTTCCATTATCTCACATTGGTTATGGATTCAGGATGTTACGGTACTCTTATTTTTCAGTTGACTAGTTACAAAGCACATCCACAGAGCATTCATTCATCAATCCAGTCTTCAGAAACTGTGGTTTTCACTCAGCTGTAAAAGAATCACTGGCTTGACCTTCTTAAATCTGCATTCTCTATTTTTGTTAGTAAAATTAAACCAGAATCTACTCCAATATTCCAGGATTTAATACATCTAAAAATTTCTCATGACCAGTCTTGCCTTTCTAATCAAACTGCAGAACTCCTGTCTCAAAAGACTGGTAAAAATTAAAGTTATTTTACAAGAAAAGAACAGCTTATACAGAAAAAATGGTATTCCCACAGAAGCATGTGCAGTATAGAAGCCATAAGCTGCACATATACTCAGAGGAAAAAAAACCATAATACTTTAAAAACTGCTGAAACAAGATTTAAATAAAGCAGCTGGAGAATGATTCAGCACCAGGATTACTATCAAAATTGTCATTGACAAGCTGATTCTGTGTTACCAAAAAACAATTATAAAGGGCATATGGCTACGGGCAGACCCACATGCACATGCAGGTGTATAAAGACAGGCATACATGCACAGGAGTTGGTGTATTAGGAAAATACAAATGTCCTTCACATAGAACAAGAGAATTTACAGTGAACGTCCATTTCAACACTATGATGAAGGTGAGAATGGCTTCTTCTTTTTTTCTACATGAAGACAATGAAATTGCTCGATTTTGGTACCAATGGGAAGTTAAAAAGCAAATGAAGGAAAATCTTCAGTGTGCTACGTGCAACTACCTTTTCTGTCACTCTTCCACCTTCCTCAACTTTCAATTTCAGGTTTCAGCATTCAGTTTTGATTGCATCAGGCTTTCTTTGCCATCTATCACATTCTGTTCTCACTGAAATGAAGGCCTTTGAGAACTGAGTATTTCGAGTGTTATAACAAAAATGTGTGCATAATGAGGGTAAATTAAATGCAATTTAATCTAGTTGAGAGGCTGGAAGATTTAGTTCAAATGCTGAATATTGTGATGAGTGAACTGCACAATTCAGAATAGATTCTTTTCTTCCTTAGTTCTTTGTTTGTGTCCTAATAAAATCAATGTAAACAAACTGCCTAGCAGAGCAAGGCTGGCATGGGTACTTAAATGACTTTTCAGCTCGTTTCTTTTCCTGGATTAATTCCATTGTCACTTTGTGTAGAACTGTGGAACACTCATAGTGGCAAATAAATGGATGTTTACAAAATACTCACTGTACAGAGACTTTAAAATGCCTAACAGCTTATTAGAGTCCAGGGTGATCCACAATGATGCAAAGAGTACATTTATTAAATCAGGTTCATGAAACTCATTGCATGACAACCTAGCAACATCTCTCCCATGGAGATGAGAAACACTAAGATAAGTAAAACAAAGAAATGCAAAACTGAAAAGATTAGAAGAGTCTACACACCAAAATGAATAAAGACAAAACCCCTTTCAGAATAAAGCACAATGGACAGAATACAAAAAGCAGGTCCAAAATTTGAAAGAATAGGGGGAAGGGGAATACCATTTTTATATCAAATGATTCCACAAACCACATCTACTTCATAGTCAGGGACTCTTTTTGTCAGATAAAGGTAACAATCTGGCTCCAGACTGATGTACAAAACTAGAACACTGAGCTTGTTTGCTCCTTGTTTACCTACTGCTAAAGAAATATTATTTTACTTTAGCTGGTTCTTTATGTTATATTGTCATATGTATTTTATTGGTGATACACTTGAAACCCATAATTGTTGTGGTCTGCCTGTTCTGAAATCCCAACTGGAGAAGGAACAACCAGCTCCCCATTTCTTTATCAATAAGGAGTCAGTAAGATATAAAACTCTGTTGAGGCTAAAAAAGACAGTGCAGCATGATGAACGCAGGCTATACATCCTGAAGAATTAACCTATTCCCTTCTGCAATATATGAATAATTATTCTTCTTTTAAAAAGTGACCATAAAGACCTCATTCCCAGTGACTAGCAACGAGTTACCATCCAGTCCTGAGTGTACAGGATGCATGTGTGAAATGTTCTACTTAAACAGAACACGGACTGCAGGATGGCTTCATGGGGCAATCTTCCTAAACATGGGAAATAAGGACAGAGATTTTCCTCAGGGAAAATAGACAAAACCCATTTTGCACTAACAAAGCAAAAAGCAATTGCTCAAAAACTAGACAATGAGATCCCAGCAACTGTGAAGTGACAAAGTGTGTTACATGACACTGAAGCAGGAAAATAGGCTGCAGCAACTTCTCCCGAATGTTTCTTCACAGAGCTCACAGAAAACTGCCATTACTTGAGGACCAGCCAACAGACTGAAATAGCAGAAAGCTTTGCACAGGAGGTTATGATTAACATTAGGCTGCTAATGGACAGAATTTTCTTTACTTAACAAGTCAGTCTACACTGAATTTTGTCCTTTGTTTCATGAAGGAGGTGGTGTGACCTACACCTGAACTGCCCCTCACTCTGGCAATGAATTGTGCTGACCCTACGGTGACACACCAGAGGCAGCAGTGCTGGATGTGAAAGCAGATCCTGACTGTAGTTCTGTGAGGCAGTATCAGGCAGAAGAGGTAACTGGGCTACAGGTTGGACTAACATATTAGTAGTCTCTAATAAAAGGATGCGTTCAGTTTAGTTCAGTGTTGGACAGGTAAAGAGGTTTCAGCTTAAGAGTGTATATCCCATGCCCAAAGCAACCTGTTTCTGAACAGAGTGGAACTGATACTGCTCCTGATTTGTTTGGACAGTGACCATCGTAGCACTCTGTCAGCACCTGGCCTCTGGAACCCATGAAAAGAACATGCCATCTCTGTTCCACAATATCTGGATGAAAAGAACCTCCTTGCAGACATTCACTCCTTCACTATGAAGGTATTCTGTTGGCTTCCTCACCTGCAAGTAAGTTTTAAAAAGGAGGCTAAAGGATGAAAAAGAGCACTCCTTCCTTCTCAAAGCTGAATTCAATCTTTCCAATAACTTAAGGAGAGGAAAATGTCTTGTAGAGCTCTCATCTTTGATCTGTTACAGTTACTACAGTGATTTCAACCACTTAACCTGTAATACAAATTAAATCGGGCACGCTGTTGAGAAGGTGCTGTAGCTATGTGACTGAAGCAAGAAGAATCGAGCTCTCACTGCTACCATTAAAATGTGCTGCAGAGGATGCAAAAGGTTCATCATTAAACATCTTTTGGTCTTAAGCTTAAACTGTGAGGGATTAAAGAAGCCCCAGCAGATTTTCTCCCACCTTTCTTTCCCTCACAATAAATATCCATGCTTTTATTTGCAGGAGAGCTGCAGTTAAATCTACAGAGGATCTTACTAGCAATATCAAAATAACTAGCAAAAAATTGCTGAGCTGCAATTCTCTTTTCAAATGCAAAGAAATGCTTATTTGGATTGTCTATAACAGTGGGCCCTTCCTGCTGGGCATAAAAACTCCCCACCATTTTACAGTATTGAAACATATTCCACTGCAATACAAGTTCATGTATGTGATTTGCTCTTCTAAACTGATACTCACTTTAAAAAAAATAAATTAATTTCTTATGGAGATTAATTCCATTCTTCTTACAAATCATCATATTACTTTTGAATATTTTTACATGTGCATCTCATGCAAACATGCTGCCCCTGCTGCAGAAATACAGCAGATGCCCATTTTCCAAGTGTGCTGCCTGTGTTTCCGTGCTGGTTTCAGGCGGGTGGTGGTTAGTTTTGGAAGCACAGCCAGTGACCTGGAGCACAGGGGAGCACTTATGTAATATGCTTATACACCTTACATAACCTTCATATACTGTGACAGCCAAACCATCTCCCAGATATTTGACTAGCTGACAGCTCTTCCTCTCTAACTCTCTCACTATCCGGCTTTTAAGAAGATATTTTAAAAAACTACTAACAATCCTCCCTCACTGCCCCCACCCACTGAGCTCCCGAGATTACAGACACTAATGGCATCATGCTAGTTACCAGCATGAACAGATGAGGTCTCTGCTTTTTGGACATTTTCACATACATCCCCTGCCAGTAAACCTAACTTTAGAAAAATCACATTGTGCACACATTACAGCCATGGGTTCACAGCAGGAGAAACCTGTGTTTTCACAATTTATTTTTTTTCCCCTCATTCCTCAGTAATTTAATCTTTAGCTGAGTAGATGGCAAATATTAACCAAGGGTATTCAACGAGGAGGAAGGGAAAGAAAATTTGTTGTGCAGTACTTGAATATTTAACAAAGCTACAGCTTTTGAATGTAACCTGTGAAAAAAACAATTCTTTCCAACTGAGTTCTTTTTCTTGGATGATGTCAATGCAAAAACCAAGGCAATTCAAGAAAATTAGTTCTATTTGTCTTTTCCAGGATAGTTATACGTTTTGTTTTTTTAAACATGTTTGCTTATAATTGTTTATACTTTCAGAAAACTAGAAGTATAAACAATGAACTCATACTTTCTGGTCAACAAAAAATTTAACTCCTAGAACATTGCTGTAACTGAGCAGCCTCATTTTGTACCAGTATCATTATAATGACACTGGTAGAATACAAAAAGCATAGATAATACTGTAAGTATAAAACACAACCAGCATTCTTCTTAAGTGCCAGCTACAAGAAAGTAGACCTGCTCTGTTGTTCTTGCCATTGAAGTTGGGACCTTAATTGTGAGATACCCTCTCTTTAACCTTGTCAACAAAACTACAACACAGAATCTGAATTTAATGAGTAACATTTAGCAGTAGCATGCCTAGAAACTTAGTCGGAGGATACAAGATAATTTGACCTAAAAAAGCTAAGAGGCTTTGGGCATTAAAGTAGACTCAAATGTTTATCTTAGTGCAACAGTTTTGCTCTCAAAGCTACCCACTATGATTAATGTTTGCTGGAAAACATGAGCACAGCACAGGAGTATAAAGACAGCAACTTTTAAATGCATCTCCTCCAGGGAAAGCAGCTGCCCATATTCAGCTGAACTTTTAAAATCTGCTTCTTGTGACTGTAAAGATACCTTTAAAAAAATAAATAAAGAAATACAGCAGTTACAGAGGAAAGATGTAACTCAGCTGTTAGGCAGAAAGCATGGGCTGCCAAAAACGGGCTATGCATTATGGAGGTGCTGGCCAGAACTCCCTAAGCAAAGTGCTCCCCTTGAAACACAAGTGATCCCAAACAGCAGAGAGATTTACCTCTTCATGTTTTTAAGCATTCTGGTCATGAAACAAATTCTTGACCCTTTTACACATGAATGCCTTTCATAAGAAAGCCAATATAGCTAATTACTAAGGGAATGTTTACTTTTAATTTGTAATTAGATAAGAATTTTGGATGCACAATACAATTTTATATGAGTCACACATGTAAATAACCAACTATATCAAGGAATACAAACCTATTCCTCATCAATGCAATATTTTCTTCTTCTATAAAGTTAAGAGAGTTTGAAACATTGCACTTTTAAGTGTCCCAGTCCCAAGTGACAGAAATGACTTGAGCTATTTTAAGATACTAAACAATGTCATGTCAATGTTATGTTGTGGTAAAACTGCCCAGCATACTCCAAAAACAAAACAGGTCATGAGATCAACCACCACAAGTCCTGATATCTCATCTAATGACAACTGCCAAACCAACAGTATTTAAGACTTTTCGGGTTTTAGCAGATTAAACAATTTTCCATTAGAAAAGACCAGGAAAGTACACCTAACACCTAATACCCCCTCTGTGGTGGCAAGGAACAGATTAAGTAAATCAATTCAGGTACCATACCAGGGTGGAAGACCAGAAACTACATGAACTTTGCCAAGTTTAATTTTCTCAAATTTGGTAATCAGTCTGGCTTTCAATGTGTTAACAAAATGTTAAACTGGCCTCCAAGAAGAGGACTCTGTACCAATTCAAATTATTTGGCCATCTATACACAAACACAGGAAAAAGGGAGTCAGCTAAAGGCACATGATTTCACTAATTGTCTTAAAGCAAATTTGCAAGCACCGTTAAAAGCTAAAAGCAAATCAGGCCATCATGTTTTCCACAAAGCCTATAAAATAAAACTACAGAAACTCAAATTCACAGATTCCCAAAGCCAAAAGCACCTCCATAACAATTCAGCTAAATACCTCCTCTCATATGTAAAAGCTAAAACTTTTTTCTACCAAACCTGACTAGAATATATTAAGACATCTGCAAATAAACAATCTATGTCCTTGGCCAAGAATAATGAGTTGTGGCACTTCTCGCCAAAGGATATTGTGGATCTTAAAGCTAAAAATGGTTCAAAGGGGAACAGAACACTGTCATGGAAAAGAAAATAACTGAAGATTACTAAATACAAAGAAACTGCACCTGTCTTCAAAAATCAAGAGCTAAAAATGACTGGAAAGCACGATAGTTTTAGGAGGAAGCACACCACCTAGTTGCTACACTTCCCAGCTCTTTCCCAGACATCAGTTTGTGGATACTGGTAGAGATGGCATATCATCTTCGATAAAAGTTTGTTTTGTCCCTAATACACTCCATTTCTAATGTGAACCAACATTCACCTATTTTATTCATAATCGTGCCTCCGTTATGTAATGTCTGATTTCAGACACTGGGCCACTTCATGGTTTTATCAAGAAGGTTAAAAAGGTCTCCCACTACACTTCCACGCACTGGTAAATACATACCAAAAGAACAAGATATCTCTCAACCCTTTTCTTGACAAGCTAAATAAACCATCCCTAAATAATCTTCCCTACATTATAGCAGCAGCAAAGGTTAGAAACTGCTGGTTCAGGCTGTCACATAATTTAAGAGAATCATTTGTACATGTATTAAAAAGAACTGCTGATATTGGGACAAAAGGCTTATAAATTTACCTATGGTAGATACAGGCTTCTTCTCACAACTGCATCTTAAGTGTGCATTAGCCAGAAAAACTATCAGAGCTAAATCTCTGCAGACTTTCCTGTCTTCAGTTCCTGCATTCTGGTTATGCCATAAAAGCTCCTTTTTTATTTCCTAGTCATATATACCAATTGAGAAATGCCAAAACCAAGTTCCTTTGATAATACAAGTGCTACCAGTCCCCTCCTAAGGAAGCTCGCATGTTGCTTCAGTGGAGCAGACACATGAGATGGAGAGAAAAGCAACTTCTTTCTCACTGATATTCCACTCCTGCTTCTAGCAAAGTGACTCAACACAGGTTCTGTTGCCTGATTTGGCACAGGGAGAAAAAGAGACTCAATCTCCTTTCCCCTTCAATCACAGAGGCCATCTCTGCTCCTTCCTCAGGCACTGCACATCCTGTCACGCTCTCTTGAGGGATCAAATTTTCTGCAGTTCCTCATCATTTACTAGTTTCAAGTAGTGCCCATTTTTGAACAATATATCTCCACAACTGTTATATAATCACTAGTGAAAATAGTACTTTCCTCACCTATCATATCTATGAAATACATAGAATAAATTTTGTTGGTGCTGTCCTGCCACATATGTATATTCAACTTGGAGTTAAAGCACTTACATCTCTACAAGTAAGAGAGATGGGACTTTGTTTCGACACACACATGGCATGTTTTCACAGAGAAAATCTCACATACAGTTCAACACTTTGTATAAAACAAATAATGGATTTTATTTTAATCTTCCAAAGCAAGTAGGAGAAAATGCCAAAAATCTCTCTGACAAAATGTCATTCATTGGAAGTGTTTTATCTTAAAAATATGACATTTCCTAGTCCACAAGGAGCTTCAGTTGTACCAACTAGTTCAACATGGGGATGTTGGGCTGGATGACATCTAGCTGTCCTAACCCAACACCAGTCTATAATTCTGTGAAAATTTCATTATGAAATTACGGTAAGTGTAATCTTTTGGGATTCTTTTCTTTTGAAGGAATTTTAACAAAAGAAGAGATTGATTTTTTTACTTCTTGCTTTTGTCCTTCACCTGCTCAGTAACTATTTAGAAATTTGTAACTATAGACACATGAATGTCCTGCTGAAAGCTGGTTACCAGACTTCTTGAAATCAAATCTCACTGTGCACTTTACTCTCATTTGTAGGGGAAGTGAAATAGCCTCTTCCCTTGTATTCCAAACAGTACACATATAATTGGGATCCCCTCTGGGTTCTGAAACTGTGAAAGCCTGATGAAGCTGCAGTACTCTTTCAGCAGGAACAATTTTAACCTAGTTTTTATCCTATCCCCTTACTCCAGGTTTTCTTGTTGAGATCCTATCTTGTCAATGACCTGGGATGTCAGGCATAAAGAGAGAACTGAACTGATTGATGTTCGTTCCACCACTAGACTCTAGGTCAGGATTTGAAAAGGTAAAATGGGTTAACTTTCCAGAGAGACTCAGCTGTTACGGAAACACAACCTGATGGACAATTTTGCCCCTGGCAACAGCCACAGAGAGCACATGGATTGTTGAAAAAGAAAATTACACCTGCTGGGAAGCTGGTGCACTGTTTGTTTCTGTTCCCATTAAGAGCATGCAAAAACATCAGCTATCATTGCATTATATCTATTTAAAAGTTTGTATTTATACTGTGAGTTCCTAAGGGCCCGACACTTAAAAGTTTAACTTATTTCCAATCAGGCAGACTTTGTGTCATCGCACCTTCAGCTGAAGTCATAAATGGGGACACAAAATTACTGAACTTTTGATTAATTTTTTTTTTTAGGGGACCATCATATATTTTTGTTTTGCTAAGATTTATATTGAGAGTAATTTTCATTACCATACTCTCAAGCAAGTTCCATCATTAAAAGAATTCATGTTTAAAATACACAGGTAAAACTATGTTTGAGCACAGTCCATGTGACAAGTGTGATGGAGTGCAAGCCTTCCTATGCTTAAAAAACTGTATTATGAAAATATCATTGATCTTACTTGCATCATAGCCCTGCTGCTACCAAACACATGCAAATGTTATATTGACATGTCTTAAAGCATTCTGCCTATTCACTCAGAAAAAACTGTATTTGTGAAGTTGAATTAACAAATTTGGTCTCTTAAAAAAATGTAATGCAAACAAAAATTATTAGTAACAGCTCTATGTTAACATCAACTGTGGGTTATGTCTGATTACAGAAAGCAGTGGAACCTATCAAAAAAAGTGCAGCCACATTTTTTTTTCAGAAAAAAAAAAATGAGGCTTTGTTAAAAAATACTTCTTTTCTTTAGAAAATTATTTTTACAGGACTTATTTTGTGGGGCTGTGTCAAAACGTAAAGAAAATGGTTTATTTAATCACATTCTGTTTTAATCTAAATTCTATGTTTGAGATCAAGTTTCACCAGTCTTTCCTACAGGTTGATTATGCAAATTTGGTTATTCAAACGAAATCTTTTCTTGTCAGCTACTTGCCCTGTCTCTTGTCTGACTGCAGCCTTATGTTTGCTCAGCATTGCCAGGGAGCGTGGAACAAGCTTCTTTTATTATCAGTTTTGAGGGTAGTCCTGAGGCTACAGGTCCCTCTAAATTCTGGTAAATATAGCAGAAAAAGTATGGTAATAAGGCAGAAATCCATTGAGTATTTTTCAGCAAACTGTCTCTAAAAAAACCCCCAAAATTGTCTTTGGTTCCCATTTTGCAAGATAAATAAGCAGGACTTTAAGATTTAATGGCTTGTACTCTCCCAACCTTAAATAGTTACAAATGAAGATCCCATTCTCTTCCTTCTCCCACCAAAACAGAAGGCTCATTTCTGAGGTTCATTGATAATTCAAGCTGCTATACTGGCCCATAACACCCACAGTCATACTCTGAGACACATGATATGTTAGTAAATAGAAAATCTCTGCAAGAACAACAGCTTCAAGAGGTGCAAGGAACACGTACAAATGTTACGCAGGGCAAAAGACCCTTAAGTTAGCAGCATCTCTTTGTTTTGCTCCAAGCTAAAGAAAGGTGTTCTTAGAGAGGCTACAAATTCTAGCAGGGCAGGGGCCAGATGGGCCAGCATAGTGTGTTCCTACTGGAAGGGACACGATTAGTGCTGGAGGGTACTATTCCTAGGGGGAATGGCAAGGTTCAGCAATTGCAGTCAGAAACCAGAAAGCTCTGCAATTATTAAAGCTGCTGCAGTGCTATGAATTGTGATGTCAAAGCACTGAAATTACTTGAAGCAGAAGGTTTTCACTGGAGAGAACAGTGACTTTTGCATGCCAGAATACCTGCATAGGGAGGGAGAAAGGGTTTAAGCTTTCCATATGGCTACAGCTAAGTGAACAGACACCTGTCTCTTTCTGTTATTGTCTCACCATCCTTTTCAAAAAGAAGCTAATTAACACACTGCCATGTTTCAAAGAAACTTTTGGTCAATGAAGATGATGCAGAGATCAGTCACAACGTTCTTAATATCTTGCATTTCCATGAGAGGGAACTGAGACAGGAGATCTGTTTTCAGGAAATGTATGACATTACTGGAGAAATCCTAGTGGAATTTGCACTTGCTGTCACTTAAAAAACTTGTTCTTCTGCTGGACATCATTAAGAAGGAGCACTGCTGACTTACAAACACCTAGATCTCACTCTAAAGCAATTGTTTATGGATATCCAGACTATACCAGTGCTATTAAGCAAATGCATGTGCATGGTACAGCTACCAAGGGAGATACTGTATGAAAGAGCAAAAGGTCTTTCTGCACTTGGCCCAGGTTGATTAACTACACTGCTTTATCTCTCTCTGAACAGAAATACACCGGGGAGGAGAAAAGAAGCTTATTTTCATGGCTGATGTTCAATAAGCTTGACCCTTTCCATTACTGCCAGTTGAGGAAGGATGACAGCTGTCAATCAGCTGACCAGACCTTTGTTCACAAGCATGTCATCTATCTGGTATCTCCTTCTGGTGGAACATTTACAGATGGACAGGCTTCTTCAAAGGAAGCACTGAAAGGCTTCACATATCAGAAGGAAAAAGGCATTCCTGGGAAAAGATACTGGCCACCAGTGGCTAGAACACTGAGGAAGGAAGCTGGAGCACAGGGACGACAGGAAGTTTATAGATTAGGTCCCCTTGGAGGTAAGAGCTGGGGGTAGGGAGGAAATGGGAAGGGATGTATAGAACAAAAAATCCTGCACATCTGCTTTTCTGCTCCAGCTTAAGGACAGTTTTTTGCCCCCTTACAGTTCCTCCAAAAAAAGCCAGTTCTTGCTATCAGGGCTATGTATATTTTGCTGAGATTGTGGTTAAGGAGACTGTAAGGAAAACATCTTTAGCCAAGTTATACAATTCAGATGTTTTCAATGCAAAAGCACCATTAAAAAGACAAGCATTTTTACATCAACAAACTTTTGTTTTCAGAGCAAATATTGATGCTGTATAAGTAGTTGTACTTTGTGAAAAGATGGGCCATTCCACATAATTTAAAACTTTATCCTTCCTTGAAAAATAGCTATTAGTTAGACATCATGTTACAGTTGTTACTCTCTGTATTTCATGATCAGAAAATAATTACTATATTATTTTTATAATATTAATATTATTTTTTTCCCAAATTTTGTCTCATTTGCTTTGCCTGGGTCTAGTTTCAGCGCAGAAAAAGATATTTATTTGATGTTTGCCTCAACTGGAAGATGGTAATACTGGGGAGACCTCCTAATACTTGAAAATACGACTGTAGTCTAGTCCACAAAATGCAAATTATGCTGTTTAATCTGTACTTATCTTTCTAGAACTCGGACCTTTTATAAGGATATACTGCTGACCCTCTTCTCCAGCGAAGAGGGCCTTTTGTCTCTTCATTAAGCTTTGATATGTCCAGAAGCTGCCACTGCCCTGACAATGCTAGACAGCGACCTCACACAAGTTTTAATCACTGCTCCAATGTACGATGGAGGCCGAAGGTAACTCCAGAACCACTGAAGAATTAACTGATGGCTCCCTTGCTGCCTGCAGGCACACCCACACTTGGTCTGCCTTAAAACAGGGACTGGGCAAAATAGCATAGCATGCTTCTGCCCTTGCAGCAGAAAGATCAACAGAACAGAGTACTGCAAAGACGCAGGCAGAGTCTTGGGCACCTCACCTCACTTTGCCAGACAGCTACTTCAATAAGAAGGACTATGATGCTCATCAGAAAAGGGCCCATCACCCTAAGCTGCAGACAGTACCCATTTCTAGTTGCCCATTATCCAGCCTCCCTTCCAGATGACAGAGAACCTGACAATACTTTAGGGAGTGTGAAAGGAATCACTCCTGTCCCCCTTCCAAAAATCTCGATATATATTCTCTTTAGTCCTCTATTAAAGAGCTTACATTAATTTATTCTCTACTTGTCCCCCATCAAAATAGTCTAACCAGCCTCCTTTACCATTCTTTACATGGAAATTTGAAGCAAAGTCTATAGATATAGCATGTTCTCCAATTTACATTCAGAAAGGTTAAAGCATTTTGTCTGGAGTCACATTAATAAACTTTGTTATGATACTCAGAATGTATCATAAAAAAGTATTTTCAAAATAGATCAGATTACTACAACCCATTCAAGAGTCCACTCCCTTTCAACAGTTGCAAACTATGTAAAGAAATGTTTGAAAGAAACATTTCAGAAGTTCCTAAAAAACCTTCTTAAAGTTTGAGAACTACAAAACAAGACTGACATTCCAATATAAAATGATTTTTTTTTAATTATAGCATTTTTCACCATACAGGAGGGGCTTTTTTAACATGCTCTAATGATGACTGTTCATCTCTTTCAGAGAACTGAGACACTCTATTCCCCAAAATCCCTTTCAAATAGACACTCAAGCCTTCAAATCTATTTAAACACAAAATAGCTACAGTCTCACTGCACCAGGTTAAAAAGCAATTAGCTTAGCATTAATGAAAATGTAAAGGTACTCACACCACCTAAAGGTAAGGATCCCAAGCAAAATCAATATAACTGTTCAAAGCAGCTGTATTAGGAGATCTTCTCTCCATGCGCTGTATATGGAGCCTAATAATCTATTTTAGCATCTCAGAGGTTTACAGTCTGGCATTGTTAATACCCTTCTAGTAGCTACATCCTGAGACAGCAGGACTGTAAAAGACCATATGGTAAAACACCATGGAATGCATGTCTGGAGAGCATCAAGAAAGGAATGCAGTGCATACTTCCACAAAAGTGTATGAACCACTTTCTCCATAACATTTGATCCCACAACGTATTTGCCCCAGACATTTATGCCTGCTTTTTTAAAAGAGTTGTTTTGGGGGATTTTGTCATTCTTGTTTTTTTTTGCTTGAAAGTAAGATATGCAGTGTAAATTACCATTCTGACTCTCAGTAACAGGAGGAAGAACTAGAAAACATGCTTCTAAAATAAATGCTCCGGTATATTTTGCATTGCCAACTTATTACTTTTAAATGCAGATACTTTTCACTTCAGAAATCCCCTTAAAGAACAAGAATAAAAGCCCAAATATCAACATGTCTATGGGGTACATGACACAGTATCAATCAGAGGAAATCTAAAAAGGTCATGGCAGACACTTGTGTTTAAAGTACCTACCAAGGCACCTGAAACCCAGTCAATACTCTTCCCAGCTCCTATAGGAAGCTTGAAAGAACCAGGCCATGCTTCTGGTTCTTGCTGAAATTCAGACTAACTTTTCACTACTGAATTAATGAAGCAACCCTGAAGAACCCAGAATCAGCCATATATTGTTGTAGGAATATACAGATGCAAGGGCAGGAGATGAAGACCCTATACTGACATGCACACTCATATTGAAAGAGACTGTATATATTCCAATTGCATTATAATATTATAACTCAAGGTGATTGACTATATGTACTTGACCTTAAGGTTCTGGCAGATGACCTATTTTTGCTGGTCTACAAAATGAAAACATCAAGAACAACTGAAATAAAAATGTAGTCCTGTTCCTTTTAGTATTATCTGAAAACCACATGAGACCCCTGACTGGCTCCTGTTAACTTCACATCAACATAATAGAGAAAAGCAAAACAAAACTATCAGGCATTAGATTCAATTGTAATTTGGATTTTGTTTGCTGTGGCTGATTACGAAAGACAGCACTGACCTCAATAGCAATGTTCTAGTATCACACCAAACTGTGGGATTTTAACTAGAAAAGGCACTGTATTGTTTACAGGCTCAGTTTGTTCAGAATCAAGAGATCATTTTGTCACATGCAGATACAGTAGATGCTTTAAAAAGTAACCTTCCATTTTACACAGATAATAGTATAAACACAAAGAACATATTCAGGTAAAACCATCCTCTGCAGGGTGAAAATACAGCTGAAATAAAAATAAATAGGTGAACCAGTCTCTCCATCACAATGTTGGGTGTTTTTTGTTTGTTTTCTGATATGTAAGATAGCTTAGAGATCCTATCTAGCATGGTACAGTCGGAAACTCCTAAGGAATGCTGCCATTTCAAAACCTGCTCTGTAGAATCTCTGTATCCTAGTCCATGCAATTCTTCATCTCTTGTGATCTCCATCACTCTCTCTATGGAATCATTTGTTTAAACAGAAATTTCCAGTAAAACAATCTAGTTCCTTATTTTCCTAAATTCTTTGGAACGCTTGTTAAGTATATTGTAAAATAAATTTCTTTATGCAATAAAATGTGAATATAGTATGGACAGTAAAATAAGGCAACACTATCATTCCCTCACACATACTTAGCTCTCAACACAATTATTTCAAACATGTTCAGCCTGTTTACAATTTCTGATTAATGTTTGAGCCAAGTTAACTGTTTATTTGTGATGGTATTTCAGCAATGAAAGAAATCCTAGCGTTGCAATAACAAACACCTCCAGGGGATGAAATGAGGTTTCATAGAGCCCAATGTCCTTTAACAGTGACAATATAAACAAAGTATGTTTGCACACACAAGGACAACAGGCATGACAAGTTGCTACATAACTAACCATACCAGGAATTTCAAGCTGTCTGAAAAGGAAGCTCATTTTCCTGATGTTGACTCGCATCCATTAGTGGGTTGAAATGGCAGATAAATAGGTTAAATCTCTCTGTTCCACTTCTTGAGTAATGATGGATTAACAGAAAATGAAGCAGTACTTGAAATGCTCTTACCTGTTGTTTGAGAGCCTCTAAAGATTCAAATTCCAGTTTGGCGAGTTTCATCTGGATATCTCTTGGTTTATCCGGAATTACAAATGCCATGATAAACTTTACTGCAAGTAGCAAGTGCTGGGAAAAAAAAGTGAAAAGAAAAACATTGTTTTTCAGAGTTTGAAGCAAGGAAAGAACAGCATAATATTAATTCCAAGTTTTAGTAATAGAGGTATAAACAATGATTTCTTGTGACACATACAACACAGGCAGCTTTACTATAACTGCATTAGATCTCCGCTAATTCGTATTTTTTCTATTTACAGTCATTCACAATTTTAATATAAACATACATAGTTTGGCTTATTTTCATAATAATCCTATTTACACTATATATTATAAAGTTCTAAATCAATTTTGTATTTGTGATTCCAGACAAAGTAATAGGTTTTAAAAGATATTATTGGTGCACTGAAATTGAATTATGGCACCCAAGCACGTACAGTTTCCTAGGGAATTTTTTATGTGTATGTATATATACACACATGTAATTACATATAGTCAGATGCAATTATAACAGCATGCATACATATATATTATGTATGTCGTGATACAATGAAACAAGCTATTGTAAAAATATGAACAATATGAACAATTTCTTCCTTAGAGAAGTTACTGAAACGTAAAAGCACTTCTGAGAAAGAGGAGAAGAAACCAAAATAAAATACGACCCTTAAAGAAGTGGTACACTCATGAAAAGAAACTTTTCAGGAAATGGAGAAACATTCCAAGTATAGGTTGCCAAATTGGTAACAATTTATTGCAAAAGACTATAATCTTATTTAAGAGAAAACAGGCACAAAGTTCTGTTGAACCCAGTCACTGAGCAGTTTTAAAACTTCAGTTAAATATGCACCATTCCCCTCATCTCACCAAAAACAAGTGCCAAACTGTCAAGTCAGTGGTTTTGTTTCTTCAGTCATGTCAACTATAATCTAAATAATAATTTAATCTTATCCTATAAGAGCTGAGCTAACACATGCTGCATTTCTGTAGGCAGGAACTTGCTCCTAGCTGAGAAAACGCTGACCAGGATAAGGCAACTCTTAAATATGTGTTTAATTTCAAGCACGTGCTTGAGTTCCACTGATATGATAATACTCATGGAGGTGCTTAAATTCAGATTGCATGTCCAAGCTACTTAGCAAATTCCTCTTTTTTTTATAAAATGGAGCAGACCAGTGTTCCTTCCTGAAATACACTTTGCTGAACTGTAAGATCTCAATGGACCTGAAGCACCTGAATAACAATGTAACAGATCCAAAAATCCCTGAGATTATGGAACTATATAAGCAAGAAGCTAACAAAAACACTACAGGCTTCACTGCATGGCAGTGAAACTCTAAACAAGCCAAACTCAATAAATAAGAGTTAAAGAAAAAGTCAGATAATGGCAACAGATAAGAGACCCATAACAAAGAATCATATGTTCAATTATTTTTTAAAATATATTACAGAAACGTAGTTAGTAGGATTAGGAAACAAACAGTGCAAGGATAATACTTTCTTTAAAGAGGGGGAAGGAAGGCTGAAAATTGATACATGACTAATACATCATCAATGAAAACATGAGCAGAGACTAAGAGGTTAAAGCAATTGGCATGTCTGCTGTGCAATGCAATAGTAAATACCATATTATTAAAAAAAAAATTATGTAAAACATTCTCCCACTCATTCAAATGTCCTTTTCCTGCTTTATTTAGTAGTGCCTGGCACTAAGAAATGTCTCTTCCGAAAAAAAAAAAACCAAAAGCAAACAATGTTGGTTTATCCTAGAAATATACAGCACTAAAACATGTATCAGAGTCAGCTTCAGAGGAAACTTTTAAATGGAAAAAGGTAAAATGTTGGAGACAATAATAAAACAAGCAATACTCCTATGCGGAATAGAGTCACAGGTAATCACAGGGGACTGAAGGGGTTGAAAAGGAATAACTGATCTAAGACAAAATTTTGGTACGGAAAGATGAAATGAAGAGATGAACTTGGGAATAACTCAAAACTAAGTAACAGGATTGGGCTAAAGATCTCACACTTAAGACAGAACTAGCGAAAATTGAGGGATTTGGAGAGGGATATTTATTTGAAAAGTTACAACGGACAGTTAAAAAAAGACTCAGCATCACACAATGGCACTTCTAGCTGTCCAAAGTCTTTTGGACTGGGACCCATCTCACATTGCTGAACAGAAGAAAAAAAAAAAGTATTTTTTTAATCATATTAAAGAGTGAGGACCAAATTTTGGGACTAATTATTCAAGCACTGCTTCTTGAAGAGCTTTGAAAACATAATCCAAACTAGTAACTTTACACAGAGACTTCAAAGTAGCTCCAAATTCAAACAACTTTTAAGAATATAAATCAAAATAATTTCAAAGAAATGTAAATAATATTATGGAGGATGGAGACTGACTAAATTCTTCCCATTTTCAATACACCTGAGGAAGGAATAGAAGAGACATCTAGGGAAACCAGAACCAAAACCAACAAAAATACTGCAGTTAATCCTGGAAAACACTGTTTCTTTTAAAATAGCTTTAGAAGGTCAACTCCAAGTGAAGAGTTTTATTGCAGTATAACTAAGTAGCTGCTTGTCAGAAGTCAGTTTTCATGCTAGCACAACTCAGCCAATAAAAAAAGGGATAGAGCCTTAAAAATGAAGGCAGAACCTCTGACTCAGAAAACCTTCAAGCTCGAGAGGGTTCAAAAATTGGAGTACAGATGTGGAAAGCCACTACTTCAGCTTGCCCCACTGTCATCCTCTTTTCTAGGCAACCACTGCGAGTCATTTAAAAAAATCGTAAAAACAAGATTACTGGGTTGGATTAGGTAGATGTTTGGTTTGCCCCTCAAGAATGGCTTTTTTATGTTCTTTTTCTTCCCATCGAAACAAAGCTTTACCAGTCATAAAGTGCTTAGACTGCATGGGATGTCCCTGTGCGCAAGACTTGTGACCTCAGAAACCATATTGGACCTAACAGATTGCAAACTGAGTTCAAGCCCACCTCATAATTCCCATCAACCTGAAAAAGGACATCAGAGCTACAGCTTCCCTTGGATAACTTCTCCAGCTGTTAGGATTTGCAAAATTGGAGCAGTATTAATAAAATTGTCAAGGCAGACATGATGAATGTGGGCCATATGATCCACAAAACCTCTTTAAAAGAAATACATCTATTTTATTAGCAGTTTATATTGCATTTTGAAATTCAGATTTTGAAACTTGATTAAAGTAATGTAAGTAGTTATTCAAGAGAAACTGAAGGAAAAAGTAGAGAAGTGAGTGGGTGAGTTCATTATATCATTCATGTCCCATACTGATTTCTTAATCTTGTTTTAGTGTAATTCCTGCAAGTCAGATCCACAAAAAGGGGACATCTGCTTTCAAAAAATAAATGTACAGCATAAATCACCAGAAGACAGCAAGATTCACTTTCATTACATAAACACTAGTATGAATATGTTATAAAACCAAAATACTAAAGTTATCAAAATTTCCTACACTTGTGCAAATGTATTTGTTCAATACTAAAATGTCTTCATAGAGCTGGGTTTTGTTTGGGGGTTTTTTTTTTTGGTTTTTCTGGTGGTTTTTTTTTGTCTTAAACCAGGTTATAAACCCAACCATTATTTCTAACTGCAACCATTAAAAAGCAGTGCTGTTTCCAAGAAAATGGCCTTTTTGATTACAAGAGGACTATTTCACCCGGGGTAACATTCCCACAAGCTGTAAGCTCTCCAATGCCAACAGCAAAGTGCCCCCTTCTTTAGCAATCTCCCAAGCAGGCACAGAGACAGCACTGAATCTCTTCCCCCTGATAAATGTAGTGCCATCAAACTCTTTGTGGTCCTGTGCCAGGTGCTTGGGGAGCTAGAAGAACTCTTCTGTTCTGCAAAGCCACCAATAGGAGTGGAGGCAGCAGCTGTGTTTTGCAGCAGTGGGTCCCCAACCTCACCTCTTCTAAAACAGAACATGCAAATCAGGGTTAAATTCCTGGAAGTACAAACAGCTAATTTGATTTCTATAGTGGTTTTAATGCAGCAATTCTGGACAAAACCTACTCAACCGAAGGATTAAAAAAAAAAAAAAAAGAAAAAAGAAAAAAGAAAAAAGAACACAAGCAGTAGCTGTGTTTCTGGTAAAGTGCACGCCAAGTGTCAGCTTGGACAGACTTCAATAAAATTTCGCATCAAAAGGCTATTTTAGAATCTAATATTCACAGAAATTTTCAAATAAAATCAGAAATCTGGACCTAGCCCAGGCTAGAACCAGTACATGCTAAGACACAGGGTGGTCACCGGTTATTAACTCTGCACAGGTAAGGAACCCTACACAATGCTTGAGAATGGCTCATGACTTGGAACCTCTACTGAGGTTCCTCCTCTACTGGCATAATCAAAATGCCTTTGCCAAAGAAAAGTTATCACTGCAAGATCATGTTGCTGTCAGACAGAAGGCAGGGAGATCATTAGCTGCTTTGCTAGGACTCTGGATCACAGTATTCTGACATTAAACTAAGCTAAGATCAAACACGAACAACAGACTAAAAAAAAAAAAATTCAAACCAATTTCTGTCTTTCTGTGGCAACAGTTTTTAGCTTGGAGAGTCTTGCATCTTTCCAAGAGAAGAATAAAAGGCAGGCAGAAAGGAAAAAATAATTCTGTCAAGGGAGCAATACAAAGAAAAATTTTCATAAAGCTCAGGAAATTCAATTAAATTAAATTGTCTTTAATAGACAGCAATAAATTTCTGAGCAAATATTTCTGCAATACATAAGAAGAAAGCATGACCAAACTTTCCTTCTCTCTTTTAGACTGAACTGGCTTCAACAGAGTCTTGCTAATGGAGCAGAATGATCACAGCTGAAGGACCTTAAAAAGGGCCTTTCCTCTGCTACTCTGATAAATACTGTTTTTAAAATCACATATCCCATATATTATCATGGAATTTTTCTTTCAAAATTCCATTTTATCCACAGACATGTCCAAAATCATGGTGGAGGGAGGCAAATGGTAAAAAAGTAATTTCGTGTTGGTCCTATTTCAAGGCTTCTTCCTCTCTCCCTTTCAGCCTGAGACTGCATGTTCTCTTCCCACAGACATACACAAGCACACATTTAAGAGTCCTGAAGCCTGCCACAGTCTGTAAGCTCCATCTACCCTATTTGTTCCCAAAGCAGCATAACCCATCTGTCCCTCATTTCAGCCAGAACAAGCTTTCTTCTTCCTGCTGAAGCTCCAGGGAAATGCTAGGACCAAAGTGCAGCCTTCCTGCCCCTTGCCACTCCAGCACAGTGAAATTATCTCAGCTCTCAAGTGGAATATGGTCAGTACAGGTGAAAAGTTCACATGCTTACACCTGATGTGCTCCTTTAAGTCTCTAAAAAGCACATAAACCAAAGATGTGCCAGAAACTTGTATCCTTACCAAGTTTGGGCAGTTTTCTCATAGGAGCATCATAAAGCACATTCTTTAGATCCAAGTGAGACCTCTGTCAGCCTTCACATTGCTACTTCAGAGCACAGATACAAAGTCTCTTCTCAACAGAATCATCATAATCTTATTTTATATAGTTATAAATAGGCTTTTTTTTTTTATTTATAGAACTTCAACTTTCATAAAGGGTGGAAAGCATTTATGCAAAAATACAAAACCTCAAAACTCCCAGCTTAAAAGAACCCAGAAGGTAGAGCTTCAGCCTGTCCCATTAAGATGTGGCTGAGATGGATGCAACTGAACAGCAGCTCATTACAAAACGGGTCACAAAGCATAAGCAGAGACAGCATTATCCTGTCCCTTTATAATCTGGAACAGCACATCCACTTCCTCCTCGAAGATGAGGAACACACACACACACACACACAAACCTGCAAAGGTTGCCCAAGGAAGACTGGTAGTTACATTTCTGACAGAACATTTCACAGACCATCTGAAGGGTAAGAGCAAATCACCCATGTCCTATTGACCACAATGCATGTTTGTGAAGCCTAACCCTGCTCAACAGAGTGTTTAAGCTTATGTTAAGTGTATCTAGGAATATATTTATGTTCAGAAAAACATTTAAGCCTGATAACACCTGAGTAATTTGCTGAATCTAGATCTTAAAATTCAACAGCTGAATCACATGCCTTTTTTTTTCCCTAGGGGTGGTTAGATGTGACATGTACTAAATTCACATGCTTGAAAGGAAGAATGCCAGCTTGGCACAGCATCTCCTTACATTTACACTTCAAAAATTGTTTTAGTGCAGAAATCCTGGTCTGTATTTTTATTACCAATCCCATTTATTATCAATTACCAGTGTAAAATGTCACACACAGAAATCTATGCTGAAAAAGATAACAAGCTTTAATATGCAGCTCTGAGCTCTATTTCAAGCACAAGTATTAAGACACAGACGAGAATCAGGGTACATTTTAGGAGCTCTGGCCTTTAGGAACATTGAAACACATCTCTCTCCAGATCAGTCTTGGTCTTATGCTTCACGCCTATTGAGGTGGTTTCTTTCAGAAGTAAATTTATTCTATGTACTACAATTGCTTCATATACTATCAAAATAGAAACAAGGAGACATTTCCAGACCAGCACCCCTCAGCAAGACTAAGATGTAAGACAACAAGAAAACTTCTTCCTTAAAAAAAAAAAGTAAAGGTAATCTCTAAGGAAGCAGATTCTGCACTCATGTTTTCAGGAAGCAACTGCAGAAGCAATGAGTTAAGCAAAGCAAAAAATAAAATATTGCAAACATCATCTTCCAGTAAGGAAGCTGGTCTCTTGTGACCTTACATATTTTTGTACTCTCCTTCTCTTTTCCAAAAAGGTTCTGTTGGAAAGCAAGCAAAGCAAGCCATCCCTGTTTCTGAAACAGTCCTGCTCTTGGACAGCCCTAAGAAGGATTTAAACCAGTTACAAATTTAAACATAAGTCATCAGGGGCAGTCTATTAAATAAATAAATATTCTACCAAAAGACATACTAATAAACTTGAAAGCCTAAATAATCTGATCAGTTACACAGTTGACTATTTTTCTGTCTTATAGCACCATTATGCTTTCTAGTAATTCAATATTTAAAAAAAAAAATTTCTAATTATTTATAGTTTACTTTTACTAATGTTTAAACCACAGCTGTTACACATCATATTCAGCTCACGAATGAACTGAAGCATTATCTGGTTTTATTAGACTTTTTGAAAAGATTTAGAAGCCCAACTGTTCTCTGTAATTTTCTCCAGCAATAACAATTAAGATGTGAGGCAGCCCAAAACCTACAGACATTTTGTCACCAACTTATTTTGACTAGTTTGTTACTTTTCACCATTTACATATCTGTTCAAGGCTTTTTATAGACCTTCTACATTGGAATTTTAAACCTACTTTCAGATTACTTCTTGAAGACTGAAGTATGGAAAAAATAGGGGCAAGAGCTAGTAGGGAGGGTGTTTTACCGGCACACCCAAGCAGCATTTCCCCCCCGTCCAGGCACATTGCCATTTTTGTATCTATCACTAGAAATTAAGGATTCAGCAGGTTCTAGAAACACATGCTGAAAGGAAAAAATTCTAAATAAATGATCATCTGATAGGAGTCATGTACACAGACTTCTAACTAACTGCAGCTTGGGAAAAAACAGCTACCCTAATAATCCTGTTGTATAAACACGGCATATTCTGAGACCCAAAATATTTTGTGATACAGCACACTTGCAAAACTGTCTGTATAAAAGTCTCTATAAAACTAGAGCATACACAAATGAGCATTTCAGAAACAAGAACATGATTTTTCTCACATTTGTTTCATTCTGTAGTCAACTCAAGAGACATGAAAAAACCTCACTGTAGGTGTAAATTTGTCTTGGACCTTTTAAGTATTTGCTAATGGTTAATTTTGCAGTAACCCAGCAGTCTTGAAAGCAGCATGATAATGCACCCATCTCTACGTTACCATTTGATAATCCTGAAATGTTTTGGCACAACGCTTAGCTCAATTTGTGGCCACTGTTTAATAGGAACTGGACTAAGAGTTGCCAAAAGCCAAATTAGCTAATGCTGAATGTAATGAACAGCACAGCTTTGATCATGCTCTGAAATAAATTCTAAGTGAAGAGTGGAAAGAAGGATGCCTATGGAATTAAAATTGACAGTATGATTAATAGCAAGCCATGTGAAGTGCCTTTTAGCTGATTGCTAACATTACATATTGGCTCCCATTCTGACAGGTATAGTTTATTGTCAAAATGCCCTAATGTTCCACATCAAGGAAGGGGGAAAAAAATTGCCATTTTCTATTAATCTACAAAACTTATACTTCTTTCCACATTTAAGCCATACATTTTTCTCTAAGAAAAAGAAAAGTACAAGTAAATTACAGCACATGTCATTGCATTTATACATTGTAAGGAATTCTGTTTGTCAGGGCTCAGAAATTCCTCCTTGGTTACCTGACTGGATCACCTGTGATTAGTAAGGAGATAGGAAGCATTATTTCTGTCAGGGGTTTGAAACTGCTCTAAGTCAACTCAGTGACAAACAGAAATTGTCACCTCCTGCAGGCATCAAAGATCTTGAGAACTTTGCTCCTGTCTCAATCAAACCTCATTTGCCCTAGGACAAGCCAAAGTGGACAGGTATAAAACCTCCAATTGATTTTTGGACAGACTCAGCAAAGATATTAACATATACACATGGGAAAGCAAATCCACTGTACTTCAATAAGTCTTAGAGATGGTTTTCCCAAAATTATATGCTGCTTCTGGAGACTGAGAGACAATTAGACTTGTCAGTCTGACATTTTTCTTCAGTTTATGCTAGGAGAAGGGGTTGTTGCATCTATATTAGAATTTAAAATATTTTAAACATTGAAATTGATGGGTTTGTCTGTCACCTTGACAACAAGAAAACAAAAACAGTAACTGTCGTTTAAAGAGTAAAGTCTCAGCCAGTCATTCTTCAAAGATGATAAACACTTTAGCTTTTAACTTTAACTGTGAGTAACAAGTTCTCCAAACAGATGCATTGCATTGTGTTTACAGCTATTTGCTTATTTTTCTCACAACTCCCAGGCTTTACATGCAAGTCTTATGATGCTTTCAAAGCTGATTCACAAGAACATTCATCCTACTAAGAAAACTCTTCACATCACAACACCAAGATATAGAACTGTAACTGAATAAACACATTTTAAATAAAACATTGTGTTTCACCACGCTGCAAATGCATCTTCATTGAATGGTTCAAAATTTTAGTGTAACCCACAGCTTTCTTCCTACTGTACTGTACTCATCCTATTTTAAGTGTCTTGCTTTGCTTTACTTCTGTCTGAAGCTACCAGTAAGTAAATTCTGTAGGACATGGCACATTTTTTAATCCGGACCAAAAGGTGAATCATGCAACGTTAAATAATGATCAAAATGTCACAGCCATGACTCAACAAACAAATGTTATTGCAATATATCATACCGTAAGCTGCAGATTAATTGTTGCCTCTATTCCTGTGCAACTTTAATCAAAACAAATTAATTTCAATGGGTCCAATAAAACTAGCTAATCTAAAATAATTGTGTAGGGAACAATCAAACTAACAGTTTTCATACTGGAAACTCATCACTGGCATTTTTTCTGGCAAAAACTCCAGGGTTTTTCTTTTCATCAGAACTATGCAAAGTCAAATAATCCATTTCTTTCCAATAAAGGTCAGGAGAAAAGCTTTCCATTCAGCTGGAGTTTTTTAATTAAACATTGCAGCAGGTGTTTGGATATACTGCCAACTCCTAAAAAGCTTTCATAAAAACTGTGTCTTTAAAAAAATAAAGAGCTGCACATCCTCCTCATGCTCACTTTACATGTCTTGTCTTTGAACAGGTATTCACAAAATTACATGCCATTTTCTCTGTTTTGAAACACCAGTACCTGCCCTTGCTATAAAAAGAGTCCTTCATCAAAGCTGCTGGAAGCTAGCCATGCAATTCTCATGTCAACTTTTATGGCCATGGCAGATCCCTGCAAGAGAGCACAGCCCAGAGCTGTGCCTTAGCTGCTGACCTTCTTCAGCTTGTTGGGAACATAATTGGTCTGCTCAAGCTGACATAAAGAGAATCTTTAACGGTGAGCCAAATTCGCTTTTGAGACAAAATACTGCAGTTAAAGCAGAACTCTTTGTAGGTCATATGCATGTAATCGAGTTTTGCAGTAATAATACACCTCCCAACTTCATGCACTCACATAAAAGCAGCCTAAGGAACACTCTCAGAATTGCTTATATTCTTAAGGAATGCAAAGCCTACGGAAAGGTTCAGACCTCAGAGGTGAGGTGAGAGAAAAGAGAGTGGAAGAGGAGGAACAAGCTGTGTTCTTCACACTGGCACTCAGTGATTCCATCAAGTCATTCTATCAGCTGAGAATGTGAGTCAGAATGTGAATCCCAACAAAAAGAGTAGAAAGCAGTAATTCCTATACACTGGGATACACATAGTTGCATCAGTGCAGTACTGTTCTCAAAAACTTGGCTTCTACCAGCATAATCCAATGCTTATGGCTTGACAAATTCAGTGGGCATCTGGGACATCTCAAAAAACCACATTTGCATCAGGAAGAGGTTCTTGACTGAATTCTGACATATAAGGAGAATAGAATACCAGCAAATATAATCCAGCAACAAAACCTGTTATTCACTAATTCACTCAGGGTTTTTTCTGCAACTTGGTAAGTTGGCCTTTGGAACTACAGGCAGAAGAGAAAAAGAACAGTTTATTCTCAGTAGTGTCACAGCCTTGGCAATATCTAGTAAGCACAACTTCTGATCTGCCTACAAATGGCAAGGCTGAAAGCAAAACAAAGGAGGAAAAAAAAGCTCTACTTACAGATTCAATTAGAATTTTAAGACCATTTGGGAGTCAACTTGCAGCAAGAGCTCAGCATCGCTTTGTTGCTATGAAACATTATCACATAGGAATAATCAGCCATAAAAACCTGCAGCTGACTCGTTCTGTGGCTGAAATGATCTCAGCTGAGGAAGACACTCTCAGCTGAAAACGAATTAAGTAGCAATTTCAAACATGGCTCTGAAAGGTGCCTCAAGCATTTCAAATGGGTAATGCTGAGATCTCAGACAAGAATCCTGGAACTAAATCTAAACAGGTCCTTGTGTAAATATAATATAACAGGCAAACAGAGACAGGTGGGAAGCTGAGACTCTTCACACATGAATCTGAACAGAGCTGACCAGTGCTGTCTTGTGAATCTGAAAAGGCCTAGGACTGAAGGCAGAAATGTCCGTACCTGTGACTGACCTGCTACTAATAGTTATAAGGGGTAACATGGTACAAAAAATGACCATGTCTCAGTTTCAAAACTCATTCTGGAAATGAGAAAAACCTGTGAAGAGGCATTACCTCACTACAGGAATAACTTCTAGCAGCAGTGATTTGGCTTTGCTGTGAACAACGAGGAGCATGTTACAGAAGTTTGTATCCTACAGACTTTGAGTCTTGAACCAGTCCTGGGCCTGCACGCACAGACTGATGAAAAGCAGGTATTTATTTCTTGAATTTGGAGACAATTTGTATTTATTCATTTTCCTTATCACCAGATGGAAAAGTTCTTTCTTCTTTGAGCTAAGAAAATGCTGGAAATGAAAGCATTCTACAGTGCCTTTCCTTCTGACTGTGGAAAAAGGAAATTACTGCCCGTTTTTTGTGCTAAACATGCGTAAGAAGAGTTCTTCAGGACAAATGAGAGAAATATACAGAGAAGGACAAAAGGATGTGAATGTACAGACTGAGCAAACCTGGTGCACAAATGCAAGGCTGTTGCTGCAAACAGATAGTGCCTTGGAATGGGCTGGGAGTTTCACTGCCCCCCAACAGCAATGTGAGCCAGCTTCCCATCTCCAAGACCTGCAGTCTCCAAAAGGGACAAGATGACTCCTAGGGTGCAGAGGCAGGTGATCATCTCTGAAACCAGGCAATACTGATAAACTAATGCAATTTCTGCTTTCAAAAGATACACATTTATCAAAGTGAAATCATTGAAGGTCACAACATTTCAAATCTTTTATACAAACAGACTCCCTCAACAGTCACATGAATCTGAACTACAAACAAAAGAACAGCACAGTGAACAGGCAAAACATGAACAAAATTTTCAGGGTTCAAAGTGTTACTTTGCTGCAACCCTGCCTTTTTCCCTTAGAAGTTCTTTAGGAACTGTTACTGAGAGGAGAAATCTCCAAAACCTCCTGGCCTAGATTTTATCTTTATTTTTCGTTTTCATATCCTTGACCAAATGTTGTTTGATAATCTAAACACACATCCTTATGTACAAAAGAAGCCTTTCCCCACATTCTCAAAAGGTTAAAAAAAAATACAGTGGGAGAACTTGTCCTGGAATGCTTGAGAGATCTGGCAGTACTTGATGTCATGTGGGGTTTTGTGACATAACAATTAAAGAATTATCTTCTAACATAGTAAATTATTACACAAAAAAGGTTAAAGTCACGTCAGATAACAAACAAGTTCATAAATGAGTTTGCTATTCATGTTCTTTTCCTAACTTCTCATCTAGCATTTTTACTGGAAGAAGAAATATCAGTATGTCTCAAATACAGGAAAAAAAATTCTCAGACAGCATTCAAAAGTAAGATCTTCCAGCATGACATAAAAGTATTATGAGAGTAAAATTGAGTATATTCATCTTTCAGCCCATAGGAACAATACCTTTCTTTGATAATACTAAATGGTTCTGGGTTAGATAAGATGGCTTTGCTGTATATAGCAATTTAAAATCCATTTTTATGATGAAGCATTTTAGCATCACAGATACTAAGCTCTCTCAAGACAGAAACAATGTCTTTACTAGTCAGTGGACTAGTAAGATACCTTGCTCACTTCCAATGGGAACAAGCATATTACCCTGCCCCTGAAATCTGAAGAGTACCTGGATCCTTCTCACAATTTGCAGAGTTGTCAAACATAAACTAGACAAGTACCAAACACTGCTTCTGGTTTTGTTTTACATGATCATGCAGGCAATGATTATTTCTTACTACTGCTTACCTGATCTTTAAAATTAGTTACTGTGTTACAAACACTGTACCATTAAACATATGGCACAGGCAGATCACTGTATTTTATCCTGGCTCACGTTTTTAGAAATTTGAGGTTTTCTACGGTTTTGTGGTAAAAGGACTTTTTAAAGTAATTTTGCATCTCTCCACACTGCATTTAGTTATTTTTGCCTAACTCCTCTCACAGAGACAAAAAGCATTAGGTAATGTGGTTCAAAGCAAAAACATTTGGGGATCACTGACATCCAGGACTCTTCTGAAGATATAAGCCATTCTTCAGAATCATTATTCTTCCAAGACAAACACTTAAGACTTTGAAACCAGGTAAATGGTGAGGGTTTCTTTGTCAAATTGGATTGACTGAAGCGAATATAAGACATGCTTTAGAATTCTAAAACATGATTTCTAAAGGAAAGAATGCCATTGTGGAAAGGTTTATTTAATTTTGCTGTAACACAGAAGGAGATACAACAGAGGTTAGTTTTACAAAACAAACAAGATGCAGTTGGTCTGATCAGAGAGGTGCTTTGTTACCCTGTTCTGTCAGGGGCCGAGTCCTTGATCTCATTAAGGACATGCTTGGCTGTTAGTACTGGTAATCTGTCTGATAATGCTTTGCTTTTGAGAGACATAGATTTAATTTATTTTGGTTGGGTTAAAAGTTCACCTTTCCCTTTCTTTCCCTTCTTTTTATTCCCCACCTTGACAGCAATCTTATCTTCGTATGGCCTATTCAGGTTTTTTTTGTCCTTTGATTATTTTTTTTCAAAAGCTCAAATATGTACAGCTGACCTTTATTTTAATTTAAACTCTCCTTCATACTTTCAGAATGTTGTCAAACTTCTTATCTCCAAGGGAACTTGCTGCTGCACAGTAAAACTAGTCTTTTGTGCACTGTCAGCAAGAGGATATGCTTAACAGGATGAATTACTGGACTCTCCGATCAATCTGTAACTCGCACTGCCAGTTGTCAATGTGTTGCCTTTAGCAATGCACTATTAAACTTCTCCTGTGGACACAGGCTCCTAAGGTGCTGTGCCTCTGGAGCCCTCAACTCTATTCTCTGTATCTGATATTAACAGTGAGGATATAGCCATGCACACAATTAATGTGCTGTTCCAGTGTAATCCAAAAGACTGATGAAGACGACCCATCATTTGCATCCAGTACGGCAATCCTGGTCCATTCTAAACAGGATATGGTAACAGTTTAGCATCGAGGATTGTTGCAAGAGTTATATTCAACCAACTAGGAATTTCAATAAATAGGAAACCCAGGGTGATGGATCACATTTTGTTTTCAAGTGTTATGTGTCTTCTCTTTCTAGATATTGGCACAGCAATAGCAGTTTTAAAAAAGGTTCATTTAGAACCATACAATTTTCTGAATATACAATGCTGCTGTAACATTACACATAGAACTGTTTTTCAGAACGTGTCTCTCTTAAATGCAGTCAGAAGCAGTAAAGATAGCCATTATTTTCTTCAAATATAATCCCTTTTTTCTTTTCTTTTTTTTTTTACATACTACATTTACATACACTTTCTGAAAGTAAGCCTGGTTAGACAGTGTCGCTGGGAGTACACTGGTATAAAGATCAGGGATCACTTGCTTTTTTTCCATAAGGCCAAAAGGAGTTGCAAAATCCAATTTTACCAATAAAACCTTCCAAAGGACTATGAATGATTAAAAATCACAATGCTGATCAAAGCTTTGGGCTTGTTTTAAGGTTCTTGCTTTTCCCTTGCTACAAGACTTATGTTCAATAGCTCACAACTAACAGGTTAGAAATGCCCACCAGGTCTGCTATCTGAAATGCATGTGCTGTAACCTTCAGTCAATAATAGGTCTAGGAGAGATGACAGCACAAATCTGCATTACCTCTGTAGTGCATCATATTTCTTCCTTATGTGCACTTAGATGCCTCCCAGCGGACAATCTATTCTTCAATAAGCTGTATGAGCTTTTGTTACTGTTTTCTAAATAAAAGGTCTACTTTACACAAAGTTACTTTATGAATTTTGCTGTTAGATATTCGCCTGCAAAGTAACCCCTTGTATCTGAAAGCACTTACAACTGAGCAACATTCCATCATGAAAACAAGGTTTTTAAACAGACTAAAAGCATTTTCAAGAACACTAGCTTTGTTTTTATCTTGAATCATTACCAGGAGAGCTTTCAATCATGAAGGAGTAGACCTGCATTCCCTTGCTCACTTACTCTACTTAAGCTTAAATAGTGGAAACAGCCTTTGCTGCTTACAGTTCCCCAGCAGAGCATTCTCTCAGTGAGAGGAAAGCCAGCTGGAAGCAGCAGCCTTCTCACTGAGCACACACAGGGTGCAGGGGTGGGCCATGAGCTGCACGAAGATGGGTGGGAGCATAAAGCAGCATGACTGACATAAAATTCTACTCTGGTTCTGGGCAAGGCCATTTTAGATCAGTCCAGCTGAACACCAGCATGTCCCACACACTCCGTATAGAGTGATGATTCAGATCAAGAGCTCCTGCTCCAAACAGCACAGTTTTTGATCAATGACAAAACAAGCAAGAAGGCAAAGGTTTTGATTAGAAAGGAAAGATTAGTGCTGAATGGTAAAACACAGACTCATCTTGATGGCTCCTTTTAAAAACTAACACTAATAGCAATCTTTCCTTTCTCCTGCAAAACTTATTTAACTCTGAAGTTCCCCAGACAAAAAGCCCTGTATGGGAACAAATGCGTCTTCATCCATATACTAGAGTAACAAACATTATTAAGTCAGGACAACAGCTTTGGAAATGAAAAATGAAAAGCAATCCCTTATCACCACATACCTCAGAACATGAGTTTGGAGATCAGATGCTGAAAATCAGTTTCTGAGAAAGTGTCAGCATGCTCTATTTTTACTGGCACAACCAGCAGTGCTCTAGTTCTGAGAATGAGGTCAATGCTACTTTTGTACCTACATGCAGATGCTTGAAATCAGACACCTGTATTTTGTAAGTTCTGTCTTACTATACAATATTTAGTTTGTCCAAGTATTTAGGTCACTAAAACATACAACACTAATAATAAATACCCTGAAATTAAAGACTAGACATGCAAAATTGGATCAAGCCTTCTCTTTGTTGAGCAAAAGTAAATTCAAATCATGTATGAGATTTTCTTTCATCTAAGTTTAATTATCTAATAAATCAAGCGTAGCCAAAGCTAGCAGGCTATACGTCCCAGACGGCATATCGTTCCATTCCAGATGAAGGTAGGAATGACTCTCTGCAGGTGGCTATACATTCCCCTTGCCCAGGGAACTGGCTACACATTCCCCTTGCCCAGGCCACTGGCTTCTGACAGGTACGAGTTTTCACATAGTTATAGGTTAGGGGAGACTTTCCAATTTGTATAAATTTAAGAATAAATGTCATAAAAACCTTGCCAGTTGAACTCAGAGGGAAATAAGCACAGCAGTGCTTGAGTAGAAGAAATATTCCAAAACCTTTTTATGATACTGTGTTTTTGCAGAAGTGACTTTGAAACATTAAAAAAAGCCTAAGACAATATGAAATATGAGGTATAGTTTCTAGTTTGTTGTGATTACTGAAGCTAACTACTAAAATAGTTATCTTGCTTAGGTTGCAAAGTGTTTTATTCATATGAATGGGTGCAGACAGGTCTCACATTCTACAACATTGATCTCTTCAGTGTTAGCAGTAATAAATTCAATATTTTAGTAAGAGTAAGAAAGACTTCAGAAAAACTTTAACCTGCAAATGAAATTATTAGAGAAAATTTTGTGAACTATTTTTGCATAGATAAAGAATGCTGAGACTGCAATACTGTATAACACTTCAGGAAATGTCTCATACATGCTTTGATGCCTCTAAAATTACTAGAATCTGATTTAAAAAAACAAGTAACAACACTATTATCAGGAGACAAATCTTTTTCTTATTTTCTGACTTCTCCTGGGGCAAAAAAAAAAAAAAATCACACAAAGCTACATCTTCACTAATTCATTGTCTGAGACACCCCAAAGTTTCACACATGCACCCCATAAGAAAACCAGAAAGGATGCACTATTTTCAAACTTCTGAAATGAAATCATAAAACACTACTTCATATACAGTAAAATTACTGACTTAATTTCCTTTCCCAAAACACAAAGAGCACTTGGCTTGCTGGGTCCTCCTTGTCGTTGCCCAGTTGTGCAGGCTACTCTAATGCTGAGGACACAAGCATAGAATCATTTAGGTTGGAAAAGACTTTTAAGGGTTCAACCATTAACTCAGCACTGCAAAGTCCACCACTAAACCATGTCCCTAAGTGCCACCTCTACATGTCTTTTAAATACCTCCAGAGACGGTGACTCAACCAAGGAAGAAACAAAGGAAACTGGGGTAAAAGCAGCATTCTGAAATTCCTGAGTAAGCGTTCAGAGATAATTTTCCTGTCAGATGTGGTCCACGAATTCTCGATCAAAATAGCTAACTTGTAGTATCCACACACACTTCTACCTATCTCCCCTTAGCCTCCCCCCACTATGAATTCCCAGTGCAGACTCATGCAGTCAAATGTGCTTTTAAGCAACACATCAAATTAGGAGTCTCATACCTTTTTAGAGAATTCAGGTCAATTTACCGGTAAAGCCCTCTGGCCCTCAGTATTTCCATTTTAGTATTTCCCATCAACAAGTCAAATGCAAACATTTTAAGCTTCATTAGTCTTCAGCAATCCCAAATGCCAGTTTCTTGATTACCTACTAGGTTGTTGTATACTACTCCATCTCTAAAGCTGGAAGAGGGATTACAGTATTATAAAATCACTTAGAACTTGCATCATAAACTGAACTATTCATACCATCTGTTACAAAAGAGCGAATTCTTCTCCCTGCTGCAAAAAAGATTGAGGTTAATCCACTTCCCTAGTGCTGTGCAGCAAATCGGAAGCGCAGGCTACATTAAAATGCTGAAATCCATGCTTGCCCATTTCATGACATTTCTCTATTATCTTTCTAAGAACCTCGACGCACAACTACCACAGCAAATCAGTCTCATACCCTAAAAACTATAGAACTATTCTACTTCTTGAGGCTGCAAATGACTTTCATTTTTTTCAACTTTTGTATATTATTAGCTATAACATTATTACTTCAGCGCCCAGGTAGTTCAGCTGGAGAATCGAGCCTCTGCATGAGATGTTTAAGACAGTTATTTCAAGTGCTTCGGGTCAATAAGCCAATACCACTGCACTCTTGTAAATGAGGCCATGATTTCTCATGAGGTCTTACCAATAACTTCAGAAATATTAAATACTCCTGTCATCCTCTTTGTCTTACCTAACACCACAGATCCTATTAAAAAAAAGTTCATTGTGTTCTAGGAGACTATGCAAATAAAATTCTGAACACAGATCCAGCTGGAAAATGAAACTCCTACATTGCCATCTTATTTACTGTTTACTCAATGCAACAATTAGAATTCAGAAATAAATTAATTTTCATAGCAAAGTTAAAACAGTAAGCTCATTACACAAAGAGTGACGTAGCTTTAAATGAGTGTATCCTATTTTCTTAGACAACCATTTTGACAGTGTGTTTAGGCCAAACTCCTTGTCTCCCATCACAGCTCAATTTCTGATCACTGGATTAGAAAGCAACACTAGGACCCTTCCTACAAGAATGTGTTGTATTTGACCTCAAACGAAAAATATCTAAATTATGAAAAGAAACATAGAATAACAGAATGAGGATAAGAGGCAAAAATGTTGCCTACATTCAAGTTCAACGGAGAGTGGAAATTCCTTTTTGAGTAGTTCCAGGCAGGTGCTGGTGGACAGATACTATGATGAAGGAGGGAAAGAAGCATCTTACAGACAAAGCAGACTTAGTCTAGGCTCAGGCCCACTCATCCACTTCTATGAAATTTGGAAATACTACACATACTTTACTTCTGTAAATAGAGCTCTTAAGCTAGTTTATATGATAGGACAAAGTTATTTATCATTTACAATGTAAGATGCATGGATGATGAAATCTGCAGAGAAGAGGAAAAAAATTAGAGATTTCATTGGCCAGAACAGTTCAAGGAAAAAAAAAAAAGGTCTACAATTCTGTGTTCAATTATCAGAGAAAAAAAAGCACTACAGCTTTTCTTTTAACAAATGACTAGAAATAAATTCTAGTTACTTCAAGACTTCAGTATTCATTTTGAGTACAATGGGGGGAGAAAAAGAGCTAATGAAAATATTTTATTTTTATTTATATGCAGAGAAAAAAAAATGCAAAGGAAAGCTTAAAGAAGTAAACATCTCATTTTCTCACCTGTTCACTGTCCACAACAAATATACTGCTTAAGATCTACTACCCACCCTACCATAAGAAAACCTTACCCATGTCATAGATACATACAAACAACTGTACAAGACTTCAGTGCAAGCTTCAAGGATATACTAAGCAGAAGGCATCGCCTCAGAAAAAGGACAAAGCCACTTGAAAAATCTTGCTCTTTGCTCTGGCTGCACATTCAATTTGCCTACACACAGGTGACTCTCGGATGAATGTGCACACACCACCAGGTGATGATAAAATCCAGAGCTGAAATGCTGTTTACAGTGACTGTACATGAATCAAACCATGGCTGTATCCAAGTGTGACAGAATTCCTATGAGATAGAAGGGGTTCAGTGAACCATCACACTCATCTAATGAGTAAACACCTTTCTGTCTCTCCTAATCTCTACAATAAACACCAATCAGTAATTCTAGGCTCTCCTTTTCACACAGTATGACACCTAATTCTGAAAAAATAACTGTGATTGTTTTGACAGAAAAAGAAAAAAAAAAAATGATGCAGAACAAATTACTAATATCAGCCGTCATGTAGGATCAAGCCAGAATGTTCCCATTTTGTAAACGAAGGGTTTTTTCCAGTCTAAACTCACAACTGGTTACATACCAAGTCTCAAATATATAAACTCTATCTTGAAAAATAATTTTGTTTTTATCCACCACACTTACTTGATGTTGAACAAACACCGCTTGAGGCTAAAAAATGTAAATAAATTATCCAGGTATATACAAATGCAAATTGAAACTGTGCAGATTTAACACACGTAGTCCCTCTGGTTTACCAGAATAACAGCAATGTGCAGCATTCTCTCTTATTCACTGAGCTGCTTATGAAGTATTTTAATATCAGGGTTTCATGAAGCTTAAAAAAACAGACAAAATATTTTTACTTTTAAATTTAACAATGCTCACAAGATTTCAGTGCTGTACTGTTTGCTCTAATACCCTCAAAAGGTCCTTCTCTTGTTAAAATTTTAAGACAATGTTGATGAGAGTATGAAGTGTCTGTAACAAAATCTATCAGAAATCAATAATAACGCACCAATCACATCATCACCATTAAAAAGAGAGTTTTCCCAGAATAAAGTTACTGTAAAATCTGATAGAAACCAATGCTATCCTACTGCAGCAGTAAAGCAAAAGCTTTTAAAAAAACATACACACCCCATATGCAGAATTAAGTTGCTCTAGACTTTTATTTCTTTGATAAACTTTTTAAGCTCTTATGACATTTTTGAAGCATTAACTTGACATTTGGATACAGCTATAAGACTTCATTATTTTGAAGTTGTTCAGACTTTGCCAGGGTTTAATGGTAAACAAGAAAATAAGATTTTGTTACATGGTACATCCCCTCTAATGATAAGATAAACATGTTCCCTCAGTAGTGACAATTCTTAATTGAAAGAAACACCTTAGAACAGTGAAGAAACTTCTTAACCGAGCTATAAAAAAGTCACTGTAACATGGCTACCACAGCACTAACACATATAGAGTCTAAACATTTATTTCCCTCCTCCAAAAGAAAAGGAGAAAGGGGGAGGAAGAGTGTGTATGTTGCTCAGGTTATTTGACTGTGTATTTATTACAGAATGAATAGTTTTGCCCTATTGCTCATTTTAATGTTACTTCTCCAGTGAAATTAATGCTTTCTAGCTAAAGGACTTTTTCTATTCAAATTCAGACCATCTGCAGGGAATTCAGAAAGATTTTTCATCCTCCTCCAGAGGATCTGAGAACAGAGGCATTTTTCTTCCTACTTATTTTAAAAATTGCAGGTGTTTATGATCTATCACAAAAAAAACCCACAAAAAAACAAGAAACAAAACCCCAAAAGCAAACACTTTAAAATATTATCACACCACTACATAACATAGCAATCCCTTTGACCTTGCCTACACTGGAGGAAACGAATAAAAAACTCTCTGTGCTCAAGCAAATCAATCTATGGTACCAACCTATGGAGAACAAAGTAGCTTTTAGCCATTTAGGATAAAATGAATGGGCTCAGCTGAATTAAGCAAAGACCAGGCCTTCATCTTAAAACCTTTTCAGGAGATGGTGAGAAGTCATTACAACATGAGCTCACAATGTACCAACAGGGTACATCCCCATCCTCGGGTACACGCCACCGATTCAGGTGCTTTGCAATCATTACCTGCACCTTTTAGTTCAACAAACTGAGGCAGTGAGCTAGTTTGTGTTACTGACACTTCCCAAGAAATGGATAATCAACTCCTGGACTCCAAGGCTTATCTAGTATGGCAAATCAACATGGATAGGTGCGAAGACCAAGACCTGGTTATTTTGTGTGCTATTTTTTGTCATTCATTTTCTGTCTCATCACTTCGGCTTCTGGAACAGGAGTAGTTAAGGCTAGGACACTGTCCCTTCTAAAGTAACTGTATCACTTTGTCCTTCCTTGTGTTAGATAATATGCCTTGCCAACTTTGCCTCCTGTTCTTCTCAAGAAGTCACAATCTTCCTCTGTCCGGAAGCTCACAAACAAATCTATTCAATTTTTAAAATATTTACACTGTCAATCTCTACTAGACAGGATATATATTATCATCTATTAGTTCTATATTACAGAAATTACAGGTTAGCAAAGCCAAACAAAAATTAGTATCCCATCAATAGGGATAATGAGGATTACTTATTTACCTTTTCATTTAACAATACTTAAATTTTATGTTTGGCTTTTAAAAAAAATCTTTAAAGAAGAGAAGCACTGACAAATTTGAAGGCAGCTGCCCAGGGACTCATGGCTAGCACTCAGGAGATCAGGTGTTCTGGTTAAGTGCACACTAGATGGGAAATGCTTAGTTTACAGTCCAAACACCACCAACTGCTCATCAGCCCTCTCAGGTAAAGACTGCCGTACAGGACACATCCACTTTACAGTTCATTAACTAAGCAGGTCTGTGTTCCAAGCACAGGAAAGGAAAAAAAAAAATCCTTCCAATGAAAACACCCTGTGTTAACACACACACACTTACCCTTCTATTATTCTGTGTTTGATATGCTATTGTAGCCTCAAACCACATCTGAAGGTTTTGTGTTACACGTCATCCTTGAAATTAGTAATATCTCTATGTATGCAGCAGTGCCCTGGTATATTAAAACCTTTATCTTTGATGAAATCAAGCTAGAATTCACAGTCCTCTTCTCATAAAAGACTTTTTTTTTTAAGAAAAAAAACAGTTCAAAAGCTAATGACACAACCTCCTGCACTAGTTTTGGTTGAAAATAGGGGCTGGGTTTGTTAGGAGAAGAGGCAGGGAAAGGAGCTTTTATTCCAGTGGAGAATTACATTACGATCATTATCATGTGTTTACCATAAAACCCAAATACTCCTCTCATAAGAATTAGCATCGACAATCTCCTTTTACTTCATTTTGCTGTAATGGAGAGATAAATATACATTCTAGGACTTTGTGAAAATAAATTCTTGATATGCTATTAACAGAGAACAGTCTTTACTATTTACTACATGAAGCATTACATACCGTTGTTACAGATGCTTCCTGACATAAGTCTTAAAACATTAAAGAGTGGGGAACAAACTGCTACAGAAATGCATGTAGGGTATATAATCTAATGAGTTCTCTTGGAATTTATTTGGGCATACAGGTGTCAGTCACCTGAAACTATTTCAGAAGTTCACATTTCAAAATACTGTTTCAGTCTTACTTCCCCTCCCATGAATGGTATTAATGCTATTGGGACTATTTTTGGTGGTTTTTTTCTTTTTGAAGTGCTTCAGGCTGGCGTCAGAAGGTACTTAAAATTTCTAAGAGTGCCTCCTGTACATCCACATCTAGCATGTCTAAGAGGAAATATTGTCAATCAAGTCTGACTAGCAGCCATACAGGTCATGAAAGGAGTTGCATAACCAAACAGTGTGGACAGTTACTGTATTCAAAAGATAATAGTGTCGCAGGTTGGAAAACAGCAAAGCCAAGTGAGGTGTGTTCAAAATCATAAGTGAAGCAGAACAGAAACATCTACATACTTCAATCTTGGAAAAATATTTAAGAAGCTGAATATACCTTTCTGCCTTCACAAAGACAAAACAACCCCTACAATAGGGAATGACTGCCTGTTTTGTTTTGCTGCTCCAGTAGTTATAAATGCCATGTCTCAGGCACCACTGCTGCTGCTTTGTTGTCATGAAGTGACAGCTGAGAAAAATGATGATGCTAGAGATATGTGTTATGAATATACAAATAGGTGAGAGCCAATTGATTCCTGCAGACAAGAGTCTAGACATTTCATTTAATAAATGCTTCTCCCCTTCCCTTTCCTTAAATTCAGCAAGCCACCAAACATATAGCCCTACCAAATAATACCTTGTAGAATGTGCTTCTGGAACTCTCCTGGTAAATAATGGTGCAGACATCATTATAGCTTAAACACGCGGGGCAGCTTTAGCAGCAGCATTGATCTCACTGTCAGAAAAGAGACCAGTCCAAGGTTTCTGAGCCTACTGGGACACTCAATAGTCACCTACAGACTGTGCTGCTTTGTGTGTACAGAATAAATTGAACGACTGGCAATGTCATACTTGCTATGTTTTTAACAAGAAATTGTAGTGAAAAAACGTAGTGAGAGATAGCAAACACAACAACCATACAATATATAAAGAGTGACTTTCTTGAAAAGTTGCACATTAGTTCTAAAATACTATTCAAGAGCTTCTGAAAAATGCTGAAATGTAACAGGCATTTGGAATTTGGTTATGTTGACATATATACCTGCTACCACATCATGTAACAAAGGAAAAGGGCATAAGCTACCTAGGAAAGAGAAAAAGCATTTTTTTTTCCTTCTTTTAAACACAATTCAAAAGCCAGTCTCCAGTTAACCTGTGTATTACCAAGACATTTATACCCAAAGGACATGGCTTCATATCTATGAAGTTCTTCTACTGTGTTGACATCAGACTAAACTGAAAAAAATCAGCATGCAACAGAACTAGAGTATTGAAAGTATGGTGCAGTGATGCTGTGAACATTCTCATAGTCGGACAGTGATAAAACTAGAATGGTTTGGTCTCTTTGTTTCCTTTCTGGGGCTTTGGTGTAAGCTTTCCTTGCCACACATCCCAGGACCAATTAAAACAATTGTTCTAAGAAAATAAAAGGATCTCAATGATGGACAAATTTATGCTGACAATTTCCAGATTTTGATGTATTTTTATTGACTTTCTAATAATCCACTCCATACCAAGGTAGTCTTGTTTTTAACATCTTTCAAAGTTAATAAAAAGCACAGAATTACAAAACCAAAAATGCCATAGCTTATATAATCACATATTAGAAGAGGCTGAACTATTTGAATTGAAATCAAGGACTACTTGTTAACAGCACACTGCATTCAATAACTACATCAGTTAAGAGTTATATTACACTTAGAAAGCCCCCTTGCATGCAAGCTCAGGAATGCCAAAAGGAAGGAGAAGACTATGTCCCTTATGGTGGTCTCTGTTATTAGGCCAGGTCTTGTTTCTGCAACAAAGACATTTTGTTTTTCATGTATTTACAATCACAACTCAGTTTCCTGAATGTCTTCATTCTTGAGTAGTGCGATTGTTTTTATGACGCATCATGCCAACCAGAAAGGATCAGAAAGAATGAGTATGCAAATAAAAGTACCCCAAGAAGAATTTTGTATACACACACAGAACACAACACATAAGGTTTACACCATCACCATCTGGTTTATGCCTGAGTCATAAGTTCTCATCACCACTAACAATCAAAATTAGTGCCAATCAACTTGAGTTAGCATAAAATGTATCACATTAAGTGGATATTGGTTCTTGAGAATATTATAAAACTCAGTTAATAAAAGCAACCATTTTGATGTAGAGTACTTAAAGCTTCTGAAAATACGTGATATGATTTTACAGAACATTTTGATTACATAGCATCATGCAAATTAAACAGGCTTAATAACAAGAGACTTGACAGAGCTCAAAGATACTATCCTAGTACCTTCTCTGTAGCAGCACATGAACTATCTCAAAACAACACAGTACTTGCTGATCAGAGCATTCAGCTTTTGATGATGTGGTCACAAAGACCAGGTGACAGAACAGGGGAATCACTGTCCTCAGCAGCAGTAACTCAAAATGGGAGATCTGGGTACTGATTAATAATAATTTGAATATTATTCCTGGGACAGCACAGAAGTATTGTACTTGACCTGATAAACAAAGGAATTTGGAGAAGACAGGAAGCAAAACTACTGTGCCTCTGGTACTGATGGGACTAGTACTGAAAAAGAGCAGGAAATGTAGCATACACCACTTAAAGAACAATGCTGAAAAAATGGAGAAGGCTCAGAGAAAAAAACACAACATATGAATGACTACAGAATCACAATGACAGAGTAAAAAGCCTTTATTTACCAAGAAGAAAATTAATGGCTAAATTGATTAAAGTATGCAATTGAGACATCAAAGGGAACAGAAGGATCCTGAATTTAAGAAAGCAAAGAAGAATAATGAATGAAAAGAAACCGAAAAGCGTCAAATGCAAAATAAGTGACTTTTCTTTCCTTAAATGGCAAGGATGATTTATGCTTGAAAGAAGGTACCAAGGGTCACCATTTTTGCAACTTCTGTACATGAATGAGTAATTTTCATCAACGGGTTTTTGGCTTTTTTTTTTAAAGAAGATATATTACAAGCTCAAGTTTTTGAGAAACAAGAACTGAAAACACAATGGAAGTCATGTCAGTATTAAGAATAATTGAGTGGTTTTCTGGCTCTAAAACCCAGCATCTTTAGAAATATTCAATACAAATAAAGGACAACTACCTGAACAATAATTTCTTCTATGCAAAACACCTATTTTCAACACTTAAATCCTTATGTGTAGTACTTTCACAGGTGCAAATGTCATTTGGCAATCTTTGTAATTTTACTGTAGAAGCAAAGGAACTTTCCTTCATTTGATGAACTGAAAGTGTCTCAACAGATCAGTACATTGGTACTAAATAAAGGATTATCAAATGCATAAAGCCTATGTTCTCTTTACTTCAAAGTGAAGAATAAAAAAAGGGCAAGACATAAGAACAATAAGCATAATACAGTTTTAGAAAACAGACTGCTTATGTTTCAAAAGACACATAAATCACCTCATTAACACTTAAATAAATTATCTTTCCTATGACATGGGAAGCAGTGCGAACAGACTGCAAATGATGGCAGAAGAAATGAACCACTGGGACAGGAGCAGAATGAACAGGCCAGTAATTCAGAGGCTCACCAAGTAAATTATTCCAAAAAAAGTTTAGTATTTCACTTATGTTTTATAACCAGATTTTCAGTAAATACAGGACCTAGAAATCCTATTATCACAAATGAAGTCTGATGATGTGAAATTTTGCTTGCTGTTCCAAGAAATAAAACTGTGGTCCCTGTGCTGCACACCCATTTGTGAAAAATCAGTTCTTCAGATGAAGAATATTTTCAATCAAATCTCAAGAATGTTGTAGGACCAAACAGATTTATTTTGAAAGAGGCAGCTGTCCAGTAATGGAAGTGGTGCGATTCTTTTATTGTCCAATTTTGCTTCTGCTTATCATGCCCTAAAAGGAACCAAGCTTTTCAATGTATTTGAAAAGAACTTCAAAGAAAGGACATCAAATCTGCAGAGAGCACTCACCTAGAAGATAAAAGACTTCCTATCATGAACTGTGAACTTGAGCATTTCAAGGGCTGAATACCAAGACAAAGTAACAAAGGAAGACAAATTTATCAAACCATTGAAGAGGATGCCAATCTCCAGCAGGTATCATATAGCCCTTGTAAAATACAGTTTTCTTGGAGGGAGTTAGAAAATGGCCTAAATTAAAATTCCACCTGTTCATATAGCATTAATATACATTTTAGAATATAAATAAATCAAGGATTGCTTATGTGGGATTTAAGGAGGCTAACATAAGAAAATAATTAACTTAGTATATAGCTTTACGCTATTAATAAGCTGCTGTATAATAAATATTTAGTTGTACCCTGAAGCAATTTTAACAAGGAAAGGGATTCAACATTTCTTAACATCCTTCTGAACTTCTGTTAGTAAAATATGCAATAAAGGAATTTTTCCAGGAGGGGGGAAATCCGAGTGGGTAGGCAACTACCATGTGGATAAGCAGCTATGCTGTTCCAAAACACAGGAGATTAACAAGACATCCTTTCTTTTGTCACTTCCCAAATTAAGAAAAGTTTTATACTCCCATTCTAGTATTATCTGGAAAGCAGGACAAGCTAGCTGCTTAGCAGACTTGAGCAGCAATATATTGGAAATCTAATCCATCAGAACAAAATTATTCTAACAACTCCCTACTTTGGAATGAGAGCAACTCGTGAGAAACACACACAACTGTGTTTCAATATGAAATCAGAGAGGGAAAAAAAGAAAAGAAGGAACTCCCTACCAGAATTCAGGTGGTATTCCATGCAGCTATAACTTGTGAAGGTATTTTAACTTGAGTAATCTGTTTTCATAGATGAAGAGCCTGACAGCAATCAAAAATAGGAAATAAAAGTATCTGTGTATGAAAATGATAATTTGCAAGTGCTGCTTCCATGAACAGCTTATGTTGTAGATAGAAACTTTTTATGAAAGACTTGAAATTTGCATGTAGCCATCAAGGATCTTCCTTAAAATGCTTATGAGAAACTGAGCTATCTTCCTTTCAAAAGTGGGGGATAAATTTGAGTCATCCATTCTGCTCTGTATTAAAAGTGGCATTACACAACCCTAAAAGACTTGCCATGTTTACTGTGAGAACATGAAAGTAACTAGCAACAACCTTCATGGGAGTAAATAATTAACACAAGAACAGCTTTATCCTTTCTCTTCCATTCTTCTTGCTGTAGAGGGAGGAGAATCATTCAAACAGAATAAAAGTATTTGATACATGAAGTGTCACGGTATCCCTATGAGGTAAGTCATGATAATTGCCCAGTAAGAAATTAAGCCACAGGGTAAGTCTCTCACCCTGGGCACTCTGGAGTGCTCCATTGCAGGTTCATGCCATTCTGTGCTAGTCCTTGTCTATATTTCTCTCAGAACTCAAGAACAGGCTTCTGGAATAAATCAGTCATAGAAATAACATTGTAAAAGGAGACACACACAAAATGATTTAACATCTGGAATTTTTCAGTCCCTTGGAGATACGTTTATTGCACATTTCCAGAGGTTAGCCCATGTAATCACTATGTACTATTTAAATAGACTAGAATTATTCCTTTCCCATCTGGATTAGAACGCAGTCTCATTTTCATATACAGCTATAACATGTTGTAAAAGATCTGTTCAGTTTTTTCTTGCAAGTATTTTCCATATACCCATTAATTTTATCCTTGAACAATTTTAGGTTGTATTACTACAATTTCATAAAATGCAACTACTGGCAATGCAGGAAATTAATCTAAAACATGTATAAATTACCTGTTACAGATCCCAAACAGTTTACACTGGACTATCTAGACCATAAAGATGCACTGAAGTCACAGAATATAAGACACTCTGGTATCTTCTGTACTACCTCCTTCCAAGAAATCACCAATCTGCAGATTTGAATGTGGGATTGCACTTACTCAGATAAACAAGATCTTTTATTAATTGCTTTCTCTTGGCTTATTTAACTCCTGTCTATACCCTAGTACATCTAGGTTTTGTAAGCAGTATAAAGGTCTTGCTCTGGACCTAAATTTCCTAGTAACCATTTACCCTCTCTTTTAAGCCACGAACTTATGTACGGGTTTCCTAAAATCTGAATAAGCATTGCCAAGTCTTAAAAAAAAAAAAAAAGGTAGTCTAAAATAGGGAATTGATGCCTCTATCAACATCAATTTCAAATAATATTTGGGACCTCCTGTAGGAGCACCTTTTTCTTTCAGCATCCCCTACAATCAACACCTTCTATTACATGTATGTAGGTATGAACTCACTAAAAGCAGCACCATGCAGAAATGCTGAATACATGCAATTGTTCCTGCAGTGCTGGGTGATACAGAGATTACCATCTCTCAGGCATAAACCCCAGGTACAACCTGCCAACATCACACATGAAATGAGGCTATCCCAGGCATGTTCACTCAGTGCACTCATTTTAATCCCCAGCATTTGATAACTTTAGAATGGGAAAAGCTATTTAAAAGTTCCTTTTTCAACTGGAAAGGGTAAACATTAAGATTTTAAATCACAGTAACTGTATTTGTGTGTGCATGAGACAGAAATATTTGGATCTTTACAATGACTGACGGGTTCAATACTGGCCTGCTTTTGAAAGCAGAGCACGATCCATTAAAAAAATCCATGAGGTTCTTATCACCTCCATCAGTCTCTTTTTCCTGCCAAAATAAGATCCATCTGTAAATTATCAGTTTGGTAAAGGAGTAGCATTAAAGTGGGTAAATGCACTTGATTCTATTGAGTTTTAATTAAAATCAACTAAATTTTTATTAATCTCTCAAGCAGCCTTACACTATCATCAGAATTATAAATTGTCCTCCTTCTATCTTTAGCCAGGAGAGATGATAAAGTTTTAAAAACAAAAAGAAGATGATCTTCTTAAAAAAGGATAAAGCAATCATACTTAACTGTATAATAACCATGCAGCTCTTAATAAGGCATAAGTTAGTTCTTATGCCAAATTACTTTATATTTTAGTAAGCACTGTAGCATATTTAGATAAGAACATTAAATTATTTGACCTCATGCTAAAGATACAAATCCTGCAATAATTTTTTTCTTGAATTAAGGCATAGGCAGTTAAGGTAATTAAAGCAAGCAGCCATCTTCATCTGCAAAGACAAAGCTCAGGTGAAGCCCATCAAAGCATCATTCCATCACACAGAATGAGGGTTAAATTGCATTTGTCATTACTGAAACTCAAGTTTTACTGCTGCTTTGGTAAAACAAGTTAAACTAAAAGATCTACATCTGTCAGTTCAGCAGTTTAATAGTAGTTGTAATGGTCCAAATACATAACAGAGATAGAAAAGTTCCAGGCTGACAGTGCAGGCTGTGTTATGTAAGAAGCATATAAACACTTCCACAAATTAAAATATTCAAATGTTTTTAATATCCTTCAATTTCCTCTCTGGCTAGTTTCTTTTTCAAAACAAAACCCCAAATACAGCATGTTAGAACACAGAACATTAAGTAGACAAGGAAATTAAAATGGTATTTTTCTACTCAAAAAAGAAAGAAACAATAACAAATTCACAGTTTTTCATTTCTGAAAACTACCACTTAACTATTTGACAGGTAACTATTACTTAACTATTTCACAGGAAAGTGAGTGATTTTAAGAGACTGGCCTCTGCATTGTTAACAGAACAGGCTCCAAACAATTAATTTTGTTCTCTGTTCCTGCAAGCATCACACAAGAGTCTCGCCTGACATCCTGTCCCTATTTACTCAAGCAACAGATGCCATAAATGCATCATTCAGATCTTAATGTTTAGCTTCCAAAGGAAAAAAGGCAGTACGGTTCTGAAGCAAAAAAATCAATACAAGTTCTAAAAAAGCAATAAATTTCTGAAGTAAAAAACAACTGAAAAGTCATGCACGTTTAGAGTTGAGCTTTTAAGAAGTACATATGAGTAGTCAGAATTATGTCACATGGGTAAACAGATAACGTGGAAAGTCTGGACAATAGTAGCATACTTGCAAAACCAAAAAAGGTAATTGATGCACTGTAAAGCAGTAGGTCATGCCACCCTTTAAGGCCTTGTTTCTTCTTGCTATTCACTATGGACAATATAAACAACCACTCCAGAAACTCACTCTCCTATATTTCATTAAACACTCAGCCAGTTCTCGGGCAATACTACAGGAATTTTAGACAACGCATGGCAATAGCCAGCATTGCTGTTGCAGAGAACAGGTAACTACCAGGTCCCTTGTTGTAATACTCCTAGTAGAGTAAGTGTTAACCAGAAGAATCTAATGCTAAGAAAGCAGTATATAAAATCTCCCTCTATGGATTTAATGAAAGCAAGCTTGTGCGTCAGATAAGATAAGGTCTGAGGGCTAAGACATATAAGCACTGTATACAGAAATAGCCACAAAAACAAAGGCAGCTGTCACTTGGGGAACCGAGGGAGGAAGGAAATTAGAGTGGGGTTTGAAGTCCAACTCCATCATGAAGGAAGGAGGGAACACAGAACTTCAACAAAAAAATCTGAAACAAAATTAGAAGGAGTAATTATTATAAATAGAGTTTTGGTAAGAATAGACAAGTGTGAAATTAATTTTAGGCTGTCTGCAAGGAAGGCAGCAACTTCACAGTTAGAAATTTTCAGCTAATATATGAAAGCACCATAAATTTCTATTTAATATTTTTACCTACCCTAAAAGAAAATGTACTTTAGGTAGCTGAATAAGAGGTAGAAGACCTCTTTTTGGAATTGATTTCAATGTATTAAGATGAGTGTAAATTTTAACAGCATCAATCGACTTTCCAGGCTTTGCAGAAGGTCACTGTGTTTCCTGCTAAAGAATATTTTATAGCACTCTCTTCAGTCCCAGCAGTAGCCCAGCAATATACCTTGATAAACATCAAGCCCTCTCCACTGCATGCTCAAGAAAGCCATGTGCATTTTCTTACCTTACATTTCACTACACTATAGAGAATACAGAAGCAGGCACATGATTAAGCATTCTAAAAGGCAATTTATTGTTTCTAACATTATTACATATGGATTTTTCCTTTCAAAACCAAACCAAGGCTACTCATTAACTAATACGTTTATGTTGCTACAAGTAACAAGAGGAAAATCACAGGAACATAATTTATTGCAGCATAATAGTTGAAGAGGAATACCTGCACTGCAGTATTTATCATCTCCTTTCATGTCCTTCCAGACATAAGCTACCAAACATGGTCACAGAAAGCATTTGGTCACTTTGTTTAGAACAGGGTTTTTTAATAACTATCTAGTATTTTTGAAAGTTTCCCCTTCTCTAAGATCATTGTCAAAATACAGGAGGAAAATATACTGTTAGGTAGACATTTGACAGTATTTAGCACAATTCAATGTTTCCAAACATTTATACCAGTCACCTCTTTTTTAAAATGAAAACTTTGAGATGTGCAAGAGAATTATGTTATCACACATAACCATAAATTGGTTTTTCTATTATTGAATATTCCTCCAGATAGGCAAGTGGGAGAGACCACCAGAGGTCTTCCAAACAGTAATTTGTAACTCTTCAAATCATTATATGCATCCTCTTTTCAAATTTTTTAACACCCATTCCCTTCTGCACATAAATATACCAAAATAAGAAGTCAACGCACACTGCTGATCACATGATACAATACAGAACACTCTTTCTGAGCAACTGCTCTAAGCACTTTGTGCAGCTTTTGTGACAAGCTCTTCTTGAATTAGTCATTTTGACTGCATGAACTCAGTGGACAACAACCACAAGTTTGTCACTAACTGACAAGAAATAGCAGTAGAGCCATTCCAACAAAGTTCAAAAATCAAGAAGAAAATACTGAAGAAAATGGTTTGAAAGTCTGTTGGTTTTCTGCGATCTCAGGAGGAATTCAGCTTTACGTGTTAAAAATGCCAACCAACTCCACAACTTTTCAGAAATATCTCCTATCCAACACTTCTGCATGCCATCCTACTCAGATCCTACCATCTCCAAGCACCCCCAGCACTTTCCCAGAGAGCCTAAATTCTCTTCTGCCCCCAGATGCATCCTACTGTGCACACTGTGCTTCTCCCCTGGCATCATGCACTTTGCACCACTGCTCAGGCTTTCTCAGACCCACAGTGCTCAGGTTTTGCTCAATGGAACTGTCTGGGGAAAGGCAGGAGCATGGCAGTGATTTCCCTGGCTTCTTGTCCTTCACTCCATGTTCGTTCCCCCTTTGACTCTGTTTCTGCTCACTAAAACAAGGGCAACTTTTCAGTTCTCTCTGCATAACTCTCCATGAAAAAACCCACCTTCCCTGCCTCAAACAATACATATTGAAGAAGCAAATGCTGACAGCAGTGTCAGGCTATAGATCGTCTAGAAAACATGCAGTGGAGAAGCTGTATCTTAGCTCTCACATTCTGAGTCTCCTCAAACCAGCCCTTCTTCTCTTGCTTTGCCCATTTGACAGTGGGTTTAAAACTGGAAAATATGAAAGCTGCTTTTAGAAGGTTTTGAAAACAAATGCTATTGTGTTACTTGAGAACAGAACATATAAACATCCAACATCCTGCTCCTGGAAGAAAGTGCTGAAGAGAAGACAAGTGGGTAACAAGAGTTTCCCACAGCGTACCTCTAAGCAAACTGCTGCTTCAGGAGCCCTCATGCCAGAGGTTCTATCTGGATCTTTGGCTTAGTCTTTCCATTCATTAAACATTTTGAAAAATGTAATTGAAAACACATCAATTCTTCCTTTCAGCCTGATCACTGTGCACCACTGCACAACTGACCAAATAAACTAAAATTTTCTCTATACAGAGATGAAGTGCATCCCTGACGATGGTAGTCATCCTAACAGCATCTTAAAAAAAAATTACATATTACAACCATTAGCAGCTATTTCAAAGCAACTTTCACAGCACTGATCAAACCTAGCATTTCTTGTTTCATCATTAGGTTCCTTTAAAAATAGATTTGCACAACAATTATTTTGTTCCCAAAGTATCTTTTAGATGTTAAGATAAAAAGAGCTCTCTATGCTTTAATAAATAAATATATTAAATCTGAACTGCAGAGGAAGCTAAATTAACCCCATTGGGGTTCCCATCTCTGTTGTTTTGCCTGTTTTGTTTTTGTTTGCTTCCATGTGATATAAATATTGAAACATTTGGCTCAAAGTACTCCTGAGTATACACAGGAGACTTGCAGAGCCAGTTCAGTGTCAAGCAGAGGAAAAGGAGAGCAAATGACATCCTGTCTGCTTATGTAATACTTTTTCTCCAAAGTTTCTTCCCACAGTTGGGATTTAAAATAGTATTTTAGCTGCATTATAAAAGCAGAGTTCTAAGTTCACAAGAACCTTATAATTTACCACAAAATGAGTATGTATCAGACAATTAGAAGGAATAAATTAATTGTTCTGTACCAAATTCTAAACCCACCATTACACATTTCTCCACATACTTTAAATCAAAAGGGGAAAACATGCCTGCAGATAGAAAATGGAACAGAACTCTGGTCTTTGTCATACTATTTATTTGTGCTTACGTGGTTTGCTCAAGCTTTCCCACAGCTGAGATAATGCAGCAACGTGTGTTGCATCGTTACCTACTCTCACCCAGGATTAAAACATTTTTCTTCAGTCAAAATGCATTATTGGGTCAAAGGATCAGCAGCTTAGTTTTGCTGTATTTCCAATCTGTGTCTACAGAACAATGAAGCAGGTCTTCAGTGTGCACTGTTTGAAAAGCTTTGAGTGAAAAACTGCTTAATGCTCAGATGACTCTCATTTCAAGTCATCACAGACTCATCCTTCTCCATCGAGCAAAATCGTTATTTTGCTTATTCTGGCATCACACCTATGTTATCACTGATCATAAGCAGCTACCCATTAAAGCTATTTTAAGTCAGCTTTCATTGAGTTTATTTCACCCAGCCCAAACATCCTGTCACTAGGGAAACATCTGTAGGCAGGAATGTAAATTATAAATTATATAGGGAGACATAAAAGAAAAAAACATAAGAATTTGTCTTTGTTTTTCAAAAACTCTGCAAATAAAATATTTCTGAGAAATGGTTTCACAGTTCTGCTAGACTGAAACAATTTTGGGTTTTTGTCTTGTGCTGGGTTTTTTTTTCTCTCCTTTTAGTGTGTTGCATAAAGTCCTCCAAAAGTTATCAGAATTCAAATACATTTAAGACTTGAATGCTGATCTGGTCTGAGATCCTCAACTCCCAAACAATACTAAGGAACTTCTAAAGCCCATGGAGTTCCTGAATACTTTTAAAATGCTAACACGGACAGAATTTAAAGCTCTAAAATAAACAAGCAGAAACTGTTTCAAGTTCTGAGTACCTTGGTAAATCAGCAGGGGAGAAAGGGCAACTTCCAAAACAATGAAATGCATGTTATAAATGTTTAGAGCTCGCCTAATCCAGCAGTGACACCAATATGAAATAACATGCACATTCATATTACTAGGGTTATTTCAGTATCATTCCTTGCAGATATTTTTAATTCCAGTACAAGAGTTCAGGTTGCTTTGGAGGCCTGTTAGAACTTTAGATCATGGAGTATACTGGTATAATTAATGCACCAAATAATTATACTGGTATCATTTTAACTTTCTTAGTCTGAAACTCAAAGCAACAACAACAAAAAAACCACCACCACCACAAAACCCCAACAGATCATCCAAAAGAAAAATGAAACAGCTGTCTAACTTTTGAAGTAATTGTATTTCTCTAGCAAAAGTTTACATCTCTCTCATTTCAATATTCTTATGGGAGGTACAGATACATGTAACATTTGGATTTATTCAAGCTATTTAAAAAGAAGCACTGTAGCAAGCTTAATTCTACAAGCTGCTTTCACTTAACTATATATTTTCACACATCCTCTATTTCAAAGCTATTTTGGAGAAAGAGCTATGAGGTAACTCTAGCTGCAAAAAAAAAAATAACTCTCTACTGACCAGAGACCATGAACAATGCTGTGCAGTGTAACACCACAAGTAAAGATAATGATGCACTCCTGGATGTAAAAACTGTATAATATAAAACCAAGTCACTAACTTCTTGGTACATATTCTAGCTATCTAATATGAACAACAGTTGTAAGTATATATGCTTATTCAGAAAGATCCAAATATATTCCAGGAAGGAGTCAGAGTTACTCATGCAAGAGAAACAGTTAAAGAACAATGGCTACAATGAAATAACATACATGAAAATACATTAAATAAAACACGAAGACTCATTGTTTTCATACAGTAGGACACATCACAAGTTATTATGTGAAATAACAGACAAGAATTTCAAAAGCTTCTTGAAAAACTTCTTTTGAATTATCCCCATTAGTACCCTCAAAAAGAACATGCTACTACTGACAACGTATTAACTTTTTTTAACCCTGTCTTTGACATGTCCTGTGCCTGTGCAGGCAAACTACTCAGAACAAGTGCAGTAATGGATGTGCTCTGTTCACTTAGAAAATTTTAAGTACCAAAAAAAAAAAACAACAAAAAAAAACAAAACAAAAAAACAAAACAACAACAAAAAAACAACAACAAAAAATCAAAACAAACAAAACAACAAAAAAAACAAAACAAACAAACAAAAAAAAATCAAAAAAAATACCCGATTGAGTAAACACATTCAGAAAATTAAAAAATTAAAAAATTATCTTCCCCATTATAAACTCCATTTCCATAATTAGCTCTGTCCCATAAAGTGGCTCTTTAATCCCACTTGCTATATTTTCATTTTGCTAACAGACATACTACCTCTCCTTTTTATTAACCTTGGCTAATTAACCATCAGTTCAAAAATATACACATCTGTCTTACAGATGTTTTTTGCAGTTTAAATAAACTAACATTAGTATGTTACTTTGGAATAATGTAATTGTTATGCATCTGAGTTAGCCAGTTTTAGCATAACGCTCGCAATTTTAAATGGGAAATAAAAGATTATCAGTTTGGGGAAAACAGCTTGAAAAACCATTCTTATACAGAACTGTAGGAACTTTTTTCCCTATTTTGTTCACCACAAACAGGATCCATCTGCACAGAGTCTTTCACAAATAGATTTTTGCTGGTCAATATCATCCTGATACTGCAAGTCAAACTACAGAATGCTTTAGTGACTGAGTATTAATTTGGCCCAGTAGTTGAAATATTTGTAGTGAATGCGTGGAGGTTTCAATTCAAAGTCACAATCAAACAGCATCTTTAATAAATACATTGTCTAAGTGCTGTATATGAAGACCTGATGCAAAGTTACAAAATAATGCTACATATGAAAAGGTATTGTAATGAATTATTTCCACACAACAAACTTCAACTCTGAAGATTAACTTAGAAGTACATCAGGCAGCTAAATTCACTATACTGCTTATGTTCAGCAACTCCTTGCCATAAACACCATGCAAATTTCCTGGATCATGCACTGCATATACCTCACTTGATGATACATTTTTTATTTATTTCAGCATTCTAGCCTTCTCCAACTTTTTGTTATAGCAAGAATTCCTAAGAATATATGGATATAATTTTTAAACTAGTTATTCCAAGATGACCTTTACCAAATTTGAAGGTCATGGACCCCTGATCCACTTCAAATTATATGTGCAAGTATACACGTTTTACAATGACTACTTTTGACTGACATGGATATAGGAGTACCCTCACAGCACAATAGCAGGGATATTGCCTCTAACAAAGAAGGGGAAAATATAAGTGGAAATGTGCAGCTAGATCCAGAAAAACAGAAATCTGCTGTAGACTTATTGCCAGGGGAAGTGAACCAGAGCTGCAAGTCAATAGTGTCAATCACATTGGGCAGGGGTTCTGTTCTATGGAAGAAGACAGTATTCAGCTGCAGTAAACTGACCACATTCCAAATAAGATATTTATACTTATTCCATTATCTAAGTTAGATAAATGAGGAATTTCAATTCCTCATTTTCCTTCCACCAATACAATGACTAATGCTTAGCTCTGGTAAAAACAACCCCATCCCTCATCTCCTGTTTCCTAATTCGCAAATACTGAAATTTAATTTTGGTTTAAGCCAATTTAAGACTACATATCATATATCAATTGATTATTTTAGTTCAAAAAACAGAGATGTCCTTATAGTGACCACTCTCCTCTGCCTGCACATATGGAAGCATATGCCAATTAATTATCAAACTTTGTGAGTATCCTGTTTAGAAAGTGTTTACATTAAGGTTTACTTTTTCTTTCAGTTGCATTTTAGTTGATTTAAGGTATCTGCAGCTAATATTCTAAAATAAACCAGTTCTACCAAACGACATGACAATTCACCAAGAAATAAAAACATCATGCAGGGACCAGGCAAATCAGTACCTTCATTTACAATGTGTGAAACCTTCAAGCAGGAAAACCAATTATCAGATAAAAATAGATCTGCACACAGCCAGGATGGCTTCAATCTCACTGGGATGTGCATTGACCAAAAAAAACCTCCAAAAAGCAAGCACACACAGAGTGGCAGAAGAGTTTATAGAAAGTTCGGAAGGCATACATTTGGAAGGGGTCGTCAGCACTCTCTGCTAGGTGGCAGGAGGCAATAACACTGGGATGAAAAGCACAAAAAAAGGAAAATATCCTTTAAACAAAGTAACATTCCCTTTGTATCTCAAACACAAGAGAAGTCTTCAAAGAATGCCCAGCATTCACGGCATCCAGTGTTAAAAAGGCCTCTCCTGTGCGAAACAAAGGCAGTGTTCTGCTATGTGTCTTCACAGACAGAGCTGATTCAAATTGCACCAACACAGAGAGTCAAAATTTGAAACCACATTAAAAGATTTCCAGAGGGCAAAGGATGAAGATCTAGGCTATTAAGGGAATGTCTTGAATCTGGAGGTGGGTCTGGATGGGATTTTAATTTGGGAGCATATATTTACAACTGGCTAATAAAAAGAAAACTATCAATGTGTGAAAACTTAACACTCGAGGTCTCGCAAAACACTCTCATTAAGAGACACAGATCAGTAACACTAAATCAGCCCTGGATTTATTTTACACTTAGAATAAAATCCTGGCATTCACATTTACAATATTAAATTTGTTCCCATTCTTGTTACTTATGTTTATACTCTAAGTGGTAGAAATTAAAAACTGGCTACAGCATGGAATTATCTGGTTGTGTAAATTACAGTGTATGTTTCTGGAGAGATTTAGATGTTAATATACTAACTTTTTTGTACCCTTCATGGGTAATTGTCCCCTCTGCTCTGAAATACAACCACAGGCATTGAGATAACCTCTCCATATGTTTATCTAGTTAGAGCAGCTTTTCTTAAAACCTTGCACATCCTCTGCCAAAGTGCAACCATGTAATCCTCATTGAAGGGCTGATTTTGGTCCTGCTTTCTCATTTTGCCAAGGAAATGGATAGTGCTTCACCTCAAAAGTCAAGTCATTTACTTCTATTTTCTTACTGTAACTTGGACTTCAATGATGCATTGCAATAGTTTTGTTGGGCATTAAAACATCACTTTCTGCTGAGAATAAAAAAAAGAAAATTTCAGTGGTTTCCTTTACACAAATTTCAGTTGTCTAAAACAAGGTTTAGACACACCACTTGGCCCTGCACCCTGTTTTGACACATTTGCTTCTCCCCTTCCCTCTAATAAATCTACTGAGCCTCTTTCAAACCACCAGATTAGACACTCTTCATGCATAGCTACTGATATTGAATGCATGAATAGGTAAAACACATTCAATACACGCTAGTCTTCAAATTATAAGTACATTCCTTTTAAGCCACTTTAACCATATCTCAGACATACTTACTCTTTACAAAGTTGCTGAAATATATCATACAATGAAAATACTGTCACTCTTTTTATCCAGAAAGCTAGAGTCAAACAAAAACATGAGGGATGGAGGATTATTGCTCTTTGTGTCATGTACTAATATTCAGACTGGTTTTACTTCCAAGAAAAGCAGAACCAAGCCTTCTATTTACAGTCAGAAAGTTTTTAAAAGTCAGTACTTGCAATCATAGTAATTGGAAAATTTTAAGAATTCTCACTCTTGGAATATATTAAAACCATAAGCGTAATTCTCCCTGAGCTAAGTCTAAGGGAAGTGGCATCAACAACAATGAAACATATTCCAAATGAGCCAGCCTTGCACTGATCAGCTCCAGAGATGATTCTGCAGCTGCCAGAGCAACAAGCAGAGGAGCCAGCCAGAAGGCCAGAAAAGAAGCCAGAAAAGAGGTCAAGGCTTGGGAGCCAGAACTTGGCACCCAGGTCTTACAGCTGTCAGGGATACTTATGAGAGAACTCACTGTTGTCTGCAGTTTTTGAAAACAGTTGGGAAACAGGAAGAGGAAAAAAACCCAAAAAACAAATCTATCCACAACTATTAAGAGCCAAGTTAGTGCGGAAACACGATCTATGCCACCACTTGTTTTGTCACAGCACCGTGATACCATGCCACTACACCAAATGAGGAACAGTTTTGTAGTGGTGTGGAATGTTAGACTTGCAAAGAGATGGTTTCTTCTGGAAAAGAAACACCAGTGAATAAGATGGAAACAAAAGCTAGACAAGTACTCTTCTTTTGTGTGTTTCAAAATAAAAAACAATTCAGGCAAAATTCTGTAAGGGGGATAACCCATCAAACTTTCCTTCAGACTCCCCATTGTGTAATTACTATTGGCGCCAGCCAGAGCTCAGATATATAATCAATGGTTTTATTGCCAAGTTGTATGCACTTTTCATTTAAAAAGCCAAACAAACCACAATTTATTTAGAGGTTACTGAGAAAATATGAAGCTGCACAGTCTACATTAGGGATTTCATACTTGCTAATGATGGACACAAAACTCAGAATGACAGCTGTACATTTTAAGGGTCATTAAACAGATTTTGCAGGATCTCTATACAAAAGAATAGAATCAGACCTAGAACTCTAGTCTTGCAAAAATTAATTTTAAGAGCATATGCATGCAAAAATTCAAAGCTAGTGGCAGTTTTTGGGAAAGCTGTCTCCACAGATTCTGTGCTGACAAGCCAAACAACTGCCAAACTATGTTTCAAAACAAAAGAGGGACTCTTGCAAAGTGCCAAAAGAGATGTTATATTCTGCCATTACAACTCAGGCTTTATGAAAAGAAAAGAGAGGACACTTGTACTGGGATTCTCATTGGCACTGTGAATGGGGCACATTCCGTACAAAGCAGAATCCCAAGGAAACATCGGGCATGTTACTGCAGACTGCAAAAATGAAGAAATGTTCAGCTGCGATGAAAAACAAAAGTAGAAACAAGGACGACGCAACTAATGTCCAAAAAATGCATGGCTCTGTCACAGAGGTGCTTTAAGCAGAGGTCAAAAGAACAGCAAAATTCTTAAAACACATCATTTGATAGGATACTTCAATTTCTCCAGTCTTTTCTTACTCCTTACCAGCCTCTATGTCTAGTTGTAGACTGAGATACAATCTCTTCTTTCATTTTCTGAGTTTAGAACTAGCTAGTTCATAATACTCTTAACTTTGCAGTCTGATATCCATCCCCTAAATGTCACACTTCCATATGTAGAGCTTTCTCTGTTTCGCCTGGACCATATGAAGCATCGGAAAGCTGTCTCAGGAACCCTTCTCTTCACTGTTATACAAATAAGCCCTCTAGTGGTAAAACAACCGTGAGATCTTCCACAGCAGAGTTTCTCTGCACCTCCTCCCCAGGATAAAAACCTTACTCTCGTATCTCCTAACTAAAGTTGGGCCACTAATGGCCTATCTACAACGTCTTTTGAAAGCTATTCATTGAAGATTAACAGCTTACTTTATCTTGAGCAGGAGTGCAAGGACTGGTTATTAAACCCAGGGATAGAAATGTAATAATCAACACAGAATTGTCAAAGATACAAAGCTAATTTATCATTGTCACAGAATTCTCCAGATTTTATGATTTTTAAGAGAAAACTAACTACACCACACACTAGCACTTAATTAAACCTTTGGACTACCAGACCTTAATTAAACCCTTCAATTACCAGAATCATAGTGTTCTTTTCATTCTAACCTACTGCATTTCCTTTCCTTTCCTTTCCTTAAGTATATTTATTCTCCTAGTCAGTGAACTTAGAAGCACCACCAATTCTGACCTCTCTTTGTGGCAGTGATTTCCATTATGACTGGCCAAATGTTGCCAATGCATCAGATACTTTATTTGAAGCAACTCAAACACTGCCAGACTTAACACTGTCAAATACTCCTAAATATTACATCCCTATTTCATAACACAAGACTAGCACGCTATCTAGTTTTAAAATAACATGGCTGTATTTTAGATTAGCAAGCATGGGCAGAAACCTCCCATTCACATATTTCTCCTCTTACTTTAACACTGCACACTAGCAAATTATTATTACATGAATGGGGGCCCAAAGGGACAGTCATACTGAACTGGCTCATATTTCCACATATTCAGTAGTTCAAATGAAACAGAATTATCTGGTGTTTGGCCAGATCAGAGCTTTCACTATATTTTTAATGACTCAAGAGCTCCCTGACAGTACCATGATGCATTTCTAATTGCACCTGCTGTGATAATGAAGGAGACTATGCTGGGAGAGGTCCCTCACCACCTTCCACAAAACACTGCTTACTTCAGACTTCCCATCTGTTCTGAGTAGAGCTGGGCTTAGGAAACCATGGCACATCATCAGCTCACATAATGGACCCTTATCTTTTCTCACTGGGACAAAAGTGCAGCCCAACAGGTAGAAACCAAAATGCAGACTTCTTTGGAAATGCCAGTGCCAACAAAACTCTAGCAGCACATAAAACAGTGTGCTTTGGCTTATGTAAACCTTTCTTGTGTGATTTTTTGTCTATCATGCACATACCTTGATATAATTGGTTATAATTTAGAGAACAGTGGCAGAGGATGAGTAACACACTTTTTTATTTGTTACTATTTGTTATTATTTGCTTGACAGTTAGAAACAAATTTCTAAAAATCAATGTATATTTCTGAAATTCCTTGCAAAACCATTCAAAAATGAAACCATAGTGCAGAAATACACAAACCTGAAACGTGTGTTTGGAAAGAAGTAAATATAATTACTATGACAAGATTGAGAACACTTTTGACACTCAAAACACTCTAAAATCAAATAAATAATAAGAAAACATGCAACTGACTGGAAAAGCCCTTCAACCACCAGCAACTGCCAAGCTGGAAAGACTATTCTGTGATGGATCAAATCCCAGTTCAATAGTTTCATCGACAATTTTGGTGATTTAACAGGAAAATCTGCTTAAGAACTGCACATATGATATCAAGCAAGGAGAAATCCAAGTGCTCTGAAGAGCAGGATTAGAACCCAGCAATCTAAAAAAACTGAAGAAACAGTCCACATTGAAAGATGTATAGCACTAATTCAGAAAAAAAAAAAAAAAGAAATATTCAGTACAAGGTTCCTGCAGAAAAGACAAAAAAACCTTTTGACATGCTAAAAAGAATATCATCTAGAACACAGGATGTACCTGAACCTATTTTATATGCACTTGCAGTTGGTTTCAGGCATCACCATTTTTAAAAAGAGGCAATACTGCCAAAATCAAAATGAAGTATTTTGAAATAATTGACCTGTGAGGAAGAGTTGAAAGATGTAAGTTCATGTGGTTCAGAAAACAGAAGACAGGAATATCACAGCAGCTGGAAAGTCACCATGAAGGGAACAGTGACCAAATACTTTTCTGCCCTAAAAGTACTAAGCAGCTTAACCTGCTTTTTGGAGGTGCTGGTGAAAAGTTTTGTAACTCCAGGAAAGCTCATAAATAGGTTACCTTGGAAGGCTGAAAACCCTTATGATAGGAATTTCACATCTCCTGGGGCTGGTGAAGATTACATGATCCTGGTTCAGAACAGGAAGAGAAAAGTTACATAACCTGAACTTATGGCAGGGTCTACAAAACACTTTGAATCTTCATTCTCTGATCAGCCAGACTGGCAGAGCTGTTACACCATATGGCAGCTCCTCCACCCTCCAACAGCCACCCATGTTTGCTCCTCATGAAAAATGGGGTAAACAGGAGCAGGGAGAGAATGATACACACTATGAGTCTCACCTAGACAAAGACAAGTTCTGTCTGAGGCACACACTGAAAGGTAGCCCCTCACAGGCTCTCCACAGTTTTGACATTGATTTTCCAGATGTAGCTAAATCCTGTAATATAAGGCAAAGGTACACTTCATAGCTAGAGATGATAGTAGGCAGAAAGAATCCAACATGATCTCTAAGTCTCGACTTTCTGTCAAAATATTTAAGCTATCTTTGTGTGTTGTAATGTATATACACATGCATAAGGACACTTTTGTACCAGCAGAAACGCACCAGTATAATTACACCAAGGCAATGTCTCCAGGCAATGCACCGACAGAGAATGACAAGACAGGAAATGTCTTTTGTTTGAAACAGTCAGCAAAGCTGTAAGTCTTCCCACAAACTTTAAAAAGAATTCACAATACAGTTTTTTACACATTAGCCACAATTACTTTGTGGGATAAAAAGAAGCATCTGTCTCTTTCTGTGGCTTCCAAGACCATAACATATCACTCACTACATCTCTGCAGCTCAGATGTCTTCAGAGGGATGCTGAGCAAAGCAAGATGCAGGTGGCATTGTTAATACAATGTGACATTGCAAAGGAAACTGGATTTCATCTCTCTCTTTTTGTTCAGTTTCTATTAAAAAGGCAATTCTTGCATTTAGCTTCTCTAGCTAAAATTTGAGAAATATATCATACAGCTATATATACTCTTACACATCAGCTTCAGAAGACATTTTACAACATACAGCTTTAGATCCACTGCTCTACAAATTATTTTATATTTAAACTGCATAACTACAGATACTAAAGATCTCAAAGATTAATCTACATGGGGGTTGGGAAGGAAGGCAAGTTGCCATTACTGTTATTCACTCCACCTCAGGAACAATTAGGAAGGGAAGGGAGAAGACATGAAAACAGACTAAAAACTCAGCATATTTGGAACTTCTCACTGTAAAGATTTATACTAGAATAAAGTTATTAAAATACTATACCAGAGAATCCATACAACAGTGCACCCCTAACATTTTTTAAGTAACTGTTATTGTTAACTCTGGCTAGTCAAAGTCTTAGTGTAACCCTCACAGCACCTGAAGTCGCTTGGAAAGCCTGAGTAACTTGCAAGATTCATAAAAACAGAACGAAATGCTATAAGGCTCCACCCACACTCAGCAAATTCCCAACTTGCAATTCCAGTCACACCGAAACAAAGACCATGCAGTTGGCAAAGAAGTGCAGCCTCAACACTACCTAGGAAGTTACCAGTTGTTTTGTGCTACGTGTAGCTGCCAAAATAACTAGAAGTCCTAAAGAGGCAGATCCACTCATTCCTTCTGACATATCCAAAGTCAGTTTTATTTGGCCATGACAAGACCTTCCAAGTTTAGGAAAGACCAGTTCATGTAGCTGTTAACACAATGGTGCCACTGCCCCTTTTCCACCTGGTGTCTCCTTGGGGAGGAATATGGACACATCCCATTCTCATTACCAGCTGTGCCTTTGACTCTTAAAGGACCGTATGCAGTCAGAATTTAAAAGTAATTTCAGTCTTCTGTAATTATGGAGTGAAACAGAAACAGGAGCACTGACAGGAACACTCTATAGTCTGCATTGTGGATTCGTTATTCACATGGAAGGAGTTAACCCTCCAATCCTCTGTATATACAGATTTCATGCTTTTAAAAATAACATAATACAATTTTCACAGAATCATTTTGTTAAAAACTGGCACCAAAGCCACTGGAAAGATGTCACACTAATACTCATCATATTTCTGCTGCTTCTTCCTGCAGTTCCTAAAATTACACAGGAAATGAAGCAGGACTGCCAAATGCCACCAGTGTTAGAATAAACTGATAATTCCAGGTTTTTTCAACATACTATCCTTCAAGATTCATTCATTTGTCTGTTACAAACTACTCTCAGTATACCATCTTTTTTTTAAAAAACAAAGCCTTTTAGAAGACAGAACAAAAATACTTGAATTCAGTAACTTTATTTGCTAAACCATAAGAGCAAAAATTCAAACATGTCCTGTAATAAGCTGTTTATTTCCATTTCACTGAATTCCTAAACAAGTTTCACTCAGATTTTTTCAATTGTTATGAACTTTTAAAAAAAATACACTGAGATGCAAATAAACTCAAGTATTGCAAACTGTATTTCAAGTTTAATAAACGACACCCCTATATTTGATATTGGTTTATCTGTAATCCCTACACCAGGTACACATACACACTCTTACTTTTTATCTTATGACAAATCCTCTGACTAAAACTAACCTTGATCAAACATATTATGATTTATGAATCCTCAGCAGCTTCCAACTGTGTCTCCTTTGTATTATTCATTGTAGAGATTTAGCTGATTACAGGCACACATTGGAAATCTCCCATGACTTCAAAAGTACTGTTCAAGGCATGAGAATGGAAAGCAGTGGCATACCCGGCAGTTTGCATGCTGCCACAATAAATGAAAAATCCCTTTGAAAATTACACATCATGCCACTAATTTCTTCTGATCAGAAGAGTGAAAATCTGAATTGATACTTCCTTTCAGTGTAAGATAAAAATTCAGTGAAAAATTAAGTAATTAAGCTTTTCTTTTGACATTTTCTAGCATGACTCATGGCCATCTTTAGCCTGCGTTTTATTAAACGTTTTCACAGTGACTATTAAAAAACCCCAAAAAACTCTCAGCTACAGCCTTTCAATTCAGTACTGTATCTTCTTGCACAATCTGAGTTCCAAAATCAGTTTTCATTTAAGTGTGCCAGGTGGTTCTGAGCAATTAAAAACACAGCAAAGCAAGCAAGCAAAAAAAAGCTTTTATAAACCCAGATTTTAAAAAGCACATGGTATTTTGGAGCTTTTTTTAAAGAAGATCAGGAGAGTACAGACTATAGAAAAAAATTCTCCTCATTTTCAAATAAAAGACTGTAGAATTCATGCTGGAAGTTTCCAACAAATTTCCAATAAATAAAAATTTCCCATAAATAACAACTAATTATATTTACAATACCGAGTGTGTATGTAACAAGGTCAACAACATAATACCAAAGTTGATCCAGAAGGTTTAATGCTCCAAGCCAGAATGCTAAGTTATTGTAAAGAATTTTAATAAAAGCAAATTATTCTGCAATTTTATAACTGGAAAGCATGGGAGCAACAATATTACAGCATTAAGACCCTTGCTGTAAAGAGGTGTTTAACCACCAGTACAGATGCTCCAACACATCTAGGGTTGGCTTTCTCCTGCTATTTGGGAACAGTTTTACTCATCTCCTATTCTCCACCTCTTTTTTTACAGCTGCAGCTGCAAACCCCACATTTTCTACCTTGCCTGCCACTCATTTTCACTCTCAATTATCTGAGAATATAAATGACAAAGTGTATTTATCCTTCAATGCTGCACACAGTTTAAAAACCAAACAAATCAACCAAAACACACCACAATAGACAAAGAAATTATATAAAGCTTTGAAGATGGGAAGAACATCACAGTCCCTAAAAAGGAAGACTCCTAGCAAGAACAAGAAAAAGAAACACTGCAAACTGCATCACAGATATATGGATATATGGTATACGAACCCTTACAGCTCTACCCCTCTTTCCTAGGAAAAGCCATTATTCAGGCTTGTGCTGGCAGCTACTGATAGCACATTTGCAGAGAATTATTTAAATAATTTAACAGAATAAACTAATACATTATTTACAAAAGAAAGCAATTCAGTTTCATGAAATGCTAAGCCAGTCTTGAAATGGTTGTGAAGCAAGAAGGCTTTGAATGTTCGTACTCTGTCTTGTCATTAAACAATTACTAATCTTAATCAAGTAGAAAGTAAACAATTAATATTAATAGGTATTAACTTGTTTTTTGTCTGGCTGTTCAACTTCCAACTGCCAGAAAGGAAGGGTACATCCTGATCAGGCTTGAGCTGGAAATATTTACACATTAAAGGAAACTTCTTTGTGGGAAATATTAAGCTAAGTGGGTTTTAAAGATATCTGAAAGACGGATTCTTATAGAGTTCTTTAAAATGTCTTGTAATTGTCTCCAAAGATCTGGTCTCTATTCACCCTCCCTTTTGAAGTCTTGTCATTTTGGCATTCTTGCACAATCCCAGAAGAAGTAGAAAAAAAATACTCTTACTCTGCCTTCTCTCGCTGTTTTTCCAGGTTGACACTTCTGAAGCACTTATTAAGCACATAATTAAGAAATATGCTCTCTTCCTAAAGTATCTTCCCCATCCAACCTCCCTAATATATGCATAGTTTAAGAATACAGCAGTATCTACCAGATAATGTCAATTCATGAGGAATGGCACAATCTCAGAAAACATATTCATTTCTGCTTCTCACCGAAGCAACCCAGCATGACCCCTCTTCAAAGTTCAGGCCTTTCAGCTAACTAGCACCTGATACCTTTGCAGCTCCCTGTTCCTGCCCACCACCTGGCTCATGGGAAGAAGAGAATATTCCCTTTCTGCTATCATTGTTTCTACTAAGATATCTCCAAGCTTTTCTCACAGTGAGAGGGCTTCCTGTGCCACCAACTTCTTAACCTTCACGGTAATGTCACATCCACAGTGGCAATTAAAAATCCTTCTTACACAGAAAAAAAGAACAAAAAAGAGCTAGAAAAATCCAGGGCAGAACCAACACACAAGGTAATTACTTATAAAACTGAGACTATATTAACAGTAGTTGCTTAACTGGCTTCCTATTATGAAATAATTCAAGTTCTTTTGAAACAAAAGTGGTATGCCTTTGTATAAAAGCATTGCAGACTTTCATAGGCAGCTCTGGCCAGATCATTTTGAGTCATGAGACAGGTTACACTGCAAATCACAGCTCGTGGGAATTAATTTTGAGAAAGCATGACTACATAGATGGCTGTACTAATTTACTCTTCCCTTGGGCTCTGCTGCAGAAAGGATTCTGGCCCATATAGACCCTGATCTGACCTGGCTCAGTCATTCCTTTGTACACAGTCCTAGTTCAACTGGATCAAAAAAGTCCATTAATAAAACAGGCACAGCTGTATTTCATACACCAAATCTGACCTTTACAACCAACACATGTATTTATTTATTTAAAGATAAAAATCACAATCTGAACCATGTCACCCTAAAGGCAGGTATAAAAAATTACTGCCAAAATACAATGCTCCAGTTGGAGTAGACTCTGTAGTAAAATATATCAAAACATTTCTGTTACCAGGGTTGAAAAACCTGATGCAACACATTGGTTTCTTGCTGTCCTACACATGACTACACATACCTGCATATTTAACAATTCTCAGTGTTTGTACATGATTTGAGCAGCCCAATTCATTAATCTGTGTGATTATTTTTCAACTTTGTACACAGCAAATTGAGAATCTGCAAAAGGAAGGGCTTAAGAATAGAAAATAAGGAGGAACAAATGAAAATGACTCACAAATAGGAAAAGAGATAAAAACGGTTTTCAGCTCTGAGACTTTCAAAAGGGCACCACTACTTAAGGATAGAGATTAACATGCATTTTCATTTCTATACTAGCAGAAAGCTATGGGACATAACTTGCTCAGATCTTTGAATTTTTTAATGTTTGTTTTCATTCTGACGTACTTTTGACATTAAGCTTTACTCTTCAAAGTGACAAAAAAATCTAGACTAAATCAGAATGACTATCTCAAAATAACCAGTAGATGGCAATAAAAAGATCTTTGATAAATTTTGATTTTGGAAATAATCTGTATTAATGTACAACCAACAAAATTGTCATTTCTTTTTAACCTTGTTGATATGGCTCCAGGAGGCTTCTTGAAGCAGCAAACATTTATAAAATTTTATACAGACAAATCCATAAACCTTTCCTTCATCTGAAAGGGGAAAACTCCTGCTGAGGTGAGAAAAAAAGCCTGAGAACAATCTGTTCCCCTGTTACTCAGAAGAATAACTTATCTAAAAGGTTTCTTAACTGTATACTCAAACTAAACCTACAATTTCAAGAATTTTCTGCAAAGTGCAATGTATATAAAATGCACAGATATTTGAGTTCATTTTTACTCTTAAAATGTTGCCAAACAGTAAAATAAAAAAGCTGTAAAATTTGTTAAGTCTTTGTACTTATATAAAGACTAAGTCTTTATAGCTCTAGAAGCTTCCATTAAGTGTTATACCAAAGCTATTCAGCAACTACTGGCAATTATTGCTAGGGTTTCAGCTTGAAATTAAAGCATCAAACTATTTTTATATCTCACAACTTCAATTCTAGGAATAAACCAAATTACGGTGAGTTACCTGTCTAGCACAGACTATTAAAGTCAAATTTGTATGGTATTTAAAATAAAAACATACATATTCGATTTTTAAAGGAGGGCTTTTAGATATGATTTCTTATGTATACGTATATATATTATGTAAATGTTCGCAGCTGAGGCAGAGTTATTTTAGAACAGAAACAATATGTTAATTGAAATCACCAGTGTTTTGGATTAACCTTTTTTAACATTCAGAATTCTTAATGCTGCAGAATTATTTTATATACGTATACATCAATGGACCAAATAATTACACAGTTTACATAAAGTGCATTTTTCCTTTCTGTATTTTCCTATGTTCACCACAAGTGCAAGCCTGGATAGGTCTTGGCTAGGATATCTGTTTCACTGAAATAAAATACTTGATGAATCAAATTGCCAAGTATCTTCCCATAAACAAACCACAAAGCTGTCAGTAAGGCTTGCATCTTGCCATGAAACTCTTCAGAAAGAGAGACTTACATATAACTCCCTAATTAATATCTACTCACGATAGCTAAATAATCAAATAGTTTTTCATATACATTTAACTACTACATAGAAATTTAAGCCACACATCAAATATTTACCAGCAAGTACTCTGCCCTACATTTATACCTGAAAACTGACAAAACACTCAGGTTATAAATGAAGTGCCCTCATTCTATATATATGCATGCACATCAGTGTGGAAAAAACACACTGTCACAGAAAAGAATTAGCACATGGAAAGACAGATACCTCCAGACACTTGCCAAAAAAATTCAATAGTAAGAAAGTTAAAATAGTTGTACAACACTCCCAAAAATTACCTTCTGTGATTAAAGAGCAAATAGACTGAAGGCAAATAAAGAATACACACTGACAGCAGAAAGACATAAGGGGATAAGCACTTGTCTTTGTGAAAGCAGCAGGGGCAGCTTGGCAAGCAGACACTGAAAACCTGGAGGGGGCTGCTGGAGGACCACATACAGGGTTGAAGAACCTGGCATATGAACACAGTTTAAACAAACTTCATTTGCTCCACTTGCACAGGAGAAGGCCTGGGAAGGTGGGTGAGATCTAATCCCAGTCCTGCAATGCCTCGCAGGCAGCTTTCAAGAAGGACAGAGGTACCCTCTTCACAAGGATGCACAACGAAAGGGCAAGAGTCCACGAGCCACAAGTTGCACCAGGGAAATTTTTTCTTGCCATAATAAAATCCCACAATTTCTTGTCATGAGGATAACTAAACAGTGGAACAGGCTGTCCAGAAAAGTGGTGAACTCTCCCTCATGGGAAGTATCCAAGCCTTAGCTTATCCTGACAAGGACATGGACAATGTAATCTAGGGCTCTGTTTTCAGCAGAAGGTTAGGCCAAATAATCTCCAGAGGTCCCTTCCAATCTACGCTGCTGTCTGATTCCATATGTGAAACTCTGCAGCTACCATATATTACATTAGTACCTGTCACAAACACAGAAATAATCTAGCCAAAAAAAGCACTTTATGCACAGCTGTTTATCTTCAAATTTGCACTTTCATAACTCCACTAGTGTCCATGGATTTATGCTGATACAGCTGTTTTTTTCGGCCTTTTTTTCCCCAGTTTCTTTACTATGTAAAGTTGGCCAAAGCATAACTGTATATTTAGCATATCTGCTAAATCACAGACTCCTGAGTTCTACATGAATAAAGCTATTTGCTCCACACATTCGGAACACAATACCATGCAGGACCATGCCTTACTTCCATCCTGCCAGCATGAAGTCGTGTACATTATTGCCAGGAAACAAGCCAACTAGTACGGTTTTGTAAAAAAAGAAACAAAAAAAACCCCAAAAAAAAAAGTTACCCAACTTTATCAGGAAAAAACAGACTGCACCGCAATCTGTTGCAAAATATTTAAGGATTTCTTAAAGGAGAAAGAAAAAAAAAAAAGGAAAATAATGTTGATGTAACAATCCAGCTAAAATTGCTTTTGCTCAGGAAGTGGATTCCTGCACTTCAGGATGCAATGTTTACTAATTCTCAATTTTATGTAAAATTCAAAGTATGATGTTATCTCGTCACCTACTGGGATGCAAACTGCTTGACTCTGGTAGCGCCTCCCAGTTTCTTTGGCACATCGTCTCAGAAACAACTGTCAAGCTTATTGTTGAGCTGAGTGTTGGGGCCATTACATTAAGAGTGCTCAGCAGAAGCTCAAAGAGTATAGCATGAGGCCTTTGATGAAGAAATACACTTAATAAAATGGAACTCTAGAGAAAAGCAGATGTACCAAATAAGTCTCAACCCCTTTGATTTTGGATCAGCCTTATTAACAAACTATGATTCCTCCTTTATAGCCTTTGAAAAATGGATTGTCAGCTCTTCCTCATCCAGAAAAAACAAGACTTACTTCTCTTATTCCACTCCATACTCCTTATAGAAATGACTTTTCAATATAAATATTTTTATAATGCTCATGAAGCTCTATTTCAAATCCTTATGAGGACTCTATGAAATCAAATCAACACAGCCCAATTGCTTAAGCCATGTTTACTACAAACATGCCAGTCGTGTCCTTACACAAAGGTCCTCGTTTTCATCTATACCAGAGCTGAGTGCATTCTTCCCAAAATCACATTTGTAGTCCATAAGATCAGATTTTATACCACCATTACCAAGGGAGACCTCCATTATTACTTAGTATTTCCAAGCTAATCTCCAAATGCCTCCATGTGGCCTAGAACATCCAGGCTAAGTGCACTTCTACAAAAAAGCTTTCCATTACTTTTCTAGACTTGAGTGCTGGATACACGAGTTACTTTTCGAGACTAGGATACATTCATGCTAAGCTGTACTACTGCTTCAAAATACCCACACTGATGTGCTGTTAAAAACAAATATCACTACTAAGAGTTGTAAGTACAACTGATTTCTTGAACTCAGCTTTCAGAGTAGTCCTGGAGCTGATTTAATTAGAATTCTTCAAATTTATGATTCTATATTAAAAAGAAACAGTCACTAGGAACAAAACTCTTTATCAACAATTTTCAAAGAAAAATAAAAAAAAAACACTCCAGAATTAAGGTTAGAGCTTGTTAACCCACTCCCCCAACTATTCACTGAATTTCTTGAGAACAATTTCCTTTTGTTTTTTTGGCTCAGATCAGTGTAGGAAGTCAGAAGTGATTGGGAACAGTTTCACACAAGCTCATTCACGCTTGGAATGTCCTACTTTGCACCTGCAGTACATACCAGAGTTATGTGTCTATGGTAAAGCCTGAATAACTAAACACCCTATGGGATAAACTATTTTAAAATTATGTTAATAAAGATTTATTTTTTCCTGCTTTAAGGACATTCACCTACTTCTTTTTGTTTGAAAACTGCACTGGCTGCACTCAGTTAGCATCCACCCATAAGTAAAAGAGGGAAGTTTCATCATTCTGCTCCTGGTTCAAATCATGTTGCCATGGAAGCAGATGTTGAATTGATGAAAATAGGTCAACTGTTCAAAAAAAAAAATCACTGGTTTAACACTTTAAAAATATTATTGTATGTTATTTTAATCCTTGCCACTCTTTTGAAATTGTTAACCTTTTATTCGATGCTATTCTAATCAGCATTTACTTTGCTCACATAATACATATTCCCACCAAAAATGTAGGCAGCAGTAGAGTTGTTAATGACAAAAAAGTATTTTGCATAAATCTGCAGGGGCTGGGTACCGAATGCTTACATGAATATCACACACAGTTCTTTGTTACCCCAGTAGTGGATGGTGTTAAATGTTGCCATATAAACTGTTTCCATTTGAAGAGTATTATTAGCATTTTTGGGGAAAAAAAAAAATCAAGACATTGCTAATACCTATGCTTGGCTTTGTCAGTGACAGTACTTCTCTGTTTAGCTTTGCATCCAACAGATATATAAATATTCAGCTGGAGTCTCAGTTACTTAAAACTGATTAAAATACTTAAAGACAGCTAAGATTTAAGTAGGCTACCCCATCAACAGAACATGTGAAAACATACATAGTCAACTCAAAGAGATTTCTTTCTTCACATTTTCAAACTGCCTGCCAAGCTGCTGTCCAAATAGCATAAACGCACCATAAAATGCTCATCTTCACCTGCAGCAAACACCAGGAAGTAAAATAACTCACCTGAATTATGTTTCTGAATCTCTACTAGGTGACCTAAACCACTTTTCTATCAACACCCTGACACAACCTAATTTTTACCAGCCTTGACACTGATGTACTTTAGATGCACCAGGTTTGTCCTAGAGGTTTAATGTGATATATTCTGTTCCTGAATTTTTCTTTACAGCTGAAATGAAGAGCTTAATCATTAATATAGTATAGGTGCATGTGAATACTGACAATACACGAGATTTGTGTTCCTTTCATAGTTCAGAGATCTTCCTGTAGGTTAAGCAATATTTGAAGGAGAAAGGCTCAGTGGTGCAGAAATCTCACAAATTTAATCCAACACAAACCTACCACAGCATTACTGTGCATCTTCCACACATAGCTGCTTCTGCCCTGCTCCCTAGTGAACTGGGTCAGACAGCTTCTCCCAGATCAATTCCCTCATCTGGTTCATCATGCACCAGATAAAAGAAAGTCCCAGTGTAACAGATAAGATGGGAAAAAATATCCAGAAAAAAAAAGCAAAACCATCTCTTTCAGCTGCCATAAACCCAGAACACTGCTGTTCATAGTCCCACAGCACCCAGTAATGCTCCCTTCTTTTAATATTTTGTAATCAGTGATTTAACCTGAGATTTGTACAATGGAACCTCTGATTTAAAAAAAACCATTTCTGTAACTGAGGACAAGTTTAACTGTCAACACAACTGAAAACATCTTCAACAGAAGCAAGATTCGTGTGTTGTGTTCATTTCCATATAGTTTTTTAAATAAAATTTCTGTATAAAGTGTGTTGCACTTTGGAGAATGCTTTTGGAGTCCAGACAGTTAATAATTTGTGTTACAAAACTTTTTGCAAGATTGTATGACCTGAGCTATTCTCTTTCTCTTTAAAAATTCAAAGAAACAAACAGAACCCCTCCAAAAACAAACAAACAGCAACAAAACAAACAAAACCCAAAAAACAACAAAGCTTGAAAAAAGCCACACCTGTGAAGTTGATAAATACTGTTTAAAATGTATTGAAAGAGCATCCTTATGAAGACTGCAAAAGTTTTATATTTCACCTTCAATAGTTTTGGAACTGTTTATAACCAACAACATTCCAAAAAATCACATGGCTTGTTATGCTGCAGAAACATACTGTAAGAGTCATGTGTTGGGTTTGTATCTTTGTGTTTTTGCAGCCAATAAATAGTTTGTAATAACAGAAAAACTGCCATAAAAAAACCCCTCAGACTAGCATACTTAAAATTATCAAGCATACTGGATACTTCTGATTAAAACTATGTTTAAATAGACCTTTTCTGACCAGTGCATTATGGCTTGTTTTCTTGGTGTTGTTTTGGTTTGGTTTTTTTTAAAATTAAGAAAAACAATAAGAGAGAACTTTTCTTTAACCAAACGGTTACCTTTCCTCTCCTCTGGCTCATCCAGCATTAGTCTCCAACAGTCTTTTCATACTGTTTTAATTATAGATTGGTGATCTTCAACAAAGTTGCTTCTCTATATAAGACAACATTTTTCCCTTCTCCTCCCCTCAGTACTAATTTACCTTTCCTCTCCAAACTTTGTTCCCTTTGTTTTCTGAATATCCCTTTCCACAGTGTTTATAGCTAATTTGAGATATAAACAGTAATTCCAAGAACTACCTAATTAACATGCAATTCCTGTCCCTAAAGGGTTGCATATAAGCAGAATTTAAATTTAGAAAGAAAAATGCTGATATTCTCCTGTGGCCTACTAAGAAACAGAGGTCAGCCCAGAGATCCCACAGCCAGCTTCACATTCCAGCAGATAAGGGGAATACACAGCAAGCAAAGGCAAAAACAGCCCCATCTCTTTAAGCTGCCATAAATCCATACTGCTTAGAGTTAGTCATACAGTTTTCATAACATGATCTCTCTAGATACATTGTCCAGTAATGACCTATATCATTACATTTAATTTAACAAATTAGTTTTATATTAAAATACCTCACTGAGGTTAATGCAAATGCTCACACATGCATAACAGAAGGGCACATCAGGCTGCCTGTAGACTCTTAACTTCAGCAAACCAGCTGACATGATTCATATTTAGAGTTGACTCTGCAAACCTTAAGGCTTGGAAAATAAAATTCAAAGCAAGCTCATAATTCACTGCATAACATTTAACACCTGTAAAAAGAACAACAAAGAAATATGTGCTCCTGATGCACCTCGGCAAGGTGACGCAATTTAATAACTTTACATTCAAAATCCAGACCTTTTGCCACAAGGAAAGTAATACAGTTCCTAGAGGCCAAAATAATATAATGATGAAAGTCAAGGCAAGGCAACACAAGAAAGCTCTGAAGCAAACACATATAAGGGCAAAGTCCTGCAATCTCAGTGATTATGTGAAATGCCCACAGATAACCCTCCATGTCTGAAAAACAATGACACTCAAGTGCTTACTAAATGTAATTAGGAAAAGATTAAACCCAAATGCTGTTATAATCACCAATATTTACAGTCATCATACACAGTTGTTTCACATAAGCCTTACAGGATACATCCATTAAGATTATGTATGAAGTCTTTTTAAGATATGTTGGGGTCACAAACCAAGTAGAGAAATAACCAGTTCACAAAAATTTGATTATTTTGCTTCTTGAAATAGCACTATTAAATACTTGAAATACATGAAGCCACAAATACACAGTATCTTGGGAATGCATGGGAAAGTATGGCAACAGTATTTACAGTACATGAAAACACAGCAAAGAAAGAAATCAAAAGGCAAGACTTTGAAACTCTTCTTTGATAGGGAAATCTTCATTTCCTTTTAGTATAAGGTCTGAGGGAAAGTCTGTTCTTTTCACTGGTGTTTGTGTTATTTGCCAAAACATGCATTGTTTGAAGGCAGACTTACCTCTACCAATGCCACAGTCAGAACAAGGTCTATTTTTGAGTCTGGGAAAAGGGCATCCACTTGTGGAGACATTCCAATCAGCATACAATTGGTAACAACTGATATCACACTCATAGTTTCAAAAGCCAACTAAAATAAAACACAAAAATATTTATAGTTATGACCATTACCTCTAATTTACTAGTACCCAAATTGCTCTGGACAATACCTCTCTCTTCATTAAAGCCTCAAGAAGACCCATTAGTTTAAATTTTTATTTTCCTTCATCTTTTGAATTCTGTGGCACAAGACTCATTTGGCAAGCAGTCCAGACTTCATCAGCTTGACAGGAAAAGACAAAACCACAACAAAGGTGTAACCTGAACATGTAAAAGAGTATGCACTCATCTACAGTTGTACTCCCAAACATAAATTTATTTCAGCCTAAAGGAAAAATTGCAAAATTCCTAGAGGAACCAATAGTCTTAACACTGGTTTTGGAGGTTTTGTCTGAATGCTAAGTAATAGGAAAAAGGTAAGGATAGTATACAATGCTTTTTTTAAATCACAACCAGTTGCACAAGCTGAAATTTGTTGAAAGACATATTTACATTTAAACACACACAATAACACAAATCTTTCCTATAGGCATCCCACAAAATGTCTGAAAATACACACACAGCTTAACAATTACATTTGAAATATAATGGTTACTTACTCCAAGATCCTGTCTGGAATGAGAAAGACTGACACTGAATTGCAGCAAATGTCACAACGAATTAGCAGAAGTAACTTTCTCCTTCACAACAAGCTAGTGATTCAGCTCACCTGATAAAATAATTCCAGTATTCCTTTAACAGAAATCTCTCAGCAAACGCTCTAATTTTCCATATGAAACAGACTACTTGAAAATTCAGCTCTTATTTTTAATTCACAAAGGAAATTTATTTCTACTATTAGTTAAAAAAAGGACACCACAAAAAAAATTACTGTACCAGTAGTGTTATAATTTTTCAGCCTACTCCCATGATTGAAACAAACTATTCTAGCCAAACCAAATGCTATTATTATACCTGCAGCTATGCTTATGACTTTTAACCACAGCCTGATTTTTCTGGTGGTCACACCACTGGTCAATGCAGCTATACCACCAAGATGTCAGCAGCATGGTTTTGGACTGAGAAAATACATCCCATGTTAAAATGCAATCAGATTATAATTCACACATGTTAACTACCTATCATTAAAAGACTCTCCTAGAAGTCCACATCATTAATATCTATGCATATGTCTAATGAACATTGCTCAGAATCCTTGGTTTGCATGTTTTTGCAAGTACATTTCAATTGAAGTTTCACAGTTTCATCTCTCATTTACTTCATTGGATAATATTTACAACCCCTCCAAAACCAGTAGTTGATTAGTTAATTGTGCCCTTTGCCTACATTACATATCACTAGAAAAGTTGTTAAATAAAAGTAGAATATGGATCATCCCCTAGAGAAACGTCCCCCAACAGACTTCACACTCCCTATTAAGCCACTGTTATTACAGAATGCTAAAATTACAGAATGCTAAAGTCTCTGGATGCAGCTTAGTTGCCTCCTTTCTTTCCAGAGAAAACTCTGGTCAGGATCAGTTCACTCAACAGACTCCAAAACAGCTGGTGCTAGCATGATTGCATGGGCAAACAACTGAGGGCAGAAAATCCTTAACCCAGTACTGCTAGCATGAAATTGCTTAGATAGATTACAGTGTTCAGGCTGTGCAGAAAGTTCCAGCTCCTGCTCACAGATCCAGGTTATTTTAAAATTAGTCCGCCTGAGTACCAGTGATCAAAAGGGCACAAGCCAAGTATGCGGTTTATCTATTCTTCCACTATTTTGAAACCATTCCTGAGCTCCATGCTTCTGAGATTGCATCCAATAGTACCATTTCTAAAATAATGCTGTCTATAAAGAGTACTAGGCAATACCCAGAAGCTTTGCTTTGCTGCAGTTGCAGCAGGAGCACAATACATATACAAGAACTAAAAGAAAGATTGTTTTCTTTTCAAAGGCAACTGAAAGACATATGGTCAAAAACCACACCAAAATAATCACTTGGATATATCGTTGGATAGATAATATTCTAAGCCATTGAAGAGATCAAAGTACCTACTAAACTTTAAAGTGGCTCATGGGCCAAACACACAGCTTAAACACTTCTGTTGAAATCTCTTTTAAAACAGATAAATAGAAAAAGGACACAAAAATTACCTGCCAAACACCAATATTTGCTGTGGGTTCTGCAAATGGACGCTTGTAAACTCTGCACATCTTTAAGGCATCAGAGTATATCTCTGTGATGTTGTTTAACACTGCAAAAACAGCTGCCAGTGGATAAACACATGAGAAAAGACTCACATAGCCAAACTGTAAGAACAGCTCCAGGTAATCATCAAAAGTACCCTGAGAAACAGAGCAAAAATAAGAACAACTTTAACCTACCAAAAACCCCACAGCAATAACAATACAGTTGTAAACACATCTCCTTATCCCAAATCAGTTGTTTGGGAATGATTACTGCAACAATTAAAAGACCCCCAAACATCTAGTTAATTTGGAGTTATTAAATTACTCAACACTTCTTATATGGGGAGGCCAAGGTTTTTCTTTTGCCTAGTGCATTTTCTGGAAGTCACACTTCTTATCCTTATAACATGAAGTATAAACACATTCATCCTATTCAAGTTCCTGACCATCTCCGTGAAGCAGTAACAGCCGGAACAGCGGGGAACAGGAAAATAGCACCATGCATTTAAACTGCCAGGACACTCTCCTGAGAGCACCATGGCAAGAAAAGTCCTAGTATTTCAGACTGTCCATGAAAGACCTAGCCAGAATGGTTGGTTGGTAGATAGGCAACTCTTCTCTGGTACTTGTGCTTGTTTTTTTTCAAAACAGGTAGGTCAGAGTTAGTGGCCCACTTGAAGGCTGAAACAGCACAATGCAGCACTGACATCTGAAAGGAACAATTAGTGAAAACAAAACTTATTTTAACAAATCTGCAACACATCTATCACCTGATTTTTAAACCAAGAATGTGGGTACTTACATACTTATTAAGTATTCACAGATACGTTTATCATATATTTGTACATTGGTTTTGTAGTATAAATAGTTTTCTGTGATTGCAGCAATTATTTATGAAAGAACCAAAACAATTGCTTTTAAAGAAAAAATGTTCACTGAACAAAGGATGGTGAAATACCAAAACCAAATTAAACTGGGATCTTTTATTTACACAGACCCACATATTGTCCTCTCTCTCAAAATTTAAATCATAAAAACTTGACAGTAACTGAGATTACAGGAACCACATAAAATAGGTTTCGGCTTAGACACATGGTTCTCTATTCTTTTTCACCCATTAGAACTGTTAAACTGACCACCCTTTCCAGCACCTCAGGTTTTTTTCCCTAGCAAACAGAGGAGTAGTAGAAGACTGCAAGCTCAGAAATCAACACGGGGTGCTCATTAGTTGCATTTTCATTTGAGCTCATTTTCAAGTTGCACAGTATAGCTGGGTCTGACAAACTGATCTACAGGCCAGACCATGAAGAGCTACCTAACTTTTAAAGCCACTAAGATTTTTCTTCAGAAACATTTTGTATAAACTCTGAATTTTATTACAGTTATTTTTAGGCACTTTTGTGCAGGATCCCTCACTGGGGTGGCAGCCATACATCTGTTCCTGCTATCACTTTCTCAGACGATTGGTCCAGGCAGAGAGCATTGCTTCCTTTTGTGCCCCTCCTTCTGGTAACTGCATAGTATTCCCACACCCTTCTTCTCATTTCCTTGTTCAGTACCTACTGAATTCTAGAACAGCAGAGTATGAAAAGAAAGCAAGCAAGCATTGATTTATGAAATTTTGTGTAGGAAAACAGGGAGTCTGATATAATGTTCAAGAAATTTCTAATTGTGCCATTGCCAGCCATGAGATCAGCACATCACCTATAGCATCAAGGAAACAAAACCAACAAAGAAATTCAGGCAGAACTAGAGGAGAGAAATAGAAAAATAGGAAAAAAATAATTTAAAAATTATTGCTGGATGTTTGTACATCTTAAACAGGGTTAAGGGCTGGAGAATTGAAAAGTGAGAGAGAACAAGGACAAAGAAAATAGCAAATTAATGTTGAAGAGCATGTGAAGGAAGGAAAACAAAAGAAAAGAGCCTGAAACGTGGAACTCTGTCAAGACTCCCGCTAAACTCCTCAGTTGCTAAACATAGTCAAATGCTTCCCCCTTGTGACAGTTTTAATTTTAGAAATATTCTTGCCTGCTGACAGCTCAGTGCTTGCAAACAAATTGGTGGTCTAATATCCTGTATTCACAAGCATAGCACAATTATATTTAGATTGAATATAAAATGAAGGCCTTGAGTACACAGTACCTTAATCTGAAACTGAGGGTAGCAGTGGACGCACCCAAGGCAAAGTCCTAACTATGATTGGCCTCGTGGGACCCTGTGGAAAACTATTCAGGGCACAACAGGTGCAGATTCATTTGATCCAGCTCTGCACAAGCAGCACTAGGCAATGTGACTCACAGACACCACACTGGCTTTGTATGTGACAGCTGAGAATTAGAAGTCAGCTCAGATCTACGAGGCAGAGCTCATTTGGTCAGGCATATCAAGGCCTGATGCAGACATACGGCTTTTGGAGCTGTGCAGGTGCAGTGCTCGACCATACTGATGTACCAGTTCAGTCACTAATTCAGGGATTTCTGCTGTGTTCTCCAAGGCAAGACAGACATGCTGTCTAAATCTATTTCCCTCCATACCCAACATGGGAAATACCAACCTTCACACAGGAACACGAGTATTAACATTTGTACGGTTTCTCAGTTGTAAAGGTGGTATTTCTTACTCCTCCTCCCATTTCATGGCACTTCATGCAGGAAGAGAGGAATCTGATATGGTATTAATACCAAATTTCAAACTGCTAATCTCTACCTTTTACATAAAAGGTACATTATCTACATGTAATTCTTACTCTGTAGAAGTATAAACCATACAGTATTAAGACTCTTGTGACTGTGCTTGCAGCACCAGATCAAGCAAGTTACCAGCCAGTCTGTAAGGCCTTAACATACACACTGATGTCTACTTTGTCAGTTCCTTTAGAACTGCAAATAGACAATTGCATGAAGTGTGTTAAATACAATTAAAAATGATACTGAGTAGGAAGTGGTCAGGAACAGAAGCAGGGAGACAGTGAATGCAAAAGCTGTGGTTTCATGAAGAAAGAGCTTCCAGCAGCACTGTTGTTTGGCAGAGTTGATTTCTGTCCCCATCTACACAGAGGCACACTCAATCAGGCTCTAGTTTAACTGACCATTTAAACCAGTAACACTGCAAAATCAAACCAAAACAACACCCCTCTTCCCTATGCCAGGCTACTCATCCTGGCATCCTTCAGGTTACCCTTGGAGATTAAGCGTGTATTACACGAATACTTCTTTCCAGTGATAAGGGGTTGGGTAACTCCAGATACAGTTGTTCATTCCTTCCTCTTCTTTCTGGTGTAACTGGGATCCTGCACGGTATCTATTTTTTGATCCAGAGCACCATGTAGCTGCATAATAGACACTACTAGCAAAACTGATGAAGCTGGAAATGAGCTGTCAGGCCAGACAGTCAGAAATATTTTCATTTGCCCTCTGTCTCTGTCAGCTACAGCCCAGAAAAAATTTTAACTCTGTTACAGTAATAGAACATACCAAATAGGTTCCCATTTCTTTCTCCATGTTGACTTGCTCAACTAATGACATGTCTGCATCAGTTTTCTGAGAACACACACGTTTCTTCATCCTCCTGTTATGTCTCTTTTGAAGCCAGTAAGGGAGCAAGGACTCTGCAAACTGATTGAGGATCTGCGAAGTTATCAGCAAAGTGGCCAAACTCTTGAGTTTAAAAAAGAAAAAAAAAGATAAATAGAGCTGTGATAAACCTATAATCATTTGCAATTCTCTGTGTTCCAGCAACACTGTGAGTTACTATACTATGAAAAAAAAGGCCAGCCTAACCTAGGAACAGCATGTGAAAAGTATAGATGCACTAGTTCCCATTTTTTGCTATGCACTGAAAAGTACAAAGTAGGAGTTAGAAGACTGAATATTTTATGGATCTGGATGTATCTTGGAGACAGTACACCAAGTACAATGAAAGGTTACAATCAGCCTATGACAATGACAATCACAGAGCTAAACAGTGATTTTTTTTCCTATGTTCTTTTCTTCTTGTTTTACTTGAAAGTAGAGGAAATGTCATGAATGTCATGTCTGGTATAGATATGTCAATGTTTTGCTAGGGATCACTTTACAGAGCAGAGATCTTGAGCTGAATGTCTTGTTGTACTGCTCATTATGTTTAGAGCAAAAATATTTTCCTTATACCCTATTGTCATGTATTTGAGTGCATGAAAGATATTAACAACAGAAAGTTGATTTAAAATACTAACTACAAATTGGTTTGCCTTTATTTATTCACAGATCCTCGCTGCAGTCATAAACTTAATCATGCTCCTATCCTCAAGAGTCTCTCATTAAGAGCACTACAGAGAAAACCATTTTCTAACATAAGAGGAAATGAAAATTTCCCAGTCTCAACTGTTTAAGGGAATAATCAATTTATTTGAAAACAGTTCCTCATTTATACAGAAGGAAAGAGTTGCTCTACTCTATTATGATTCTTCAACAGGGGAACTGAAATACAGAGGATGGACTTCTAAGAAAAAATATGTCAAGTTAATGTTTTAGAATAACAATTAAATACTAAACTCCTGTTTCAATCAATCCTTTATTTTCCTAGATTCATCAACATTCTTAAGATCTTCTTGGAACTCACCTGTCTCAAAAGCTTCATATCAAACAGCACAAAGGCAATGTAGAAGAGAGATGCAAAACAATTTAAGAAGTTGAACTGCAAATAAAAATATTTGGTTTCAGTACGCAAGTAAAAGTTCAAATGCAGAATATCATCTAACTTAAGTTACCTTGACAAAACAGCTTCCATGCAGATGCAAAGTGTTCATTAACATTTTCTTTACCATTTTAAAAACTTCAGTCAGTAAAAAAACATTTTGAATATTGGTCTTACTCAGATTTTCACTTGACGTGTTTAATGATTTCCTAAAGCATAGTGTTCTAAGAGAACTACAATTCAATTAGAAACGTGGACATTAAAAACATGTCACCTTCTGTTTAACCTTCATTTTTTGGCAATTTCTCCAGAGGTAACACTATAAAAGGGACATATTTATCTTAATTCAAAGTAATGATTTTTTTTTTATTAATAAATACTTTATCAAAATATATGCATTGGATGATTGATATGTACAACTGTTACTTGATATTGTTCATTGAGATTTTTGTTTAATCCCTTTGAGGGGTTTTATGACCATAAGAAATATTCCCTACTTCTAAAATGGTACATAATCAGAATACTGTACTTGAAAAATCATAATCAAGCTCTGAAGTTTCCTACTTCCTACCAGTGCTGCTGCTCCTGTTTTGAAGCTCATGGACAACATTGATAACACAGGGAGTGCAGAGAGCCATTCATAGGGTGAAAGTGAAAACAGAGGAAATTACACTTGACATTTCATAATTTTTTTTTAACTATTTTGTATAAATTTCCTATGGGGAAAAGGAGATAGTACTAAGTTTTTTAAGAAAGGCAGAGACAAAGATAAAACTTATCTGTACAAGAGTTGTAGCTCTAGAGGTTACCAGTAACAGATGGATAACAAGCAGATTTAACAAAAAAAAAACAAAAAACAAACAAACAAACAAAAAAACCAAACAAACAAAAAAAAACAACAAAAAAACCAAAAAAACAACCAAGAGAAAAACCCAAAACAAAACTACACACAAGACTCCACCACAGTGAAGGAAATAAAAAAAGGAACTCTGGAAGAGACTTAAACAATTGTTCCTTTCAAAAAGGAACAATTAATTAAACCAAACTCGGCAACTGCTTTTACTGAACATCTTATATGCGAATTCAAAATTAACAGTACAGTTCCTTAGATTCAGTGTCACATAGGGGTATACACATAAAAGAGCAACCAAACACACACACATACACACAACAGCTAGTTGTGCAGAGACACAAACTGCATAGATCAGTATGAACTATAAACTGCACAGGAGCAGACTGAGGAGACATGTACTTCCAGCCTCCTCTGATCATCTGAATGACAGTAGAGGTGAAAGGTAATACATGAACTTTTTAAAATATGATTAACCATAAAATCTTGCAAAAATTGAACAGAATAGTTCCCAGTTGAAGATCACAACAATTAACATGAAAACATACAAATAGAGAATCCTGATGAAAGAACAAATCAATGCAAGTTAAAAGCCAACTTTCTACAATAAAAAGAGGCATCTAAAATAGTCTAGCAGTTACTGCAAACACAATAGAGATCTTGTTTACTCTGATATTAGTGCTAGTGTTTGGCCTTGAACAAAACTGCAGGTCAGCACTAACAAAACACATGACAAGCTGTCTTTTTAAACAATCTTAAAAGCTGCTTATGCTACATACTTACCACTAAAACCTTCAGAATTAAATGATTCTGATACGAAGATTCCAGCCTGTGATTTTCTAAAATACCAACAAAATTATTGATTAGTAAACAGCAGAAGCTCTTATCATATACTAGACATTGTTATACAAAAAGACTTTTCCTCCACCTAAAAATTACTTATTTAATAGTTTATGTTCCTCCAACACTTTATCGGAAGAACCATCTATACTGTATCAATACCTCACTTACCCTATGAAGCTACCCTGATGCACAGTGTTATCATACATATTTTTGCCTACAACTCCAGTACTTTTTCTACTGCAAAGACAGAAAAAAACATCCATGATTAACACATAACAAAGTGTTTCTAGCTATTGACTGTTCTTTGGCTGAAAAAGAACACAAGACTAATGGGAATATATTATGAAAACTAACAATGCCAAATTTGATTCAAAACCAGTAAATACCCACAGAAATACTCCCATCCATCTCCAAGGAATTTAGATCAGACCCTCGAGAGTAAGACTAGACTGTGAAGTTCAATAGATTCATTACTCATTCTAAATTAATATTTTCAGTGCATTTAAGACAAACTGTCAGAAGCTGATGTTTCAGGAAGGCTGGTTACCAGTGGGGAGAAAAGGAAAGTGAATGGAAGATTTACAAATTCCTTCTAGTATTTTGTCATATTGAACCTTTAAAGGCCTGGCTAAGCAGTAACTGAGAAGGCAGCACACTAGTATGAGCTGCATCAAAAAGGCTGAAAGGAGACACTGTCACCCCTGGACCTTGCTCAGGACAGAGCAGCAGAGTTCTACTCTGACAGGGGTGTGAAGTGGGGTCTGACATGTGGAAAACACATTCAAGTGACTGAATGCAATTTTTACTTTTAGCTTTCACTAAATGATCAGTTCTCATGATAAATGGGTGCAAAAGGTGTGCTTAAAATACCCCAGATTGCTTCCCATGCTTCATCAGTTTAGCTGATGTTATCTGAAAATATGCCAGGTGGGAGGGAAGGTAGGACAGTCAGATGAGCTTTTCAGCCTACTCAAAGCATGGCAGCATAAACATATTGGATAGAACAGAAAAGGCACAAGCTGTCAGTGTAGCAAATTACATAAATACTGTCTCTGCTGAATATGAAACATCAGCTTAAAACCAAAAAAATCTGAGTTAAAAAAACCTTGAGTTGCCTTCTAAAGACATTTTAGTCTATTTGATCAATATAACTGAGTATTTTTCAGAAAAGCTTTTTTCAAGTGAAACAAACCAGTCAACTGAACTCTAGATATGAATTTAAAAGTCATTATTTAAATATAAACCTTGAACAGTCCTAAACAATGCAAGAAATTGCTTGCTTTTACTATCGTGACTGTCAGGTTGAATTTGCTGAGCAAATCAATTTGGCATGCATAACCAAGCCCCACTTCAACACCTCTTTTTATTCTGTCTTCTGCATCAATCTCCCTATTGCTTTATCTTTCTTCTGTTAATTTTCTGGGTCTCTGGCTTTAGTAATCTGGATTCTGTCCTGCAAATAAATGCCATATGGAGCTACACAAAGCAGTTAACTCTCCATTAGCTTTATCTATTAACTTTGTCTGAAAGTGAGTGCACATGTCTGTAGAAGTGCTAAAATTCAAAGTAAACACTAGCATTTCACTATCCTTATGTGAGGTTACAAAACACAAGGCCCAATCTGTTAAATAAGCCACACACACAGAGGAAAAGAAAGACAATCTATGATAACAGTCTTCCCCTTCTGAGAGTGCCCAGAGAAACATGTTTTGATAGGCATGTGAAATCTCAGTCTGTAATACATACAGCATATATAAACACTCTCATATATTTCATTGGTAGTTTCAGATTTGGCTCCATTAAGTCAGTGCTTCTGCCCTCTGCAGAGATGTATCAGTACACTAAGCAACACTCAGCAAACCCAGGTTGTGTGTGCCACTTGCCAGGACAGTCCTTCCTGCCACCCATCCACCTCTGAGCTCCTTCCTTATGCTGTCACCTTGTCCCTTTTGTCACCATTATGGCTTGACACAGTGAAACAGAGAGCTGAATCAGGAAAGGGGGACTTCTGCACCAAAGGGGGAGAGAGGCTGAAGAAGGCAGGATCACCCCTTCTGATGGCATGTCAGACTCCGAGCAAATTAAACCAAATGTGACACTGCAACTTCAGAACACTCAAAATATAAGAAGCTAAAATGGCCACCTCTTTTACCCCACAGGAAAAAACTAGTTCAGGAAATTTCTTTAGCATCCTGTCAAACAAAAGCTCACAGGAATATATTCTACAAAGAAACAAAGTCTAAGCACCTGGGATTCTAACTTGAAGGAAGAAGAATAAACTACTTTCTTACCCCATGATGTCAAGAATTCAGCAGCATACCGATAGATACGGTTCATAATTTCAATCACAACAGCATATATGATACTGGGCACATACAGCATCAAGCTGCTGAAGTTCGACTCATTCTCTTTGTGATAATCCAGAGCCCACTGTTCCAAGTCAAAGTAAATCATCATCACATACAGCGAGAAGTAGAGGCAAAGGCACACAAATGGTAAGGACACCAGATAAATCCGTAACTGTCTCTTAAGACTTGAGTACACCGGTTCCTCCCTGCCAGTGACAGGATTGATACCCAGGACACCATGGAAGCCTGATCTTGGTTCTTCAAACTGTCGTTTCATCAACAGTGTCCCCCAACGGTATGTCAGGATGGCGCAAATCCGCTTCCAAACTTCCAGGATCACAGTGGACCAGAGCAGATTGAATGTGGCAAACATCACATACTTGTCATAGTCTTCCCATGCAAACACATAATAAGGAATCCCAATAACAGCCATTGGAATCAATGCAAATGTGAAGTATTCCAAGAAACCAAAATAGAGAGCAATGGTTTCGCCAAAGTAGCAGCGTATGTCATCTGCAGAGAGAAATTAATCAACTAAGACTACACTTAACAGAGAAGTCAGTACAATATCAAACTTGACTTTACATGAACTCAGAATTTTCCATTGGCCAGATTTTTTTTTCTAAATAACACAGTTAATTTTATTGCTCTTTTTTTTCCCCTCCTTCTCCCATTCAAAAAATTCAGACAGTTCTCTGAATTATTTTTTTGATGTTACATATATACACAACATAAACACACCATTCAGATGATAAAGAAGTCAAATATCTCAATACTTACTACACCAACATTAGATATCTAGAGAAGGAGAAAAGGGAAAAAAAAGAGAAACACCAACCACGCTGAAAACAGTATCATCTTGATGACAGAATCGATCAGTGAATGGCTAGTATGGCAGTGAGGGCATTTGATGTAATAAAAACCAAACTTTAACAGCAAGTGACACGTAGCTTCTGAAGATTCTCACTGGCATATGTACTCCAGGGAAGCAAATTTGTTTCAGCCTGCACAGGGGCCAAAAAGGGCTAGTTATGCTTTGACAACCCAGATGGAACAAAAGAAAGAGATGGAAGGTATATTGAAATCTTTAAGCTTAAACATGTCAGAACACCCAGGCTGAGACATTCTCTGCAGCAGACAATTGATAAATGACATAGACACTTGCTGTACTCACTAAGTTTGTCTGCTCAGGTGTTATAGAGACTTGAAAAGTGCACTAGTAGTGGATGTATTTCAGATCTACTACCTCCAAGAAGACAAGATCTCACTCATCTTACTAATAACAAAAAATGTAGAAGTATTCAACATTATCTAGAAATAGCACCACATAAGATGTAGAAATACCTAGCAGAATTTTGAATACCAAACCCTGTTTTATCCTTGCCTGCTTGGAAGACCAGATTGCTTGCATGCCACTGCTATGTATTCACCAGCTTAACAAAACAGCCACAGAATCATGACCTCTGAATTGACACTCTCTGTAATAGACTAACACATCAAAACCCCATACGCAATACCAGAATATTTTATGGCTCATGGTTTACAAAACACTAGAGCAGAAGTTCACTGTTGTCAATCAGGTAACTCTCCAAAAGCAAGAAGGAAAGGTAAACAGACAGAAGAATCAGCACTCCAACCTCACTCTCAACCAAAAATTAATTAACAAATACATGCAAGTGTAGGTCATCAGCATAATTTCACACTCCAAGCATGCAACATTCTTAAATTAGTACATACTTAACAAATTCCTGGGATTTACTTTGAAATTTTGTATGTATTCAATGTCAGTCAAAAAATGCTCTCTCACATAAACAGCAGACAAGCAGACAACAAGACTCCTAACACAATACTCTGGAGGCAGGCATTATAGAGCCAGATCTTTAACTTCCTGCAGCTCAGGAAAGAATCTCAAGCAACTACAAGATCCAGAGATTTATAATCAGGCAAACTCCCAGTTACTTACTTTTCTATTTTTAGGTAAAGGTCACAGGTTTAGAGTTTAGAACTTATCTTTCCACGTTGCCAGATTAAAAATTATTTTCATTTTAAGATTATTCAGTGTCTAAAATATACATGAGTGATGCTGGCATGCAACAACATACAGTCTTCATACAGACAATTTAAAACAAACAGTTGCAAATGCACTTTTGACATGCCTACAACCCAAAACAGCTTTGGGAATTCCAGACATTTAGGAGCTTGTCAAGAGTCAGTTTGCTAAAAGTCTTGGCTTGGCCCATTCCTGCTTTACTGACAAGTAGGGAGAATTTGTGGTGTGCAGAGTGCTGTTACATGGAAGCTCACAGACACTAAATCTGCAGACTCTGGAGCCATCAATTTTGAAGTCTAGAACCATTTCGGGAGGTCACACAGTAAACACTAAAAGAGGAAAAACTTGTCCAACTGATAAAAGAGCAATGGTCCAGTTTCAAGGCTCTGCATTAGATGATCCGAGTGCACATGCTGAGCCTCTGAACTGTCCCCTCCCATATCCAACTTCAAAACTACAACCAAAGGCCTGTAGCCACAAGAAAGAAAAATCAAGAGACATGTAGTGCTTCCCTCCAGAACATTTGTATTGAGAGTCATTACAGAAAACGATAGCCATCTTAGAATCAAGAGAGAATTCAGTGAACAGACCTCAACTGTGCATGTCAACAAGTCTGGAAACACGGGTGCTTACTTCATCGGAGCCTACACCACTTCGTTTATTCCAAGACCAGTAAAGACAATGGTGGGTAAAAAAAAGGGACTCTGAATCACAAAAGCCAACAAAGTAACTTGGGCAGAAAGCTACTGTTTGAGGAGGTGAACTGCAATGGGTGGTTGGGATGTAAAAAGGTAAACTCTTAGTGAAATAACAGACTTCTTGGTACAATACTTACCTTTCACAAAGGATTTTCACTTCTATGGAAGCTAAATGTTGGAGTAGAAGTTAGGAAAGACATTTGGTCTTCTTAGACAAATTGAAAACCTCTCCAGAAGAAACCATGCATTTTATTTGTAGTGGAGTAAGTGTTCACGTACCTAAAGGTTGATAGCCAACTTTCACTCGGCCATACCAGCTGTGACGGAGCTTTTTCAACTCTTCTCTATCATGCAGTGGGAATATCTGAATTAGGATACCACTGGTCAATAATCTTCTCACTGGAAGACAAAAAAAAGGTACCTAGCACTCCTTCAGAAGACAATAAGCAAACAGGTCATATTATGTACTTAGCAAGCCTAAAGTTCCTTTGAAATAGATCTAGAACTTAAATTTTAAAAAAATTGTCTGCATGTTAGTTAAAATATTATTCATAGTAGAGAGCAGTTACACCTATTCCTACAAACACTGTGCTGTCCAGTGGAAGAGAAAAAGCAACCTTTTTACATCTATTAACTATTCCATAGGTTTTCAGTATAATCAGTTGCAGCTTCAATTTCAAAAAGTGCTACAAATCACAACTGAAATGCCATATGTAGCTTCGTGAGGAAAGCCCCAACACCACTGTTGTATTAATTATGGGAAAGATACTGAAACCATTTTTGAATTATTGGTTAACACTAATTCATAAATTACAACACATCTTCATTGCAAACAAACTATATATTCCACAATTTGTATTTAACTTTGTTATGGAAAGCAATACTATGTGCGTGGATAAACAATTAACAAGCTGCTCTGGGAGTTACAACCATATTAAAATAGAAAATAAATTCAAAAACAGGAGAGGGGAGGCACTGGAAGCTGTGTGATAATATTTACCATTTTCCATAGGCATCTGCTTGACATAACTAGAAAAATACTTTGGTTATATAAAAAAATTACCAATGTAAACTCATTTGACCCTCACATTTATTTACATTTTTGAACTGCTAATATGCATAGAACTCTTTCTTTGATGACCAACACTAATGAATAAAGACACTGTTACTAGAAGGACATAGAAATGTTAAGATAAATTCTCCTAAGAAACTGTACCATCTCTGCCAATGAACTAGTTCCCACTACCATAAAAATAGCACCAGCTCTCATTGCTTCTTTCTCCCATGAAAAGGAAAAGCTCTTGCAGCAAAGAAGAGGATTGATGAAACCAAATAAATTAAATAAAACTTCCTTCATATTATGAAATTTTTAACTCCAGAGCACTGTTACTCATTCCAGTATTTTTATACAGAGACAATCCAAGTATATCACTATGTAATTTAAAAAAATAAATATTTTTAATGCTAATTAAAAATAATGAATGACATCAACATGTGTGAAAACTATCCAGCTGAAAAGAACATAAGGCCAGAGCCTCAGCCTCACAGAAAGACGCAGAATGCAAGGCCCACTGGAAATAATCTGTCCCAGCTTCCTGCTAAAAGTAGGTCCAGCTTCAATCAGGCTGCTCAGGCCCTTGTTCAGCAAAGATGCAAAAATCTCCCAGGACAGAGTTACCAACAATCTCTTTAATTCCCTATTTCAATGTTTGGCTACCCTATTGTGAAAAAAATTCTCCTGATACATACAGTTACTCTTGTTGCCCTGTACATCCACCTCCTCTTGGCCTATCACTCTGAAGCAGTGAGAAAACAAAGCTGATTAAAACTAGTGGGACTTTAACGTCCAAATGATTTCTCTTCAACAGAGGAAAATTAAATTCTTTTCACAATGAACACTATCCTACATCAACACAGTGAGTTACAGTCAACAAACTACATTGCTTACCAATCGATTTTCCTGGGTACAGCTTGGCCTGAGGATATCCAGGGATCATTTTTTCATTTTTAGCTCTCAAATTTTCAAGTTCATGTTTGATGATATACTGACATTCTGCCATTGTAAGGAAATTGTGATTGTCATCTAAATCAAAAAGAAGGTTGTATGAAATTGTGCAGCATCAGAATACAACCCTGGCAGCAAATAACTATAAAAAACGATGAGTCAAGAAAAAGAAAAAATGTGACTATTACTGTCAATGAACATTCATTGCAAAAATTTCACTATTTAAAATAAACTTGTTCTTGAGAATAAGGTTTCTTTAACTGGCACAAATCAGCCACTGCATTTTTTGAACACCTAAATAAACTAAGAGAACAAATCACTCAAGAGACAGAGACATCTGAAGTATTAATTTCTGGTGCCTTGCTGAAAGACTCTTTCTTAGGCATGCAGCATTTGCCAGTTTCAGCATCTACATACCCCTTCCTGACAACCAGTTCCTGAAGTATTTTCATAACAAAAACCAGTAAGATGTCAGGACAAATCTCCTTTTCAGTAAGCATTTCACAGCAAATACCACAGAATCACAGTATCTTGCTCTTTTTGACCATACAACATAACAATAAGCCATTTGAGATAATTAGTTCTGATAAAAATATAGAAATAAGGTAAATCAATAAGAAAACTTTCCAAAAATCACAAATTTATTCTTTGGAATAAGAAACAGTATAAATTGCTTTAAATACACCAAGGAAGAAACTAAAACAGCAACAAATACAAAGAATAACAACACAGCATGTATTAAATTGGGCAACTAGAAATACTAGAAAGACAACACAGGCTTCAAGGGGTTTTTTGTATCTCTATCCTCTAAGCACAGTCAACTATTTTATCCTCAGATTGGATCTGGACAAAATTAAAACTATACTAATATTTTGAAAAATAATACCAGGAGATACAGCAAAAATTGTACTTTCGATCTAGAACAGTTGGAGTTCCAGCTGCTCCTAGAGAATCTGTAAGCAATGACAGTCAGATTTGCATCCAGAATGTAAAGGCATGAAAGAAACAAAAATGGCACTTTTGCAACTGGCAATTGTTCTCAAGGCTTCCTAATTTCAGGAAAGAAAGGTCACAAAAGAAAAGACATTGCAACAGCAGCAGTGGTGAACAGAACTGGCGTGAAAAAACAAACCTTCAGCTTTATTATTGCTTCTGACAGACTCAAGAACCTTGGATATTGAAAAGGCATCACTCAAAAAGGCACATGAAAAGTATTAGCAAGATTAAGCTGGAACTCCAGTATTTACCTGGAGAGCAAAATGAGTTCTGCCACTGTAGGAGGGTTAAATACCTTACAAGCAGCACATTTAAAAAGAAACATTACTATGTTGGCACCTCCTGAAAACAAAAGAGGAAAAGGAACGATTTCACTAATCATGCCCAAATTCCACTAAATGGCTCTGTAGTGTTACTTGTTTAATTGTTTGATGTGTACGTGTAACAGAGAAAAATGGTTCTATTTCCTCCAGCTAATTATAAGATAATAAGCCTCAAAACTGGTTCACAAATTAAATTGCTGTGCTAATTTGTAATATTGATTGTTAATCATAAAATCATGTTTATCAACTATTTTTTGGTCTTATTTTCAATAAAAATCTTTCATACAAATACGAGACTATTTGGAGCATAGAAAAGTATAAAGGAAAACACAAGCAAAAAATTAAAGCCATTTGAATTGAAAAAAAATCATTATATGATCTGAATTTCCATAATTAAAAATGAGTATTTTTTTCATGGCTTGGTCTTAGTCTTTCTATTTCTGTTCACTGTTACCCTTCCAAAGAATAAAATAACTGTGAAAGACTTAGCAGTGTAATTCTTACAATCTTTAGTCACACTTTGCAATGACAAAGACCCCTACAACGGCTTACCTGCAAAATCTTTGAAAGTCTTTCTACTGCTGTATGTAAAAGTTCTCATTGAGTTATCATTACATTCCTTCACCAAACCCACAGTTTCAGCTCCCAGCAACAGCCTTAAGTGGGAAGCTCCAACTAGATAAATATTTTCATGACTATTTTCTGTGACCAGTGGTTTAATCAGCAGTTGTGCACCTTTAAAGTAAAGAAAGGCAAAATAAGTAAGAAATAAAGTTACCTCTGAAAGACCTAGTATTTTAGCATCTATCACATTAAACCTGTATAACAGCAGTACTGAAAATGCCTCTTTTTAAGGGCACAAAGAATTAAGGCTTCAACAGCACTTGATGTGTGGGGTTTAGAATCTTGCAGGGTCACGCTGTTTCTGAGGAAGCACTCACAACAGTGACCTGGAACAACAGGGACAACTTGGATCTATTCCCCTAATGTTCACATCACATTAGCAAGCAGTGCTTCTGCAAACAATCCCACTTGTTTTAAGGAGACTAGACTTTCAACACAGAAACATCCCTAACTTAGCTAACAGAGGCCTGAAACAAAGTTTGAACTCACAAATCCAACAGCCACAGAAATATTACTAACCATAAGCTACAACAGCCATGAATAATGTCCTTCTAAACAAATGTTAAAAAATAAAATCCAAGGAACTACAAATTAATTAGCCTAATTCCAGTTCCTGGAAGTATACAAAAATGAGTGATGAAATATTGCCTTTGTAAAACCAAAATACCAAGAATATAACTAAAATCCAACGTGAACTTATCAAGATTAAATTGCTTTCTGCTAACTTAACTTTGTTCTACAACAGAAGTCTTATGGACAGGATATGAGATGTCTTCATTTTGGCAAGGCTTTCTGTGAGCAACAAGAGAAACATGCCTTAGACAACTGCTATAAAAACTGATATCAAAACTACTTTGAAAAACAGGTTATCATGCTTTCACTGCAAAACCAGAAGAATTCTAGAGTTCAACTGGCATTTCACCTTAAGCCAGTGTTTTCATTAGTAACAGAGTTAAGAGGGTTCAGTTTTTACCTTTGCATTACAGCAGCATGAAGCTCTATTCTTACATAAAGTGAAGCAACTTCAAAAATGTAAACCAGAACGATTAGCCAAACAATCATTAAGCCACAAATTCCCTGAAAACTAATCTTCTGTAAGTCTTTAATATTATGGTGACAGTCAATTTGTTTTCAAAGTGTCACAGAAGATCTTATTGTACTCACCTCCGTCTCCTTTTTTGTCTACAATTCGTTTAGTGAACCATTCTATGGTTTCCTCTTTGGTGCCTTTTGCAAGTTCAATTACTACCAGAGGCCTGAAGTTAGACTCAACAGTATCCAAGAATGACCAGCTCTTTGCCATGTTTTGTAGTTTTTCCACCATCTCTTGAGGGCTTTCTAAGCACAAAAACAGAACAAAATGCTAGTGTTACAAAATATTTGGTACCAATCTAAAAACCACAAAACTTTACTATAGCGAGTTACAGATGTCTGTGCTTAGCAAAGGCATAGGTGTGCATTTTTGGGGACTTACTACGGTGACCAGTTTGAGAAACTTCGCCAGTTGTGAAGAGACTAGCAGTCCTCTGTGGCATTTATGGCCTACTTTTTAAGTAGGAAAACTATTGCGGCTACACATAGCAAAGTAGTAGCAGTAGGAAGGCAAATAAGTACATTAAAACAACACAATAGGGAGAAACTGTTGTCAAAACAACTGCTTGCAACTTCCTACAGTGTATTTGTATTTGCCAGCAAATGAAAATATTAACAGAATCTTAGTCAAACAGATACTTAAAATCAATAAGCTTCTCATGGTAAGAGTATGTAAACACATTATTAGTTTAAGGAGGAACCTTCCCAGTTAATATTGTAAAGCTTTAACCATATCAAGGAAACTTATATCACTTTGGGTAGGTGAACAGGACTCCTGTCATATAGATAGGCAAATTGAGCACAAAGCACTTAAATGACTTGTTGAAAGCTATAAACCAAGTGTTCTGTGACAAAGTCCAGCTGCAAAGCACTGACTATCAGCACAGCATTATGTCTAAAAAGTCCAAATGATCTAAGTGGATCTTTATAGAGACACACAGACCTGTTTAGGTTGGGAAAAGACCTTTGAGTCCAGCCACTAATCCGGCACTGCCAAGTCCACCACTAAACCACGTCCTCGGGTGCCACATCTACATGGCTTTTAAATGCCTCCAGGGATGGTGACTCCACTGCTTCCCCGGGCAGTCTGTTCCAATGCTTGCCAATCCTTTCTGTGAAGAAATTTTTCACGATACCCCGTGGCACAACTGGAGGCCTTTTTCTCTTGTCCTATCACTCATTTCTTGATAGACCCCCACCTTGCAACAATCTCCTGTCAGGTGGTTGTAGAGGGTGATAAGGTCTCCCCTGAGCCTCCTTCTCTCTAGGCTAAACAGCCTCAGCCACTCCTCTTTAGTCTTGTTAACAACTTTTATACAAATGATTCTACAGAGATCATTAGATCCTGCTTCACAAAGCAACTTACAGGTATTGATATAAAATTATAAATGTGGTAACTAACCTACTCAATTTAAATAAATTAAAAAAACCATAACAACTAAAAAACCTATCACATACCTCATTTACTAAATTTAAAAGGTAGAGGAAGGTTTGGTGATTTTGGTTTAGTGGTTTTTTGGGATTTTTTTGCTATTAACTTAAGAAAGGATTTTATCCACTGCTTTTAAGCAGTTTTTCCCCTCCTGTTAAAACAGTGAAATTTTTAAGTTACTCTAAGGATGCAGTTCGGTTTTTATGACTGTTATACTTGTGTGATTGAAAGAGAAATCAGTGTCTTCTGTATTTCATATAAATTATCCCACAAAATACAGTGATACCATAAACATAAGCATATCATAATAAACACTTTTGATTGGCAAAAAAAGCTTTGAAGCCAAAGTTCAATAGGGTTTTCAATTAGTTTCACTTGTTTTGTCACATGCACACAATTCTGCAACATTTGTATTTACAGCTCCGAACCCAAGAATGTATGTCTTTAAAAGAAATACACTTAATAAAGTACTTAAAAACATTTTAGATGCACGAACAGTGGACCGGACAAAGAAAAACATAACCAGGGATGAGGCACTGTAACTGGGATTGTCAGTGACTCACTACACTGTTTTGACGAGTCACTCCACCTTAATGCATCACCATCCATAATCAGGTGTTGGGGTTATTTTAAGATATGGCCTTACACATTGTATATATATTGCAATTTGTAAATAATTTAGAGAATGAAAATCACTAGATAATTATTAAATATTACTAGTTAAGAACATAGCTTCACAGAACAGTTATTTTCTGAAAACAGCCTTTGTATAAACAGTGTGCTACTCAGGGAACTTCATTTATTGGCCCCTACCATTTATTCAGAATCACTGTGCTTGGCATAGTGACTACGTAAGAACTATTGAATCATCACAGAATCACACAATGGCCTGGCTCGGAAGGGACCTTAAAGATCACCCAGTTCCACCCCCCTGCCACAGGCAGGGACACTTTCACCAGACCATGTTGCTCAGAGCTCCATCCAACCTGGCCTTGAACACTCCAGGGATGGGGCATCCACAGCTTCTCTGGGAAACCTGTTCCAGTGCCTCACCACCCTCACAGCAAAGAATTTTTCCCTAATATCCAATCTAAACCCACTCTTTTGGAGTTTGTTATTGTTTGGCTTTGTTAATTTCAGGCTTGTTACTACTGAAAACCAGTCTAAACCCACTCTTTGAGTTTGTTATTGTTTGGCTTTGTTAATTTCAGGCTTGTTACTACTGAAATCCAGCACAGAGCTGAAGCACTTTTCCAAATCGTGCCTGTGTTTTCCAAACAGCTCACCCTATGCACAGAACAGGCCCTGTTGGGATAAATTGGCCTCTTCTCCCACACCTACAGGCCGTGCCGACCTGTGGCAGACCCAAAGACCCTCTAACCCGCACAGCCCAGGCACGGGTGGGACTCAGGGCATCAATTAGGCTGGAAAAGACCCCCGAGACCCCCGAGTCCGACCTAAGGGCACCGTGTCAGCGGTGCAGGGGGGTCTGTGTACAGCGGGGGCTGGAGCCGGCCCATCCCGGCCCGGTCCTGCTCTCCTGTTATAGGAACAGCACGACAGGGAGCGAGCGGGGGAGTGGGAGGAGTGAGGGAAGGAGTGAGGGGAGAGTGAGGGGAGTGGGGGACTGAGGGACTGAGGGCAGGAGTGAGGGGAGTGAGGGGAGTGAGGGGGGGAGCGAGGGAGGGAGCGACTGACTGAGCGACTGACTGACTGACTTCTTCCTTCCTTCCCTCCGTCCCTTCCTTCCCTGCCTGCCTGCCTGCCTGCCTGCCTGCCTGCGGGGCAGGGCAGGGAGGACAGACCCGCAGCAGCCCCAGCCCCAGCCCCAGGCCCGGCACCCTCGCCAGCCCCGGGTGGGCGGGCAGGGGCAGGCTCCTCCCCTGGCGGCTAAGCCAGCGCCGTGACCACTTCCCCCGGGGCCCGCAGCCCTCTCCCCACTCACCGCCGGGGCCGGGCCGGCTCCACGTCCCGCGGGCAGGGCTGGGCAGGGCAGGGGAAGCTGTAGAAAGCGGGCCCGGCCGGCAGTGGAGCCCAGCGAGACACCGCCCGCCCGCCGGCCCCGCCCCGGCCGCTGCACAGAAATAAATGCCTTCGTAGATCGCTGGCATGCCAGTGTTGTACCGCGTCATCCTCCTGTTTGCTCTCACCTCTCCCTCCCTGCGCTGCCTGCTGTCGCAGTCAGCACGGGGTCTGCCCCTCTGGGAAGGACCTCCTGAGGCCATCGAGCCCAGGCTTTGAGTGAGCCTCGCTGTGCCACTCGGTGCCACGGCCGCTCCTTCCTTAAACACCGCCCGGACGGTGACTGCACCGCCACCCTGGGCAGCCCATCCCGTCACCCTCTTTATGAAGAAATTCTTGCTAATATTCAATATAAACCTCCACTGGCACAGCCTAAGACTGTGTCTTCTTGTCCTGTCACTGGGTGCCTGGGAGAAGAGCCCGACCCTCACCTGGCTACACCCTCCTTTAGGTGGTTGTAGAGAGCGATAAAGTCACCCCTGAGCCTCCTTTTCTGCAGGAGAAACACCCCCAGCTCCCTCAGCCGCCCCTCACAGGACTTGTGCTCCAGACCCTTCACCATTTCCACTGCCCTGCTCTGGGCTGGCCCCATCTCCTCAGTGTCCGCCCTGAGCTGAGGGACCCAAAATAGACACAGCACTCGTGGTGTGGCCTCACCAGTGCTGAGTACAGAGGGACAATCACTGCCCTGCCCCTGCTGGCCACACTGTTGCTGACACAGGCTGGGATGCCACAGGTCTCCTGGGCCACCTGGGCACACTGCTGGCTCATACCCCTCTCTGGACACAGCCCAACCCTCCTCCTGGAGCGCGAGCTGTAAAACCCCCTCACTTCAGCTGGGTCTGCTTTACTTCCAAATGTTGCTTTCTACAGGCAAAAGAGGACATTTTTCATTTTGATACCAAGATTTTTGTAGAGAATATAGTTCCACGCATCCATTTGTAGCTGGAAAGCGAGAAGTGTGACTGCAGGACAGTGGCGATGGGTGAAGGAGCTGACCAGCAAAGCAAGCTCCCCTCTTGGGCTTGGGGAAGCCTTTTTGGCATGTTTGGAAATAAATACAGATTTGTGCATGTAAATTTTACAGTGAAAAGTTTGATTTGTGTTTGGTAGCCAGTATAAAATAATACCACTTTCTGGTGATGAGTTTTTCTATTATTTATAGCCAGTGAAGCAGTGAGGGTCTAGGGCACCCTGGAAATGGAGATATGTGAATACTTGAAATTCAGGTACTACAGACTGCACTGGGGAGTAGAAGAGACAGCCTCTGTATCAGACAGTTTGGGCAGAATGTATAAGTCAGACTTCTTAAACTGTGTCTCAGTCTCGTCCAACTTCCAGTGGCCTTACTGAATAGTTATTCACCTCTGAGCATCTCCAGCTGTGAAAACTCTCAATTCCGGGAGAAATAACGTGTCAATAACAGGTAGGTGGGTTTAACAAAAGGGTTTTTGTGTTTTGCACGTTGGATGTCTGAAGTTATGATACATCTTGTTGCATATTTGCAGTGTCTTCATGGGCTTTGGGCTCTTTATTTTAGGAGCCCTCTGGCCTTCTTGGCCTGACATCTTCAGTCTGCTAGTGGTTTACAAAAAATCCTGTTAAAACTATCACTGACACCTCTTCCATTTATGAGTTTTCAGTGGGGACTTGCCATTATCCAATTACTTTGGCCCAGGAAAAGAATCATTCAAGGTCAGTGTTTTTTCTGGAATCAAATTAATTTTTCTACTGGACATAGTCATTTAATGTCAATATTGCTTGATGGGACTGTCACATTTCCTCAATGTTGTGTATCCACTAGGTGTCACATTCTTGCTATGCAATGAATTCTTAACTGTTATAATCTCAGTTTCTCCCTAAAAGGTTTGCATTTTGCTTGCCATGCATAAAGGTTAGCACATAATGCCATGTTCACAAAAGAAAAATAGGATTCATAAGTTGATGGTGGATGTGCCTACAAGGTAATCTACACACACATACACTGCTAGTGCAGTGGAAACTGTCTCACCATGATGGCAAAAAGTAAATTAATTTCTGCCAATCACAGTGTTGTAACAACTAGAAATTTTCCCTTAAGAGGATTAGCTAATTTAAAGATGGATCAGGTATGCCCATCCTAAATTGCAAACTGCACTGGCACTGGAGCTAAACATAAATCCCAAGCTTGTATCTGTGAGCAACTGTAGTCCAGTTTTGAGATTCTCTTCCCTGATTATAGCATTTTCATGGTCTGTCTCTGTCAGCCACCATGCAGACTGCAGACACAGTAGAATGGATGAGCTGTAGTAAGGCATAAGAAAAAAAGAAAAAAAAAAAGAGAATAAAGAAGAATCCATGAAAATTTCAAGAGCAGAGGATTTATTTTTTATTCTGTGGTTAACCCTCTTCTCCCTAGACTAATGACTACAGTACTTAACTAAATTAACAAGCCATTAAGCTACTGTGAAGTGAAATATCTTTTACATCTGGTGGAAATTTTGCTCATGTTTTGGGCATAGTCCAGTGGCTAGCTGAGCCCATCCACTGCTGCTAAAAGGGTGAGCTCTCACTCCCAGTGCACCGTTACCATTTCCTTCTCCCTGTACCTCTCATTGCCAGATGAGTGGCTCTGCCCCACCCTTAAGCCAACTCTGGCATTCACCAGATCCTTCTCTGAGCCCATTCAATTTACCAGCTCCACAGGAAACCACCCACTTTTGGCTTGTTTTGCTGTGTTCTATTTTAGTGATTTAGATGAACTCAGAAAGAGGTTAGATGTGATCAACAGCTGGCACAAGGAAAGCACCTTTCCATACAGTAATTCTCACTGATTCAAATGTGTGTAGATATATGTACGGTATGACAACCATATTTCACATAATCACATAAATGAGATTAATATTGGCTCTTATCTGTACTCATATATAATAGCAATCATTCTGTTAAGATTTACCTTTACTGAGGTTTTGAGGCATACTGGAACATTATTTTACCATAAAAGTAGGGAGCAATTAACAGCAAAATATCCTTTTCATTCACAAACGAATAACATATTAGTTTCATGTAAAATGGATGATGGGACACTGAAGTTTAAGGCTAACATTGAATTACATTATTACATTATTAATGCTAATTACATGAAAATTTTAGTAATTAAATTTCAATTGACGTATTTGTCAGAGTAAGATACAGTGACATTTTACCAATCTTCAGTGGTGTTTTTGGTCAGACTATACAGGATCTTTCCAAGACTGTAATAAACATTATTACAATGTTTTTAACTTCCTGCAAATGGAGGGGAAATTGTGTTTTGAATCACACCTGGCACAATTTTTACATCCTGACAGGAATTCTCACAAAAGTGTGTTCAGGCAGTCCAAGCATTGTTTGGGTCAAAGTGGATCAAAGCTTTGATTCATAAACACTGAACAATGAAGCTGATAGATTGTAATTTGTAAGCTACAGGGAAGACACATCTCTTCCATTTCATATTGTGTCTACCTGATTAGAAACATCTAGTTTTATCTTAGGTATCTATTTCCAAATGAGATCATCAAGGAGCAAAAAGCCCTGTACTGTCAAACAAAATGGAAACAGCATAAAAGGAGGAGGATCAGCCTGCCTAAGGCTGGAAGCAGAGAGAGAAACCATTCTCAAATTATTACGTAGGAGAAGCACATAAAACATAAAACATGCATAAGATGTTAATCATCATTTATACATGATTTGAAGAAAAAGAAATTAAAAGTTGTCAAGGCAAATAGCATCCTGGTTTGTATGAAAAATAGTGCAGCCAGCAGGCCCAGGGCAGTGACTGTCCCCCTGTACTCTGCACTGGTGAGGCCATAGCTGGAGTCTTTTGTTCAGTTCTGGGCCCCTCCCTGCAAGAAAGACATTGAGGTGCTGGAGCAGGTCCAGAGAAGGAGACAAAGCCGGTGCTGGGACTAGGGCACACATCTGATGAGGAGTGGCTGAGTGAGCTGGGGTTGTTCAGTCCGAGGAAAAGAATTCTCAGGGGAGAACTCGTCAACTACCTGAAAGAAGGTTGTAGCCAGGTGGGTATTGGCCTCTTCTCCCCAGATGCTAACAAGAGGAATTGGCCTCACGTTGCACCAAGGGAGGTTTATATTGGATGTTGGGAACAATTTCTTCACCAAAAGGGTTGTCAAGCATTGGAACAGGCTGCCCAGGGAAGTGGTTGAATCACCATCTCTGGAGGTATTTAAAAGACGTGTATATGTGGCACTTGACGTCCCAACCAATGAGTTAGGATCTTGGCTTTCAGAGCCATGCTTGAATTTGTCAAAATAACACATGAATTCATACAAAGACTTTGCAGTTTACCACTAGAGCCCAGTTAACATCACTATGACAGTGTCAAGGGCAAGAAAGCAGAATTTTACTGCATTTAGCCAAACGGAGCCATTAGGTTACTGAGGTTACAGTGTTTCTGATTAATCTGTGTGGCCTTCTGTATTATTAGCTATTCTTTCATTCCTAAGAAAACATAGTTTACTAGATTTCACCATCCACCTGCTGTGGAGTAGCCTTCTATATCCTATGACCTAATGGCCTATTCAGAAGTAATCCTTCACTGGAATTTTCAGTGCATTCAATTGGACTGCCTCTATTCAGTGACTGACGTATGACACCTTTTTTTCTCTCTCATCTGGAGACTTCATCAGTTGTAAAGGCTGGAATTAGCATCTTCTGCAAAAACAGCAACAACAACAAAAAAAGCTATCTCATATATTTAAATTTATTTTCTTTCTTTGCATATTTAGTATTATTGAGAATGATAACTGTCATTCCACCTGGGCAGAACATACTTGGTTTATTTTAGTGCATGGCTAGAAACAGTACAGCGCAGTCAATGGGTGAATTACTATGATAGCAGAATTTTACACATGCCAACAAAACGTGCAGAGTCTGGATTCTTCAGCAGCCATGATGTTATGCCTGAGGCTGTGTCTCACAGAGGCAGTCCCTGACTGTACTATCTGATTACCAGCCTTTCAGTAGATTGTGTTTTTCAAATACCCATTTTAATAATATCTCTGCCTGGATTCAGGAACGGAAGGAAGATTATTCTAACTCTTAACTAGGCTGCTGTATTATGATCACAGCAGAAAGAGCTTAAACAAGGTTTGGGTTAGTCAAGTTCAGGTATTTATTATTCAGTAAAAGTCCTTCCAGTCACTACCTTCAAAGTAACACTCACTGAAGATAACAACATGATAAATCCCCTTACAGTCCTGTGCTGAGGGCTCTGAATTATGAATGGGAATGGCTGTAGGAGGGCTGAAGTAGTTAATGATTCCAGTTATCTTTCCCTCCTTGTGCCTGAATTCAGCCACTGGACAATCACAGCATGAGGCTTTAAGGCAAACCAAAATCAGAGAGAAGAAACACCATCAGCCATTCCAAACTGCATCAGATATGCACATGGTTTATTGTGCTTCATGAACTATTTAATGTGTTCTTACAGACAACTTCATGAAAGTATCTGTATGAAATGCAAATGCCACATCTTTATACAGTCCATTTTACCCAACTTTTAAGTAACTTGAAGCATAACTTGAGAACTGCTATTTTATGGAGCTCTTGATTATGAAAAGATGAGCAAGTTTTTCTAGCTGATTCTTCACACTGTCATAGATTGATTTCTCTGGGGAAATGCGTTCACTTATACAGTTAGGCAAGGGCTGTAGCAAAATGATAATAGATTGGACAGGTGCCCAATATTTTTGAATCTAAAAACTCTGAGACCTCTTTTTCCTTCATACAATATACTCTGTCAAATTGTAAGATACATTTGCAACTCTGCATATAATTTCTTTGTTTAACTACTATCCCCTAGTATGAAATTTACGTCTGTTTATTTGACCGTTCTCACCACTGCTTGGAAAATGATGAAGCTATTTAAATCCTTTAAACTACAGATATCCTATTGCAGCTAATTCCTTGTCATTATTACTGATGTCAGTGTAGTTTTACATACTGCATTTACATAATCAGACACCGTTTTCAGATGACCCCAAATTAGTGCATACAGGTGTTTACTCACCAAAAACTCCAAAACAGAAATAAAAATCACAGGCACTGAATAAATCACTGATTTTTTTTGATCAAAATATAAATGTAATCACTGAGCTTCACAAAATTATGGACCTTGCCCCCTTAGAAACCAACAACACTGCAAAAAATACTTTACTAATGAAGATAGCACCATTTGAAATATTCAGTGAAATACTGTAGCAGTCACCGAAATGCTACTAGCTATTAAAGAGAAGTGGGATGAGTCAAAAGAGAAAGTCTTTTGCTGTGATCTCTTCTACAGGGTACTGACAAGTAAAGTACTGACAGAACTAGGCAGTGGGCATATGCTATTGTTAAAAGACTGCATGTGCTGATCTAAATCAGCATGTACTTTTGGCCTCTAGTTAGTTCCTTGAATGCAAAGTGTGGCACAGTTATTCAGTATCTGCGTTCACGTGGGTCCCAGTGCTGTCATCAAATGTTCAGAGCATGGGGTAATAAAGACATATGATGTTGTCTGACAGGTCAGGGGAACACCAGGAAGTGAAACTGAAAAAGTGTTTAACCTGACCTGCCTGCTATAGTCATACATTCAAAAATACTAGATACAAAATATTTGTAAATTTAAAGACATTTTATATAAATTCTAACTAATTGGAGACTAGTATATTATCTTTATTAGTATCAAGCAGTCCACTTAAAATTTAGTACAAGTCTGTACCAGAAAACCTTGATTTTATCAAGGTCTTTGTATTTATGTTTTAGTTCTGTAGTCTGTAATTCTATAATCTGATTTGAAGCACACTTAGATATAGAAAATCTAATTTTAAGAAATTCTTATTTTAATAGAATCATCTCCAATCAGCAATTAGAAATACAATGCGATAAACCCCAGAAATTCTATTTCTGTTCTCATTTAGTTGCTTCTGAAGCAGATGTCTAGTGTTTGCCAAGATGGAATTTGCCCTGTTTTAAGCTGCAGAAGGGAGTACTCTTGTGTGCTGGTACTACAGCAAAACATTAAATCAAAGGATTCTCCATTCTTAATATAAAATATCAACTGCAAGTCAAGAAAAGATTAACAGTTACTGTTGCCCTTAAAAACCTTTTTCCTGGGGCATCCGAAGTCATGACCTAAAAACAGAATATGGAATGCAAGTTCCATTTGGGGTTTCTTTCCTTTTTAGGAAAAATGACATTGTACTTTGGTATCATGTTATATAACCAGGAGGCTGTGTACACTTAAGATTTAATGAGAGTGTCAAGCGTCTGGGTACAGACAATCCCAGCCAGCCCAGCCTGGGTGTGAGTGGGTGTACTAAAAGCTTGATGTGAGTCACAGTGAGTCTCACTAGCATTGCATGTAAGGCTCTAGAACTCATGGGAACATAATGCTTTATATGTTACTGCGCTGTTGGTGCATGGAGGCTCCACACAAAGGCTTTTCTCTTCTGTGTAGGGCCATTGGAGGTGCACACCCTGGACATATTGGGCTGTATGGCCAGAACACACTCCCCTAGAAGGCACATAAGGCAGGCAGGCGCCCTGGCTGGCACACACAGCAGCGTGGAGCAGCAGTGCAGGCAGAGACATACCTTTCTTGTCTGACAGAGACTACCACAGCCTCTTCCCAGGCACCTGGGACTGACAGCTCAGAGGGCACCTGCAGAGAACCAGGTGGTGAAGGCCCATGTGGAGGTGTGAGAGGATTAAATCCTCTATTGCTTTATTAAATCCATGACTGCAACATTGTCTGTGATTCTTTCTTAACTATGAGAGAACTTGAATGTTCTTCTGGATGCTCTGGAAATGCTGAGTGACTGTCAGCACTCATTTATGTTGTCATTCTGAAGCTGACAGCTTACTAACAAAAGTGAGAGCAAGAAGCAGCTCTGGCCCTGTGTCCCAGCTGAACCAGCCTGTCTGAACTGAAATCCCACCTCCAGAATGAGATGGTTTCGGGTGTCCAAAAGTAGTCACCACACTGATGTAAACATAAAAGTAACACACACAGCCATGCACTTACAAAGGGCGGGTGGTAGGGACTGAAAGGATACCCTTAGGAGTATACAACAATTTGTTCAGAGACATGGCTTTCCACATGCCAGATAGGTAGGACCTGCTGGAAACGAGGATCTTTGTGTGTCTGGAAATATGGATATGGCAACAACTGGTTGAACAGGCTGTTCTGGGCCTGTTCCAGCTTAATATGGTTGTGTACTCTGAAACCATTGAGAATGTGTGCAGCTGCAGAGCTTTACCAATTCAGACAAGTTTGAAACACACACTAACCTGGGTTTGAAACACTCCAACCTAAAACATTCTAGGCATTTAACTTTCTTAAAAGCAGGGGGACAGGTAAATGGCAGAATTCAGATAAGTACTGGTAATATTAGACCATGTAATTAACAGTATCCCACACTGCAAGCAATTATCCACTTGGCAACACTGATCTAGCGTGCTGTAAGACTATAGATATCAGCATCATCTAGCCAGAAGAAAGACATATTGTAAATATACTGGGGTTTTCAATATCCTTTGCTTAGGCAAGTGTTAATAAGCAATACTGAGTTACTAGATGCATTGGATTTTTTCCTTAATCATTAGCAAAGTAATTAAACACACAACCCTTTCTAACTATTTTAAAGAGGATTTTAAATTCAAAGGTGAAAGGTTTTTTGCCTTTAATGGACAATGTTTGTACTCCATTTAGTTAGGTGGTCTTTCAGGAGGTCTCAATATACTCCTAGGATTTTGTTGTAGGACCAAAGTAATGTTGTATGATAAATATGAAGAAAAACAATATAGTAAGGTTGCCAAAAATGTTAGCATTTATTAAAAAATACAGAGCTCTTACAGTAAGATGTAATATAATTTGTGTAATATTATTTTAAAGATTTTTGATTGATGGAGGTTTTGCAGATTGTTTTATATATTACTATCTTCCTTGATTTTATTATCTAGATCCGTAATCGTTGTTTTGTTAATTTTTTTTATTTGTTTGTCCATGGGATGATTACATTTAATTGTTGACTTATTCCCTGTGTCATCATCCAACTTTCTGAGGGATGCAGTGGGTAATAAAGCTAGTTCACCACTTTGTTCCTTTAATTTCAGAAGCCACAGACATTTATTTGCTATTTTAAATGTACATGTTTGGTACATGACAATTCCAATACCATTTGAACATACCTGAATAAGGAGGAAAGTTGTAAAGAAATGATAGACCCCTAGAAGACCAGAAGAAACAATACCACAGCATGTAACTGACCTTTATTAAAGCGTCTTCCATACCAGATACCAAAATCAAGTAAAAATTGAATCGCAGTAACGTGCCCAGAACTGTACTCTATACAACGTGGAGTCTATTCTTACATAACTCACACATACATGATTTTTTAATGTGATTTATTTGCCTTGACTCCACTAAGTTCAGCCCACGTAACTAAAGTAAAAATGTTTATCTTTTGGGGCTGCACATCAGTGCCTTGACACATCAAGGTGAGGAATTGGTTCCCCAGATAGGTTCCTCCACACTTGTGTTACCTGAAGGAGTGTCAGCGAGAGTTCCCCTGAGCGACCTTTCAGCTGCCACTCACAGAGATTATCTGAGTGATCTGGAGCCACTTGACACACCCTTGGGTATCAAAGAATCTGCAGAGGGCTGGCAGATACACCACAAGACTGAAGGCAGATCTGCACCGTTCTGAAGCAACAGCAGAAGACACAAGAGATGCACCACACAGGAACAAAAAGGGCACTAGACAGCTTTAAGTTTAAGCAGCTTATTATTTAGCTTTTTTCTTCTCTAGTTAGGTGGGCACTTTCTTTTTCTTGACAGAGGAGTGTTCTGCATCAGCCTCAAAAGCCAACAGTTCTGTACACAAGAAGTTACCTAGCAAGAACGTGATTGTATACCTTTTTCTCATTCTCATTAACAAGCACACCCATTGATTTCTCTTTCCCACAGCCTACAGTAACATCTTCACACAAGTAACATTTGGTAATACTGTTAATAAATAGGGTGTCCACGTACTTAATTCATGTCATGTCTGTGCTTTCACAGCACAACAACATCAATTACTGTGCTCTTCATGGCATTCTAACTCCTTGATTTCTGTTATTTCACCAGCAGTACAAACCATAATGAAACTTTGGGTGTGCCTACAAAGAACATACACAGTGTTAAATAAACACTCATGTCAGTGGATTACTTAGCCACACTCCAGTAAGCACATGGAATGTTTTGACAAGAGTAAACTTTAAAAGTTTCCTCTTTCTTCTCAGAACTGCTTTACATGTCCAAACACCCTACACAGCAAAATGAAGATATGCCTGTAGCATAAGGAGATAATCTTTAATTCAGCCGATGTAGTTACAAGTAACCGTGAAGATGCAGCAACATAGTCCAGACAGCACATTATATAAATCAGAATACAAGACATACAAAATTCTAGCAACATGCTCTGAACCTTCTTGGTTTTTTTTTAGCTTCCAGCAATCAGGGACCAAAGGCTTGAGATGGGATTTGTATCTGGCCACTCTCTTCAATGACAACCAACAGACATCTTCCATTACCCTGCCTACTCCCTTTACTGTAGTTCTGACTCCTCAGTCTTCAACAGTACCACATTCCACTATTTTTGTCACAAGACAAAGTACTTCCTTCTGATTTTTTTTTCCCATCTATACTATGATTCACAGGATGCTCCTAATTTTTGTATTGTGAGATTATGTGAATGCTTGCTTCTTGTTTACCTTTCCACACTATCCATTGCTTTACTGATTTTTCTTGTGCTACTTTCCATTATCACTTTTCTAGGCCAAGAACTCTAACCCATTTAACTTCTCCACCCATGGTAGGTATTCTTCACCTCTGAAAGTCTCTGCAATCCTTCCTTTAACTTTTTCTTGTTTTAGCCTAGTATAGCTTTTGCAAAATGGCATAAGCAAAGCTCCATACAGGAGTAAGAATACTTCAGTCCAAATTAAAATGCTTGAGTTTATTCCTGTTGTTTACTTACCTTTCCTGTCCTGTGACTAAAACAAAAAGATGAATTCATGTAAGGTGTTTGAGGAATTAACTTGCAGCTACAGTACACATACAAAAAGGAAATTGAACATCTCTCTATCTCTAAATATTAGTATTCTCATAAGTTACATAGTGATTGGCCTTGACATAATGGAGTAATTTTTTAAACTGAATTTAAAGAAAAACAAGAATAGCATGATGTTCCATGTTACGCAGGATATACTATACCTAAAACCACAGATCTGCAAAGACAAAAGTTCTGCTGAATCCAAGGTGCCAGACAAACCAAATACATTTAAAACCAAAACAACAAAAAATATATTCAATAACAATTCATTTGTATTACCCAAAGCACAGAAAATAAGCAGGATGAAACCAAGTGTCTCACGAAGAAAAGAGAAGCGTATCCAAGCAACAGGACTAAGACTCAAAAGAAATAGGTCATGTGAAGAGAAGCACTAAATTTAGTAATTAAATGTATATTCAGCAGCAAAGATACAGAAGGGTTAGTGAAATAACATAAAGAAAAACAAAAGAAATTAAAGACTCCCAATCAGAACATTTTCTGAAGCTGGGAGACACTTCAGACAAAAGCTGTGTGTTTGATTGCAATGGTGCAACTGAAAAGAAATTCCATGACAATTAACTGACTTAAATTTGTATGAAATATAAACCCACTCAAAACAGATTTTGGCCAAGTATTTTATTTTTTTATCAGTTTTATCCCAGAAGGCTGATAAGAGTTCTAGTTGACTGTTTCTCTGCATATGCAGATTGAAGTAATGATGTGTTAAGTTGATACAAAAGTGGCAAAACTTTTACTGACATCACAGGGTCTTGCAGAGAACCACTACGATTTGGTTAGGATCCTAATTAGGTCAATGACAGAGCTGTCCTGCATCACGCATGACTTAATGAGAAGGTGTGACTGCAGCTGCTGTTGGCATCCCATCTGGACCTAGTCAGTTCAGCTGAAGAACTTGTTCACCAAGGATCTTACCTGGAGGTGTGACAGCTAGCTGTCTTGAGGCTCAGATGTGGTAACACTGAAGGAATAACCCTGTTCCACAACCTGCTAGAAAAAAAATTATACTCTCTTCCTCCCTGAAAGATTTTTACTCCATTTCAGACACATTTCAGTGTCTTGTTAAATCATTGACTAGTGGATGGCATTTGTTGTCATAGTGCCATTTATGCCTATTCAGATGCATCAACATTCACAAGAGCCATTTCTTCCACTGTTGGATTGCAGGTTTTGCCACCTTTGGACAAGGTCTGAATTCCATGAGCACTCCCTGCCCAATGCAGAGGCAGATCATGCAGCTGTGATAGACAGTAGCTGAAGGACAGCTGAATTAGGACCTCAAGTTAACACTGCCTTACAAAAGTGATTTTTATGTTAAAAAGGCCAAACCCCAAGGAGAAAAGTAATTTTCACATTACTACTATTTACTACTGCTATTTTCTACCAGCTAGAATCAGTACAAATAACAAACATATCTTTTTCACCTTATTGAGCCCTAATGATTTACTATCTTTTGAGAACAAAAAAAAAAAAAAGGACAATTTCTCTCAAAAGAAGAAAGAACAAATAAATTAAAACATGTTGGCTGACTTTAAATATTGCTTTCAATGTTCTCCTCACACACACAAAGCAAAGGATTTTACTAATAGAGGTGATTATTCTTTACTCATGTTGTATACATAAATAGCTGGGACACAACATGGCTGAAAAATTACCAGTTATTTTTATGAATCCAGTTGAAAACATTTATTGTATTTCAAGTATAGAGAGGTATTAAAATAGTATTTTTAACAAAAAAACCCTGCAGGTGATGACTGGAAAATCTCAGGGTCGGAGCTTACCAGATACCAAGTACAATCCTGTCTTTACTCATGGCATATGCTTGGAGATTGTTGACCAGTAGAGTATTGCAACATATGTTTTAAGGCTGAAAAAAAAAGAGATGTGGTTTTATGTAAAAAGAAGACTCCAAAACATTGCACAAGTTTCTATTTAAAATGAACAGGCTGAGGATGAGATCAGGATTACACCAGAGAAGTTGCACTGTGTTTCATGTTTAACTTAACCAGGAGCAAGATTGCAGGGAGGATTTTTTGGGTTGAAACCTTCAACTAGTATCAAGTGGAGTGGGATGGGCTCCAGGACATGAGACAGGACAATGGGTGTACTGGTGGACAGGATCCACTTTTTACCAAAGCCTGTGAGAAGAAAAGGGGCAAGGTTTCAAACTCAAAAATTGTAGATTTAGATTTGATATAAGGAAGAACTTTTTCATTATGAGGGTGGTGAGACACTGGAACAGGTTTCCCAGAGAAGCTGTGGATGCCCCAGCATTAGAAGTGCTCAGGTTCAGGTTGATGAAGCTTTAAGCAACCTGGTCTATTGGAAGGTGTCCCTGCTCATTGCAGGGGGGTTGGACCTTTAAAGGTCCCTTCCAACCCAAACCATTCTGTGATTCTATGAGTCTATGAGTCTATGACATTAAAAACAAAAGAATCAGAGGGTTGAAAGGCCCTAAGAAAGTCATACTGACAGCCTCCCTTGCCTCCAGGCAGCTTCACTATACTAAATTTCTGTTTATGAAGGATATGTACATAGCTTGTTCTTAAAGACCCCAATGACAGACTCTGACCATACCAGGCAACCTTCTTCAAGTACCTCTACCCCTGAAAAACATTTGTTCTAATGTTTGAACTAAAATATCCTGGTTGCAATTTCTGCCCCTGGTGGACATAGAAAACAAGTCATTTCCATCTCATCGGTAGCTCCTTGCACACTTCAGGGCTGCTGTCATTCTCCTACTCTTATTCTTCCCAAATTAACCAGTCTGAAATAATTCACTGTTTCCTCTAGGCCCCTTGACATTCTGGTTGTTCTCTAGGTGGTCCACATCCTTCTTCATGTGCAACATTCCAAACTAGCTTTACAACTGTTAAGCAAAGCAGAATTCCTTGCCAAGTCTTGCAAACTCTAATCCTTGTAATACATCCTAGCAGAAGACTTATCTTTTATTGCAATAACAAGACACGGTTGACTCACACCCAGTCTGTGACCACTCAAAGCCTGAGTTACTATTGTACAGAACTGCTACCTAACCAGTTTTCCCTACCAGCTGATTATTCCTGCCTAGGTCTGCAGCTATTTTGGTTGACTAGCTTCCCTTTTTTTTTTCATGTTTCTAACTGAAGACCATTTTTTATTTTCTCCCTGTCCTCCATCACACTTACTCCCTCCCAGCCTGATACATGTGTGAATTTGATAAGCATTTTCCCTTTTACAAGCATCTGTCCAGGCCACTAGATTCTGAATCTGTGCAATCCAACTTGATACATATTTCCATTCAGATAGACAACCACCCTGTAATTCTGGTTTTCCAACAAGCATTGCATGCACCTAGCTGCAGATCAACATAGAACACACTCTCTTAATTTACTTATGAAAATCACATGAAAAGTTCCCTGACAATCAAGACATACTGAATATACAGCTCTCCTCTATCCATAAGGTATGTCATGCTGTTGTAAAGACAATCAGATTTTTGAGATTTTTTTGGCCAGTTACTCATCCCTATGATATTTTTCAGGGATGCACAAATGTATTCTTCCAAAAATTAAAATTAATTTGCTTAATAATGTCATACCTTCTCTTTTTGTTCCTCCCTCTCCTCCACCATGCTTGTCACCTTACATCCTCCCTCTATCCTATGGAACACCCGTAACTTCTCAAATACATTGATTACTGACATGGGGATTCTCTTAGCAAGAGCTTTAAATACATTAAGACAAAGTTAAAGAGAGACTTGAAGTGAATTTGAAAATACCTGGCTTAAATACTCTGCCCTTTTTTTACTGAAAATGCACCCTGGATAGTGCATTAGTTTCCTTATTTTACTGATCTTGGATAGTGAAATCTAGAAGGTACTGCCTTCCTGACACCTCTCAATTTTCTCACTTTGAAGTTAGAGAAATATTTCTACCTTGCACAATTAGTGGGCTTCTGGAGTGATGGGATTTTTTATTTTGCTCGCTAGTTGCATTTCATTTCAAGCTTGTGTCTTTCTAGTTTCGTTCCTGTGTGATTCTGTTACACTTTTATTCTCAGCCCTAACAACCAACCTAAAAGCTTATTTACTTTCTCCTTTCCTATAGGTTTGTTTTTTCAATTTAAGTGATTTAGCCAAGCTGGTTTCTTAAATACAGTCGCTGATTTTGCTTCACAGTGAAAACCTGTATTTGTGCTCTTAATACTAGAAACTCCTGTGAATTCACTTTCTTTTCTATATATCTGTTCTACAAGCCTCCCAGGTGACCCCTGCCTTTCTCTTCTCCAAGTTCATTGAAGGCTGCCTTTCTGATTTTCATGGGGTTCATGTTCATTATACTCCTTGTCCTGGTCCTGCATATCACTAACTCACTCTGCTATGTCATGGACACTCTCAGCTAATGCTTATGCTGCCCTTTTCAGCTAGTTGCAATCAGAACTACAATAGTCTTAATTGCTCTGTGTGGAGTTCTCTAGAAAGCCTGGAAGGCTCATCTGTCTCCAGCCTGTGTGTTCATGAAGGTATTGACTTTCACGGGTGAGGGAGAGGAAACAGAAGGTTGTGGCACAGGGACACTGCTCAAATTACACCCCTTGTCTCGTGCAGCTGCGTGTCTCATCAGATGGATTCTCACAGTGAGCACATATGACCCAGGCAGACACAGTCACAGCACCCTTGATGGAAGCACCCTTCCACCCACCTGAAAATATGAGACCTGGTCTCTCCCCAGCCACTCCTGTGTCTAGGAGGGAATTTTAGGTTAATCACATGTGAGTCACATACTCTGGAATAACCAAGAATGACAAGATGGAAATTCTGCCTAGCAACACAGCCTGTCACAGCCTCAGATGTTGATGATACTGATATATTAAAAAATATGTATCTAGGCACCTCTCTTTGCCCCTGAAACTTCTCCTGGAGCACTTAAACTTCTCCTGGCCTCCTTGTAGCTGACTCATCTGACACAGTTACTCAACTTTTACCACAACTGCTGTGGGCATGATTTCAAAATGGTGCCTATATGGCAGATAGATGCTCTGAATACAAACCCACTCTGAGGTGGTGTGAACAGCATCTCAGTCAGAACTGGTATGTTCTTTGCTCCCATCACATGACCCTAGTGAAGTAACCAGCAAAACTTTTCTTGCAACTCTCCTCAACTACACTATTTAATTCAAGTGCCAGATTCACCAAAGACTCTGGTTTGCCCCAGACATTCACTCCAGGACAGTCCCCTTACAGTCATGTCCACCATGCTATTGATATCCCAGTTTACAGACAGCCTGCTCCCAGAGCAGGATCAGACATGAGTCTTGCAAAGGGCACAGGAAAGCTTGCCCTCCTGCACAACAAAGACATGAAAGGACAAGAGGCTGAGACAGAGTGTTTTCCTGTGCAGGGCAGGTCTGGGGTACAAGGACTATGGCAAAACACTAGCCTTGCCTCGGAGAGGGTGTCCCATGCCAACAACATCCCTCAGAGCTTCCAAGAGTTTGGGTATCTGTAGAAATAGCCTCCTAATGCTCACCAGAGGCAGAGATATGTTGGTTGGAAGATGCTGGCAAAATGAATATGAAGGAGGACCTCCAAGTAGTTGAACACTTTCTGGTCAAGCTATACTTATTTTAAACTCCATTCCTACACCCAGAATAGGAAACAGGCTAACATGAAGCAGTCACACTAGGAACACAATGAGCATGCTGCCACTGGTCTCAAACTGCCATTCCAGTGCGCAGGGGAGCACTGTGACAGAGCCCACAAAGCAGTAAGACATAGTACAAGCTGAACAAGCTTCCCAGGGGGCTTCAGTGCCCCTGTATGAATCTCCAGACTCAACCTCAGCAACACCAAGAGCTCTTCCCAGAGAAACACAGACAACAGCACTCTGGGTTGAGTTCTTCATTTATACATCCTGAGAGTTGCATAAATGTTCAGTCTTCCAGCCCTCTTTGGGCATTCTCTCAGGCTTTGCCACAGCTAGTTCCAACACCTGCACCTCCAGTCCCTGAGGCAGCTGACAAACAGACATCTCCTGTGAAGAAGCACCACAGAAAAAGGAAATCCTCCAGTGACAGCAAAGCATGGACAAGAGCTCCCAGGGACGTTCTACATTGGCTTCAATGTGCTCTTGCCATCAAGAACAGGTTCATTTGCAGAAACCAATCAGTTTCATTCTGCTTTCTCCTTGCTATCCTGAGTCCCCACAAAACATCAAAATAAGGTGGCTCTTCTTCTCAGTCTGGGCTACCTGGGATGCAATGGTTCAAATTTTCTGCTGGAAGTTATGTCTGCACTAAAAGATGGACAACATACAGAGTAGACACTTAGAGGAAGAGGATCTGTGAAAGCAAGAAACACAAGGCCTGGTAGTCAGCTACATGCTCGCCAAAACACCACCAGGATGCAACCGCCCCTTTGCTCGTGAGCTGAGGTGCCCCTTTAGTTGTTGCTACAGAATCAGATCAGGTATAACATATGACATTACTTTCATCAAGCTGTCATTGTTTGTACTTTCATATAAACAATAAGCACAAACAACCTCAGTCTGTAAACACTTGTCCAGGTCAACCCTCTCTGTGGCTGGTTGCTCGGAATGATTTTAGCAAGTTATTTGTGATGCAGTTTGGACAAGTAGCTTACTAAGTGGGTCATTAAAAAAATGTGGGTGATAAACACTACTGCTCTATTTTTGTGCTTTATTAAGTCACAAGCTCCAGCTGACAAGCAGGTACTTCTGCTGGATCAAAAGTAGGATCACAAGCATAGCACATATAATATATAAATTCTGTGCATTTGAAGAATATTGACAAAGACAATAGTACAACCCCAAATGTTAAACAGCTAAGCACAGTGAAGTTACTGTGAACTGGCCTCTAACACAGACAGTCTCAAAGGTATTACATGAAATCCAGAGTAAGCAAGATGGCTTTGACACTCAAACTTCTATCATGTCATCTGAAATTTTTCTCTAGTGTGGAGAATCTTTTTTTTTTTTTTTTTTTTTAATCTTAGTTCAAGACAAGGAGGATCTGTAAGGTCAGCTGAACTGCTTTTCTTCTGCCAGTAAAAAGAACTTGCTTTTTCTTCTGATGCTAGCAGGAAAAGATGCTTGCCCTGAAAAAGGAGTGTAACAATGAAAGCTGTAAGGGTAGCAAGAAAGCAAGCAGACATCTGTAGTTTTGGGGTTTTTTAAATTTTATTTTTTCACTGTGAGAGAGGAAAGTCTTTCTATTTTAATCTTATCTGTATTAGACAACTGGATCTGAAAATCAAATTCTGGCTTCTAGCAGCAACTTTGGGTAACGTACCACTTACTGAAGAGAATGATATTAAACTAATTCAATAAAGAGGGCCAGATACAAGTCTCACTAAAAATCAACATAGAGAAGTGGGATTAAACAGTAGCAGGAAGCATTCCCTTAGAGTCAGAGATATTTTCAGTGTCCAGAAATTTCTCTGAAATACAAAAAGGGAAAAAACTCATCTGAACTACTTCTCATTATGACACAGCTGTCCTTCATTCATTTACACTGCAACATTAGCCAACTGATGCACAACCCTCTTTCTTCTATCAGCATTATCACACTTATTTCTTCAAGCACAGAAATACAGCTGATTTATCCACATAATCAAATCAGCTCTAAAGAAACTGAGTCATTCCCTAGTAAGAGAAAGGAGGACTGCTAAGTGTTTAATACTTAAACAAGTGTAACCAATTAGTGCTTGTGTGAGCACCACTGAATTAAAATTGCAGAGATAACTGTGTCTGAACACTTGCATGTTCCATGAGTAGGGCATAAACTCACTTATGAGGTTTTAAGCTTACTATTCCATTGAAATTAAGAAGAAATAAAACCATAGCATTCAGAGCTATTGTTTCACGCTGTTTGCAAATTCTAGAGAGCATCATTGCAAACGTTTGCCAGTGATCATGATAGTCACATTTTTGGTAAATAAAATATTTCAGAGCAATGATAATCTCCTGAGAAAAATATCAGCTTGCCAAACCATTGTGACACAGCCAAACAAACTTGAGCTGTGATTGTGTAATCTCAATAATCGCTGTTGTTGAATTGCAGAATGGTTTTAGCTAGAATTATTTCAGCTATTACCAAATTAACATTATGCCTTTTATCAAGGGATTTCAGAAACCAAAAGAAACAGTAATCATCCTTCCATCTGTTTTTCTAAAGTTCTTCAGAGCTCAGTGACAAAATGCAGAAGAAATGCAGGACTTAAAACCTTGCTGCCACTCCTTCCACTCGCTGCACCTTGCTGGTCTATTTCAACTAAGGTTTGTTGATTGTTCCATATGAATGCTGTTCTTAGGCAGCTGAACAACAAGCATATCCCAGCATTATCCTCTCCGTAGGCAGGGCTTTCACTTAAGTCTTTCAAAACACTTGAAAATGACAGTTGCAATAGTTATTCCACTTGGAATCATTTTAGGGACAGATAGTGTTTAAATTGCATCCAGAAGTCCTGATTTGCTTCTTACATGTAAAAACAAACATTACAAACCCAAAAACCTTGTGCTGGCTACCCCTCCTGCTTTCTCTGCAGGCCTTGCTAAGCAAGTTGGCCAAAGATCTCTGTCTGTGGAGGGGCCGAGTTTTACTCGGGTTTTACCTCTCCTGCTTTCCTTGTCCTTAGCTTGTGACCTGGCACGGAGGCTTTGCCACCTCTCTGATGCGATTGCCAGGTGTTGTCTCCCACCTGTACATTACTCAGTGGGGAGGCAGTGGGGAACACTCTCACTTGGTAGGTATGTACACAGTAGGTGCAGTGTGTACATGCATGTATACAGTATCTATGTACAGTGTACAGTGTGTAACACAGTACAGGATGTACACATGTACATACTGTGATACCTACACATTATGTTGTGTATATCGTGTGCAGTGTGTACACAGTACAGTGTGCACACATACGTACAAACTGTGATATGTACACAGTATGTGTATTGTGTGCAGTGTACAATGTGTACACATGTGCACACTGTGATATGTACACAGCATGTACAGTGTGTACTATATGTGCAAACTGTGACACATGCACAGTATAGTGTGTACACAGTAGTGTGTACACCTATGTACATACTATGATAGGTACACAGTATGTATAGTGTGTAGACAGTATAGTGTGTACACATATGTACAGTGATACGTACACAGTAAGTACAGTGTGTAAACAGTACAGTGTGTACACATATGTACATACTGTGATACATACACAGTATGTACAGTGTGTAAACAGTACAGTATGTACACATATGTACATCCTGTGATACATACACAGTATGTATAGTGTGTACAGACTACAGCGTGTACACATATGTACATACTGTGACACATACACAGTATATACCGTGTACACATATGTACATACTGTGACACATACACAGTATATACCGTGTGTACACATATGTACATACTGTGACACATACACAGTATATACCGTGTGTACACATATGTACAAACAGTGACACATACACAGTATATACCGTGTGTACACATATGTACAAACAGTGACACATACACAGTATATACCGTGTGTAC
>JAWWTY010000077.1:41353362-41541593 GCA_035222235.1 Margarornis squamiger | reverse complement strand
CCCTGCCTGTCCCGCTCCCCTGCCTGTCCCGCTTCCCTGCCTGTCCCGCTCCCCTGCCTGCCCCGCTCCCCTGCCTGCCCCGTTCCCCTGCCTGCCCCGTTCCCCTGCCGGCCCCGCTTCCCCGCCTGCCGTGTTTCCCTGTCCCGCTTCCCTGCCGTGTTTCCCTGCCCCGCTGCAGTCCCCGCTCCCGGCCAGCTGTGCCCCGGCCCCCAGCTGTGCCCCGGCCAGCTGTGCCCCCCTGGGCGCCGTCCGGCCGCTGTCGCCGCGCACCTGCCCGCAGGTGTGTGCCCACGCAGCTCTCTGCCGCCTTTGCTTTGGCCTGTGCACACACCGCCCCCCACCCTCCCCTCCGCGCCGCGGAGGCCGCACATCTGTCTGCGCTGCTGGCCTGTGCTGCTGTGTGCCTGTGGAGCTTTACCCGGGCACACAGACACCCCATCTGCTCGTTCCGTCCCTTCTGTATGCTCACTTCGGTGCTGAGCCGACAGTAAGCTTGTCAGCCTCTCTGTGTCATCATTCTGTACTTGATACAAGTAGGAGATGAGAGCGCAGCTATAAATTACAAACATAAGCTGTTTTATAACTTCTTGCTTTTCTAGTACTGTATGCTTACCTCATTTCCAGCTATCCCCGTGAACTTTCTCTTTCCTTTCACTATCCCAATGCTTTCGCATCTACCAAAATAACTCCTCTGGCATAAGTTATCCTACCCCTGTTCCTAACATATATCTCTAATGCTTGTTTGGAACAACCTACTCACACCCTCGATATATGACTTCATTTAGCTATTAATCATTCTTCTGCCTGAAATTACATAGTTCCTCACTATATCTTTTGCCTGTGTGCGTTCAAATCGTTCCATACAAGTTACTAACCAGTGGTCTGTTCTTCAGTTCACATATTCTTTGCTCACGTATGCTTTTTCATACCTGGTCCTTCAGTGTACGGTCTATTTCACTTCAGCTTCCATTGTAAACCCATTCTTATACCCTTCCGTTGCCCCCAAATATAGTGTTTGCCCTCCTTTATCCCACTACTGAATAATACAGTCATCCTACCTCTGAGACTGTTCACTAAGCATAATTAATATGTCTGCTGCTCACTGATCTCCCAGTTTGTTCCACCATATTTTGGGAGTCTGGTCCAAACATTGCTCTATCAGAAGATATCTAGCCATGCTTTAGTCATATGTGTGCTTTATTGCCTCTGTCATATGTGTAAATAGACCTTGTATGCATTGTTTACATGAGTTTTCCTATTTCTCTGTGCTTTACATATCAGATGATGTATCTCATTTCTGGTTGCCTGGCCCTCAAAAACTCATTTCTTGCCTTCTCCATTTCCCTTGCATAAGAAAGCTTGTGCTATTTTGAGAAATTCGGCTTAAAATTCTTTAACTACTTGCACGAAAATCATGCTGTGCATTCATGACTTCGTAATTAAGGATGTTACTGTTTGCACATTGTCATGTTATGTGTCTGTTCTGCTATCTTTCAAAACTACCTGCATTCTCAGTCTTGTTCTCTTTTTAGTTCTTTTTCTAACTTAGGCCTTTGATATTTCATCTTATATTTTTTCCTGCTCTGCCAGCTCAATCTGACTAGAACTGGACTAACTTTTGTGAACTCCCTGTTATGCCTTTATTGCCATATATACACATCATTCTCTTTTCAAGTACAAACTCCAAAGGCTTCCCTTTCAAAGCACTGTGCAGTTTTGTCTGCTCTGTAACTCTGCTCTCTCCTTCTTTCCTCAGACTTAAAATAGGTCTTCAAAATAATCTCTACCCCCTCCGGCCCCCACCTTCTGCAACATTACCCATTTGAAATTAGAGTCCCCTTCTTGGTTCTGTGTTCTTCCTGACCTGTCCGCATTCATAAAATGCAAGTAATTTGTAAAGCTTCTTGTTGCTGGTTGATGGGTTTTCTAAGTAAGAGCCTGAAAATAGCCCTGCCTCAACCTGTTTTGTTTGTATGTTCAGTCAGCGCATTAGCGTGAACTGTATTAGCTGTCTGGTTTGATCACACAGAGTGCTGAGTGCTGCTGAGATGGTGCCAAGCACCCTCAGCTCAAGTTGCCTGTCAGGACTGCGGGATCATAACACTAGTTGATCTGGATATAGGGTTAGGAATAGTGGGCTGAATTTTCAAGAGGATTATTGCAAGTTTCTCGACATGGTTTATATGGCTGGACAGCTTTTAAAGGGTGTTTGGAACTTCGGAACAATGAGGCCATTTGATGTGAAATCTTTCAGAGTAAGCCCCCCAATTCACTGAGGACTTCCAAGAACAAAATCTTGTCTTTTTCCGTGAATTCAGGAGGAGCATTGACTTTGAGATGTTAGTGCTTTTATTCGTCTGTTTCTAACAATAATCAAAATTAGCATTTCTTCATCTTTTGAAGTTGAGCAAAGGAAATTGATAAACAAGAGAAACATCTTAAATATATTTTGGTTTCGAATGCTGTGGCAGTGAGAGGAAGAACTACAATATACCATCAAACCCCTATTATTAAATTATTAGTGACAGGTGTATACAAAGAATAAATATGAAGTTTATCTGCTTTGAAAACAATAGCATGACTCAACTTGTTATGCAACGCCCTCGCTTTGTTGCAATGTGGTAACTCTGTAAAAGCATGGTGAAAACAGAATAACAGTGGCTCAATTACTTTCTGGAAGATCTCAGCTGAAAAATATTCATGACCCTGTCCTAACTTTGAATGAGAAGATGAACTAAACAAGTGTTCTAATATTCATAGTGACAGTGATTGCTTGGTTAGCATGTCACCTGCTAGTGATTTCCAAATCTGTTTGCAGCCTCGGACCTTCTCTGTCTTAAGTTTTAGATGCAGACTTATGCCAGTGAGCCAAACAGCCTGGAGAAAGCCTTTTGCCAGTATTGAATCCACTTACACTCACTCCAGATGAAGCTGGACTGCTTATGCTTGTAACAGAACTAGGAATAGCAGGTACCAAGTGTGTGTATATATCTACAGAAAAAATCCCCAAACCACAATGCTGTGGGGTTTTTTCCCCCTCTGAGTTAAGTGAATAGCTTTCTTTGAAACAAAACTTTTAAGAGGTCTGCACTTACAAGCAAGTTGCTTCTAAGTGGCGTGTAGTCTCACAAAATAATGCCTTGGAGTAATAGGTAAAACTGTACGCTGCAACACCAGTGTTCACAATAATTTTTGTATTATCCCTCAAGCTTGCTTGTATTACAAAACTCCTTCTACAATTTTGAAGTGAGCTGTTTTGATTCATAAAAGAGGGATAGTTTGCTAGGTTTTTAATAGGCCTATGTCTGCTCCTTAATATGATAGTTCATGAGGATGTCACAGTGGTGTGTTAAAGCATGATATTACAGCATAAAGGGACACTCTCAACCCAGAAGTTTTGCTTGATTTTTTTTGCAGGTTACATCATCTAGGTTCTAAAGCAAACTGAGTGGGTAGGCTGCTGAAAGCAGGGTCCTGCTTACTTTTCTTTGTGAAAGACTAAGGGCCTTTCCTGTAGTGCAGGCTACCAACAGCAGGTTAAGTGCAGTGTGGTAAGCACATGTAGGAAAAGGTTAAAAGACATTTCCTTCTTCTTTTCTGATTTTGACATTTTTGCTGGAAGGGTTGTGTCAGTCATAGCTTCAGTGCTTAATGCCTTTTGTGTTACAGTTGTGAGCTCATCTGGAAGTATTTGTATGAGCAGGGTTTCAGACATTTATAGAATTGTTTTTAATGGTATCCTGCACTTGGATCTTCTCATTCCAGTGGCAGAAGAAAGGTGCTCATGACCCTACTTCCCATCTGTGCTGGGAAGTTTTCTGACAATTCTGAACTTTTATGGGAGAATCTGCACAACTGGCTCAACTGATAAATTATTAAAATGTCTTTTATATAGTGCTGTATTAAGATTGCTTGCTGAGGAAATTTTGATTCTTGTGTTTCATAACTTTTGAGTATTTACTTGCAATTCTGACACTCTTTCGGGATAGTTTTTTGGACATGATTTGCATTGACAGCCAGAGAGGAGAGGGCATGGGAGGAAAGGTGAGCGTCTGCATTTGCATTGGCTCTGAAAGATCCAGATGAGAGGCTAAGCAGCAGGAGAGAGGTCAGTGGAGAAGACAGATTTGTGAGTCAGTAAAGCTGTGTAAGTGAATGAGGTCGGTCTGGAATAAGGTTAAGAGGGTAAAAGGAGGATTTTAAGTGACAGCAAGAAAACACGGTGAGGAATGGCAGAGGAGGAAGGTGCTCTGAGTGTGTTGTAATTGAAAGCTCAGGATAATAGGAGACTACAGAACGAAGGGGAAGACAGGCATAAAAATGCATTCTCTAAAAAAAGATCCAAGAGCACCTACTGCCATCAAGAAAGTCCACTCATATGTTGAAGTGGGGGAAGAGGAGGATATGGCAATGAGGAAAATAAAGAATTGGGGTGGGTTAGTGCTCTAGCAGACTATTACAGAATTTCTTTTCTTGGTTGCATTTAGTAAGTGTCATACTCACCCTAAAGGCTTATTAATTATATCTCTGCCTTTCTGCAAGGGGGCTTTTGATGCAATGACTTTGTAGACCAATTTAGCTTCTTAACTATTTTTAAGACTACTTGCACTTCCTTGACATCTAAAGCATTTGTGGTGTAAGGATGTACAGGAAAGAGTCTGTTGTCAGAAGGGTTGTGCATTTTATAGGTTTTCCAAGAAGTGAAAGTGAGCCTAGGTAGACCAAAATGTTGAATACCAGCTCTTGAATTTTGATAGAGGTAACTGTTTGTCACCTTAGGTGACTATAATAAAGGAATGCAATGTAGAAGCTGCTCTAATGTCTGCAGTGAAACAACCTGTCTTCAGTGTGTATTCATACTCGGGTACAAGTGGGGTCTACGTACAGCATATTTGGAGCTAAGAGAAATTATCATGGGCCTTAGATAGTCTTTTGTCTGTGTTCTCACATGACTCCTTTGCAAAAAGAAAAATACCTACTTCCTATTTAAGTTGTGATCTAAATTGTGCATGATATACTACAGGATATAAACAAAAGTTAAGCAGGGTAGAGTGTGGGTGGGCAGTGGTGCAGCTTGGTGAGAGGTGCCTGTTACATGTGTGCTTTGCCCTTCTCCAGTTTGATGGAATTCTGGACATTCTGAAATGCAGGCCACTGGCATGGTAGCTGTGAGAAGGCTGACAGGGTTTAAGCAAGGTTGAGGTCATGCAATATCTGGAGGGCAGCAGAAGTACAGCAGTTGGTGTTTGAATAAAATGAAAGCAGTAGGAAGTTAAGTAACGTCTGAAGGGAAACAAGAGTAAATTTTCATTTCCTCAATTTTATTTAAGCTTTTCTTCACAAGTTCTTGCTGCAATGTGCAGTGTGTTGTTTGTAAAAGCTCTTCAAAGCTGTGGCAATGCCAAGTTCTATCAGATGGGATTTTACTGTGGAGGAGGCAGAGGGATGTAGGTCCTCTGTGGTACCAAACCCACGTGTTACACACATGATCTCTGTCACAAGATTGAGTAGTTTTAGAGGGACTTTCTCCTCCTCTGCACCTGCGTCTTTATATTATGTGTTCTTCCACACTTGGTATGTAGTTGCTAATATGTTTTTTTCTCTGGATTGTGTTTCCAAATAAAGGTACTTTATCTATCTCCACTAATGATGTCTTCAAAGTCTTTTGCAGGAATTTAGGCATCAGCTTTTAAATAAAAATATAAAAAGCTTTTATAAGAAAATAAATGAGTCCTCAGAAGAGATGGCAGGAAATAATGGAGGGCTTACTTCACTGGTTACTATTAGCAGTTAGTGGACCTTAAATTTTTCGTGGGGAAATGTGTATCTGTTAAGCAGTGTCTTGCAAGTTAGGGAGGAACAGTGTTTCTAAAATCTTGTTAGAACTAATTAATTCTCTACTCTGTGGTGTGATTGTGGCCTGACTTTAACCTGACAGTGGAGAAGACTGTGATGTTTTGGAGGACAGTAGGACACTGTCCTTGTTTGTAGCTTTGGAACCTGCATAGCAGTGAACAGTAAGAGGAGTAAGGAATATCTGTGTGACCACAGACACGGTTTCTTTGTCTTTCATGCTGAATGGTTTCTTGCATTGGGTGCTACCACAGGTGCGACAGTCCACAGATAAACTTCATTCTTGTGGGACATACTGAAAAGGCACTTGCCGTGAAAGAAAGAAGGGGGAAGAAATTATAAACATGTATAAAAAAGGCTATGTATGGTTAAAACAAAAAAAGGGAAAGAAAGGCAGCGCTGGGAGACAGAGGAGAAAATGTGGAGGGGGCTGCAATGATGCAAGGTATACAGCAGTGTGTACCTGTGTCTGAGGTTCAGCATGGGAAAGAGCAAAATTGTAGGTCCTCTCTACTTGCTGAATGCTCAACACAGTAACCTTTAATATCTCTAAAATAGCTGGAAAATGCTCATTGGTTATAGATTAATATTCATTAGGTACATTGTCAGGTTAATTTTGGTAAGTGATAGTCCTGTGTAGAGACTGTAAGGAAATTTGCTTCTGAATTTTTACATTAATTCTGATGTTGAATGTTCTGAATACAGAGTTCAAGATTCAGTAAGTACATGAGGAATGCATTGCTCTCACCTCTGCCCTAAAGTAGAGCAATATTCTGCAATAATCTATCATGGGTTTTCTGTTGGAATGGGGCTGATGTACATTACACTTCCTAGAAATATTATGCAGAGGTTTTCAAAACATTCTGGTTTAACGCTCCTGAAGTATTCCAAGAGTTTCACAACATGTAATTGCATGGAACATCTTGGCTTGAAACTCGTCTAAACAGAACTTTATGGGCAGGGTTATAATGTCATCAGGGAAAAAAAAAATTGCTGTCCTTTTTAACCTCTTCACAATGATTTCATCCGTTTGGGGTTTTTTTTGTCTCCTCATGAAAATGGTAAGCAGGCATTTGTTAAAGCATTGAGTTTTTTTGCTCCCACACCATATTCCTAATACTTGCTTCTGGGTCTTACCTGTTTAGTATGCTCCTCAAGGTCTTTCCCTGAGGATTGCAACATTTTTAGTCTGTTCATGCAATGAAAGTGAAACACAGAATATTTTTCTTCTCCTGGTGTCCGTCTGCAACTACCAGAGCATTTTGTCTTAGGAGCATCTCATTCAAATTGTTGTGGTTGCTATATCTGGTTTGTATATCAGAAGCTTTGTCCCTGGATATAGAGCCTTCACAACAACAGTTACTGTACATGGGCTCTGTATGCCCAAGTGATTCTGACTATATTCAGTGTTCTCAGAAGAAGCGTTAAAGAACATGCTGCACTTTAGGGACAGCAATGAAGCACTACCAGGACTCCTAAAATTGGTTATGCTCTTAAGGTTCTCAGGAAACCGTATCCTGAACCTGGTTGTAGACACACCCCTGCCTGGATAAATGCAGGCTTGATGTCGTGATTATATGTTGCTGTCTGTCAGTGGCAGCTCTGACTTGAAAGCCATCCTCCACCTTGACTCACTAGGACCTTTTACCACCTTGTTAGCTCATAGGTCTGCTGGTTAACTTTGTGGCTTCTCTGTAGCTGGGTCTCCATAATTATCTGGCTTAAAATATAGTGTCTTTTAAATCTGAATCATATCAGAAATCTGACAGAGAGAGAATCCACCAAACAGTTGAACTGACAAAATAGAGGGAATAGTGTTGTATGTAATAGGATCTGGTAGTGAGGATGGTTTCTCAGAAGTGAACTAACACATGGACTTCTCTGTGTGTTTTATCTTTCTCATTCTCAAAAGTAGCTTTCCTTGAATTACCAAACCAATACTGAATATTAATGCTAGTCAACTACTTCTGTCAGAGGTTTAATTCTAATGTATTTTTATTTGCTGCATCTTGCTCTCAGCTTCGCACAGAGCATGCTGCTTTCACATGATAAATACATTCTTCTAATTTTCTAAACTTCCCAAATTTGATTAGGAAATTTGAGTCTTCTTTGTGCCATTTTCAATTAAATGTGTTTTGCTTTATAGTTTTTCCTTCCTTCTATAATTAATAAAATCTCTATTGTTACATATCCCTTGAAAAGAAGGTGCATTTATCTTAGTCATTAAGAATGTGGTTTATTTACTTATTTATATTTACTTCTTTGCATTAAAACATTCTGTACTCTTGTAGCAAGGTTACTGGTTTAAATGGATACCAAGCTTGAATGTGTAGTTCTCATGGATTTTAAGCCATTACAGTTGTTGAAATGCTGAAGAGACTGCTGGCTTGTCCAAAACTGTATTGGAGACCCTGAACATATTTATAAAGTTTAATCCATAGTGATTAAGTAACATCCCATTTTTAGTGGTACTACCTTATGTGTTTTAAATTCCTTATTGCTATTAGTTTTAGCTAACAGAAAAATGTTATCAAATTTGATTCAGAGATATGCGGTTCCAATATATAATAATTTTAAAACTTTCTTGAGATACTTGCTGCTTCTTTATCTCCTCAAGTTCAATTTACTGGAGCTATAGAAACGTGTTTTCTTGGTTTTTCACTCACTAGTTTGAAATAGACTTACTGCATTTTTCTCCAAACTATTATTTTTACCAGTGATTTGTTAAACAACCCATAGTCAAGAGAAATTTTATTCCCATGGGAATAAATAGAGAACAAGATGGAACTTGGATGTAGTGATTACTGGAAAGAAAAATATTTATCTTTACCGAGGTATTAGTGGGTTTTTTTGTTTTTCTTTTTTGCCATAGTAGTGTTGCTGGTAACTGTTAACAAAAAAACATTAATTCCTGCCATAATCAGTCATGTAAACAGTGTGCAGTATTCTGGTGCTGCAGGCCATTAGTGAGATGGGAAAGGAAAAGTTTATGGTAACTTTATCTTGGATAGAAATGAGCCAGATGTAAACCTGACATTTTGATATAGAAAGTCCTGTTTGGTTGTGTCATCCTTGACTGTTTCTTTTGGTTTGTGTTGTTTTAGGTTATTACCAAATACAGAATTTGCTGGGAAAACTTGGTGTTGTTGATGGTGGAAGAAACCTCATCTTACTTTACCTCTTAAGCTTTGTATAGACTACTGCTGAGGAAAATGCAGAAAGCATTCAGTAAACAGACTTATTTCTACTGTTCCTCTTTAAAAAAAACACAGAGAAAGAAAAAAAATAAAAGAAGATAATGGGAAGAGTAAAAGGGTATCTCTAGCTCACTTAAGCACCCATCCTGTGTTGACTGTGGAGTGTTCCTGGAGCATTATAGTAAAACAGTTTTATTTTTACCATTGGCACTTTGTCGTAAATTTGATATGTTAACCTCTTACTCAGTTATGAATACCTGATGCTCCTTTTCATGCCTCCTTTTTTTTTTGCCCATTCTTAGTATTTCTATAACAATTGAGAGGGCTGAGTGAGTCACAAAGCAACATGGTTAAGTGTTTTTCTGATGAGGTTTATGTGAGACCTGAGAAGAGCGTGCCTTATGTTGCTTATATTTAGATTTCAATATGTTGGCAATTTTGAATTCCTTTGCTAGCAAGTACTTCAAAAGTACTTTGTGCAGAAACAAGAGGGGAGAATCTGAGCTGTCTTTCCATTATCTAACCCTCGGTCTTTCTGTTACAGTGTAAGATTCTCTTCATTCAGAGTTAGCTCAAATTGATGGGTGCTTATTGCTGCCTTGCCAGCTGGATGACCCTGAAAATCCCAATGCCATTCCTCTTGGTTCTGGGCAGAAACAGTGGCAAACCAATTTGTTTTTCTTTCCTTATTTATAAATAGCTGAATTTAATTCTGAGAGTCAGGAGAGGAGAGGGTTAGGGTTTTTGAGAGATCAACTGATTCTAATAAGATTTAAGGGTAAAGGTTAAAACTTGAAGTGGTTTACCAGTGAGTTCACTCAGTGTTTAAGCTTTTTAAGTTTTTGAGCTTGTTCCCTAGATAAAGTCTTGGTAGTTTGCAATATTGGCTGTAAAAGTTCAACTGAAAATATTAAATACACTCATTTTCTGAGAGCAAGACTGAAACAGATACACAGCTCTGTTGCTCATGAATTCAGTAAGTTACCATGCAACTGTTGTACACCCTGAGCTCTGGCATCCCTACTGATGAAATTTTTAAGTCCAAGTAATTTTTCATGACAGGAAAATCTTTCTCCATACTTCTATCATTCTAGTGCATGGGTTTTGGTCTATACTGGGCGTTCTGATTATCATACTAACTTCAAAATTCTTAGTTAAAAGCTGATTTTAGACTCAGCACTGTAGAAGGGTCTCTGCGTGTCCTGTCTCGGTGGGTCAGTGATTTTTGACAAATCATGGTGTAGCAAATGGTATTGCTTTCATTTACTCTGATTTAGTGGAGTTCTATTGCTTTTTTGCAACCTGTTTGCAAAACCCAGGTTTTTTGGTTTGCTGTTTTGCCATACAGGCTTTCCACAGATTATGACAACTAGCTCTGCAACGGTGGTGTATGTGGGAAGGTGCCTCCATCAAATGGTTTCAAGCTATACATCTTGTAAGCCGTGTATTCATATAACTCTAATATAAGTAAATTGTAAGTTTGATAAGTGAGAGAATGAGCTTCATTTCTGTACATTTATACCTCCTTTGTAGAGTTATAAGCAAATTCTGATGAACATCTTGATATGGTAGAGCTTCCATTTTTTAAATTCACATTACAAGCCAGAAATCAGATAGACTGCTCAGCTGTTTGAGTACATACCTCAGTGTTGAAATAGATGTTTTCAGTTCTTCAACATTATCTAAGCTTTCGAGAGCTTTTTGTGGAGTGTGTCAAATTTGTACCTGGCTACAGATCCATCAGTTGTCTTGGATGTGCTCAGTTCTCACCAAGCTGAATAGGGTTAATGTAGCTGACAGAATGGTAGTACCCCAGTTACCTATTTGCCACATTCTTCATGGTGGTTGACCTAATTAGTGGAGGTGGATGGGTGGGTCAGGTTCACTATGCCTCTGCCTCTACTTGATTCTCAGTTCTTTTGAAAGTTACCCTCGGGCAAGTCAAGCTGTGCTGTGACAGGGAGTTCTTGATTCAAATTAACAAATTAACATTCAAGCAGCTAAGGAAATGCAGCATTATCCTTAGCTACATTTAGCACAACATTGAATTATTCTTTACTCATTAGATGTCTGAATATAGTAATAATTATTTATTTTTAATTTTTTCCCCTTATTAATTTTTATCCTTTTTTATACTTGCAGTGAGGGTCACAGATCACTTGGTCCAGCCAGCTGATGTGTTAGGTCCTGCCTGGTGGTTTGGCCCCTCCACACAGTAGTTACAGCTCCACGTTGTCTGATGTCTGTGCCTGTGTCCCTTTTTGTTTGCATTATTTATTACAGTATTTGGTCATCAGCATGGGCTACTGATGCTCTGCACTAATCTTCTAGTCTCACATTAATCACCTTGACTTTCTCTGTATCTAAGGTCATTCAGCGGGTGTCTCTGGGGCTTTCCCTTACCTTCTGGTCTCCTTCCTGAGGTGTGTTAGGAGGACTGTGGAGCTCTCTTGGCTGAGAGAGACTTCTTTGAATGCCTGGCAGGCCAGCAGCCCCCATCTGCCAGCCTCTGATTCTTCCAGCCTCTGGTACTCCAGGCTTTTTCAGGTGGCTGTGAAGAGTGTAACTGAACCCCAAATAGAGGATGGAGGAAGCATCCTATGCAGTGCTTTTTCCTACTGGCTATTGCTTATTTTAACATGGATATGCACGCTGGTTTATGTTACTATGTGGCCACAAATATACAGGTTAAATTCCACTAGCTATTTACCTTGCTAATTTGTTGTGTAACACACATAAGTACAGTCGGTATAAAAAATGATAAAAATTTGGGCTGTCAGTTGCCAGATTTATTTCACACTTTTTGATATAGCAAGCAGCTAAGCCCAGTAGAAGATTGTGCTGTTGACTTTGCTTTTTGTGGAAAGACAGATGGGAACAGAGTGTCAGGGAAGTGGTGGGTGATGAGAGCAGAGTGGGGTCTGTCTCTTCTGGCAGTGGGTAGCTCACTTACAATGTGGAACTGCTTCTGCAGTCTTTAGTTTTCTTTCGTAACTCATCTCCATTGCTGGTGAGCACGCTGCCTTGAAAGGTCATTGCTTCTTTTTTAACATTATATAGCACTTATAGCTTTATATAACAGAAATAAATGTGATAGACCATGTAAGCAATTGATATTCTTATGTGCATTTAGAAGTCACATTTAGCACAGATGTACAAAAGAAATGATGCTATAGTCTTCCAAAGCTATCAGAAGAATGATTTAAATAGATTATGTGGTTGCTTTTTCTCCATGTGTGGAAAACATCCAGCAATGTGGTAAATAATTTTTGGAAGGAGAGAAACAAAGGATTAAGTCTTGAAGATAGGTGACTAAATATTTTCCTTCTAAAATAATGTTTTTAGAAAGTGCCTGCTTTTTTTTTTAAGAAAGCTTTCATCACTTGGGCTTTTTTTAGTTCAGCAGGTACAAAATGACAGTTGCAGAATACTTTGAATTTTAAATGTTTCACCTTGCTGTCTGTATTTGTGAAACTATACGTGTATTCAGTGTCTCTTCTGAATGAAAATATTAGTATTTGTAAACAGTACTTCTAACTAACAAAAGAAAGGGTAGGCATCTGTGTTACAGTTTTCCCACTCTGATACAATTTTCTAAATAATTTTCCTGAGTATCCAGATGCCCCCCTAAGAATGAGAAATACAATTCTGGGACTGTGAAATGTACATGCCATTTATATTTCTTTGTGGACGCTTTTCTGCACTATTTTCATGTTGACATGTTGCAGCGTTACATTTCTGTATATATATAAATACAATCTTCAAAGTATTTTCTTCACTGAATCAGTGGTGTTGCTGAGAGGAAGCAGTTTAGATAGTTTTGGCTTGGGGGAAATAGCGACTGGGTTTTTTACTTCAGACCTAGGAGTTAAGAATGAAAACATGTAGTGGAGCACATAACTAACTGAAAGTTTCACTCAGAAAAGTGGTGATCTAGCTGTTGTTTAATAATTTACCAGAGTAATTCATAGCATTGGACACAAGTAGTGTTATTGTTAAACTCAGATTTCATGGTTACTTGCAGGTGAAATTACTTTTGACTTGTCCCAACTTTAACCTCTTAAAAATCTTACTTTTAAATAAGTGTTTAGTTTTTTGTGGAAGCAAAACACTTGGTTGTTCATTCCTGTAAGGTGCTAAGTTCCTTAATTTCTTAGATTGCATGAGGACGTGGCACGGAAGGACATGCAATCATCCCTTCCCAGTCCCTCAATTATAGTAAGAATTCCCATGGTCTGGTGGCTCAGGAAGGTTATTTACAGGCCAGCCAGTCATAAGAGCAGAGGAGTAAATAATACTGAATAGCAGTGGGCATAGGTGATTGGTTGATTCATCCTTTTTGGTCAGGTATGGTTTGGGGTTGTTTCCCTTGATGTCCCCTAATGCATTTCTATGAATCTGAACAGTGCTGCTTGCAGTTGCATTGTGCACCCCAGAAAACCTTCTGTGTGGTGTCATAAACTTGAGTAGCTATGCAGCTAGGGTAGGTCAGCCCCTTAAAATGTGGGGAAAAGATGATTTGGATAAAGAATAAGGGGGGGACAGATCTTTAATTTATTATCAAAGTGTTGTGCACACTCTGAAAAACTGGACATTAGTAACCTAATAGTCTTTTAACATTAGTTGTATAACTAGTACTCACAGTGTTCAGTCCTGAAAATTCTGTAACTGAGTGGAAAGCAGTTCAGTGTAGGAAAAGAGTGCTAGAGGAAGCTGATTGTGAATTTGGTGACTTATCATCTTTGCCATGAGGAATGGTCTGGGGTCCTGCAGTAGCAGCCTTTGCACTGATAGTGTGAGCCACTTCAAAACCAGATGTGAGGTGGAAAAAGACTATTCCATCATGAAAACAAGGGATAAATTAGCACCCAGGAAAAGCTGTACCAAATTGCTGTGTCCTTTGCAGCACTGTCAGTGAGGCAGTGCTGCTAGCTGAGTCATTCCCTCTGCTCTCATGGTCAAGCTAGCACTACCAAGATAGTAACTGGCAGCTGGAAAAGCAGCTTCTGTTGGGGGAATTGCAGGTTTCTTTTCCTCTGGGACTTTGTTTCTAAGTTTGTAATTAAGGTCCTAGGTTTGTGCTTTGCTAGGAGAAACCTGCTTATTTTTCACTTTTTAAATTTAGTATATTAATCAGTTCACGTTAGGCTGGCAAGCGCACAGTTTATTGCTTTTTTGGAAGTAATAGGTTCATGCAAGGTAATGTGTGTGCAGGCAAAGTTCCAAAGAAACCTAAGAGGAGGCTGGAAACTCTGGTGATTATGTTATGCATCCTGCCAGTCTTGTCAGGTTGGCATGAGGGCTGATGTCTCCAGATCCATACGCTCTGATAAGAGCACCCAGTGGAAAAACTGCACACTGGAGAACGCCCCTGATTGTGATGCCACTTTATGGAAGTCAGGAGAAAGTGAATTCCCTTCCCACTGCACACTCTGGTTCTTCATAGCATGTGGTTATCATGGGTTCTCTTATGAAGAGCAGCAAAAGAAATGTCTTCAGAGCATCAAATGGTGCCAAAAATTACCATGTTGCTCAAGACATTTTTATTTTGTATTGCTGTTGTAGGTTAGGATGGTTATTCAGCTGGCTTCCTGCCTGGTGTCCTACATCACTGCTACACCTTAAAGAAGCTGAGGACAAAATGCTAAAATGTAAGTCTGTGGTTTTCAATAAGTTTCATAGATAGAACTAGATTTTCTATAAATGTACATAAAATCAAAGAAGTTTTTCAATATGGTTTTTACACTGTGATGAAATAAGCAGGTTTAAAATTACATTTTCATTGTTCCCTTATGAAGGTATTTGATTAGAAGCTCTCTCCTTTGAAAGGGAGCTCCTGTTGAAAACAGTGGTTTCCCTAGAGGGTACATCATGTTTTATCAGGCATGTCTAGCAACATCATTTTTTCCCACTTTTTCTTCAGGTATTGCAAGCATATACAATAAACGATACGTGTATATATCAAATGGAAATAAAATATGGACACTGACATTCTCTCCAGATGTTTCAAATAAAACTCCACTTGTTCTCCTGCATGGGTTTGGAGGAGGTGTTGGACTGTGGGCTCTCAACTTTGAAGATCTCTGTGAGAACAGGACCGTTCATGCTTTCGACCTCCTGGGATTTGGACGTAGCAGTAGACCACACTTTGACACTGATGCTCGGGAAGCAGAAAATCAGTTTGTGGAATCCATAGAAGAATGGAGAAAGGAGGTGGGGTTAGAAAAAATGATTTTACTTGGACACAACCTAGGTGGATTCCTGGCTGCTGCTTACTCATTAAAATACCCATCAAGGTATGTGAAAATAAAATAACAAAGGAATTCCTTTTCTGTATTTGGCTAGCGATTTTAACACAGATTTGACTTTTTCAGCTCTTTATAGATTATGTAAACAAGTGTGTTGATGTAAAGAAACTTGATACAGAATTCTAAGTATTAAAAAAATCCAAAAACTATTTGTATGGTTTGTTGCCAGGTGAATAGAAATAGGTAGATCTGGGAAATACGATTTTCTGTGTACTTGGCTGTACCTTTTTGCTTTTGTTCAGTACTTCCTTGCCATGTTAGAAGGTGAAATGGCAATGAATATATTTATGGGTGGATGTTTTGTGACATCTCTGATTAAACATTATTTTGTGAAGGGAAAATAGGCCTGTTTCTGCCAAGCTTCCCACTGTTATGGATAACATTGGAACTTCTAAATGTAATTCCCCTAGGTAATTTATGCCTATATGCTAGCAGTCAGCCTGGTGCCAGCATGATGATAAAAATTATTTTAGTGACTGTTTGATTTAAATTGTCTGTATGCCACTTCGTATTTCTTTGCAAAAGAACCCAGCTGCAGCAGTTCTGTAATTGTATTTCATCAGCATTTTCTGCACCACGTCATGGCCAACAGTTAATACATTTTTTCCCCCTCAAAGTAGTAATTTGTCTCTTTTATCTAGTCTGGTTATATGTCCCCTGGTGAGCTAGGATCCCACCAGCTGAGGTAATTCTGTATTAAGAAAGGACAATGCTTTTGTTGGGATGCATATAGCGGACTCCTGTGAAAAACCGTGAACTTAAGCTTAGCTTTCCATATATCATATGGCAGATTCTATATTATACAAAACGAATTTTATGTTTTTGTATTCATGCCAAGTTTTATAATTTCTTTGTTCCTCTTTTGGATATTTTTGATATAGTTTCATGCATCATTTTTTTCCTAAAACACTTTGTCTTTCTAAGTGGACAATGGTTAACACAGGTGACTGCAAATGATGTGTGAAATAGGTGTCTAAATCCAGAATCGCAATGAAGAAATGCAGTCTTCTTCTTTAGGGATGTAAACCTATGCTGTCCTTTTGGGCATAAAACAACTTTTAGCTACCTGTAGTTAGTTCATCGTAGGGATGACATACAAGTTCCTTTCCTCTTTTTTCAAAGAATCTGTAAGTGACACTGTCTTGTCTCTGTGGGATGGAATATTGTTTCTGCCCTCTGCTGACTTATGTTGAAATGTTTTGTTTTCATGTCTCACTGTGCTTAAGTTGGGGTTAATTATTTGGGTGTGTTTCAGTTTGTGCTCTCACATTACTAATGTTTCTCTGAAGTAAACTAACATAATCAAATCGGCATATTGACTGGTTGGATCTTAAGTCAGCATTGAATCAAGTGATAAATATAGCACAGCTTCCTGCCAGGTTATCTAACAATGAATTAGAGGCTTAAGGGATTCTGGATACATATTGTTAGGAAAGTAGATCTGTTTCTCCAAGCATAGATGATGCGTTAATTTGCTACACTGTACCAGAGTTGTTCATGGAAAAGCTGAGGTTATTAATCCAAAAAGTCCCATTTAGGATATTCCTAAGTGGAGGTGAGCCATGATTTTCAAATAGTGCAACTTCTGGACTATTACTTTTAGAGAGATTCTCATGGTCAACTTCCCATTAACCTGGGTTGTGTTTTAGGCTTGATTACCAAAAGGAGAAATGCCATATAGGAAGGAAATGATTAAGAAAGGAAACTTGAAAAAAGCTGAATCTCTTTTTATTCATGTGTTTGCTGTGCTATATTTAATGCAATTGTTTGTGCACAGAACGTGTGGCTGTCCAGAATGGCTCCTCACTGTTTGCACTCCTTTGGCTCTAATCTTTCCTGCTTGGTTTGTACCCTCTCCTCTCTTACTGCTGTTTTTTGCTGCAGGGGGCAAATACACTCATAGCTGAGCCAACAGCCAAGAAGCATCTTTGTGAGGTTAATCCTTTCCAACCCTTCATTCCAAGCACAGGTTTCTGGTTTCCCAACTGATTATAGTCCAGAAATAGCCTTTGGAATCACTTTTGACATCGTTTTAGGCCCTAAGAACTTTTCCATGTTAATATCTAATCTCATGGCTTTGAAAGAGAAGGAAGTCATGAAGAAGAAAGTAGCATTTGTAGAACCATAGACTCATTTAGGTTAGAAAAGACCTTTAAGATCATCTGCTCCCACCGTTCACCCAGCACTGCCAAGTCCACCACTAAACTGTGTCCCTAAGCACCACATCCACACATCTTTTTTAAATACCTCCAGAGATGAGGACTCAACCACTTCCTTGGGAATAATATCATAGAATGATTTGGGTTGAAAGGGACTTCATCATCTATTTCCAAGCCCCCTACCATGGGGACACCTCCCACTAGACCAGGTTGAGCAAGGCAGCCTGTTCCAATATTTGGCAGCCCTTTCAGCAAAGAAATTTTTCGTGATACGTAATCTAAACTTCCCCCGACACAACCTGAGACCATTCCCTCATGTCCTGGTGCTTGCTAATTGGTACAAGAGACCAACCCTCACCTTGCTACAGTCTCCTGGCAGGTAGTTGTAGAGAGCAATAATGATGAAGCTTCCATGGAAAACCACTGTAAATGTGCAAAACTATAGTTTTTCAGAATTTTTTTTTTTCCAGAAATCATCAGTGTCTAGGACAGTTAGAGTAAGTGTTACAGGACTAAAAAGAAACGGATGATTCTAATCTACCAAGTTGAAATAGAATTTTTGCTTGAGGGGGCCCCACAGTGTGAAGTGACCATAGTTGCATGTGCTGGAAACTCCTGCTGTGCTGCCTGTACTGATATTCCTTTGAGTAATAATTTTACAAATTGTCTCTCTGACGTTTCTTTCATAACATAAAACCAGTAAATTTACAAAACATCTGCTAGTTTTGCCCTGCCTCTATCAGTTCAGATTTTACTTTGGTAAGATGATTTTTCAGTTAAATTGTGTCACTTCTTAGAAAAGAGATTTTAGACTTCTAGCAATTTCACTTAAATGAAACAGATGCAACTATCCTCTTTTCCCTCAAATTAAACTGCTCGTGCAAATAATATAGACTGAGTGTGTAGATTAGGCTATTTTTAAAAAGAGAAACAAGACCATCCTTTTCCTCAAATGTGTGTGACAGTGAGTATCTATTGAATACTGAATATCTCTTTGTGACACGTGCTTCCAGGTTTCTGGTGTTCGTACATATCATTAGGTGCAATTCACACTCTCTCTAATTAGTAATTGAAAACAAAACCATTAATGAATCAGAAACTGGGTAATAAGCCACTGTGATAGAAGTGACTCAAGCAGGTTGTATGTATGCATCTGTAAAACAGATGGCATGTTTTCATTGCACTCAGTTGAAGAAAAGCTACTGTACTCTAAACCTCTGAACCTTTTTTGCCAACAGGGTCAAGCATCTTATCTTAGTGGAGCCATGGGGTTTTCCAGAGAGGCCTGACAATGCTGAACACGAAAGACCAATTCCGATCTGGATCAAAGCACTGGGAGCTATATTGAGTCCATTTAATCCGTTAGCTGGGCTAAGAATAGCAGGACCCTTTGGTGAGTTTTGATACTCTTAAATACCACTTCTATTTTGGTTAAACATAAACATGGGGCAGATAGCACATTATGATAAGCTTTTCTGCAGTCTGTATCACCGACAGAGGAAAGAGTTGGAGGAGAAAGATGGGAGTGGCTGAGGAAAGGTTAAACTCTTTAGGACAAGAGGGCAAGCTCCTGCTATTAGAGATACTAGTACAGTAGTGTACAGCAAGCTACGGTATATGATTGTAGGCTACAGTTACAGTGAGCCAGATTATGTGACATCTCTTGGGGAACCCTGACAGAGAGGCATGAATGTGAAAAGTCTTTTTTCTGGTTGCCTCTGGTCACAGTCTGTTTAGTTTCCCTTCTCACTGCAGTTTGACGGGCAAACAGAATTTCTAAATTCTGTTAACGTTAGAAGACAGTCTCTCAAACTGATTTGTCTTTGTCCTGAGCTTAGAGAAGTTAAATTGAAACTGGGTTCTTCTTATTAGTCCATTGTTTTATTACTCTAGCAAATCACGTGGATCTCATTGTGTCCTGCATTACTGTGGCAGTCTATCCTTCATATTTCTTTTTCTTCAACAGCACTGATGAGATGTTAAATAAACTCTGTATAGGCTAATACTAGGACTAGGTAGGAATGACTGAAAATACTATGATATTAATTCATCTGAGGAGTGGGAAAAAGGGCGTAATAAAGTCTTAAAGTCATCACATGTATTCCTTCCAGAGGAGAAAGAGTTTATCTGTCTGTTACTCTCTGTACTACAGAAGCATCTGCTGGAGAGCTTGGAAAAAGATATCCTTCAGGCCACTCACAAGTTATAATTTAACTCACCTCTTCATGGTTTTTAGTATACAGTCTGAAGATAAACTAGTGAGATTTCTAGTCTTTGTTTACATCTAAGCCACATCTGTTTTGTAAATCTGTTTCTTTAGAATATATATTTTAATGTGCTGATCTGTTTGTTTCTTTTCAAGAGTGTGACAAAATTAGCTTTTCAGAAAAGCAACATGTTTTGTACAAACATTTTTTTTTTTTAAAGTAAAATGCTAATTTGGTTAACAAAGCAACCTGAAGCATATTGAGTGATAAGCACTGATTTAATAACAAGTGCTTGTAGAAGAGTTCAAAGCTGAAATTGTCTCCCTTAGCAATAAGTGCACTCAAAACGATGCTGCAGAAACAGACTCTGTCCTGGCGAGGTGTCCCCAAACCTAGGCTTGCTCATGAGTTGCTGTGAAGGGTGGTTCTTTTAAAAATTTTTCATCTATTTCTCACTGCACGTGTTAAAAAAGTTTTCTGTCATCACCTTAATGTACAGTTTTGACAGGCGAAGCGTAGTTCTTGGAGAAGGGTAAGTTTAAACACTGTGCTGTGAGGTAGACATCAGACCCAACCTTGTGAAGGTACTGAACCAAACCCAGGGTTCCTCCTACATGCAAATGTGCATGAGCTGCTGGGCAAGCATAGTTGTTTGAATCTCACTATAAAGCCAGTTGTTCCTGTTCAAAGGTATGAGTTAAGAACTTCAATGTGAGCCAAGTTCATTGGCATATCATAGTGGTATCACATGGGCCAACAGACCCCCAGACAAATACTTAAAACTGTGAGAGACAGAATCCAGAGATATTTTTTAATTTGAGTGGTTTCCAGGTAGTCGATTTGCATGTTTTCCTTCACTTAACAGGAGGCTCACAGTACAGGGGGCTTGGTGCTTAGGTTGGATTGGTGAATTCCATTCCTAGGGCTGGACACATAAAAATTCCTCAGGACATCAGAAACATCACTGTGACCACATCCTTTTTTGTGGAACTTGGTGTTTTCAGTGTTAGTATTTCTTGTAGCACTTTCATAGACACTGTGGAAAATCAGCCAGACAATTCAGAGTGTCTTTAATAAACATTGCAAGCATGAATCAGTGTGATTTGATTCCAAAATTTGTTCCGAGGTGCTTTGAATCCTTGTTTCATTCTCCCCTGTAAATTCCCAGGGAGGAACTGTTTTGCAGTTGGATCCACTGACAAATCACTTCTTATCAAAATAGAAAGTGAATTCTAATATTTGGTAACACTTCATGCCATGGCCTCTATGCTGATAGCCTGGGAAGACACGGAATTAGACTCTTTTTTCCAGGTACTCTTATTCCAAACCAGCGGTATCATTTGTGTTCAGAAAACCCAAACACACAGAAAAAGAAGTCCAGCAATCAAACTCTCTGCAGGGAAAATAGAGCAGAGAGAATTGCAGGACTTTTACAAAATCTTCATTGTTTCAGGAGTTAAAACAATGTTTCATAAGGGAATTATTTTCTCTTGCACTGTATTAGTTTTCAAAATCTTTTTAAAGCATGCATAAAGGCATGTTGCCATAGTCTAATCTTAAGATTACAAAAGCATAGATCACTGTGACATGGTCTAAATAAATAGTCCCAGGCCTTTGTCCAGGAGTGGGTGGGAAGAAGTGGCATCATTGTAATTGCACAGAATAACAACAGTATGAAGTTCCTACCATCTGGAAAAAGAAAACATGATCATGAATGGTAACACATTGTTGTGGACAATGGCTCAGTGTCCAGGTGGAGACCAGTGATGAGTGGTGTTCCTCAGGGATCAGTACTGGTATCAGCACTGTTTAGAGTCTTTGTCAGCAACACAGACAGTGGGATTGAGTGCACCCTTGCAAGTTTGACAATGACACCAAGCTGTACAGTGCAGTTGACGTGCTACAGGGAAGGGATGCCATCCAGAGGGACCTGGAAAGGCTTGAGGGATGGGCCTATGCCAACCTCATGGAATTCAGCAAGGCCAGGCACAAGCTCCTGCACCTGGGTTGTGGCAATCTCAAGTACCAGTACAGGCTGGACAGAGAACAGATTGAGAGCAGCCCTGAGGAGGAAGACCTGATGGGTGTTAGTTGATGAGAAGCTCAAAATGGCCCAGTAATGTGTACTCATAGGCCAGAAAGCCAAACACATCATGGGCTGCATCAAAAGCAGCATGGCCAGTGGGTCAAGAAAGGTGATTCTCCCACTCTGCTCTGCTCTTGTGAGACCCCACCTGGAGTACTGCAGCCAGCTCTGGGGCCCTCAGCATAAGAAGGACATGGACCACAAATCTAGAGGAGGGACATGAAGATGATTAGAGGGCTAGAGCACCTCTTGTATTATGACAGGCTGAGAGAGCTGGGGTTGTTCACCCTGGAGAACAGAAGGCTTTGGAGTGACCTTCTAGGAATATTCCAGTACCTAAAGGGAGCCTACACAAGAGCTGAAGAGGGACTTGCCAAGAGCATTTGGTGATAGGACAAGGGGTAACAGCTTAAAACTGAAAGAGGTAGGTTTAGATCAGATTTTAGGTTTGAATAATATGCTTAGACTAAATTAGCCTTGTGGTGAGGCTCTCATCCCAAAGATCCATCTGGTCAACTAGAAGAGGCTTCTTCCTTTAAGAAGGGTTTCAGAAAAGAAGCTTAAGTTTAGAAGACCTGAACTGGTCCCTGAAAGGACCCACTTCTCTACTTTGGCTTTTAAGACAGCACAAGGACAATAGTTTTCCACATTAAATCTTTTAATTTATACCAGTACTTGTGTCTTATGTCAAGATTTCCACACCTATTCTTCATCATAGACTTCTGTCTTTTCAACTAAACAGTAGTTCAGTCAGAAGCAGTGTGTTCTGTAAAAGAGAAGACAGACTTAAGAAAGCAGAACAGCCCAGCTTTTTCAACAGTGCCTTCTGGTTCTGAAAGGTGTGATGGATTTGGCCCATTTTGTCTTCTAAAACTCACAAATTGAGTCTCAGACATTTCTTTTAAGAGCTAATTTTCAGCAACACCCCTTTGTAGGTTTCTTCTATTTCTGTGATGACCCTTCTCAAACACTCCCCATATGTATTCAGCAGGGTGTGCAGCATAAAATCTTTAAGAGTATTTACATTTCCTTCCTGTTTGGTGTGATGCCATTGTGTTTTCCTAAGACACGCAAGTGGTAAAGTGAAGTACTGGTTTAGAAGTCATCAAGCGAGTTTCAAGGGGACATGTTTTGAGGGTTGCAATGAAAAGCATTAGGCAATCTGATAAAGTCATCTGTACTTATTCCTCCTCTAATAGTGTTTTCTGTTTTAACAGGATTAAGCCTTGTTCAGCGTTTAAGACCAGATTTCAAGCGGAAATATTCATCGATGTTTGATGACAACACTGTGGCTGAATATATCTATCACTGCAATGTACAGTCACCCAGGTGAGAGTGAGTTTCCCAGTGTGTGTTCTGAAGTCTGTCATTCATTTACTGAGTGCCTGCTACTCCCTCCAATGGCCATGGCAGCAGTGTGCATGCTATTTTAATTTTAATTGTAGCATTTATTATATTGAACAAAAAGATAGCATTGTGCTTTTTCTGAATTCCAGAAACTATCCTGGATAAATGTAAAAAACTATCCTATCTCTATGTTTCTTCTTAACTCATGTTAATTCTGTGAGAGTTTGGCCACTAAATTTAATTAAAAAATTGTTGCAGTAGTTTAATGTGTAAAGAATTTCTTTAAAAACTTTAAGATATTTAGATATTTTAAGTATTACCACTCAGTATTTACCATTTAAAAACATGGTCTCTTTCTGTTGAAAATTACATGTAAACCTTGAATGAAAATTTATTTTTCTTAATTGCAAAAAATTCCACCCCTGTGTAGTCTGTGCTGCCAAAAGGCACAGATACTCCAATTTAGATTAAAAGCAGATCCAATGGAAATTGAATTGTTTTTACCCTTTTGGATGGCTTGAAGCGGTGAAACAGCTTTCAAGAACATGACTATTCCTTACGGATGGGCGAAAAGGCCGATGCTGCAACGCATTTCGCAAATGGACCAAGACATTCCTATCACTGTGGTCTATGGAGCACGTTCCTGTATAGATGGCAATTCTGGCAGCACCATCCAGTCTCTGAGACCAAATTCATATGTGAAGACAATAGTAAGTTGACTTAAAGCAGTTGTTTGTTTATTGTGTGGACTTGCTTAAGTCATATTTATGCGGCCAGGTTGGATGGGGCCCTGGGCAACCTGTTCTAGTGGGAAGTGTCCCACTGGCTGGGGGGTTGGAATGAGATGATCTTCAAAGGCCCTTATAACACAAACCATTCTGTGATTCTGTGGTTTTTTTATCAGCTGTGGAAATGCTGTCCCTTTGATTTAGAGCCTGTTTTCTGTAACAGGGAGAGAGAAAACAAATATTAGATCAGAGAAAACCTAGACAAAAGTGTTGAGTTCCCAGAGTAAGAAGAAAAGTTACTGTAGCACTAGAAGCCAGACTAGATCTTGGAGCAAGGTCATTTTTTGTTTTGTTCTACAGTGTGCTAAGACAAGTAGGTTTTGTGGTCGTAGATTTTGTCTGTGTTTTAAACCACAGCAGTCATAATATCTGCATATATATATATATATATATATATATATAACAGAGTAGGGAGGTTCTCATAAACTCTTCTCGTGTGTCTGTATAATGCTTTTGTTTCTTTAGTAAGACAGTTGGTTTGCACGTGGTGCTTAGGTTCTTGTAAGCATCTTTCTCTAAGTCTTAAAAAAAATACTTAGTGTTTTCTTCCTAGCTAATACATTTTTATTTAGAAAAAAATTAAAATGTGTGTACTTGCAACTTGATGCGAATGTGCACACCTTTTTTTTTTTTATTTCTATAAAAACAATCTAATTTAAAAGTATTCTTCACACATTTTCACATCAGTCAGCTGTGATAATTGAATATGCATATATGTTACAATGCTGTGAGGTGGTAAAATGTTTGAACACACCAGCTGTCATCTTACTGATGTCTAGAACTATCTGGACAGAAGTGTAAATATGTAATGTTGATAGTATACTACAACAAATCATTCAAATAAAATTTTATAACTTGATACAGTTGACATCAGAGGTGGAACTGAGAAAAGACATTGTTATTGAACTGTTTAGGTGTGTTAAAGAGCACAAACAAGTTTCCTAAATGCTGACATGCAGATTGAAAGTGTCACTTAAGTGCTTAACCAGAGAGGGAGTTGAAACAGAGTCCCTGTTAAAAAGTGTACAATACATTGCTGGGATAAGCATATACCATTCAGGCAGATTTTTGCCATTCTAGTCGATGGCTTTTAGAAGGGACTGTGGAGAATTTTATTGTATTCCAGGTTAAAATTCTGTCAAGCCAAATACAGATGCTAAAAGGTAAATTGGAGTAGTAAAAATTTCAGGAACACTCAAAAAACCATAGGAGAGAAAGGGCTCTAATGAGACCAAGACATGAACTGGCAGTACCATACAGGGGTTCTGAGGTTTTGTTACATGTGTTTATTTCTAATTAATTTTTACTTTGAGTTTCTGGGGGTTTTTAACACAGTAACATAGCAATACTTTTATGGGATTCAGTTAGAGACATAAGTGAGAGTGTTTTAAGGAGGGAAGAGAAAAATAGGTTTGAATACATGTTAGTCTTGGACTGATTCTAAAAGGGAAAGACAATAGGTCAGGTTTCTTTGCTGTACACTATGGTGATGGCTTTGTAGCAGTTTTACAGAGAATAAAAAATATAGAAATAATGGTTACTTAAATCCTTTTGTTATGTAGTTGCTGTGAAATAATCTAAGTCACAAATATGGGCGGTTCCCCCCAAATATTGCATCATTTGGATTTTACTTGTCTCTGCTTAACATAGTCATTAATTTGGAGGGTTGAAATCTCCTTCCACAAGTCTAGAAAATCCCCAGCAATTTAAACTTCTGAGTTCTTAATCATTTATCCTAGTACCTTCTTCAGTGTCTTCCACATCACTTTTGTAATACGAAAATCCAAATGATTTGATGCTCTCTCTAATGCAAACACTTGCAGGATTAATGAGCAACCTGGCAGAACTGTTTGAGTGGAGAGTGAAGGGAATGAAGGTGCATTAGAAGTTTGATATGCAAAGCACATTCTTCTAAGTTTGCTTTGCAGTGACTTGTGCCCACTTGAGTGACGGGTTTTTTTCAACAAGGTATGCAGTTGAATAAGCAATAATTTTACCCTTTTTACCTGTGCAGCAAAGTTCCTTCACAGGGGAAAGAAGATTTTGGTCTTCCTTATGTTTAGAGGGTTTTTTTAGACTGTATGATGCCAGCTCATGTGTAAAAGCCAGGTTCTTTACCTTATCCCACTATTTATTTCTTTGTTTATCGCATTTTTGTGATTTTGACCTGTTTTTTCACCTTTGTCCTCTAGGCTATCCTCGGTGCAGGTCATTATGTGTATGCTGACCAACCTGAAGACTTCAATGAGAAAGTGAAAGATATCTGTGATTCTGTGGACTGAGTTGTCTGCTATTCTTTAGAAAGTCATACCGTAGATAGCATTTAATGGCAATACTTTAGGAAATCACGAAAGAATGCAGAGCTAATGGGACAGGCTCTATTTGCACACTGTTTCTTCTAAGAAGCCATTTGCACACTTAAACCACTGAGTGCCTATTTTTGGGAGGGGTGAAGAGGTTTGAAGCTAGCTTTGTACAGCTTTTCTTGAGATTATTGACCTGCCAGATACAAAATTACACGTAACTTTTGAAACTGGAATTTTCTTCAAAATTTATTTGGACTTTGCACATGTTGAACTCTCTAAAAACGCCGAATTTTCCAACCGAGAGAACTGTATCAGTACAGATACAAAATGTACAAAAATGTACAAAATGCAATTTGGTTTCTGTATCAACGTTCATATTTTTTAGTTGATGTTTCATAGCAAGCATATGAAAATGCCTATATGTTTTATTTTTTGGAATCCAGAATTTCATATTCAATATTTTAAGAGGGTTGGGTTTTGTTTTCAATTGGACTGCTAACAGCTTATGAAGCTGATTTTGTGAGAGGGACGGGGCCAAAATACCGAGCAGTGTTTGTCACTGTAGTGTTTGTTAGTTTATAACAAATTGAGGCTCAATATTAGGAAATGTGTCTTCTGTTGGATTTTATTTCCATTTATCTCAAGATATCCTTTTCCATCTGTGCAACTTTTACGGAAGGCTCAGTTTGTAAGAGTCAATGATGTCACCAGCACTCATGCTTCCATAAATATTTTGATGTGTAGATTTCTATGATTTAAAATACAGAAGATAGCTTGTTAGTTACGCCTGTCTATTTTTAACACTTTACTGCAAGATTTGTTACTAGTCTAAACCTAACAGTTGTAGATAAGCTGATAACATTTTGATTAGGGCTAGGAAATGGCCACCTGGATAGTGAGCATATTTCCCATTTCCTTTGGTAGAAAACCTAGTCCACTTTTTAATAAATTCAGGCTGAAGGAGAGACAGAGGGAGAGTATTGATGTTCTCTGATTGGGAACTAGAACAGGTTAGTGTATTTTATTTAAAATGCAGCCTCCTTTTAGGAAGGATTATTACTGGAATGAACAATACCACTGTAATGAATTCTAAATACATGTTTTGGAGAGTCTTTATATATTTTAATTGAGTATTTCAATATCAGAGATAGTCCAGTCTCTGCATCTTTTTGAATTAGTTTGATGTTAGTTCTTCACATGCCTAGTAAATTATATTAAGGAAAATACTTTGTCACTTTAAAGCCAAATTATGTGGTGGTTTGTTTTTTAACAAGTTTACATAAAACTATTGATCTGTTTTTGAATATTAAATTGACTACTGAAGAATTCTTGATACTTTTATAGAGAGAGAATTTGAATTAATGATAGCACCGTCTTAAAGCTTGAATTGAATTGTGTGCTTTTTTTCTCAAATTAAGGAATTGTTGCACATATTTATGATGTGGAAGGCAAAGATACTTAAAATATTCAGGAAATACTCTGATTATGTTCCTAGCCAAACATAATCTCTCTTTCTGAAGGAGATATTTATCTATATGGTGCTATGTAAACATCAAACAGTTTTTGTGACTGCCTTGACTTGGTAGCATTTAATATCTAGCAAGCTAAAGATTTTAATTAAAATGAAGTATTTAATAAAATTACATTTTCAATTAGCAGATGCCAGAATTGTAAAACGAAATTTTGGGTTATTTGCTAAAATCTTGAATTGAAAATGGAAAATCCGAATTATCAATTCCATTTTTTAATATAAGCTATAAATTATCAGTCATGCCACCATTTGGGTGGATGCCTTCAGCATGTTGGTTTTTTCCACCCTTTTCTGTGTCTTATTTTGTATTTATCAACTTAAACAGCTGTTTTAGTTGTGTGTAAAAACCTAGTGCAAAAATAAATTTTGAGTCTCTTCAAAATAATAAAAGGTGAAACAAACTGTTGGTATATCCAGATAGCACTTACTGATGGGAATTCTAGATTCCACATCAAAAGTTGGAAGTAGGGATAAAAATCGCACACTGAATGTGAATATTGTTTTAAATATCCCTTGCTTTTTCAGCTTATTGTACTAAAAAGATTTATTGCTTATGTTTTGCACAATAAAGAAATTCTTAAATGTTATATTTGATTAATGTTAAGACATGATATTGCTTTTGTAAAAATTATATGCAATTAAGTCCTGGAAATCAAAAGTTATTAATAAGTTGAGCTAAACCATCCAAATGCATTAAAAATACAGTAATGCATATTTTCAAATGTCTCATTGTTCTTAGGTTTCCTTGTATTTAACTGAAACTGGTGAGTTCTTGTCAACAAGTAGCTGCAAGCTGAGAATGCTGTTCGTGTGTACAAGGATAATGGTTCTTGGTTCTCTTCCAGGCAGTGTTAGTTGCTGCTGTGAAGGTGAGGGTGGAATTCTGAATATCCAATCGTGTGCAACATAACCTGCTCGAATTACCTGAATAAGTGTCACAGGAGGTGCTGAACAGAAAATGAATGGCACGTACTGAAGTGACTTGGAAGCTACACCTCTTGTGAGCAGTTACTGTCTAGGAATAATCTCAGTTTCCCTACAAGTTCTACTTCAGTGCAATGACCAGTTGCTTCAGTGTGCTGTGGTGAGCACTCAACACCAGTGGTGCTATTTTTTATTACAGCACTATAAAATAACACAAGAATTACAAGCATTAGGGCACCCGAGGATCTACCCTGTTCTAGCATGAAAATGAAGACGACTGTGTACCAGAGGCTAGAGCATAACAAAAAGAATACAAAATATTAATAAAAATCCAAGATTAACAGCCAAAGTCTCCAGGACACGCTCTTCTTCCTGAGTTTGTTGTGATAAAATTTATTTAAAGTAACTTAGTAATATTTTGTTTGGATGGCTGAGTTCATCTTGTTACTTATTGAACCCTGCCAGATTAGATTTTAATTCTGAAAACTGATTTTCAGAGAACTTATTGATAAGACTCTATAATAAAACATTCACAGCCATCACAAGGAAGTCCCTGTTTGTATCTGATTGTGAAATGGAAATGCAGAATGTGAATCTGTATGTGTTGAGCTTGGAAAAATGAGTCCAAACAAGAGAAATGTCATCTGTTTTCACTCAGATCAAATCAATGCTGGCATTTCTTTATAATAGCTATCTTTTTAAGGTTAGAGCACAGCACTGATAATGCCAAGGTTGTGGGCTTGATCCCCATGGGGACCATTGACTTATGAGTTGGAGTTGATGATCTGTGTGGGTCCCCTCCTACTCAGAATATTCTGTGGTTCTGTGAAGGTTGCTACAACTGTTTGTGCTGAACTGAAGTGCCGGTCTCTGTCTGAAATGCTTTCTGTGATCCACATGGTGGTTCCTCAAATTCCCAGCCCTTCCAGATCACAGTTATTCAGCTGTTTCACACCATCTGGAATTAATGTATGGGCAGACATATTCAGGAACGCCTGCTTTCCTTGCATTCCTTCAAATGTGAGTCTCCAGAAGCCTAAGGCTAACAGTGAGCTGCTGTTTAAATGGGTAATTTCTTAGGGGCTCCTCCTTAATCTTTCATTTTGTTGGGTTCTTTTTCATTGGCCAGTTCACCATCAACCCATCCTGCACTGTTTAAGCATGGCAGTGCACTCGTGTTGTCAGAAGCCTTTGCCTGGGGATTTTTGTTTTGTAGGAAACACAAGTGAAACTTTTGAAAGGGTGAAGCACTGAAGGTAACTGCAGAGAGACAGGTTTTATTGGGACTGGTAAGGTCAGAACAGGACACAGGTGTGTGCAGCAACTGCTTTCTGCTGGTAGAGGCAGGAGATGAAAATGGGGGGAGCCTGCGGGTTTTCAGGCAGGTGATGATGGACAGACCAGTGCATACAGCAGAGGCACGTAACGGGAATGACAGTATACACCACAAGGAACAGTATGAGCTAGAAAGGAGCAAGGCAGCTGAAAACAGCAAAATTCAGATGAAGAACCAGAGGGTGGGAACATTCAAAAGCCTGTTCAGCTCTGGATGAGAATGAGGGGAAGGTTTGGGGTGCACAGTAGCACAGCTTCCTAAGGTAAGAAAGATGCCTTGCAGCACCAGCTAGAGCAAAGTCTGGCTGGAGGGCTTGGATCTGTTCTGTATGAGACACTGTAAGGTTTTGGTATGCTGCCTTTGGCTGATCTGGGCACTTACCTCAGACTGGTACTCAGATGGGAAATGTTTAAAGAATGGCTGTTTCCTGCAGCACTCAAGAAATCATGAGAAACTGTATTGTCACAAATCAAAAATGAGCTGATGGTGAAACATGAGGTAGGGAGTCACTGGACTGCCTAAGGTGTGGTGAAAAATCACGGTGTACAACAAGGCTTGTCACTAAAGATCATAAATTCATCTTTTACAAGAAGAGTGGAGGGCCTTGGCTCTGTCCCAGTTTGCCTCGTTGCCTTTTGGGCACAGGGGTATCCTATCTCAAGATGTGGACATGGTCAGTAGAATGTGAAAGTATGAAATCTAGAAATACATACATTTTAAAAATAAGAAACACAAGTAGCAAGAATGTACTGCACTGAACTTCAGACATTTTTAGATGCATACATAATTTGCATTTGTAATTAGCAGCAAGATGAAGGGGGTGACAACACTACAAAGGTAGGTGTTTACTTGCATTTTATGCTTCACTTGTAGAGGAAAGCTAGCAAGCTGAAACAGTTTTGGAAAGCGAGGCAAGGGCTGTGAAGTGAAGTGTGACCCAAAATATATGCTAAGTAGATGTGCTTTGAAAATGAACTACCGCAAAAGCAGAGTATCCATATATTTACAGGTCTATTTCTGCACTCCTGCATTCACCTACTTGATGTGTAAATGACTGGAGCTGTGCATGGAACAAGGTACGGCTATCACTTCCTTTGTACCATCGGAATATTTAAATGCTTGCCTGACATTCAGCTGCCTTTCTGCTTTGACTTTATTTAAAGATACTTGCATTCACTCAGAGCTCAAACCTAAAATGGAGGCTAAACAGCTCAGTGGATGCAAATCCCCCAGCTAGAGAACCCCTCTGAAAAGGGGATTATCACTCACATCTCCCCAGCATTCACATTCTCCTCAGTGCCTGCCATCTCCCTCAGCTTGTCCTGCTGGACACTGAGCCCGTGTTCGACCATGCACTGGTGGCCAGTTTGCCTCATGAGTACCCCCGGTAGGTGCTTTGATATATACAGGCTTAAGGAAAATACCCATTCTGCAAACAGTGGGAGGAAGCCTCCAGTAGTGAGGTCATGCATGGGGGAAGAAGGGCCAGCACCATGAGGATTCCTGAGAGTGGTGGGATGCCCTGGTTTGTTCCCAGGCTTGCAGGGCCTGAGAACTGTGGTGCTCTCAGTTCTGCTTGCTGCACGCCCCCGACTCAGTTTAATTCCCTGCATCTAGCTGCCTGAGCTGCAGGATGAAACCTTTGAGCTTCTTGAGCATCTTAAACATGTCTGCCCAAGCATTCCACCAGCAGTTAGTCTGCTTGCAGCTGGAGCCTTTAGGATTACGTGGCTGTTTCCAAAAAGGAAATTTGCAGGTTAATAGTGGGTGCAGGTAAGGCACGGAGAAAAGCGAGGAGCTAACCTGCCTGCCAGGCAGCTCATCCCCTGGCACTGACTCCTTCCTACCTTTCAGCCCCTCTTGGTGCCCTGCAAGAGGGCTGGCCATGCAGGAGGTCTCCCAGTTGGGAACACCTCTTCCTGGCCACAAATTTTAAAATAATAGAATCACAGAATGGGTTGGGTTGTAAGAAACCTCTAAGATCATCTGTTTCCAACCCTCAAAGTCCTGTCCAACCCAGCTCACCTTCATGGAGATCTCCCATGCTTCAGCCCCTGTTCTGGTGGGTTGCTGTTCTGCACAAGCAGGATCAGGCCATGCTGGGACATTGTGCATCACCCTGAAGCAGCTTTCAGCCTGTGTGATGCCTGCCATGGTGGCTGCCAGCAAGGCCTGAGTTGGTACCTACCGTGAGTTAGGGTCATGCCTTTTCACAGAAAACAATTCAGGTGTGTCACAGTGGCAGTTGTCACCAAAATGTTGCATAAACTTTTTTTTTTTTTTGAAAACTGGCAGATTTCAGCAGCAGTTTGGGAGACAACAACTATTAACCACAGAGTAGTGTTTGCCTGTTGTAGAATGGCCATAGATTTGTTTTACGAGGGTTCTAAAAATAGTTTTTGCCAAAATGCTGAAGGGTTAGTGAGAAAATGCATTTACTTTTATCTCAGCAATATCCGGAAACAGATGAAAATCCAGCCAGGTGAATGAATCCAACCTCTCCTCAAGTCACATCTTTAATTAATAGGCAAATTATTACAACAGTATTTCCCCTGGCTCCTTCAGCACAAGCCAGCTCCCAGCTGGGGCTGCGCGTCCCTGCCACCCCCATATCTCCATGCCTGCACTGTCCGCTGCACAGAGCAGGGATGGCAGGAGCAGGGAGGGAAGAGGAGACTCTCCCTCCTTTCCTCCATCGGTTGGGAAGCTGAGGCTCTTGCCTCCTTTCCTCCATCAGTTCTGCACAGACCCCACTAGAGGGGAGATGGCGCTCCCAAACCGCCCCAGCACTTTCTGCGGGCTCCTGTTTCTGCACGGCGCTGCTTTTAAGGAAAGAGCTGCCCTGCAATTTCCTCTTCCACACCTGACAGATCGATACCTATAGGTATGGGGCAGGGATGAAATAAGAATTTCATCCATTTGATTCACCCCTTTCATGTGGGAAAGGGCAGGCTGTGGAAGAGGTGAGCGTGATGTGGTCCCATTAATGCAGACCTCTGTAGTACTGCATCATTGTTTTATTTATCCTAATGTCTTTTCACAAGGCAGAAATAAAATCCATGCAGAAAGACTAGACATTGGAAAGAGGAGGGGGAGTGCAAATGATCCTCCTCTATTATTACAGACCAGCCCCAGAATGAGAATAAATGGTGATAAGAGGAAAAAATAACTGCAACAGAATTATTAAATAAGGGGCAACTTTTAAAGTGGCTCCAGTCTGGCTTCTAATTTTGTTCCTGTAATTTGATTGTGGGTTTAAATGGGACTGCTTAGACATTAGCTACTTGATCTGTAAGCAGCAGCAGGTAAGCAGTGTAGAAGTATGTGCTGGGGCACAGCCGTGGGCACGTTCCGCCAGGGCTGAGTGGGTGCTGCACCTTGCCAGCCTGCTGAGAGGGACAGGGGGCAATGGGAAAAGCTCCCTTCCTTCCAGTGATTCCATCACGGGTAGGTGTCGAGACCCCCAGAGATGGGGAGGCAGCTCAGAGCTGGGCTGAGTGGGACATGGGGAGTGGGCGTGTATGCCACAGGGATTCCCCAGCCTGTGCCAGCCTCACCTCTCACTGGAAGATGCAGCTGCACATGGTTGGCCATGCCCTAGGGAACGTGGTGGCAGCTTTGCTGCTGCTTAGCCAGGTCTCTGCACAAAATAATGTAGTAGGCCTGTATGTGTGCACTCACAGGGGAAACAGAACGGAGCTAGAAGGAAGCAGTGCTGTAGGAAACAAGGACAGAATTCACTACCAAGGTAATATTGACCCTTTGGTAAAAAACAATATAGACAGGGCTACAGAAGCCTGTTAGGTGCTGTAAGTGGCACCAGCACAAGGGTACCTCCAGCCTCCATTGCAGCCTGCCGCCACTGCATGTCACTGTTAGGACAGAGCGACCCAGGCTGAGGGCTCTGCAGCTCTGGTGGGGACAGACCCCCTGTCTCCCAGGAGGACCACCCTGTGGAGATGGACTGTGGGAACCCAGCACCCAAGGCCTATTACCCCAGGGGGAAACCAGTTGAAAGGCTTAGTGTACCCTGCAAAATTAGGTTATGAGTAATCTGAGCTATATGTTTGATTGAAAGGGTGGGGTTTTTTTCTGAGGAATACCAAGTAGCACCTGGTGTGAATAACTGGGAACAGGAGAGTAGGATGTGCCTCCCTGGACATTCCCACTCAGCCCAGTTTCTCACTGGGCTGCACCAGCTGCTGCCAAGGGGACAGGATGGTTCACCAGACCTTACTGGTGGAGCTGGTGACCATGGGAGCTGGGATGAGGTGAGACTGCTTCCATCACCTCAGCTCTCCCTCTCAGGATGGTGACAGCCAGATTTGGCCCCATTATGGGCTGGCTGGGATGCCAAAGGGTGCAAGGGCAAGCCTGTGAGACTGAAAGTTCACCCCACAGTTTAGGGGATTACAGCCACGACAAAGCCCACATGGGCATTGTGCTGCTGGATGTGGCTCTGGGAACCCTCCTTCCCAGTCTGTGTGCTGATGGTGCAAGAAGAGGTGACACCTTGACCCACGCAATTCCGCTTGCCTGCATCCCTCTTTCTGATTGGAGGTGGGAATGTGCTGGCAGACCACACGAGGGATGATGTCTCTGCCTCAAAAGCACCTATTAGAGAAACAGGGCATGATTCACATGGGGAATTTCAAGGGGAAAACTGTGTACTGGGCGTCAGTCATCAGAGGACACGGTGTCAGTAAAGGAGAGGCTCTTGCTCTCTGTGTGCCTTACTCACATGTGCTTCTGGATATCTAACAAGACTCTGGAAGCAGAGATTTGTGTCGATGGGGAAAGGAGAAATACCTGCAGCTACATGACCTCTTTTGATGTGAGATACAGAAGGAGAGGTGACATTGCTGCAGCCAGGAGTGCATTTATGGCACAGACTTACAATGGCCAGCAGTGTCACCATATGTGAAGCCATGTTTCATCTACCAGTGCCTATATTCGTCACCATCTGTGCCAGCTCCAGCTACATAAAAGCAGTATAGCATCCCAGTCACATTTGAGAAGATTGCCTGGGATATGTCTATGGCATACTATCAGTTCTTGCACTGACCATCTCAGCACCTGTAACATCATCTTGTCCTGCTGCAATTCCTGCCCTCCGTGGACTGTCATCACCAAACTAACGTGCCGGACCCAGACCTGTGGCCATGTCACATATCTCTGTTGCTCCTGAGGGAGTCAAGGTTGGGGCATGAGCAATTTGGTATCCCAAAACTTGCTGCAATACTGAATTTCTTACAGCATCTTTCAGGCTGAGATGCTGTAAGACGCTCAGCTGCTTGGCAGGTCCCCCCAGCACACATGCACAGGCTGTTTGTCTCAACAGGATATTAAAAAGAAGAGGTTATAAAAGCAAGGCATGATATGAGGCAAGGCTTAGCTCACGGCATCAACATTTATATCCTCTCTGTAACTCATGTTTAGCAAGCAGGAAACATCTGCAGCCCTTGCTGTCCCCTTCTCATGCCCCTCTGAGGCTGCCACACTCCCCCTTGGGGCTCTGGTGCTGTGATGGTGGCTGAGTACCTTGGTCCCAGTGGGTTGTTTTTCATGGGGGACCAGGAAAGGTGTTTCAGCTCTGGCTGGAGCACCCAGTCCTGCCTGCATTACGCTGCCGGCCTCTGGTCCTTCCTTTAGCAGGGACTGTGGCCCTGTGTTTGTGGGTGACTTCTCCTTGGCACAGATACCTTGCTCATACCTTGTCATTTGTCTTCATCTCCATCTCCTTTTGCTGCTGGCTGGATTTCCTAGTGGCTCCTGGATTTTCCTGGACCTGGCTCACTGTGCCAGGAATGGTCAATTGTCACCAGGACCAACTCTGCTACAGCAAATCACCACCACTGGCCAAGTTGTGTTTACTGTTTCCCAAAGCTCCTGAAGAAAATTCCCCTTTGCTATTTGATTCCCACCAACTCTGCATCTGGTTCAGCATCCAGGGCAAATTGTTTTTCCCACCACTTTTTCAGTGAAAGAAAGAAAGAAGATTGGGGATCACATCCCGCTGGGCTGCAGATGGTGATGCCCCAGCTGGAAGAGAATGCAGAGGGTGAAGCAGAGAGCAGTCACACAGGGCTACCCACTGCAACATGAGATGGCTTCTCTCAATTTTAATATCAAAACAGCTGGCCATAGTTTCTCAACGCATACAGGGACGTGTTAAGGAAGCTTCCTGTCCAGCTCCAGATCCCAGCGATCAGGCACACATGCGCAAGAGATTTCTCTCTGTCATGGCTGCCTGCTCTCATAATTGTTTATTCCTATTTCAGCCCACTCCCCCAGTCATTTTTTTCTCTTCCTCCTCCCTTCTGGTTTTACAGTCACTGGATAGACAGGCTCACAGGCTATTTTTAGGTCTCTAAATTACTTTTCTGATCTATTCTAAATTTATCTCCCAATAATCTGAAATCCTGACATCGCAGGAGTGAGAATCATGTCTGAAAAGGAAAAAGGGAAAAGTTTAAAGTCTGGCTTCCTGGACTGCACCCCTTTGCTGTGGCAGCCTCTTAGTCTTCTTCCTCCTCATCCCTCACCTCTCCCACTACATGTACCATGACTGCTCTGGCCAGCCTCTGTCAGGGGCTTATTCCCACCTGAGCACTGACCAGGACTGGGGTGTCCCCAGGGAGGTGGGGGATGCAGAGGAACCCAGGGACAGAGGGGAATGGAGGCAGCCCCCCAGGGTCACACTTGAACCAGGGAGCCAGGTTGGCAGCTGCAGTGCATTGAACCCCGAGGTTTTGTTTTTTACCTGCAGAGCTTCCTGTGGGAGGGGAAGGGAAGTAATATTTTTGAAAATTAACCAAGAAAACGAGTATTCTTGAAGAAGATGACGCTGCAAGCCCAAGGCAAAGCTAGGAAGAGGAGGCTGGAGTCCTGCTGCGTGATTGCTGGAGGTTGCTCTTACGCAGAGCTACAAATAGGAAAACTTTAAAATATTCCTTCGGAGCTGGGTGCCCTTTGAGCCGCTGCCAGCTCCTGCCTGCAGTGCCTGAAGGATAAATCTTTTGTCCCCACTTGTAAATGCTCCACACCCTGCAAACCACCGACCCCCAAATCCTCCACAACTGCCCCTTTCAAATGACTTTATCTCATTGCCTCAGACGGAAGAAACCTCTGGCTGTCGGTGCAAGGCTGGGTCCCTGACACCCCGAGCCAAGGAGCTGAGAGGGCTAAATGGTCTTAAAAATAAACTATTTCCTCGTCCGTCTTTCCTGACAGCCAGTTCCCGGACAAACCAGCAGGAGGATGCACTGGGAAGGGGAGGGAAGGAGAAAAGGAGGGAAGGAGTTAACCTTCTTCCCATGGTAAAGCACCGAGGCTGCCTGCCAGTTTTCGGAAAAGCTGCAAGTCATTCTGCCAGGACGAGGAGGAGGTTTTGAAGTCTCTGGGATGTTCTCAGGAAAGTGCCGCAGTACAAGCCCAGCTGAGCTGGCATGACAGGCAGGGAGGGGACCTACCCAAGATGGAAAGGGAGGAAAGAAACCCCAAGCACAAGCATCCTGGCAGGACTGCAAAACTGCTGTTGTCTTCAGGGTTCCTTCCTCACCTTCCTCTCTCCTTGGCCCTTCACGTGTCCCAGCCCCGGCATTCTAGACACCTCCATGCAGACAAGAAATCCCGGGAGTGAGATGGTACTGCAAGCCCAAGGCAGGAGCAGGAGCAGTGACCACAGCCCTGGCTCTCTGGACCACTGGAAAATACTGGATACCTTCTGATGGGAGGAGAGGTCTGCCAGGGGTGCACCAAGCACTGCCTCCCCACACTGAAGGGAATAGCTGGGGCTATGCCTGGCCTCCTCCTCCTCTTTCCCCGCAGCCTAAAGAGCCCACAGGCATCCTGCACCAGTTTCCAGAGAGAAATGTGCTGGAGTTGATGGAACATAAGGGGACGTCTTGCTACCGGCACCCATTTCCTGTGAGGAAAAATGTTTCCCTGATAAAACAACAGTCCATGGTGCATTATAGTTGGAGAGAAAATAAGTAACCCACCAAGGTAAAATGTCATTGGCAAAACACAGGGGTCCCCTCGGGCACATCTCAGCAGTGTCTCCGCACGGTGGCTGCACCGAGCATGTGGCGGATCCCCAGAAAGATGAAGTTAGATTAGGCAGAAAATAAAACCCTACAAACTGGTGCCACTTTGAAGCCCAAATTTGCAGGTTTAGGAAGCAGAGGCAGCAGAACTGAGCAGTAACGCAAGGCCACTGAACTGCAGATTTCCTCTTTTGGGGGAAAAATTTCCCCCTCACAGATGGATCCCACCCTGATTTTGTTGCTTGGCAGCATAAAACCCAGCAGATTAAAGGCATGTAAAATCACCAGTGTAATTTCCTAACTTATATTTTTACATTTAGAGGTTTTACATCCAACACGATCCAGGCTTTTGAGGGAAGCTTTGGTCAATTAAGATTAGCTGTCATTCTGCATTTATTACCATCATTTATGAATTCCCCTCCTTGCCAACAGGCAGAAGGAGAAGATGGTGCACAAAATAAATAACTAATTGAGGGAGAAGCTGGTCAGGGCCCTGATTTCTATCCCCCGTCATCTCTGGCAAAGAGCTGTTCTGTGAGTCAGCCCTGGCGGACTCTGGGAAACCATCACCATTTCAGCACTTCTATTAACCCACACATATATTCTCCTGACATCACTTGGGGTGAGGCAGCGGGGCATGAGCGAGGGCTGCCTGCCAGCTGAGGTGCCACTGCCTCTAACCTATGCTGATCCCAAAAGCACTGAGCCTCTGCTGTACCGGGCATTGCTAGAAGGGGACTGGTCTAGAGGGACCGCCGGGCTGACCTGGCACAGGGGTTTCTGGCCATAGCTGCTCAGGGCGGGGCTGAAGCATATGACTTGTGCTACAGATGGGTAGGAAGGTGGTTGGGATATTGGTACAACACCGTCCTTGCACAGCTCCTGCCTGGCACAGGGAGAGTGGGACCCTGAGGCACCTGGTATACAGGGCCAGGTGGCACTTCTGACCCAGGGACTGCACCAAAAAATGGTCAACTTGAGAGAAAACATGGGAAATACTTCAAACATATGCACCTAAATGAACAGTCCTAAAGGCCCTGTGCTCCTGGAGTGCATCAAAACCTCCCTTGTCTTTTTACACCTTCAGTCCCTGCCTTGCTTGTGCAATTGCATAATAACAATACGACCTTGAGAGAGAAAAATGAGCAACTCCAGGATGCTGGTTCAGATGATGAGAGCTTGTGTAACACTGTATTTCTGGCAGGTTGTCACTCCAAAAATGTATGTCCCTAATCAAAGGTAGATTTTTAAAAAAAAATACTTCTCCCTTCTGCTACACCAGCAGTATTTCTAAGGCACATGTTATTAGCAGTGTGTTGTTGGGCCAAGGGGTTAAATCTCTACATCTTTTACATTGCATGATGTGTACCTATCATTTCTGCATAGATCTGTAGTGAAGATGAAATAGCTCGTTACTCATCAGTGACAAACAAAAAGTACCATGAATCAAACTAATGGTCAAGGGGGAAAAAAGGAAGATGATTGGGTTCCCATTGTTCAATGTCTTTCTTATCTTTCAGGAGCGACGAGGAGCAAACAAGCCCCCGGCTTGTGCAGAGCACCTTCCCCCAGCAAAAGGAAGTAACCCATGCAGTAAACCCTGCGTCTTCTGCACAGTTAATAATTAGAGAACCTGCTGAAAGCAAAAGAAAACAAACATTGTTTAATTTGGTACCTGGGGGGAAGGTTAGAGGCGTTCTTTATGTTCCCACACAATGGGTCTTGCAAAGGTCACAGAGGTGGTGCCGGTCAGGGTGAGGATGGAAAGAGCCATTATCAGCCCACCTTATCTGGGAACCCCCCCACAGGCTGGGCAAGGCTCCTCACTGCCTGTTTGTACAGGGCTGCTGCCGCCCACCTGAGCACAGCCTCCTCAGTGAACAGCTACAGAAGGGGCAAGAGGCAAAAGGGGCCCAGCTTGGAGGCCAGAGGCCAAAGACCACTTGGTGCCATGCACCTGGGTTGGGGCAAACCCCGGTATCAGTACAGGCTGATGGATGTACAGATTAAGAGCAGGCCTGCTGACAAGGACTTGGGGGTGCTGGTGGATGAAAGCCTGAATGTGACCCGGAAACATGTGTTCAGAAGCCCAGAAAGCCAACCTCATCCCAGGCTGCATCAAAAAAGTGTGACCAGCAGGTCAAGGAGACGATTCTCCCCCTCTGCTCTCGTGAGACCCCACCTGGAGCACTGTGCCCAGCCCTGGAGTTCTCAGCACAGGAAGGGCATGAACCTGCTTGAGTGAGTCCAGAGGAGGGCCATGGAGATGATCAGAGGGCTGGAGCACCTCTCCTATTAAGACAGACTGAGAGAGTTGGGATTGTTCAACCTGAGAAGAGAAGGCTCTGGGAAGATCTTAGACAAGGCTTCTAGTACCTAAAAGGAGCCTACAGGAGAGCTGAAGAGGGACTTTTTACAAATGCATGTAGTGATAGGGCAAGGGGGAATGGCTTTAAACTAAAAGAGGGTTGGTTTATGTAGGCTATAAGGAAGAAGTTTTTTTACAATGAGGGTAGTAAAATGCTGCAATAGGTTGCCCAGAATGGTTGTGGATGCCCCATCCCTGGAAAGATTGAAAGTCAGGCTGAACAGGTCTCTGAGCAACCCGATCTAGTCAAAGATGTTCCTGCCTATTGCAGGGGCCTTAGGCTAGATGATCTCTAAAGGTCCCTTCCAACCTAAAGCATTCTATGATTCCTATGATTTGATACCAGCCCTGCGCATCCTTTTCCCTTGGGAGTGAAGATACCATGGATTCTCCTCCAAAGGAGCATGAAGGCAGTGAGCCAACTGCCCTGAGGTCACATCTCTTGCCTGTATCTGTTCCTGAACATGAATCAGACCATCTTCAAATCCACCTGTGGTCACCACATTGTTTCTCACCTCTCTTGATTTTACTCCTTACAAGGGTGGGCACAGCCTCCCTCTCCCCACAGCAACAGACATTCATAACAAAGAAATTAATTTCTTCTTGCATCATTATCTTTCCATGTCCTTCACTTACAACTTTGGTCCAGCACTGAAGACTTTCAAGCAGCTGGTGACAGCAGACACTAAACTTGGAATTATGCTGACTCTTCTGTGAATCCTTTTTTGCAGTATCACCTATCTGGGGTCACAAGAGACCTTCAGTTGCACAGGGAAGGACTGTTGTTGCCCTTGGTTTGACTTCCTATAATTTCTGTGAGAAGATCTCACACCCTTTCCTTGGAAAAAGTGTTAAGACAAAGTATGAGTCAAGAAAGAAAAGCTTTCCTCTTGTTATAGCTGATGATTACAAATATATTGTGTACAATGATTGCCTTTGACCACGTGACTCCCAATTGTACTATCCTCTGTGGAAGCTGTGAAAGTTCAGTGTGCTGAACCCCATGCTGTCTGGGACCCTGTGACCCACAAAACACAGGTCCCTGCTCTGCTGAGCCACCAAGGGGACCATGGGGCAGCCAGTGCTCAGAAGAAGTCTGCTGCAAGACCTCAGCTCTCTCCTGTACTTCCCCCATCATGGTGTGTGATCTAGGAGTGCACTTGGAGAAGGTGGTGAGCAACTGATGCGGATGCAGCATGTCTCTGGCACAATTACAGCACTTACATTTTTGAGTAGAGGATGGATTTTCAAATAATTTGCAAATAAATTGGATAATTTGCCTGAGTTACAAGTACTTTGGGAAATACATCCTTTGACAAATTTAGCAGCAGTCTTCAGACTTGTGCCTTCTCATGAATGCACCAGAGGAAGTGTGTAGTGTAGATGTTTCTCCAGCCTTCCCTTAGGGACAAAGTGTTTCACACAGGCTGCATTCATGGGATCTCAAAGGAACATAAGGAGAGCCCTTCTCTTGAGTACTGAAGCGTTGCCACCCTCTGAAAAAGGAAATAATGACTGTCCCAAAGATTGCCCCATTTCACAGGGGATGGAACTCCCTCCTGGGAGAATGGGGGTCATGAGCTGGCAGAGTTCATCCATCCCTTTAGAGAAAAGGAAGGTGGAAGTACATGTCTGCTCAGAAATGGGAATATTTCCTGGGGCAGAAATGGTCTTTAGTGCAACTGAAAACACTGGGAGCTGACACACATTTTGGAAAAGCGCAAAGGCTGTAAGGTATGGGGAGAGGATGTGGGCAGAAGGACGATGAGGGGCATGTGAGGGGCGTGAGTGGCAGAGGGAGCAGGGAGATCTGTGGGGTGCACAGAGTTACCTGCTTCAGCATCTCTGCTTCACCAAACTAGTTCTGCTTCTCTGCATCCCTGCATTCCTGCAGGAAAGCCAGAGCTTACAAGTGAGCATGTGCATGAAAAAACAGAAATGGAAATAGAGCTGGTACTCTCCAGATTTAAGTCATTATGTTTGTTTTATGTAAAAGTGTTCCCTTTGTCTTTCACAGTCACTGTACCAGTCTGATATTTTCAACCTGGGCAAAAGAGAAAACTTCTCAAACAGTTACATACACACTAATACTAAATGCATCCATGGATGCATGATTAAAAAATAATACCCAAATTGCACATTCTGCCACCCTCCTGTCTCCAATCCCTGCCATTATAGTCTGTAGAGGTGCAAAGATGGAGTAAAACATCAAAATTTAGAAAGCTGCATTTAAGACATCCCCAAATCCCTCACTCTGCCCAGTGTTGTTAGGAAATTGATTAATTAGACTCTATTTTGGAAGACAGGTTCATCTAATGCTGGAATGAAAATCTAGTTGAAATGTCGTAACTGTATGATTATTTCACAGTGACAGTAAGGGGCAGGTCTCAGTCATTAAGGTTTGTCTCAGTCTACCTAATAAACAACTCCTTATTCTGAATGAATTTTTTCCTTAAATTCAACAATTCTTTGTGTTTTCAGGATTCACATTTGTTTTGGCAGAATGAAAATGTGTTATTGACATACTTTTACTTGGAAAATATGGCTGCTCTACCTTATCCCCCCTAATGTCATAGGCTTTTCAGTTTTCAGCTGCAAGGGAATGAAAATAAGGAAGCCTAAAAAGCAGAGTTGGGGAATTAATTAAAAGTATGTAAGTATTTTCTTATCTTCTAATGTTTCTCTAGTGCACATTCCCTCCTGCACAGGGGCAGTGGCTGGCTGAGAAGCAGCCCCAAAACTCTTGCTCTTCAGGCTCTCAGTCATGGTACTTCATTTCCCAGGAAACTGGGGTATGGGTGGACAGACTAGAGAAGTGCTATCAGGTGGACATATGTCTTCAGTCCTCTCCTTTATTCATGCACCTGCAAAAGCATCTGTATTTGTCTGTATGACATTGCAAACAAAAAAGCCTTGTTACCCTTTCCATCTCCCACCTCCTTCTTGGCCCTGCTGCTGTCACCTAAGCACACATAAAGACACCACATGAGAGGAAAATGGGATGAACTGGCCATCTAGATTTAAAAAGGAACACTACACAGGGAACCAGCCCATGTCTGGCTTTTGTAGTCCCTGGTGTGAAATGGTGGTTTCAGCCTGGCAACACACAGTCCCCTCACGTGCAAGGTCTCTGACTCCAGGCTGTGCCTTCTGTGGGCCATGAGCTCTACAGGGATGTGGCGTTTTGGGGAGCCAGGCATAGTCCCATGGTCAGCCCCACCACTCAGTGCTTTTCTCCCATCTCTGCACCTGCAGACTGCAACACATCCTGCTGCACTGTCCCACCTCATTTCCTCTAAGCCATGCAGCTTCTTTTTGGTGGTCTTTCCCCTCTGGGCTTGGGGCAGCAGGTCTTGAAGCTGCTCTCAGGAAGACAGGTGGGTAGTATGGGGCAGAGGGAAGAAGACAGGACCCCACATTCCGGCTTTTTGATTCTTGGAGCTGACCTCCTAAGAAGGCAAAGTGCTGACCACAGATCTTCTCTTCCTCCTCCTCCTCCTCCTCCTCCTCTGCTTGCTCTCCAACAGTAATGCACATGTGCTTGTCCATAAATATATTATTTTGTGTTCCTGCCAGCCCAGACTAATAGGGCTAATGTTTCCTGAGGAGCAGCCCAAAGCTACATTAGCCGCAGATGTTTGATTGATTTAAAACAAAGAGCCTGACCGCCAAACTGCTCCATATGGTTTCTCTTCCTGTCACTTTGCCTGCAGGGTTATCTCTGAAATGCAATTAAGGTGCTTAAAAGTACATTTTCAGGAAGATGCAGAATTGATGAGGGTGGGTTTGCCGATGGGTGTCTCCAAATTGTTCAAGCAAGAGCGAGGAAAGTCATGCCCTACGCTTAGCAGCTGCACACATGAGGACCCTAGGAGGGCAGGCCAAAAAATGCCCCCATTGTAAAGACTTTGCTGTAGATGTACTTTGCCAGTACTCATGTCTCCTGATATTCCGCTCATTTATTATTGAAGTCAAACATTTCTCTAATTAGATATTTACTTGGGAACTTAAGTGCTGTGGAGATTTCATTCAACCCCACCTCTCCCCCTCTCACACTGCCTGGGCACTGGAGATGAAACCCCTTGCTTGTGCAACTCCACTGAAGATGCAGTAATGTTGCAGAGGACAAGATGGGCTCTGCCTGTCCTTTGCTGTGAGGAGGGTACCAGTCCTGCCTGCACACTGCGGGACTGGCACTGCACCTGAGGACACCCACCCAGACACTGACGACCCAGCATGCCAAGCCTGGCTGCTGAAACCATCCCCTGGTCCCCTGTAGGGCTGAGACCTCTGTTCTGTCCAGCTTCTGCCAGAACCACAGCCTTGTACACCCTGGGTGGGGCTGAGAACGGCAAGAGAAATGTACAGCTTCTTTGCTTTTAATGCACAGAGTACATGTTTGTAGATGACAAAAAGTGTGCTTCTGTGTGCCAGTCCTCCATCTTCCCACTAGTTTGTCTGACGCAGGAAAGCAACAGCAACTTACACTACCTTTTTTAAGAGTTTAAATGCTTTTCTTTCTGAAAACAGATCTTTCAAATCCTTTTCCATTAAAATTTCCAAAACAGGTGCCTGATATCTGGAACGTCAATCCATGTCTTGGTGCATATGGAAGGAGAGTACAATAAGTCACCTGCAGTGACCTTAGAAACAGCCAGTTCCCTTCTCTGCACCACAGATAAAAATATCCATGGATTTGAGCAGGGAATCCTAAGCCATGGTGAGAAATTAATTTCATATTATGGAAAACAGAAATAATCATGCTGCAACAAGTCTGAAGATTCATGGCAGCAGTACGTGCAGTAAATATGCAGCAGTGCAGGATGCTTCTCTAGTGCTCAACCCTCTTCAAACTAGACCTCTGTTAACCTTGTCCTTACCTATCTCAGAATTAAAATCCTAAAGTAATTCGTCATGGAAAGCCTTGGTAACTTCAAGTATAATTGCTAAGTAATTTTCAAGCACATACAATTATCATGCCTGATTAATCTCATCATAAGCCTTAAGACAGGTTGTTAAATGGGCCCTAGATCTAAATAACCTGTAGTGTGTGCATGTATGTATATGTATACATGTGCATATGTATAAATCTGTTTGTAACAGAGAGAAGGAGAGCAACCCTCAGAAATGCACCTTTCTGTGTAACCAGCTTTATTCTCTAATTAGGCGTTTGTATAAATATTATCCTGGCTACTGCATAGTCGTTAAATTCACGTATGTGATCACAACTATCCAGATCTTCGTAACTATTTAAAGTGAAGTTTTTCACAGAAAACTGATTGTACAAACAACACCATATTGCGCCGTGTTTATTTTCTTTCAAGGGCTTCCAGAGCAAATGTTCATCAGCTCCAAACAAGAGAAGTAGCTTGCTTTCTTTTTTTGGCCATGCTGCAAAATCAGCCTGAGATCTGAAACCTCAGCTATTTTCTCCTCTTGGCTTTCATACCCCCCTCAGGGACGGGAAATACAGATTAGAAGAGCCTGCCCCAGTCTCTGCTACCCTGGAAGATTAAGAAAATGAACTTAGCCTCTTTCTGATTCATCCCTACACCCCTGATCATCAGTAATAAAACAGTGTGAAGGCTCATTCCTTGCTGCGTTGCTGTGTTAATAGGTTAAACGAGTGTTCCGTGTGTGTGGGAAATGGGGAAAGCACTATGGATGGTTTGTTCCCTTCAAGGGTGTGTGCATAACATATTGCTGGGCTGAAGTACCTTTCCGGTGGCCTCAGCAGTGCTGGGTGGGAAGTTCAGCAGCAGTAGGTTCCAGGCTCCAGGCTCCACACAGCCACACTGGATGTGGTGGCAAACCAAATAAATGCATGGGCAGGCTCCTGAGTGGCAACATCCACCTGCATTTGCAGTGCCCACAGGAGAAGGTCCTTCCCAGGGCCACTGCAGAACTGGACTCTTAGGGCTAATAACTGCGTGGCCATTATAAAATGCTTGAGGATAACATTCAACATGCAATTTGTAACTTAAAAGAAGTTTTGCCTGAAAGGCCTTTATTTGGTCACTGGCACTACAACACAGAGATTAAACACCTAAGGCCTGTGGTGCTTGGGGAAGGTGTTAGAATAACATGATGGGTAACTGAAGTCATCCAAGGTGACACAAATGCTCCCCCAATTTGCCACGGCTATAATCTGAAGACATTTCCTTTGAACTGGAGACCCCCACAGGGACCCAAACACTCGACTCAGAAACCTCAAAGCAAAAGAAGTGGAAGTGCTACTCGCCTGTGGTCTTCAGAACTGAGCACATCCTTTAGGCTTTGAATGCATTTTACAGAAATCATTCTAAAACAACTTGCTAAAATGGACAGGGAGCAAGATTCACTGCATGAAATTTGAGAAAAATGTCTAGAAACTTCCAGAAACAGAAAGATGACATTTTTTTTCCCCTGCACTCTGGCAGCTTCCCATTTACATACAAGTGTGAATCTGCAATTTCCTGCTGTTTCTCCTTTCTTATGAGAAATATTCTTTAAAGTGGAGTGCCAGGGATATTGCCAGCCAGGCAAATGTGGTAGGAAGTGTTACTTGCAATGCACCTCCCCAGCCCCTGTGTCCCCTGCCTTCTCACCCTTGCAGGCATTCAGCTTGTGCCTGACCTCAGGATCCCCGGTCCCTGGGACAGCCCTGTTGCCTTCTCTTGAATCCGTGTCTCCAAAAAAGCATTGCTGAAAACTCTGTGCGAGCAGCTCCTTCCCAGCCAGAGGAGCGGAGGCAACCCTGGGATCAGAATGCTGCGAGCGGCAGGAAATGCAGACATGTTAATGGGAAATAACCATGGCACGGAGCCATTGCCCACTTTGGACCCTTCTCTGATTCCTCTCTAAGCTACAGCAAATTCAGCTGGTTCTCGGAGCTACGCTTTATCTCCCCTCTGGGAGGTTTCCGGGTCAGCTGTATTAAAATGCATTTATTCTTAAGGGGGTCAGTAATCTGACACAATAGTGATGTATGAGTGAGTGGGGAGAATGCATAAATTTCTAACAATGCAGAGAGAAGAATCTCAGAGTTTTGCTATCTGTAAAAATGGAGCATGGGATCTGTCACTTCATGTCACGACAGACAAATTAAACAAATGCAAGCTGACAGGAGGAAAAGAAACAAAGGACTTCTATCCAATTACTTCCAGAAGAATATTAAATCATGGGGGCACTTGCTTTTGTGTTAGCAAATAACTATTTAAATGGACCTAAAGTCCTTCATATTCTGAAAGTTGGATTTATCTGCATAGGAGAAATGGATGCTGTGGACCCTTGTTCCTGAAAGAGAAACGGAGGACAGGCAACACCTCTGCTGGAAGCTGTAGGTTCACATATGTAGGTTCCATGGCCAGGATATTTGTTTCTACAGCTATTCTGATGAGCAGGAGGGGTACTGAAAACACCTGGGTATCTAGTTTTGGATGCCTCCATCACCACTGCTACAACGACAACTCAAGGGTATCACAAGAGCCCTTGAGATGAAGATACTTTGCAAGCAATAGTTCAAGCTTTTTCCTGTAGCAAGGGTCAGAAGAAGGCCAAATTTATGTTGTTTGAAAGTCCAGCCTGACTACGAAAAGGTGATCATGGACCTGCAACTTCTAGATGATTTCAAGATCAGAGTGATCTCTTTGACTGAGTCTGCAAAAGGCGGACTGTGCAAAGGCTCCTCATGAGAAATGCAGTTAGGAAAGACAAATCCTGGCAAATGTCTGGTGCTGTGCTCAGGCTAGCACTCAGAGCAGGCTGCAGCAGGGCTCAAATGCGTCACAGTGAAATGGGAATGTGAGTCAAAGACACTTTCCCCTGGGTGCACACAAGGAAGAGGAAGGTGAAAGTGTCAGGAAACATCACAACACTCATGAGAGAGAGAAAGCAGACCCTGAAAGACAGCTGTGAGCGGTGACAGACCATGACCAGGCACTTTCCCAGGGTGCAGGTATCCGCCCACTGCCACAGGCTGGGGACCTGCCTGTATAACCCAGGAAGGCATCCAGCAGCAGGTGGCCCCAGCCTGGTTTGCATGGGTGAACCTTGGGAGCCCCAGGATGAAGGTCAGCACCTGGCACCCAGGGGGTCCATGCCGGGACAGGGATGCAATCCCAGTGCACAGGGTGCTGAGGAGAGGTGCATTCCTGGGGGAGCAGGACAGCACTGCCTCAGCTTTTGGACCATCTCCCTCTCCCCCAGTAGTGAACAAGGAAGGCAAAAATGAGATCTGTGGAGGGTGGAGCAGGTGAATCAAAGTCCCATATCCCACTCACTTCTGAGACATCCTGGCCAGTGCTTCTCCAGCTGTTTTGCAGGTGGAGAAGATGCATCAGTGGGTTCCAGCAAAGGGAACACTCTGTTGGCCTCCATGGCTGTGTTTTCTGTGCTGGAAGAGGGCAGAAGGCCAAGGAGCAGCTCCAACTGCTCCCTGGCAGAGCTGGGAGGTCAGCAGCTCCAGCAGCATAGGTACCTGCCTGGTGGAGGATGCCAGGGCAGGACACCTGCGTCAGACCTCTGCACAGCAGCAGCACTGGCCAAATTCTAGGCCTATTTGTAAATTATTCTGCCTGTGCAAGACTAGGGGTATCCCTGTTTAAGGAGAACTGCAAAGAGCCCCTTTGGATCCCAGGCTGACATGACCAAACCCTTATATTGTTGAATATTAAGGCAGGGAGAGAGGAAAAAAGAGAAGGCCAAATTCCTTTGTCGCATACCCTGCTCTAAGTCCAGAGTAATTACATTAAATGTAATGAGCCTCCACACTTCCTTCCCCACTCCCACTTGGGAACAGTCATTTGCTGCTGGCCAATTCCTGCAGCAGACGATGCCCTTTCCTACTGCATTGGCAAAAATCTCCTGGTCAGGGAACCACAGAGAGGAGCAAAAGCTGCTGCTCTGCCCTGCCTTCTCCTTCTCCTCTTCCTCTTTGCCCAGAGAGAAAATAAACACACTAAGGCATCTAAAAAGCAAACCTAATTTTTATTTACACCCAGGCTGTGCGTGCCTCTCACCAGTTCTGCCAGTCCCAGTTCCCACACTGATTCACCACTCTACACTGTTTTCCTCTCCATCGACCTAAGGGAGGCTCTTACCTGAAGAAACACCATTCAGTAGTTCCTCCAGGGCAATGACAGCAGGTCTCCTGCAGGCTGGTGTTGGCCAGCAGAACTCAGCTCTCCTGAGCCACCAGCCGGGGAAGTGGGGAAACTAGGGAAAGAGAGGCTCTGGCTTGGCTAAGAGGAGGTGGTGAAACAAAGAGGTGCAAGAGCAGAGAACAGAGCAGCCTGACCTCCCCAAGGCCAAGAATAAATGGACAGTGCTTCAGGCAACCCTCAGTCTTCTAGATCCCAGGCAAAAGCTTTCCTGACAGTCGGGGTACACCCACTGCACCCCACAGAGCGAGATGCTGGGCACCATGAAACCATCCTGCCAGCCTGGCAGGTCTGCTCCAGGTGTGGACACAGAAGATCATGAGAAGCAGCTGAAGGTGATTAATTCTGCCGCTTTGTTTCCCATGAATCCAATCCCTTCGGGGATGGTCCCCTGCAATCCTCACTGCCCAGGCAGTTTTTGGGGCTGCTCCTCCTAGCCAGGAAGTCTGTTCCAGGGAGCCATAAAGTCATAAATAATAACTGCACATTCCTATTATTAATTTGAGCACCTGGAGGAGGTGACAGCAAATGCCTTATTGGGGGTGACGCGTAGCTGTACTTAAGCCTATCGGTTTCACCAAAGAAAGTTTTGGGACCTTGGCATAACAGCAAAGCTGCTTTCAGCACTTGCGCCTCCTCTCTGCTTTCCTTCCCCATGCAGGGAAATGTTTTCAGGCACGTAAATGAATTCTTTTGTGTTCAGTGTCACTGTGCATTTAAAGCATTTGGGGTTGGGATGCATCTGTGCTCAGCACAAAGCAAGAAGAGGAAAGAGGGGAAATGTGATCCTGCTCCCCCACCCCCCAACAGTTGCATTTTGGGAAGAAAATCCTCCAAGAAAACACAGCCTATGCTCTGCTTTCTTCTGATGGTGCAGGCTGATTCCTGCTGTCTGTAATTGTAATCAAAGTTAATTTAATCCCGGTGTGGAGGTTGCTGAGCAACTGAAGACATTTATCCAGAGGAGACAGGGGCTGTAATCACGTCACCTCGAGTAAAGTTGGTAAGGCAGCCACCGCTAATGCCCAGGGCAGAGAGGTGTGGGTTAGGGGATGGCATCAGTATTCATGCTCTGGAAGCCAAGGAGAAAGCACTAGGGTTATGCCAACACTGTGCTTTCTTCCATAACCCCAAAACATTGGCTCAGATTTGGAATAAGGCACTGAATGGGTACCATATGTGAAAGCACAACTTCCCAGAGGATGAGCAGCAAGTCCCTGCGTGTCTTACAGCCACATGGTTGTAGCAAAAAGGAGGTGCAATGCCATGGAAATAGTCAAGTCAGTTTGTGTCCCAGGTGGCCTCTTGATGGCTCCTTTCCTCAGAAATCCCATTTTTCCCCCAACTGTCCAAGTCGCTATGAGTCCTCCCTCTTAAAACTGAGAGCACTGAGCTGTGCATCACTGCCAGCGCCAGGACTCGGGGCTGAGCATCCCGCCAGTGCCAGAGCCCCAGGGAGGTGCCTGGGGCAGTGGTGGAGCATCCTGCCCTGCCGGCAGTGGTGAGAGATGGGAACCTCCAGCAGGTGAAGCTCCTCTGCACTCGCTGAGAGCTGGCGTCGCCTGGTGCCTGCTGTGCCATCATCAGGGCCATTTGCTGCTGATGAGGAGATTTCAGGAGGTCGCCTCGGTGGGCACCTGCTGCTGCCTGGGAGCTGGCCTGATTAAGTGCTTCAGCAAGGAAGGAGGAGTCCTGCCATCAGCGCCTCAGCAATCAAGGAGGAATTTTCCTCAGTTTTTTCTTTTTTTTTTTTTTCTTTCTAATTATTATTTTCTCCAAAACCGAAGAGCTTTCGTGGAATTTAAAGGCCTGTGGGTGCACCAAGGGCAGGAGGAGGGTGGCAGCCTGCCAGAGAAAGGGACCAAAGTGTGGTGGGGTCCCAGGCACGCCAAGTGGCTCTTCCCCCAGCTGTCAGACCCCTTCCAGAAGGGCATTTTGTGGGAAAAGTGTATACTGCAGAGTGTCCGGAGTCCATCTCCTACTGCACTGGCCGGGCTGTCTTTGAAACAGCAGTTGCAAGGGAAAAAGGGAATTATTTTGCCTTTTTAAACAGGCATGTTGGGTTTCTAGCTAAGAAGAGGAACAGCAGCTTGATGACATAAAGGGACATTGTGGCTTTTCAGAGCAGAACTGTGCTTTGGTATGCTCAGGTGACAAAAAAAATTGGAGAGATGGCAGGAAAATGAAAGGGAGTGCACTGAGTGAACCAGCAATAGTTCAACCCAGCAGAGGCAGAAGAACCGAGCAGGTGAGCTCTACTTTCAAGATTTCCCAAAGACAAGCTTTTCAAAACCAAAAACCCCCCACAGGAATGTATTTACCTTTTTACCTTGCGCTAAAAAGTGTGCTAAGTTTTCTATAATTTTGCTCTTTTACATAGAATTGTTTAGGTTGGAAGAGATCTTTAAGACCACTGAGTCCAACTGTTAACCTGAGGTTGCCAAGTCCCTCACTAAACCATGTTCCTAAGTGCCACATCTAAATGTCTTTTAAACACCTCCAGGGAGGTGACTCAGCCACTTCCCTGGACAGCCTGTTCCAACGCTTGACAGCCCTTTTGGTGAAGAAGTTTTTCTTCATATCCAATCTAAGCCTCCCCTGGCGCAACTTGAAGCCATTTCCTCTTGTCCTATTGCTGGTTACCTGGGAGAAGAGATCGACCCCCACCTCACTGCAACCTCCTTTCGGGCAGTTGTGTGTTCTTCCCAAAATGGGGTAGGCTGGGTCATTTGTTTTCAGTGCATAATGGCCATCTCTCCTCCTTCATCTCACACCTTCCAGGGCAAAAGGCTGCAAGTGCATGACATATTTGGTATTTATCTGCCTGCCACCCCAGCACCCTCCAAAATGGTGCCCATTTCAGGTGGATGTGGCTCTTCCCCGCTGGGGGAGGCCGTGTTTCTGGTTGCCACCCAGGGTGTTTGCCTGTGCTCATTTGCTTTGCTTCAGCTACTGGTGGTGGCAGCAGAACTGAGAGTTTGCCTCCCCTGGGGAGCAGCAGTGATGCTGTGGGGTCCTGCACTGAGCCAGCCAGGAGAAATGTACCACCCGTGCTGTGCTGGGCTCAGGAGATGAAAATTCCTCCCCAGGAAACCAACGACAGAAAGGAAGGGTAGGGCAGTGCTGACATGTGGTTGTCAAAAAAATAAGGGGGGGGGGGGGGAAGAAAAACACAAATAAAATAAAAACTCCCCAAGCAACTTTCTTCTGGGAAAATTAAGATGCAGTTTGGATTAAATTCCATACCTCTTGGGTTGTCCAGGCTTTAGTTTCACACACCAGTTTTGGTCAGTCTCAGTGATGATGGGCACAAACATGAGACCTTAAAGGCAGTGGAGGGGTGAAGAAACGCAAAGGATTGCATGAAACCCAACTATGGAAGCAAATATGTCCATCATTGCACAACCCTGCACAGCACCACCTTCCTTTTTGTCTACAGGAAAGGCCTTCTGAAGCCCCAACAGCCTTCTGCAGTGGTTTTTGGCAGCTGGTTGCCCAGCAAAGGTCCATTCCTTATCCATCTCTGAGGGTTTCAAGACTTACACAGGTGCTACCCACACCTCATGGGTGAGATTTTTCCCAAGGGGGCTGAGAATACAAGACCTACAGGGATTTCACCCAGGCAGCAGGTTGGGTACCACAATCTAACTGTGTGGCACATCCTAGACCTCTTCAGCGCTGTGTTGCTTAACCAGGAGAGAAGTGAACCAGTTAAAGCCTTCCCCCTCTCACAGGGAGATTCAAAGCCCATTCACAGGCTTTCAAGTTTACATTTATTCCCATGTTACAGGCTTGCCTTTTTTTTTCTTTTTTTTTTTGACTGTAAAGGAAATACTAATTTCATGCTTGGCTTGGTTCTCAAGCAGGAGCATTCTCCCTCCTGCATCACGATGCACGCTTTTTCTCTGCATCAGGAGCTGCAGAGCCATTACCTGCCTTTTTCTCTCCCTGGGGCTGAGGGGATGGGCTGCAGGCAGAAGGTTTTTTTGGCCACCATAGGACTGTTTAGCACCAGCATAGAGGCAGCAACCCATCTCCACCTTCAAACCTGACCCCGCATGCTGACTGGTGACACCCCCATGCTGGACCCACACTGCTATGTGCAGTGTTTGGGGGAAATAAAGCATGTCTCACTTTGCTTGAAACCATGTTTCCTGTGATAGAATCCAACCTACTATTTGATCATGCTAAAATCTGTTTGCATTATTTGCAGGGTGTTTTTTCCTGAATGCCTGCCTCAAAATTGCCAAACATCTAATGTACTTACAGAGCCTTGGATGGTGCATTTTCAAAAATAAATCTATGTTGCATTTATGCCAAGAAAAATAGAATATTTATCTTTTTCTTCATTTTTCTGAGTGGCATTTGTTCCTAACACCTTTTTTAGCCTCCTGGTTTTCTGAGATTTCTCTAAGTAAGTAAGTAAGTAGAGAGAAAGCAAATGCAGAAGCAGCAGTTTCAGTAGCTGGCGAGGCTACTGAAGATTTATGCTGACATGTACGCTGTGCCTATGGCTGAATTAATAGTGCCACTGAAGCATTTGTATTTTCTGGGTTTTTTCACTCTGACATTAGAAATGGAAGCACAGCCACACCTGCACACAAGGAGTGTGGATGGAATGTTTATAGAATTCATCTGCAATTCTTATTTATTCTCTAAATTAGATCATTGTTGAGGTTGCAGGTCCAGAAATGTCATCCAACTCCCTGTTGTTTCTCTCTGTGCAGGTGAGGATTTGCCTGTCTGTGGAACTGCTCTACAAACCGGTTTTAAGCCAAAATATTTTTGTTGTCATCAGTAAAGTTTATCTTTCATTCACATCAATGTAACTGAGAGCAGAATCTAGCCCAGACTGAGGAACTTCCTAGTTGTTGTAAGCAAATATTTATGATTGGGTTTTATTTTAATAAAAACTAAACTAGAAATGTTTTCTTCCATTAAAAAAAATTTCTTCTTTCACCTCCATAATTCAGTGTATTTCTGAGCCAGAACTCAGCTTCCCACACAGCAGCATGAACCACTTGGAGATGTCAAGCAGCCTATTCATTGCTCAGATTGTATTTTGATGCTGCTCAGAGTTCCCAGGTAAGAAAATACACTCAATCATTTATAGCTGTGAACCACAGCAAAAGACCAGTGCCTTAAAGGAAAAAGAAGGAAGCAAAGAAGAGATGTAGGTTGTTAAGTGAAGGTGGGGAGCAAAACAGATGAAATTGATAAAGTGGAAAGCTATATTATTCACTCCAAGGCTCCATTTAGTCCCTCTGGCCTGGTAGTTTCAGCAAAGTGAAACTCATGCTGGAATCAATACTGCTATCATTTCACAAAATTACAGTGGTTTGAACCGAAAACTAGTCATAAATCAACTTCATGCATGGACAGCTGGAGGAAATATTTCTCGCCTTGAAGATTTGGGTGCTTCAGAACTAGTAAAGAGGATCTTGGCTCTCCAAGAATCCACATTTACTACATTTCCTGGAAATAGAGGCTGGTGTTGCATATCCAAAGAAGTCAAAATAGCAATGTGAGAAAAGGCAGTGCCTCCATTTTAATCATGAGAAAAGAGCGTGTTTGATTTCAGTGAAACTTGGGTGTTTTGAAGACAGTCCCATTCTCTGATGTTCACTAGGCATTCCTTCAGACTAAACTAAGAACGTGTCCTCACTGCTTCTTTTCCACAGTCCTAGCCTAGATCCCATAGGTTTTGAGGGACTTTTGCAGCCTACCACTTTCAGCTTAGTGACTTCATAGACATACGGATAGAGCCTTTCAAGTCATTGCCACAGGAAGATGTTTAGCCCTCAGCCTCCAGGGGAAGGAACTGGACTTGGAGACTGACCTTGTCTTCAGTATGTCAGGAACACATTCTTGACGATCCTTCAAAGAAAAGCATGAAAAGCACAGCTGCTGCCCATCTCAGGAAGGTGTCACTGAATTATTCTGTGTTTTCTGTAATACCTCTGAAATTCAACATTTTTTGTAGTTCTTGTTTTCCAACAAAGATATATCAGATGGCAAAAAATTATCCATGTGGATGCTGGAAGCTTCAGAGGTACAATGCACAGCAGACAAGAAGTAGGGAAGGATGGTATCTCCACATCCAATTCCTTGGTCTGTAGTGAATAAACATCAGCCACAGCTCCATGACCAGAGTTGTCTGGCCAGTGCCCCAAGTCTGAGGGACTCCTAGATATCCCCTGGATCTCCTTTCCTCTTTTCCCATGAAGCAGAAAGGGGCGGCATCGAGGCCAGGGCTGCAGGGCAGAGCTGGGAAGGCTGCAGGGATGGGGTAGCTCTGCTTGTGAAACCATTCCCAAAGCCTGAAAACATCCCAGGCTTCTCATACACGGCTTTTATCACTGCTCAGTCTTGAAGCAACAGACCTTTGGATGTGGTTGTCTTTGCTCATCCCTGCTTGAAGTGAAAAGGCCCATCCACTCTGTCCTAACTGTGTGTTGCCAAATTGAGGAGGTGGAGATTTAGCATTTGCTAATTTGTCATTGTTTCTGAGCTAACTCTCTGCTTGTTTTTCCTCTCAGGTCATTGTGAAACACACACTTGTGAAATATCTAAGCACCATATAGCTGTAATTATTTATAATGGTTTCCCCTATCTTGTGCATTTAGTGCGCTGAAATTTTCTCTTAATTTTGTCAGATATTTCTGGAAATTGCTTAGTTAAATTTGAATTCATTAAAGACAGCAATCATAATTATTTGATAAATAGCATCATTAAATCCATTACACAATAAAATATTGCAAATAAGAGCACAAGTAAATATTTGCAAGACTATTCACACTGTATTTCCTCTCCTGGCATTTTGAAAAGCCCTTTTATTGTCTCACAACAGAATTGCCAAGTAGCTGCAAATGTTCATGCATCATCTGCAAACAAGGGGACAAAGAAGGCTGCTGTTTAATAAAATTTAATTCGCCCAATCAGGGTAAGGAGGGAATAACGTATGATGTGAATGGCCAATTGGATGGCATGTGCTCTGACAGCTAACATCAGCCAGTTGGTTAATGAGACACAAATAATAATCCATAATCAAAAATAATTCGAGTGACTGAGGCTAATAGGCACATTCACTCAAACCATGACCTGTTTCTTACTTCACTGACATGAAAAAAATGGGCTGAGGGTATTGGGTGAGTTACTTGTGAACAACTCAGTTGGCTCTGTATCCAGAAATTTGGAGAGTGGCAGGGCAGGCTGGGAAGTGCCCCAGGAGAGACAAGGTGGCTCTGGGCGAAAAGGGGAGGAGCCCCTGCCTGAGAGGCATGGGGTCACATGTAGGGGACCTCATGGGACCATCCAGAGGCTGGTCCTCACCTCCACAGTGCTCTTCTACTGCCAGGTTCCCACTGCCCCCTGTGAAAAGCAGGCAGCGAGGAGGAGAAGTGCCTACACTTCCAAAGAGGTTCAAGAGTGGCAGTGGTTCCGTGGGAGAAGCATCTAGTCCTTCACCCAGCTGCCCACATGTGCTGCCCCTTACGCCACGGGCTCTGTTGCTGCTGTCCCAGGTGCAGACGCCCACCAGGAGCAGTGTCCAGCTGCTCACTAAGAGGGGTGGGAAGGCAGTGACAGGTTTTTACAGCTTATTTCTGCCAAACAGTCACACTTTGGAGCTCAGGCATTAGTAACAGTGAGCAGCCAGGACACTTCCCTAATGCTTAACAAGTCAAGCTCCACTGCACTGGAACTGAGTCAAGGAGGCAGGAGCCATTTAATTAGACCAAAGCAACTGACAGCCACTCTGCTGTAAATCTTCCTTTGCTGCCTTTGAGGTCTCTGGTCCTCTGTGTCTTAATAGTAAATGATATCTCAATGATGGGAAAGCAGGGAACAAACATGCCTCTGCCTGTTGCTTTGATGGAGCAGGACAGCAGGATTTGTAAGGGATCAGCTCACAAGCCAGGGTAACAATGGGGGGCTGCTTTCTTCCCAAGTTTCCTGAGGAGCTACAAGATGATACTTTAACCAAAGAGAGTCAATTACAGACTCAGCTGAGGTTTTGTGCCTGAGGAGGAAAAACACCTTTGCCTGCATGTTTGCAAAACCTCTCTGCTGACCTGAACCAGTCCTTTCCATAAGCTGTCCATCAACAGCAATGCTGATGGAGAAAAATCTTGTTTGAGTAATAATATATGGCCGTCTGAAAAAGCATTGGTTTCTGGCCTGATATTATTGTGGGATTTCCTTTCTCAGTCTAGGCAAATCCTGTGTTTCCTCTGTGCCTGTCAAAGAAATTAGGATAGGAATGCAAGTATGATGATGAAATTTGGTGAATACTGACGTAAGGACTACTCTCCCCTACCATATTTCATCTAAGGTTTATTAAAACAAATGTGTTCACCTAATTGCATAAAACAGTGAGCAATGGGCATTAATTACTTGCAAATTGCAGTAAAATTTCATCTACTGTACATCAGGAGTGGATCAGAGCTAATAACCTCACAGGAGACAGAAAAACCTGACACCTTCAAGTAAACAGATCCCTGACTTGTATTCTCTTCAGCAGCCAACAGGCACTCATTTCCTCAGATACTCACCAATTTACATTATACACTGAAGATTGTCCTAAGAAGCATCCTCACTGCTCACTCCTGGCCACTGCTGGGTGGTTGGGCTCCTCTCAGCCCTCGGGCAAGCTGTGTTTCCCATGCTGCTGGCAGCAGCAGGCTCTCCCTCAACATCACTTCCACCTGCTCACTCCTTTCCATGTGGAAGGACCATGTGAGCATTAGAGGGATGTGTGCCCAGTTTCCTTCCAGACCCTTTCTCTTCCATAAGGGTGCTTTCTTTCATCAGAAGATATCCACTGGGGCTGGTCACTGTGTGAGTCACCTCCTGGCTGTGTCCCAGCTGCTCCCTTGGGGAAACCTTCAGTGGCTGAGCTGGATAAGGTATTATCTTTACCAATTTTTTGGGATCAATCAACTTCTCATCTCTGGCCTGCTGATAGACTCCCATCCTCAAGTCGACTTTATGGAAACTCTTGTTTCAAGCTCAGGCACTGACTCCACGGGGGTAAGTGCATTTCAAGGTTTGGACTCTCTTCTGCCTTCCTTTTTGTTTCTGTCTTACCATGACAGCATCCAGATTATGCCTTGGACCATGTGTTTCACAGAGGTCCAACCTTGGAAGAGCATCACCTTCCCCTCCCCAAATCACAGACACTGCAAAGTCCCTGCAAGGCAACAAGCAGCAGTGATGCCATCCCACTGGTCAAGGGATGGCACACTGTGAGACCAGGGGCATGGCATGGCTCTGGTGCCCGTATTCCTGTTCTGGTTCTCCCACCCTGTGACACTTCCACCAATACATTATTTTGGTGCAACCACCCTACAATGCCTTTTGTTGCAGAATTTTTTTTTTCTGAGTCTCCTTCCTCAGGCCATCACTCCTCCTACACACACTTCATTTTTTCTTTGCTCCTAAAGTAATTCCTCTGAATTTAAGAGCTCATAAGAGCTTCTACCAACTGAAGACAGGAAGTATCTGCTCATCACCCACTGCCATGGCTGCTGGCACTCACCTACCCCTCAGCTCCTTCCCACAGTATCCTTCCAGCCCACATAGCTTTCCAAGTGTTTGCTCCTCCCACCCTGCTGCCCTCACAGCCTCCCTCTTCCAGCCTTGACCCCTTCCCTGTCCTACACCACCCTTCCCCATGCCTCTGAGTCACACTCACTCCCACTCCAGTGCTGACCAATCCAGCGTCTTGGGAATTTTCTCTACAAGTCACTGAGTCACCATTTAAATCTGATATTAAATTTTCCTTTCAACCTTTAGCCTGTGCGTTTCTCATCCCATAAGGCATTCAGTAGATACAGTGCATTTGGGCTGATATATATATATGTATATGAAGGAGGGGTACGATTGCATTGCATAAACCATCACATCTTACCATCTCTCAGTGCATTTTTTCTTGCTTGTTCACCATCAGCCTTATATAAAATGATTTGCAATCAGCATGTGGGTTAAATGATAACCTTTCAAGGCAACCTTGCAGAGAAGGACGCAGAAAGATCAAGCCCTCTGCCTTTCTGAATTCCTGAGGTAATATCTGCCTAATGCCACTACATCCAGCTGTGCAGAGGACAGTGCCATAGTACTGCTCGAGGCACATGGGGAATTAGGAAAACCTGCCTTTGTCACCAGTGGAAAAACATAGCTGGAGCACTTGCCTTGCCTGAGACTTTGGCCAGTCCTGGCTGGTGTAGGTTAGCATCATTCTCAAAATGCAGTGTCAAGAAAAAAATCAAGTATTGCAGGAAGGCAGGGAAATGGGGTGGAAGCAACCAGGGGAAGGGCTGCCAAGATCTGGTTCAATGGGCAGGACCACGAGAGCCCTATTGCAAAAGGTGATGGAGAAGCATTAGTGGGGGCTGTAGCACATGCAAACAGTAGGGCACGGGGACTTAGGGACTCCTTATGTTGTGATGCCTGCTACTCCCCAATAATTTTTGTCTCATTTCCCTGCCATAAAGCATGGTAAAGCAACTTGGAGCAATTGAACAGCCAAGGACTGAGACCAATTGTGTGGTCCAGACAGACTTTCTGGAGCAACCACTGTTCAGTCCAGTCCCATAGTAAAACATTATGTGTAAAGCAGTGGTGAAGGTGGCCTGCTGGTAAAATCATAACCAAAGACACTGCATCAAAATCTTCAGGGAGATAGTTACTTTTCAACAGCTTTCTGCAGCTCCCCTCATACAGCTATTTTACAGTGACATCTTGCCACTACTATGCAGAGACAGAGGGAGGCAAGACTCTGCTAGCTCTGACCCAGCAAGGCACCACCAGGAGGCCACACCACAGCATCTCGGATGGCTTCAACCTTCTTGCAATATCAAAACTTAACAGGGCAATAATCACAGGGGTGCTGGCCAGATCACAGCTCTTGTAAATAGTGTCAGCATTTCCCGGAGGTACAGCAGAAGATTGTCCAAGGAATTTCCCAACAGGCAAGTCATTTTGAGATGAATTTGGAATGCAGTGACCATCCTTTCCAGACCTATTTTCTTTCAGGGATAAGGAGGGCATCCTCCAGATTTTCTCCTGGCTGTCCCCTCCCCAGATAGCTCTCTGAAGGTGCAAGCAGCTGTAGTTACAAATTTTGCCCTGTGTTAGGGCACAAGGCATCCATCCTTTGCACACAGTCAAAGTACAGCTCCAGCATGCATTAATTTTTATTTTTGGTGCTTACTCTCCCTGGGGGACCTGCAAGCCTCCCCCACTGTGGTACAGAAGGTGGTAAACAAGCAGGGAAAGCCTAGGCAAGCAGGTGTTCTTCTCTTGTCTGATGATTTGAAATAGTATAGACAGCGCTGGCATGTATCTGAAGCACAATCATTACATTTCCATAACTTTATCTGCAGAGGACATAGGAGTTACAATGCAATCAGTGCTATACAGTTTAAAGTGTAGCTGAGATGTATTATAAAGTCAGCTGCAGCAAAGAACATATGGTACAGCTTGCCACCCCACTATAGTATTTCTTCAAAAGACATTTTTCTTACAAAAACTAAGACATTATCAGTCAAATTATAAGTAACCCATTTCCATTTATAGTGTACAGTCTACCCTCTGAGTCACACACACAATTGGCAATAGCAGCTGTGAGACTTCTAAAAGTTTGGCTTTTTTTTTTTTCTTTTATTTTTATACTCTTGATTCTGAAAATGTTTCTGCTTGAGTGGTGAAGTCTTCCCTCATCTCCAATGTGACAGCTAAGCATTGCCACGGCTGTCCCTTACCTTGCTCAGATGGGCACGTCTTGCTGCCTGCAATACTTGGTGCTTCCAGCCATGGTGGTGCCCTGAAGAGTGCATGGGATGTGCCTAAATCAGGGCACACAAGAGATACCTTGCTACCTAGTGCAACACAGAAAGCTTCAGTGCTGTGGCTGCGTTGATTTACCACATCAGGAATTTGGGGGAATTCATCTGAAACCATGTATTATTTACCACTGTGTCACGGTTTACCCCTGGCCAGCAGCTAAGCAGCACACAGCTGTTTGCTCACTCCCCCACCAGAGGGATCAGGGAAATAATTGGAAAGAAAGGGTAAACCTCGTGGGTTGAGATAAAGACAGTTAATAGGTAAAACAAAAGCAACACATGCAAGCAAAGCACCCAAGCAAAGCAGAACGAGGAATTAGTCCACTGCTTCCCACAGGAAGGCAGGTGTTCAGCCATCTCCATGTAAACAGGTTTTCATCACATCTAACAGTTACTTGGGAAGACAAATGCCATCACTCCAAAGATCCCCCCCTTCCTTCTTATTCCCCCCACTTTATAGGCTGAGCATGACTGCATACAGCATGAAATATCCCCTTGGTCAGTGGGAGTCAGCTGTCCCAGCTGTGTCCCCTCCCAGCTTCTACTGCACCTCCAGCCTACCCTCTGCTGCGAGAAGCAAAAGAGGCCTTGACTCTGTGCAAGCACTTCTCAGCAGTAACAAAAACATCCCTGAATTATCAACTCTGTTCAGCACAAATCCAAAACAGGGCCCCATAGTAGCTACTGTGAGGAAAATTAACTCTATCCCAGCCAAAACCAGCACAGTCTGTTACTGAATCCTTCCTACTACTCTCTGCATCACCTAAAAGAACAAAGTCCCTCTTTCCTCTCAGGAGCAAAAGTGCTCTTTATGATGCTTAGTAAGACTTTGGCATCTCTTGATATGGAATTGCTTTCATTTATAGCATGTTTGGTGTTTGCTCTTATTCCAATGTGTTTTCATTTAGAACCCACTCTTAAGGATTTCCCTGCAAAGAAAAAAGGTCAAGGTTCTTTCCTTGGGGAAGGAGGCCAAGAGGAAGGTCAGAAAATGATTTAACCAAGTAAATAACCAGTTAAATTGTTAGGAAAGTATTGAAGCAGAGCAGATGGGCTGTGTTTGCAAGCTCATTTATGTCATGAATACTTTGGCATCTCCCAGATTTCACATAAGCTTTCTCCTTAATATTTTGTTACTTTGCAATTATCTTTGTGCTTTCTTACACACAAACACACTTTTCAAACAGATCAAATTCAGAACTCATGAAAGATGATGCGACTACAGTAGAGAAGGCTTGTATGTTTAAGAGGCTGAAGTCAATGTCTGTGACTGTCACTTACAACCGTAAAGCCATATCTTGCAGGGTGTATTTCATAAGGGAATTTTTATCCAAAGCTTGCTTATATCTTCAGCAAAACTAGGGTCGGAAGCTTCAGTCCCACCTCATTTGAAGGGGGGGGGCTCTATTTTTTCCATTAAAAAAATACCCCCAAAAACAAACCAGCAATATTTCCTGTTTAAGATATTGAAATAAGATTTGGCACAAGGAAAAGTGTAATGAAATCTATGGTATCTCATTGTGGAGATAAAAACCATGAAGAAGCACCTGACAGAAGATTTCAAGTTCACACTGCAACGTTTTGGTCATTCCATCCTTTTACTCTTCTCAGGCTGAATCAGCAGAATGAGGTTCCTGAATAATACTGGAGTGGCCAAGGATGTCCATTCAAAGACCTTCATGATGCAAAGTTTGCCCTTGTAAGTGTCATATTCTTCCATGGTGGACAAGCTGATAAGTACACAGGGGTCAAGCTGTGGGGACTGGGTTGCAGCAGAGCCTCTGAGTAGAGCACAGCAGCTCAAATGACAAATAACCAGAGAAAGAAGCGCGCAAGGAGGAGAGTAAGTGATTGTGAAAGAGTTTAGTGCGGTAAGAAGACGACGTGGGAGTCCTGCATCATCTAAAAACTGTGAGTTTGCTGCAGGTGGACACCGAAACTGTGGACTTTAATCCTCTCATTATTTTTCAATCCAACTAGACATCATGAAAGATGAGCTGTTACTAAGAGCTGCACATACATACCAGCTTATCCACCAAAGTTTTGAAAAAGCCTGCTTAAAACTAACTGGAAGGATGGTAAATAGTCTTTCAGGATGTTTGTGATGCTGATCTGCAGCTGCATAAGGAGAGCAGAGAAAGCAAATCCCACAGTTGCCTGTTGCATGTTATGCGTGTGTTCATGCTTTGCACTGCTGCAAGGTGTCTGCGTAGGGATCTGTGCTGCCCTCTCTGCTCAAGAAAAATGACTGCAACACACCTTGTTGCAGCCATCCATTTGTTTTCTGCTAAGAAAGTACTCCATGGCAAACTTGGCTGCTTTTCAGTACAAATGATTTCATTGCGTGATTTACTGACTCAGCAGGCTCCCAAACAAAGCAAGTCTTTCATTGCTGGGGTGAGGGGTGTCTGGTCTTCATCTTGGTAGGCTTTTAACTTCTTTAGAGGTAGCTGTAAATGAAGCTGGGGAATTATTTTTGCACTTGCTTGTGAGAAGAACTGCACTGAGTCTAGGATAATCCCCTCATGTGAGCTACTTTTCCCAAGAAAAAAATGATGCTTGGATGCAAAGTCCCACATCCCAGGTTTAATAACTCAAGTCTCAAATGAGATCATATTGGTTTTGTACAAATGAACCCAGACCCAAATTTGACTCCAAGGGAGGAAGCGAACTTCAGAAGGTACCACAGCCTGGGTTGTGCACATGAACTGGTAGAGAAAATGGAGCTTTAAACCAAAAGTTACTCCCTTGCACCCACTTTGTGAGACCTTCTAACAGCAGCAGCTGGTGAGCAGTGTCCTGAGGCTTGGGTGCCAAAGCAAAGGTCTAAGAGGGTCCTTACACATCTACCTGCGCAGGACAACTTCGTAGCAATCCAGTGAATCATCCCCTCCACATTCTGAGTACTGTAACCTCCCAGAAGGGTGAAGAATTTATCAGGAATGGGCCCGAGATGGTTCAGGACACTGGGCTGAAACCTTTCACTCCTGGCACACTTGTTTCCCTTGGGCTGCTTGCCACTCTGACTGTCTGCTTTGACAGTTCAAGCAGTTGCCCCTCCCCACAGGAAGAGTAACCAGTGTGTTTCTATTTCCAGACTTCTGGATGGAAGTCCAATTAGTTCTCTCTTGCAAAGGAAGGGAGACAATATAATGAATAAATCTATTTTGTGGAATGCAGTTTTAATTGAAATGTTTGCTGCTGTTGTCACCATTGGATTAAGAGAGCAGATCTTCGATAGCAAAGAGATTAAGTTAGTTTGTATCCGCAGAATGGAAGTGAGAGGAGTAATTGGAATCTATAAAAAAACTAAAAAAAAGGTAACAAAACTCCAGCATCACGAATAGGGAGCAAGTTTTGCACTGCTGTTGGCACATGCTACTGTCACACTGAAGAAGGTGCATGAAATAAAAGCAGACCTCACTGCTCGTGTCTTGCACTAAGGCTTATATGTGCACATCGTCCTCTGGTCTGGAAGCAAAGAAGAACTACACTTGAAGAAAGTTCCTCTCTGTACAGGAAAAATAAATTTGTGCTAGGACCTTCTAACTTCTACTAACAAAAAACTAAAAACACATGCAAAAAAACCTGTTATGCCTTCCCCCAAAGTAAAAATTCTATCCTCGCTTCCGTGGCTTGCCAACTTGTGACTAGTGTATGTTCCTTCAGCTGAATAGACTTTGGGGGATTTACACCACATGAGAACCTGAGCCTGTGAGCTCGCCCTTGGTTGCAGCAATCACTACAGAGAGGTGGGTTTGATTCTGCTTTGCGAAGTATTTCATAACTTGGCATGGTGCAATCATGCAAAGTTTTGGCCACTGTTGTACAAAGCCAGGCTGTGCTGCCCTTCACAAGCAGAAGCTCAAGCTCAGAGGGGTCTGCCTCACTCACACAGGAGAAGTCTTTCCTTCTTTTTTCCTTTGGTCTCTTTTTTTTTTTCTTTTCCTAGCCTTTAGCAGACACAAGACTTGTTCATTTCCCATTCCTCCTTACTGAATTATTCATCAAAAAATGTTCCACTGGTATCTTGTTGTCTGCCAGGGACCTCATCATCCAACAATTCCTTTTCAGACTTGACTTGCAATCAGAGCAATTAGCAATCCATTAAAGGTCTCAGAATGCGCCGGGCTGTGGGGATACAGAGCACAACTCAAGAGCCGGCCCTCTCTGACTCTGAAACTCAAGCAGAAGACTCACAGGACTTCAAACCTGCAGTGAGAGGTACTCAGGACAGGAGTTTCTACTTGATAATTGTGAGATCATGGAAATCAGCACATCGGTTTGGACTGATCTCAGTGGTGAGAGGGCAAAAGGTCCCAGGCACTGCCTGGGAGGTGTGATATACTTCTTTGGGCACCCAGCCTGCTCCAAGCAAGGTTGTTCAGCTCCCAGCTGCGTGGTGCTTCCTTCCCACGTCACAAACCCTTTTTTGCTGGAAGGAGCCAAATGGGAACATGAAGGGAGGTCATTGATTCCATCTGATGCTCTGAAAATGATAAATGGTAATTGGACAGCAGTGGAAAGCAGGGTAGTAGGACTGGGCTGTTCATTCCTTCAGTGGGCTGGGCTTAGGGAAGCCTACAGTGCACTTGCAAGCATCTGGTTGTTGCTGTTGCTCATAACCGACATACTCTGAGGCTTCAATCCCACTCCTCTGCCTCTAGGAAAGCACTTTACCATGACTCAGATTTCTCCCTGCCCACCATGAGCTCACCAGTTCCCATGGGAAGGAGGTCCTGAGCCCAGTTCTCTCTGTACCTGCTGTCTGCACCAGTGATCAACTAACCAGCATGTAACAAGGAGAGGTGGACAACCTCAGTGAGAAAGGTCAGCATAAACACCACCCTTATAAACGTCCCCTTTGGAAAACAGGTACATGGATTTCCTATTCTATCTTCCAATCTGTGCCAGGGGCTTAATAGGTCAGGACCAGAGCAATTCATCACCTTTCTGCCCTGTCCTTTGCCTTCCTAACGTATCAGAGATGCTCTCCTGAACTTCTGGGCTCTGTCTCTGCTAATGTCTCTGGAAAGATAATCTGTTGAGAAAGAATGAGAATTATTAAATCAATAAACACTGCTAACCTTTCAACTGTGTCTGTCCAAGGAGATCTTCTCATCACTGCAGCAATCACTTGCTTTAACAGATTGAAAGCAAAGTGTTCTTATTGCATATGTCAAACAAGGCTGGAAAAACCCTGCTTTGTCTCTGTCAGGAATGTGGAAGTGTCCATGGGGGCTCCCAGCATATTTCTCCTACACTCCAACACCCCTAAGCCCCGTACAAAATTGTCCTGTGTGTGCCCAGATGTTTTTACTAGGGGAAAAGCAGCCACATTCTCATATAGCCAGGTCAAAATACATGAATAATGCCTCAAATTATTTTAATGACTTTTGGCAGAGTTGGGATTCTTGAGCAGGAAGCTTCTGCAATTTTTTTTCCAAATACACTTCTGGAAGTCAAAATGCACAACTGCAGCATGTGCTTGAGCCTAAGGCTGCCAGGAGGAGCTGTGAGCTGCTGGGGCATCTTTCAGCTGCTTAACAGTGAGGGGATGACTAAACATTTTGCTGTTCTCATGAAGGCCAGTGTCTCCAATAAGCACACAGCACCTCGGCTTGTTGTGAATATCAGCAGGAATTGCTTGTGCTTATCTCATTATACGGTTTTAGCGAGTTTGTTTCTTTGGTCTGCACAAGAGGTATCTGTTCTCAATGCCAAATCTGCAATGTGGCTCTGCAGTAATGACTGGAGAGAAGGATTTTGCTCATTCAGGAAATTTCTCCCTCCTCCAAATATCAACAGGATTCCTCAGCTTCCTGAAAAACACATGAATGAACTGTTAATAGGTCTTGGCTCTTGTGTTAGAAAAACATGATATAATTTGTATTTGGGGATCATCCCTGTTTATATGCCTTCAGGAACTGAAGCTGCTTTCCAGAAGCTATTTCCAGATAATAGCTGTGTATATTCTTCTGACTTAAAAATAGTTGGCTTGCTGTTTAAAGCACAGAGTAAAAATCTTTCTATCTGTAAAAGAGATCCCAGAAATTTCTAAGTTGTTGCGAGATCCTACTAAAGGCTGTCATATTTATGTTTTTCATAGTGGAAGTGTGACTCTGAACCTCCTTTATTATGCAGTGGGAATGGCCTTGGCTCACGTGTTTTATGTGTGTATGCACTCGTGCTGTGTCACTGAGCTTCCCAGAGACTGCAGGAGAGGGATTTTCAGGAACAATATTATCAAAGCTAATCCTTTAGGGAGAAAGTACACTGAAATCCACTGCAGCTTTAAATGATAAAAGTTGTAACAAGAAGTGTTTGGATTTGTGGGCTTGTTCTTTCACACATTCTGAAAAGAAAGCAAGAAATAAAAAATCTTCCATGTGGGTTGTTTTTCTTTTATGATAAGAGCTGCTACCACGGCAGTAACATACACAGTGAACAACAGGGCAGCACAAACCAGCATTTTCAGGGCATGGCATCCTTTCCCAGCATCGGTGGCTACCAGCTGCAATGCCCAGCACTGGCTCACTTGCCTTGGCTTGGCCTGGCTGTGGAAAAATGTTGATGTGACTGAACATCCCAACTCCTCAAGGCACCTTAATACAGAAAGAATGTACCAAGCTCTTAGTCACATCCTGCCCACTACACAGCATCTGAGTTCCACAGGCCAGGCTGAAGAAGCAGTAATTTGTTCAATTGGTGAAACATCCAACAAAACAGATTAGTACTGTAAGCAAGCCAGATGTCTCTCAGGCTTGTTGAGGACAAGTTGCTGGAGCAAGTTGCATTTTACCTGTGCTCAGCCTTGGTGGGATTTGCTCAGGCCTCAAGGACAGTTTCACAAAGTGTCATCCCCTTCATCAAAGGCAAGGGCATTTAATGATTGCACAATCCCAATGCCGCCATGCACTTGGGCATCTTCCAAGCAAGCAGCAGTACCCATATATACGCTCTTTCCTCCCTTCTTGAACCACCAGTAGGAGACACTGCCCAGTGCCAGAGCCCAGCTCATGGGGCAGAGCTAGCCAGCTCAGCCTCTGGTGCTAGAAACAGTGATGGTGGGACCCAGCAGAGTATCCTCTGCCACCCTCTCCTCTCTCTGCCAGGGTGCTGCTAGAGGACACAGCTGGTTTGGAGGTACCAGACACATCAGGGTGGGCTTCTCTGACAAACCAGGCACATTTGCAGCCACAAGAGGTGTAAGTCAGTCAGTCTGGCAGTGTGGCATGGGGACGAGGGGGAGGTGTGGGCTTGCACAGCTCATGCTGAAACCTTTCCAAACCTGCCGCCAAGCAGCAGCACCTCCAGAGACTCCCCTTCAAACAGGAGATCCACGAGAGCTATGTGCCAGGCTGCAATAAGAAACAGAGGCTGCGAGTTGTATAATATTTACATTTAATACAATCCGCTGACATCTGACATTTTTCTGGTAAATTTTATGTGGGCCATAAACACTTCTGGATCACTGAGTAAATTTTAACTCCTCAGAAGGTCTTTTATGCTGGTGGTATCTGCAATGAAATATTTCGCTACCTTTTCCCTCAAAACTTCATCCATGAACATCTGTCCCAGCATTTGGATCTCTCATGAGACTCCTTAGGCATCCTCGGTGTGCTAGTGCTTCAGAAGTAGCCCCTTTTTGTGTTTTTTGGTGTGGTATTCTCCACTAGTGGTTTCCCCCCAGGTGCAAACAGCAGGGACATGGCAAACCTAGTTTTCCTGCAGCCCAGCTCTCAGAGCAAGCAGCATCCTCCCTCAGTGGGCTTTGCACAAGTCATCCCCTCAGCTCCAGCAATGCTACGCTTTCTCTTGGTGATTTGTACACAGCTGCCCTGCAATTAAATGGTGTCACAAAGAGACACCTTTTGAAAAGCAATAAAAATACAAAAAACAGTGAAAGAAAATTAATAGTTGAGCAGCTAGCCCACCGCTGGTAATGAAACAGAAAGCAGAGACACAAGGAGAACCTGAGTCAAATGCAATGGCTCCAGACTCCGTCTCCAATCCCTTCCCCTCAGACCTTGGAAGGAGGCCAGCAGAGCATCCCGGTAGCTGAAACAGTATCCGACTCTGAAGTTCAGATCAATTTGCGCTCTGCAGCCTATTAACTTTTTGTTAATCTTCCCCACATTGTTTTACATCTTGCCTCCCATCACAGAGAAGGAGGGATCATAGCAGTGCTGGGGTGACTAATGGCAAGACCCCCCTCAAAACTGGGGGATGTTCAAGTTACAGCCAGGTGTGGGACTTAATGGGCTCTGGCGATGCTGCCAAGACGTAATTGCCATAAATCAGCCTGAGCCTTATGGAGACAGTTCCCTGTGTTTTGAAGTCCATTTGCCCTTATTGCTTGTTCAGCTCCTTAATGCATTAATGATAAGATAGAATGGGGAATACGCAGTACAGCCTCCTCCCCACCCCCAAAAATCCTGAAGTAATGAATCGATACTGCGCCTATCTGCTCTGACCACAGAGGAGAGGAATGTAGACAGTGCTGGGTACAGGAGAGAGCTCTTTTGCCAAAGGTTTCTTTGCCAGTCCCAGGGGAAGATTGAGCATCTCTAAGGACTGTGGGGGCTGGTCTGGAGAATTATCCTCCAACTTTGCACATGACTGCGGCAGTCCTTCCCTTGCTACCTGTCTGCATGGGTATATTTTTATTTGTGCCTACTGATGCTTTTCAAGTGCCTTTTTCAATTGAAATCTGCTGCATTAACAAAAAAAACCCAAAAAACAGGGAGAGTACTGCGTAAGGACTGGAATGTTTTTTCTTATGTCATGCAAGCTTGGTATATCAGATGCTAAGTGGTTCTCCATGGCAAATAGCCTGCCTCTAAATGGACCCTACTCTTCTGACCTTCTAGAAGGCAAGGGTGTTGGGTCTCCGAGATGAGCCCAGACAGGCGGAGCACAACTGCAGGCAGTGTCCCTGTGGGTGGCTTGGAAGGCTGTCCCAATGCTCAGTGGCACCGTCCCCTGCTGCTGGGACACCCAAGAGGCATGGCATCCCTTAAGAGCAGGGGCAGCTGTGTGGGGACCAGGGAGGCTGAGCAGCCATGAGCCAGCCAGTGAAGCCAGAGCAGCCGGCGCTGCCTCCTTAATGAGCGGCGCCCGGGAAGTTACTGGGCCTGCCCGCAGATGAAAGAGCCCCAGCCTTATGCACTACCAGTGGCTCCCTTTTGAGCTGGCTGAGTCTTGGCAGGGTTTTCTCCCCTCCACCCCCCTGATTAGTGCATTATAACTGCTTGACAAATTGCTGGTGCTCTATTGACACATTTATGCTGCTGCTTTCTTCCCAGCCATTCAAGAGGATCCTGGCTGCTGGTAACAGGCGCTCTTGGGCATTTCAAACATTGACTGAGGCAAGCATCACCCTGCACAAGTGAAAAATGTAGACATCCGCGCAGAGACTCTCATCCTTTTGATGCTGACATAATTTTCATTGTGCCCCATCTCCTCTTTTTCATGTTAAAAATTTAGAAGCAGGAAAACCCAGACAGAAAGGGCAAAGAGGTAAAAATCTCTGTCTGGCTGTTCTTCATCACCCAGCACAGATTAAGGCAACGAACAATTTCTACACAGAGAACGATTAGAGCAGTGAGCAGCCTCTGCCTGCCTCAGTCTGATGGCACATCTCATTCCTGTCCTTGTCACCAGCACAAAGTAGAGGCTGGCCTGACCTATACCAGAAAGCACAGCCCCAGCAGGAGAGCTGGGATGGATCTCAGTGTGGCCACAGTCTAACTTGCCTGAATAACCCCTTACCCAGCACCATCCCCCAAGTGGTGGTACATGTGGTGAGCTTGGGAACCAGCTCTCCTCAGGTAACAGCCATTAAGCTGTCTCTGTGTGGTCAGCTTGCTGGGGAGAAGGATGACCAGGTGAGCTCTGCTTAGCTGCCATCAAAAAAAATCAGCTGAATAATGGGACAAAGTCTGAACCCCTCTATTTTTTTCTCCAGTGCAAAAGGCAGTGCAGATACCCTTGTTCTGTTTTTATTTTGAAATATTTTTAATCCATTGCCTCTTTGAAGACTTTATGCCCAGAATCAATTCGTGTTCTGAGTATCACAATGTACCTAAAATGACTCTGCAATCTGGTATCAGTGGTAATAAAACTTATTTATTCACTCTGCTATCCATTACTAAATGGCATGCATTAGCTCCTCAAAATATTGTGGACCAGCTAACTGAGAGGGTCCTTCCACAGAGGTCCCTGTCTTTGGAAGTGAAGGTCAGGAGTTTTGTTCCTGTTGCTGCATATGTGTAACTGGCTGTCACCCAGGGCTGGCCTCACCAGCGTGTGCCAACAGACCACTATGTCTTCTGCTGCTGCCAGCAGAACTATGTGAAAGACAAGAGAAGCTATACAATTAGCAAGTGACAGTTCCTCTTGCAGGGTACAAAGTAGAGAAGATGTCTTGTCACAGTGTGGCACTGGCTCCCTTCGAGGCGTGACTCAGCTCAGAGAATCTGCTGTATCAGAGCATGGGTCTCAGGCAGGTGCAACAGAACAGGGACAAATAGCCCAGCTTTGTTAAAATAAAATAATAATAATAATAATAATAATAATAATAATAATAAAGGAGAAAAAAGCACCATCGTATACAGAGGTAGAAAAGAGTTGTAACTTACCCAGTGGACCCACTGCAGATGCAGATTTGTGCTTTTTAGTATATTTTCAAGTGCTTTTCTAGCCTAGTGCTAAATAACCCAAGATTTCAACGGTCCCCTTAGGAGAGGATTTCGTAGTTCAAGAATTCTCTCCATAAGGAACCATTTCTCATGCCTTCACCTGAATTTTCATTTGTGCAGTTTCACCCATTTCTCCCCATTATGTAGTTGCCAGCCTTGTGTGGCCCTGGGGAATCTTCTGATTCCTAGGTGCCCAATCCTTCAATCCTTGGAGTCAGCAATTATGTTCCTCCAAGATGTCATTTATCTGAGTAATGTGTGTTTAGTTACTTTAATCTTTCCCCATAAATCAGCTTGTTCAACTTTCTCTCTGTTTCTCATTTATGAGTTTTTCCCTCTGTGGCATCTTTCCAGGCGTCTATAAGTGAATTTAGCATCATATTTTCAGCCTTGTGGGGTAGGACCATCATTTTCTTGAACAGAGAGATGACATTTACTATAGGATAGGTATTTTCTGAGCTATACAACTCACCAGTACCATACTGCTTTTTATATCCATTATCACAGCTGGGTTTCTCTTTGCAGTACACATTTCCTATTAATTACTCAACAACAACTTTGCTCCTTAAATTAGACAACAGGTTCTGAAATAGGTAATAACTGTTCTTTTGTGCCCTACACCAGTCTGAGTATTAGAGAACTATGTGAGCAAAGTAGAAGATTGTTAGACATTTGCTTGTCTTGGTTTTCTTATGCCTTTCTTTGAGGCATCTTACACCAGGCTTGCCTAGTATCCCAAAGAGGCTGAAAAATTTGGCAGTTCCTGTGATCTTAACTGAGATGACTCTTTTCACAGGTAAATCCACACTTCTATTATATTTCTTCCCAGCAAAGAACTGAGACTGCAAAAAGGTCCACAGGTCACCATTTCCCTCAGTTACAGACTGCTTGAAATAGATGCTTAGTCTGGAAGAGTCCACCAAATTTCTAATATATATTCACACAGGACAGGGCTCACTCCATCACTGTTGCTGGCATAAGACTTGTAGTACAGAAGACCAAAAGCTACACAAATAGCTATATGCTTCAAGTAAAGAGCAATGAAGGACACTACCAATGTCCTAAATCCCCACACCAGCAAGAAATTTGTCAACTGAAAATGTCCAAATGAAAGATGGATCTCCATCCTTACAGTATTTCTAACTGTTCTTCGTTGTGTTTTGCCCAGATGACTTCAGTTATTTCATAAATCACTGCAGCTCCACTGAAGACAAGCAAGGCACCAAGACATGCCCTTGTCCTGAGATGAGCGATACTGAGTTGTCACTGTTGGCACAGAGAAAGAAGAAAAGACATTTTTGATCCTCTGTTCAAGGTGGGAAGTCTAAACCTATGTACTCAAACCTCTGCAAAGGCATCAGAATAAGTGACCTACTCTTACTCTGGTAACCTCATTCTTACTTCATAAGCCCATTTTTTAATGCCCTTATCTACCAAAGTGCATAAAAACCTTATACATGAACACAGAGAAACAGAAGCAGGTTGATAAACATTGATGGTTCACGGTCCACCTGTCAAAATGTGGTTGTAAATTTGCTATGCTGTAATGGACTTCTTGTCCGTGTGCTTATTTCTTCTGCTCTGAAATTCTATACAGAGCATCTCCATTTTTGCAGCAAAAAAACCAGTGCTAAAGCCAAGTGCTTTACATTTTACACAGGCCAAATTGTTGCTAACAAGTATGATGGAAAACACAGCTTACAATGTGAAATTCTTGGGGCACTGGCAAAAATGCAGCCCTTTCTGTGGACATGTAAAATCATGGTTCATATAGTCATTGTATCATAGTACAATAAGGCCAAAGGACATGGAATAACAACCTGTGTCCCTTCTTGCAGAAAGGACTGATTTCTTTCCACAGGAACGCAATCAGTAGAACAATGAAAATAATTCATCAGATTAAAGTACAAATAAATCCTGTCCTGACAATTGGATGTTATCGTGTTCAATTTCAACTTAATTATTTTTGTATTTAATTACAAAATGGTTAATTGCTTCATTTTAATTATGTATCTCTTTTAATTAGATTGAGGCTTAGAAACACGATAAGGCTGCTGCCACCCCTCAGCCCTTCCATTCTTCATTTTAACTCACACTGTACCAGTTCCTTTCCCTTGCTTTGCCGTTAGTTTCCTGTGCCAGGTCTCTCTCGAATCCCATGCTTTGTATTTACCTTTTGCTTCAGCAAAGCTGTGGTGTACAAGTAGGGTGGCAAGTGCAGGAGCCTGCCTGTTAGCCATAGCCAGACAGTGTGCCATGCTTGCACAGAATTGTCTGCTTTGCCTCTGCATTCCTCCTCCATTTTCTACTGCTGTGCAAGAAGTTCAGGAATGTTTTTTTTAGGTGTTTGTTCCGGTGTCAGGGTCAGACAAGTGTTGTCCCCCTTTCCCTGATACCCCTTTCAGATATGTCCCAGACTGCCCATCCCACGAGGCTGAAGACCCCAAAGGGAAGGAAGCACTGGCCTGAGCCCCTCTTCCCACCCCAACTGGTACTATCTCTGCCTGCCCTGCTCCCAGCCCTCGCATTCCCCACCCTGGTCAAAATTAAGTCAACAGGTCTCTTTGCATCACTAAAACAATTAATAGGCCCTTAAAAATCCATGGAAATGTTTAGTATAACAGAAGACCTGCCCATGCAATTCAACCTGCCATCCACACAGTTCTGGTGGGTGTCCGGCAAGCAGAGGCAATTTGATGCAATGCAGTTTGATGCCTTGTGTTTGTTTGAGAGGGTGTTTTTTTTTAATGTTTTTAGTCTCAGCCCATTTGGGCAATTCTAATATCAGAAGAATTGCTGAAATATTTATGCTATGCTTTTGAAGAAATGCACCTTATATTTAGAACTGGCCTGGTTGAGGTTTATTCTGAGTATGTAAAGTCCTGGCTTCTTCTTTGGCTTCCTGCTGTAGGAAAGGATGAGTTTCAGATAGTTTGCCATCTCCCTGGAAAGTTTTTGATATTAAAGTGTGTAGGTGGATTTGTGGCCATGGGAGAGCAGCAGAGGTGTGCAGCCTGCTCCCAGCTCTTCCCTACAACTTCTGTTCTCTGCTCCAGGGCCAAGCTAAACAGAGACTGGCTTAGCCTGGCATCCTTGTCCTCAGGTCTTTCAGCTCAGCAACTAAATCACAGGTGGGGCTGGAGTATTATTTGAGTAAAACTGTACCAGATAGCTTAGTTCTGCTACATATTGGTACTGTCATGACAGCTGTACATGACAGTAGTGCCCAAGAAGTAGCCTGATGGATTGGAAGTAAATATATATATATGCAAATATGGTACCACAGTCTTCTTCAAAGGGTAGTGGATAATTATAACAGTGTTCATTGTGGAGAAACACCCCCTTTCTCAAAGGATATTCCTATGAAGCTGATAAAACAGTTTTTAGGTTTTAAGTCGAAACCCCAGAGTATCTGTGGTGTCACCAGTTAAAGCTTTCAGAGAGGACCCTGAGCTGGGCAGGAGGAGGAGAATTGGAGCATTAGTGGTGGCAGCAGTGGTGGTGGCTCTGTTCCCAGGCTCTGGCAGAGCAACCCCGATCTCCCTGCATGCAGAAGTGAAGCACAAAAGCCAGGCTTGAGCTAAAGTTGTGTTTTCTCTGCCAACTTCCCACCGTCATGCTGGACTAAGCAGAGGGTCTGACTGCCCCCTGCCCATGACTGCTGTTTTGGGTCAGCCAGTCCTGGAGGAGAAGGAAGGAGACAAAGTTCTCAACTCTTGAGAGGTAAGTGCATTAAAATGGGGCCTTCCCTGGTGACTTGACCATCCTGTCTTGTGAAATAAACCTTACTGTGACAGGCAGCTCCATCAGGGGGGCCAGGGACTGGGAGGCAGGCTTTGGGGATCAGAGGTCAGAGTAACCCAGAGCAATTCCCTCCTGGGCAGCTTGAAGCCACCTGTGCACAGCCACACCATGGCTGCAAACAGGCTGGCATCACAAACTGCTGTAACCTGATTAATTGAGGTGACAAGGGGGGAAATGGAGGGAAAGGGGAGAATGGAGAGAAGGGGGGAATACGGTGGTGTCATGAGAGAGTTTGAGTGAAATACTTTTTAGCCACCCTTTCGAAGAGCTCCTATCAAGTGCTTTATTTTTAATGCTTTAATTTGCTTTCCTCCTCTTGATTGTAATACCCTTCTTGAACTTTGCAAATAAAATGTGCTTTCCCTTTTGATTTTTGTCATCATCTCCCTGGCAAATTATCAGACTTTTAATTCTAAGCCTCCAGTTCACCCCCCTCTCCACCTAGACTACCAGCAGGGTGAGAAGTTAATAAAGTATTTCTCCTGGATTTCCTGCTCTCCAGTGAATCAGCACTCTGCTCACAGCCCTGGGCAAGGTATGTTAGATCACTTGTACTGCCTCTGCTCTTCAGGAGAAGAGGAATGAGATGTTATCCAAGGTCTGGGACTGGATAAGTCTATTACAGCCTGGGTTATACTAACCTCTCCTCCTCATCTGAAGCAAGGTCATAACCTAGTGTCTGCAAATGCAAAATGTTCCTTTTCTACAGGTATCTCAAAAGACTGGAAGGAGAAGAAGTGCCTTTGGAGGAAAATAAGCAGTGCTGGAAACTAATACACAGTCCTTAATGACAACTTACAAGGAAGTCATAAGTGCCTAGATGCTACCTATATAGAAACCACAACCTAAATCAAAACTAATGATATTCTGGTCACTAGAAAGAATTGTAATAAACAAGATGCTCCAGAATAAGACTGTCCAGCAAGGAAACAGAGGCAAGCTGGGCAGCTTTTCTCCCAGTCACAGTACAGAGAGGAGAATGGCTCTTCCTCAGGTCTCAGCCACCGTGCCTGCCCTGGGCAGACCCAGCTGCCTATGAGGATCCCTGTCCAGGCAACCCCATTGAAGGCACTTCCAAGCAAGGTTATCACAAGTGCTTAAGAGTAAAACAGCCAAAGGGTATCAGCTGCTGGGTAGGCCAGATCAGAGGTTTAATTTGCTTGGAGGTGGTAAAACTTGGCCATGATGCAGGGGATGGTACAAGCACCTGGTCCCCACATCTTCTGAGGTCAGCAAGAAATAGGAAGTGATGAAGCCACCACAGCACACATCAGCCAGAAAACTCTGTGGGATATCAAAAGCAGCAAAGTTGACCCCATGCCTACAGATAGGTTCTACGGGGCCAGGAAAATGAAATTTTTTTTCTCAGGAGCATGAAGATATGCTATGAGGGCAGTTAATTGAACCAGTGTCACTGAAAATGATGTGGGTAATGACAGATAGTGTCAGCTCGTGCTCCTGTTTCAGTTACTGGAACAAATGAGAAGAAGGCAGAAATAGAAACAAATGGAAGAGAAATTTCTAGCAAAGGTCAGGAAGAGGGTTTTATTTTTATCTCTCCACCTTTTCTCATTCAGATAATAAGCAGCATGTGCCACCAGAAAGACCCTGTTCAGATACACAGCATTGGCACTGATGCTATGCTGAGGTCCTGGAGGTCTCAGCATGTTGTATTAAACACCCACCATTGCTTCCTCAGAGCTGTCTTCTTCATCCCATACCTAACTGGGGAACAAGGAGATACTGAGCACAGGCTGCCATGGCAGCACCCAGGCTTCCCTCAGAGAAGCAGCACCGAGGTGTGTTTGCCCTTGGTATGCCTACACAACACACATCTAGTGAGGAAAATGAGCTGACATTTGATCTCTGCTGCAATCGCTGGCTAAACTTCCCCTGACTTCTGAAGGACCAGGGTTTCACTTCAGGAAAGTTGCATTTCCTTCCATATGTATTCATTTGCCAGTCATCTCCACACCTTGAGAAGGGATGCTGAAGCCCAGGCGTGATCTTACTGTACCTCCACATGAAATAGACAGACATGAGGCAGGAGAGAAGTACAAACCACCAAGGACTCTGTCTTGCTGTCACTTGCTGGCTGTGTTTGTCCTGGCAGCCAACTCAAAGGAGACACAGCCTGGGTAGGAGCAGGACTCTCACAGCATGCTCCTGAAATGGCTGAGGCCAGAGACAAGGACGTGTAGGGGAACAGGGGAAAAGCCATCTCTGTCCTGTGGTGGCTTTGCTGGCTATGGCAGAGGACAAGCCAGATGCCCATGATGGATCTTGGGCCACAGCACGGCTTGCCCATGGGACCCTGCCCAGAAGCTACCACTGAGACAGAACAAGAGAGTGTCGAGGGCATGTGAGTGAAGGACTTCAGTGCTGTCGGAGGCACTGAGGGTTAGCCTATTTCTGGCTCATTCTGTGATAATGCAGCTTGTGTTTTGGATGCTTGCTTGCACTTAAGCCTTTTAATCACTTGTTCATTAAGAAAAGGTTTTCAGGACACCTTGCTGAGAGGCAGCATCTCATACACCTCTGAGGAGAAAAAAAAAAACCCCACTTAGTCAAACACTCAAACCACTCAGATCCTAATGATAGAATAGTAATGAGGTTGAAGGGTATTATCAACATAATGATAAACTAAGAGACTTGGCACCCGTAAAATGGGTTCACTCTTTAAGCCCCATAGCTGGCTCCTGAAGGATATGTGAGATGCAACTGGTAGGGGCTGGAAATAGGATTTTTTTCTGTGGGAACTAGGCCAATTAAATTGCATTTTAATAATGATTTAGTGATACACTGGAGGAGTGGTGCAAAGTGGTAAAAAAAACCAACATAGACCTTCCACGTCGTGATTCATGAAATAACAGAATCAGAAATTGAATTTACAGAGGGGAAAAATCCTGAGAGGTGCATATTACTTCCTATTTACTCCTTTGCACATCAGTCTGGATGTGTAAATTGACATTGCTTAAGTCGTGCTGGAAGAAACAATAGATTTGGATGGACATGGAAATAAAATCAACGACTGACTCCACTTTGTCCACAGTTATCCAGGACTCACACTGTGAGCTGAATCCTTCCTTGAGAAGCTTCCTTTTGCTCTTGCTAAATGCCACCACTGGCAAAAAGCTCTAATTTGAGAGTCAGACCACTGCTGTAATTGGAATAGATACTTTCTCCTGCAAAACCATCCAAAAATTTAATGTATTGGTCTTCTGCTTCTGGATCCTCACTACCAAGTAGCCAAGGTGCAAGGTATGAGATTGCCTGTCCTGCACTTACTGCAGATTTTACTGTGGCCATGGCAAAACAGGGAGAGATGCTCATGACATCACACCTACATGAATATTGCATTTCCTAGGAACTGATGCAGCTTCACATACTTATATATACAAACATATTGATTGGTCATATAGAAAGCTCAGTCTAATGCAATGCTCACTGAAGCAATTTGCAATTGTTTTAAAGGATCTCTTTCCTGACAGAGTGAATCATTTCTAATCCACATAGGCATGGGCCACTTAGTGTGGTTTACCTTAAAGTGTGGTCCTCAGCTTATCCGAAAAGGCAAATCAGCTCTGTTGGAGGGCCAGGGAACACAGAGACAGGTAGCAGCAAATCTTGGCTTCAAAATCTCCATCTCCTCAAATATAGTGCTGTTTTTGAGATGAGATCATCTCAAGTCTGGCCCAACCATTTCTGGGGCATCAAGGCAGATAACATGCTGTGAGATAACATGCTGTGAAATAACATGCTGGGGAAGCCACATGAGGAACATCTGAGGTGGGAAAGCCATATGAGGGGTGGCTGAGGTCACTTGGTCTGTTCATCCTGGGGAAGAGGAGGCTGAGGGGAGACCTTGGTGCAGTGACAACTTTCTTGTGAGGCAAAGAGAAGGGGCAGGCACTGATCTCTTCTCTGTGGTGACCAGTGACATGACCCGAGGGAATGGCCTGAAGTTGTGTCAGGGGAGGTTTAGGTTGAATATTAGGAAAAGGTTCTTCACTCAGAAGGTGGTTGTGTGCTGGAAGAGGCTCCTCAGGGAAGTGGTCACACCAACAAGCCTGACAGAGTTCAAGAAGTGTTTGAACAACATTCAGGCACATGGTGTGATTCTTGGGACTGTCCCCTTGGGCCAGGATTTGGGCAAGATGATCCTTGTGGGTCCCTTCCAACTCAGCATATTCTATGATTCTATGAAATAAAACCAAGGCACCTACTGCACCTTCCTGCATGCTTGAGTGCATAGGCGGTTGTTGAGGATGGAGGGGGATAGTCAGGAGGGGGTAGGGTAGGCTCAACTGAACTTGACACAGGCTCCCAGCATGAGTCTAAAATTCCTAGCATAACTCTAAAAGGCTCAGATAAGTGCATATTTTCCAGAGAGGGTGTTTCATTTTTGCTTGGACTATGTGGTTTCAGAGCCAAAAGAGACCTTATGAAATTTCTCTGATTAGGAGAAAAAAAGCACATTTCAGTCAAATCCAGCCTGCTGCATCTACAGAGACAGGTGGTCTTGGAGAAACCAATTTAAAGCTGAGGCTTCAACTCAAGACCCCTGATTTTCAGTCTTAAAGGAGCAGATGTTCAAATATACCCCTCTAGATTGCACACCTCATCGTGCAGCATCAGCAGTGGCTCTCATCAGCTTGTGATGGGCCTGATCACATGGAGAAATGCTGCTGCTTGTGGCAAAGGTCCTGTGGGAGGCCCAGGCAGCCAGGAGCATGGCTGGCATCCTCACTGGGAAGTGCCCTGCGTGGTACCCGTGTTACTGGGGCATTGCTGGCAGCAGGGGCTGAGCACATCAGTAGCTGTCACACCAATACTTGTCTCCTGAGACATCTTCCCAGAAACTGGTGCCCCACAGCACCCTGTCATCTCTCGTCTGTGATCTACATCTTGCAAAACCCCATCTAGTAGTAGAGGATGATGTGTGTGCACATGTTATCAGGTATCACAGGGGGCTTTTCTCCAGGCAGTGGGTGGTCCTTTCTTGGGTGTGCTGTTCCCCACCAGCTCCCAGCACTCCTTTGCCTTCTCTGAGCTCAGGCAGATGCAGTGCTACTGACACTGGTGTTATTACTCAGCCCCTTGGCTGCCAACAAGGTGTGTGCATGAGGAGAAGAGAAGGAGAGGGCACACTGCAGGAGCATGGGAACAATTCAGACCGCCTGCTAGAGCAGTCTCCAGCCTCTAAGTCCCCCTTGTCTGAGACCTTGTCCCAAAATCACGGATCATGGAAAACCCACAGTTCAAGTCTGCTTTCTGGCTGATGCGTTGCTGCTCTTTTCTTCTACAAATAAATTTGTGGAGCAATAATTAATGAGAAAATAGGAGGAGGAGTGAAATCCCAGTTTAACTGAAGCCAGTGGGGTTTTTGCTTCCTGCATAGCAGGTGTCCACATGTCAGCAGGGAAACAAAATAGAGGATGAAGCAGCAGTTAATTATTCTTGTGTTTTTCACTGTGATCAGTGTGCCTTTCCTTTTGCACCCACAGTCCTCCCTTGCTGCTGGAAGCCTCTCGTGCTTACAGATACACAGACAGACCCCTGAGACAGGACCCTGCTGCAGGATGCTGCAGCCCAGCTAGGAGTTTGTTTATGAAGCAGATTGCTCAAACACCAGAGGAATTTCTACCTTCAGAGGCTGCTTTTCCATTTCTGGACACCAGACATAAGATAACAGGGGAACAAGGGAAAGAACTGCAAGGTAGATGCGCCTGGCATTAGGTACCACTCTGTGCTCCGAGTGTTAGTGTAGCAGGAGATACCCACAGAGAATTCGTTCCCCCATCTGTTCCTCTGTAGATCACTTTAAAAATTAACTTACTCTATTAAAAAGAAAATGTGATTGTTACAGTTAAGTGGCTGCAGTGCTAGAGATAGTTTGTCCTCCCTCCCTCAAATTATATCCAAGAATGGACAATTAATAACACATTAACTTAGCCAGAAACGGGCAAGAATAACTTAAGATTTTGTTAAAAATACATTTTATTTTGTGTGATAAACAGGGTTTGTTGTTTTTTTTCCTGGCCTATAAAGTTGCAGAAGAGTTAATTCCTCCCTACAGCACATTTCACACTTTCCCAGTTTCAGACAGATTAGCACAAATGACATTTTGTGCTCAACTCATCTGATTTTAGAAAGCACTCCTTCATCAAGTTACACTACGTTCAGATAATTATTCTATAAAAATATTCTTAAACTAATCTTATGAATGGAGCAAAAATATGGCCGCATCAGCTAGACACTCTCTCTGTGCCTAGCAGAATATGCAGGAGTTGCCAGGGCTCTTGCACTGGTGGTGGGGGCAGACATCTGACAAGGTCAATATTTATGTACAGTTCACATGCAAGAGAATAATCATTAAAATCAAGGTAATACAAATAAAAATAGGTATTAATGTTTCCAAAAGCTCAAAGGAGACTTATAATCCATTAATTTTTCATCAAGACTGAATCCATCGGAGCCCAGATCCTTTTTTCTAATAAATTCAGTTGTCAGACTCTGAGTCCTTTACTGCAAACGCTGACAGTGCTCTATCAGTACCCAGGCTAGGCTCTGCTTTGGTAGGATTTTCTTTCTTTGTCTTTAAATTGATCGTGTGATAAAGCCTGCTGCTTGAGCAATGGGTCTTGCACCAATTAAACCACCGAGTTTATCTTTTTTTTTTCATTTTGCATCAAAAAATAATAAATGGCTACAGGTAACACTTTGTTGTCTTCAGAGCTAATCTGGGATCAGTTCTCTTATGAGAAAAACACTGCCTGAAATGAGATGTGAGTTCTGCTTTGTTACACTCCAGAGCACAGAGCAGCATAGTAGTGCTCCAGAGAGCCATTTTCCAAAACAGTTTCCTTGCAAGTATTACAGTGATATCTTGGGCAAAGCGAAATGTAGAAACATCTTTGTGAAGTTATCAGTAAATTTGACCTTGGAACACTGAGTTCCTGGCTCCATTTCTCAGGATGTTTTCAACACCCTTGGGTAAGTCCTACATGAAAGTCCCCAGTAATGTTTCTCCTGGCTGATGTTGTGTTAAATCCTTCTCTAAAAGCTTTTTTTGCAAGATGTCACTGTAGTTCTGAATTTCTAACTTCTCTGAAGGCATCACTTAGACTCTGGTGGAAAACTCACGGACACAGTAGACCTCTTGGCATCTAACTGCTGGGTTTGCAAACTAACTTTTCACAAAATTTCAAAAGAGATCACAGGATCATAGAATTATTAGAAAGGGCCTTAAAGACCATTTAGCTCCAGCTTCTCTGCCATGGGCAGGGACACCTCCCACTAGAACACATTGCTCAAAGCCCCATCCAACCTGGTCTTGAACACTGCCAGGGATGGGGCACCCACAGCTTCTGTTTCTAGATGGTGTCTTGCCACCCTTGGAATGAAGAATTTCTTCCTAATATCTAATCTAAACATATCCTCTGTCAGTCTAAAGCCATTCCCCTTGTCCTGTCACTACATGCCCTTGTAAGAAGTCCCTCTCCAGCACTCTTGTAAGCCTCTTTTGGTACTGGAAGGTGTCCCTGGAGCCTTCTCTTCTCCAGGCTCAACAACCCTAACTCTCCCAGCCCATCTTTATAGGAGATGTGTTTCAGCCCTGAGCAGCAGCCATTAGCAGTCAGGACAATTTTTCATTTTCCAAGCTGTAAAGAGTTTGTGACCATTCCTTTTCTGCTCCATGACTGTACCACTGTGCCAGTGCATGGGCTGCTGTGCTTCACTTGATGGTTCATCTTAAACTCGGTTAACTGGTTAAGATGGTGCAGCACTTGGTGGTAGCAGCCTTTACTGCAGGCAGTGTCTGTAATACAGAAAGCTGTGCTGGCTCCCTGGTGGCTTCTGGGTGGCTTCTGTGGTGAGAAACTTAACTTCAGAATCTCCTTCGCACTGATTCATCTTGGGCAACATCTGAAAGTTCAGCCAGTGAAGATATTTGGCATTGAGTCTCCAACCCACCTAGTGCAAAAGCAAAGCTCAGTTAGCTGCCCCAAATGCACCCAGGAGACCTCCAGCGAGACAGGCTTTGAGTCTGCTTTCTTAAATTTAGAAAAACACATGTCCTGTTAGTCTTAATTTGACTGTTCATGGTGTCTTTTTGCAAAGAACAGCAGAGGTGTCTTTGTAGATCCACGTCCCGGAAACCCACAGCTCAAAGCAGCCCTAACTCGGGTGACCTGGATGGACAGACAGCCCTTCCCTGTCTCTCACCTGCAGACTCCCTCTGGTGCTTCCCTGTGTTGTCTGGTGGGTCTGGAGGTTCCCAGCTTCCTGCAGCCACAGCCATGGTGTTCCCTGTTCCACACATGGCTGCAGCCCCCACTGACCCTCCTCCCAGGCTGTGTAGCCTGCAAGCAGCAGCCAGTTTACATGTTACGTTCCCAGTTATGCAGGCACAAAGAGTGAAGACTGTTTGGGTAATAAAGGCTATATATGTGTACAGCACATTTGAAGCACAAACTACAGGTATTCAAAATGTATGCGAAAATGATTATTCTTCAGCTGATTCAGAAAATGCATAGAGAGTAACTCTAATAAAAGCCATGTCAAATAAAGATGCGAGGGACAAAAAATTCCTGTGAATTCTTAATCTGAGAAATAAAGAACATAGCGTTAATACAGCATAATTGTTTCATTAAATATTTAAAATATACCTTTCATACTAAATTTGTATTTTAACAAATATCTATCCCATTTATAAACTTGTAACACATTTTATGAATACTGTATACAGGCAGGAGAAGCTTCCTCAATAAAAAGAACTTAATCCTTACATATTCAGCCTCTTGATCAAACATTTCCCTTTTATATCAGGATACATTTGTATAATTCATTATAATTTATGAATTTTCTACTTAGAGATAATGCAATTACAAATGTTTCTCGCAAATCTTTCTTACTGCCCTTACATACCATTTCATTTAAATATCATTCTGTTATTTACAATTGCTTCATTTTAATAAGAAAAGATGCTTACAACCAGTTATTTAATTGAATGGTGCTTCTCAGCACACTATTCATCTCTTTCAAAACAATTTGCATTTTGTGTATTTGGAGCAGATATCGGAAAACATTATTGTAATTTTCTCAAATAACATTTTTGCAACGTGCCACTACTTGGGGCAAGAGCTGATACAAGAATGGAAATCAACAGCCTCATCAGCCTTGCCAGGCTTGTATCCTGCTTTACTAGATGGAATAAATATCTTACTGGAGGCAGAACTACAGCCAGCAACTACTTTATGCCCCTAAAAACTGAGCTGACAATGTTAATTTGAATGGGGCTTTTATGTGTGCCTCATTTTTTCCTGTTCTAGAAACAGTGGGCAAATCCACCTCAAACTCTTGCCGTGATGCAAAGCGTCTAAGTCACATGGCATGTCAGTAAAGACATCCACACATTCCTCCTTTTTATTATTTTTCCTTTTTTTATCTGCATTTAATGAAAGTCCAGGTTGTTTGAGAAGAAAAGGAGCTGAACAATGAATTAAAATCATCTGTAGGCAAACAGCATCTCTATGGTACAACAACACCTTTCCACAGAGTTTTTTCATGGGCTTTTTTTTAAGGTGTGTTTTAGGGTTTTCCCCATTTCCAAATCATTAAACTATGTATGAAATAGTAGTTGCAGGAGACCATCTAGCATTGGCTGGCAGAGGTGGTATTTGTGCCTTGATGCTCTTTGAAACACAAGTGTCAGTTTTTCATCTGATATGAAATATTAACATTGATGCAATCATATTTTCTTAGACCAAGAGGATGTGCTCAGACCTCACTTCTGCAAACACCAAAGCAATTGGTGAAGGGTATTACATGAGATCTCCTAAATGAGTGCTTAATTTTGCATGGTTGTCTGAGCAATTGTTACCGCTTCCTATGGGCATGTGGATTATGAAACATCTTTAATTAACTGACTATACTACTGAGGTTTTTTTCTACTTGACCCCTCCCTCACTAATTGCTCCTCAAAATCCTGCTTGTCCTCATCATCAATGCATGACTGTCTTATTTATTGCACACTGTTCACACCCTGCTCTGAAAGCAGAATTATTCATGCCTTCCTGGGCTTTGCTGCAGCGTGTGGTACCAGCGTCTCACAAACATTTAACTGACTCTCACAGTGCTTCTGGTGAGATGAATTATCAGTGGAGATGGCCATGCATATAGAACCAAGACACTGAGCAAATGGTCCAAACTACCCACTAAGTCAGGGTGGAAGGTTTGAAATGCCTAAGGCTTATCATTTCGTAGTGCATCATATTTTCTACAGCACTTTATAGGCTCAGAAAATAGCTTCTATTGATTTCAGATGTGACTGTGCATGCCAAGTACTCCTGCAAGCCCAGTCCTGAGATTTCAAGCTGGGTACCATAACATGCAAATTGCCATCTCTGAACAGGTTGGTTCATGTGCCTTTCCACAATCACAAAGGGATTCTGTGGCAGAAGAAAGACTAGGGTGTGATCCTGGGTGGGGCTTCAGCAGCACTGTGGAACAGGTGGAGCCCTGCCCACAGCGACATGCCCCATGTGCAACCCTTGTTCAGCTGACATAAGAAATGAAATGCAGAGAACTGCCAAACTTGCTAACTAGCTTCACAGCTCTGATCAAGTCCAAAAGCAAACCCATGGTGTGCACAATGCTGATACACTGTGTTCCACAACACAGCTGTCCTTTGGAGAAGACAGTGTGGCTGTAAGATACTGTAGATGTACCACAGTCAAATAAGAGTTGTCTGGACCGTCTGAGTTCTGGCAGCTTTCCATGTTTGAGGCATTTCCTTTGTTAGCTTTAAGACAGTAGCTTTTCCACTCAGTCTTCTGTGTTCTTTTTCTAAGAAAGATATTAAAAAATTAATCCCATCATTTAGCATCAGATAACATCCATAGGGCCCATTTACGTTGGTGGGAACTTCTACATTCACAACCTAGACCTGCAACACTGGAACCAGCCAAGTAACTGATAACACTGTGCTAAGTGCTAAGACTTTGTGGACCCAAAGTAGAAGAGGAGAGACAGGTGAGGTTCACAGATGGTGAACATAGCTGGAGAACCGCAGAAGCCATGCTTTGGGAATCCACTGCAAGCTCTGGGTGCCCCCTTCTCTTCCTTGGGGGTCAGCAACAGGACCAAAGCCACTGAGAGCACCACAGAAAGACACTGCCCCCTTTTTTTCCCGTTTATACAGGCACTCCAGGTAAGTGTCAGATGACGTCCATCACCACCAATGTCCCTGGGCTTGGGCACACTCAGGTGATCAGTCACCAAGGTCCAGGAGATGGGAGGTGGCATTGCAACATGATATGTGAAGTTGGTCCCTGGGGAGATTTTTAGCTGCTCAGTGGGACAAGTCGTTAATGAGCAGATGTAACCCAGAGTGGAGGGGTTTTTTCATATTCTTGTACCTTAAACAAGTCTGGCATGGGGATGGTAAAAGGTATGTCCTTGACACAAGGTCTTGGCCGAAAAAAGATTGCCAGTCTTCATCGTGAAGCTTTCAAATTTCAGCTTAGAGATAAATATTTTTCCCCAGCTTCATTCTGAGAGAAAAAATAGTGAACAGTAAACATCCAGCATAGAAAACTGTAATGCAAATACTTAGAGCTTTTCTGTGTACACAAAGGAATGTTCTATCACAGAAAACACCAGGTCTTTTCACTAAAAGGTAATGAGTCCAATGCCTTCTGTAATTAGAAAAACTTCTATAGTCCCAAATAGCAATTTTAAAAAATAATATTTTCCAAGCAATTTTGATTGATTAAATAATGAGCAGCAAGCAGAAATCTAGAAAGATCAATGAATTAGTTGTAAGCTATTTGATATCAAATCCTGAGCTTGTGAGCAGGAAGTGTGGCCCTGGAGGTCAATGCCATCTAGGAGCATCACCTCCAAGCATTCATTGAAATCCTTTTAATCTAATATTTCATCTTCTTTTTTTATGCCCATGGCTCTCCGACCAACAGCATTAAGTTGGATTTCCTGCAGACAGCACAGACAGATAGTGGCTTCATTGACATGGTCTGCCTTCCCTTCCTGGTCCCCTATTTTCATGCAGATTTGTGGAACCTACCTGCAAAACCTCTGGCAGGCTTTGCTGGTAAAGGTTCAAAAGTTAAGCAGAGAAGGCAAATTGACATGACAAGGTCACATACACTTCTATTAAGAAGATGGAGCTTGGAAGGTGGGTGCATATATGATCATGATGTACAGAAGGGCACTGTATACAGAGCACAGCTGGAACAGCTGGAGCTGCGCCAGTTGACATGAGCAGAAGATTTGGCATGTAATTTCTGTGGTGTGCAGAGAGCCCACATGGTTTGCTTTTCTTAAAACAGTGCAACACTTGAAGTAGATTTCTAGAGCATAATTGCTGTAGCTAGTCCATGTATTTATTATCTTTGCACAATAACTGACTCCAAAGCTTAATAGAATGGGATATCATTTCTTGCACAATAGTGATGTCTTGTTAAATTATTCACATTATTTATTTGACAAATACTAATAACCGTTATTTGGTATTCAAGAGAGAGACAAAAATGGCTATTTGTTACATTCCTCCATTATCTAATATTCATAAAACATATGTGATGTAAAATGTCTTTCTGATGGATGGCTGTCTAGGATGTGTTTACATGTTCTGTTTTATTAACAGAGAAAACAGTTACTGAAACTTATTTACAACTATTCCCTGGTGCTCGAGCCAGAAAACTTGATTTCTAATCACTGAGCCTCTTTCTTCCACATTCAGAAAATACCCTGTTTTGAACCATGTCCCACTCCCACAGCACTCCTTGGCCTTTCCCTGTGTGGCTGCCAGCCTGATCTCACATCTGCTAAAACGTGGGCATTGGATTCGTGCTGTGACCCCTCCACACAGGGCCGAGATCCCTCAGGAGGTCTCACTTATCCCAGAGGTAAATTGATGTTGACATTTGCCTTCAGAGATGAAAACCTATTATATGAATATTGGCTGTGTTTTCCACCCCAGACGATAGCCCACCAAGAAACTGTACCACTCATAGGCTCAATTCATATGACAGAATGGGCTGCAGGCAGGATTTATTTTCCCATTGTCAGTTCCCATTGAGGCAAAGGGTATTTACATGTGTTAATAGACATTAGTCATGTAAATCCCCAGTTCATCAATAGGGAAAAAGGACTCTGAAAATTGTTAAATCTGATTTTCCAGAAGATTAGAAACAAGCCACGCTTAATCGGATGCTGCTATCACTATTCCTTTTTTTGTTTTTAAGAATGTTATTTTGATTATTCAGTTATAATGACCCAAATATATTCAGTTATGCTGAACAATGAAGGGAAATCAAGTGTCCTTGATTCCCTGCCATGCTCCTATGGAAATAACTGATTAAATCTTTCAAAGCAACATATTTTCTCATCCTCCATTTTAATCATCACATTATATACCACTGCTGTTCAAAGGTAAAACCAGAAATTTGGTTTTAAATGCACATCTAGCAGCTCCCTTGTTTGATTTAGTCTCTTAAACCCTGCAAACAAGTTATCAGATGATTTCACAACCTTGAGCAATGGGCTTTCACTTTAATTAGCAAACAGGAGCAAACAAATCCCAGAAAAGAACAGCTCCAAGTTTCCTTGCAAGTACAGCCCATTCAGGGCACAGCAGCCAGGCTGTCAGGTCAAAAATAGGAAATCCTCATATTTAACATGAATAACTTAGATATTTACTTTGCTTGCAGATAAGCCCAAACTAAATGGGTTTACAAGTTGGCAGCAGGTTGAGATTAGAGTTCAAAACTAACTTGGTAAACCTGGGACCTTTTCACCAGCAGTGGACACAATCCAATAAATATAAGAACAAAATAGGACTAATGCACTATACAAGCAAAAGGATGGTCAGGCAGCAGTGCTGCAGAGAATGATGTGAGTTTGAAGGGGTTTTTCAACCCAAACATTAGCTCTGGTGGTATGCTCTGGAACAGCTGAGCTATGAAACCACCTCTCACAGAAGAATCAAATTCAGTCTTGGATACTGTTTCTAAGCTACTACTGATTGTCATCTTAAACTACAACATTTATGGGCAAGAGCTCACTTTTCTCTTTATTATTTCCTCTGTACACCACATAGCACCATGGGCTTCGTGTTAAAGCTAGAGCCCTCTGTCAGTGATGAAGATGATGGTGATGATATTTATGGACTCCACATGCCCAGTAGGAATTGCAGGAGATGGTGAGGTTTGTCCAAGTGGAGCATGTGGGAGCCACAGGGCAGGTGACTTTCCTCTTCCCCAGCCCCTGCAGAGCTCGGCCCAGCTCACACACAAGCGTGAGAGCAGAACTCAGCACGTGTCATCAAAACTGCTGCTAGAGAGACACAGCCGTGTGCTTTCCTGAACACTAAGCAGACAATTCAGTGAGAGACCTGTCATCACCTTTTGAGGAAGTGTCCAAAGGGTCATCCTCATCCACAGATGTACCAGCTTTTCTGAAGGACTCTAACAGACCTCCAGTATCAATTCAACTTGTCTGTCCAGTCTTTTTTTCATCACACTGCCTGACAGTTTGCTTGGAATGGAAGGCAGACAGACAAGACTGTGGTTTCCCAAAGCTCTTTATTTTTAAGAGAGTATCCTATTTACCACCTCCATTTCCTGGCACATGACTGATGGAAGGCAGGGCTTACACATCACAGTCAGTAGTTTGGCAGCCTTGTAATTGAGTCTGCTCAGGAGCCCGGGCTGAACCCTGGCTGGACCAGGTGATTTGTTGCTTTTCGTTTCATCAACTTGCTCTAAAACCTCCTCTTCTGACAGTTCAATCTGAGGCTGTTTCTCGCTCATCCCCTGTCAAAAAAACACTCTGGGGTAGGAGATTTCCCGAGGCTCCTCTCCAGCAAACACCACCACAGAGGGCTTGTCTGCCTCTGCTCTTACAGTCCTGTCATCTCTAAGTGCTCCCATTATTCCACGGTCATCTCTTGGCCCTATGTGTTTGTTGGCAAGTGGTCTCTGCCTGATGTAGCTGAAAATTGTTTTATTATTGGGTTTTATGCCTTTTAGTAAATTATTTCACAAAAATTCATTTTGGCTGCTTTTACTATAGGTTTGTGTCTGTTTGCAGAGCTTGTGCTCTTCTGCATTCCCTGGGTTGGACACAACCTACACTTCCTAAGGTTCTTTATCCAGCTGCTTGCCTTCTGCCTGTTTTACTTCCTCTTTAAAACATTTTTTGATAACTGGAAATACCTTTACTGTGACCTGGTAGTAAGCTGCCTTTTGAGATAACCTTCTCACCACCTGCAAGTATTTTACCCTCTTGGCTGTTGCTTCTAATTTCCTTTTAACAAGCTGCACATCACACCAGTCCCTGTGTGAACGGCACACAATGGTTGCTCTCGAGCACACAGATGCTCTGCAGGCTGTATTGTTGCTGCATATGGTGGACACCTCCACCAGACTTTATAATCCACCTATCTGTTAAACAGTCTGAGGATGGACATGAGCACCTTCACGCTGACCTCCCTCCTTCACTCTGCTGTACCTGTAGTCCTTGGAGAAGGGTTTAGGGAAGAAGGGACAAGACCCTGTTTCTTGTTTACCTATCCTACTTTAATCCATCTGGTATGGACATTGGAGAGTGAAGGACTCTCTTTTCTGGAGTTAGAGATGAAGCCTCCTCTCAGCCTCTTCTCCTTTACCTCATTTCACTCAGATGAAGCAAGTGAAGTGACCAAGGCTGCCCTACAGTGCTGTCCTGCTCCTCCACAGCTTCATGACACCACAGCCCAACAAAGGAATGAGATGGCAAACTGCACTGAGTACAGAAACCAACCTGCCCCATTGTGAAGTCTGTGGTCTCAGAAATTACCCATTCACACCCTCTAATTTTGACTCCTGTAAAGTCTTCTTTTATGATGCTCACTTGCTAAATATTAATCTTCCAAATGCGATGGCTCATCTCCTAATACACATGTGATTAGACTCATCCCTGTGTGCAGGAGTGTTCAGTGCCTTCCTGTCCATTTCACAATGCAATAAAAAATCTGCTCCCTGCTCTTAATGACTTTGTGATTTATTGACTTGCCCATCTTCCCTCACTTCAGCTCACTGATCTTCATTTATTCCTTTTGTACATCAGTTGAGGGAAATAAACAGCACACACACCTCCTTTGCAAGCCAACAAATGCATGATGGTGATACAACAACAAAATCATCATTAAGAAAGGTCCTTCCTTCGAGGTATTCATATTCACTACTTTTCTGGCAGCTTGTATAACCAGACCCACTAAACACCGAGTAATTAGTCCTGCTTGGGATTTCTCCCTAATGCCATTATCCCTAATGATACTGGCAAAGATTTTGCTTCATGTACAGCCTTCCTTGATTGTGTAATCACAAACATAGTCATGCAAATTGTCTCCTGGATGTTGGAAGAAATGTCTTGGTGTAAATTACCAGAATTCGGTAAATTTTCAGCATAAAATTCTTTAAATTTATTCCCTCATTGTCTTTTGTGGCTATCCACAAAGCAAAATATTCCTATTTTCCTGAAAAGATCTGTGGTTCCCAGCTCTGATCCCAAACCATGCTCCCAATTATTTCCCTGAGACCCAAACACCTGAACCATCTCTGAATTCACAAGTCCCACAAAATCCCTCTAGATTTCCAGAAAACCATGTTTGCTCAAAAAGATCCTTCCAAAAAGAGAGAGAGAGAAAAGGAAAAAAAAGGCCAAGCTTACATACGTGCCAGGAGACAACTCACTGAACAGACCTTGCAGCAAAGACTGGGTGAGCCAGCTCCAAAACTGGAGGAGGAGGGATCTGTACCCTGAAAAGATGTGGTGGCTGTGGGGACAAGCAGAGCAAGGTGAGGTGCAGCGAGGTCGGATGGGTGACACATCCTCTGAGAAAGAATGGGACAGCTGAGTGGAATCTCTCATTGAGGCTTACATGCCCATATCCTGGTTTCAGAGGGCCAAAACTTGAGCAGAAGGGTTATTCCTATTAAGTGCTCTTTTATCAAAACCATTCAGGTCAGCCTCCTAGCTGATCAGGACAGAATAATGAGGTAGGCAGCTCAAATCCTTCAAGGAAGAAGTAACCTGCAATCACATTATATCCTTTAAAAAATGCCTCTGGCTATTTGAAAGATTTTGGCTGTGGAGACATTGACTTCTCCTACACTGAACAGAAGCCTCTTGGTATACTTGGGATTCCTTGATTGTGGGATCAGACAGAAGCACACTTAACCCTTGTGACTCTCCCTTGCCCAAGTCCTGCTCTGGGAGTGCCACCCCAGGCATGTTCCCTTGTGTACCAACCACGCTTCACCAATGACACTAAAATGGCCAGGGGGGAAAAATAACGTGGGTACACATGTGACAGTTCAGATGCCTTGTACTGGAGAGTCCTTTTCAGTAACGTCAACACATCTAGCAGCAGCAAATGCTGCTTGCTTCTGGAAAAGATGTCTGCAAAGAACGGGTCTTTCAGAGACATCCAGGTACCTCAATGGCCAAGGACAAAAGGGCTACTTTATTTAAAAAAAAAAAAAAAGTAACTAAGCACATCTGTATGCAGCACTGGTGAAACCAAACTGGGAATAGTGAGTGTACTTCTGACATCCATGTGACCAGAAGTGTTCAGAAAGAGTCAGCAAACACAGAAAGAAGAGAGCCCCAAACCAACTGGACAACTAGAGAGCTATTCTCTGGTGAAAGGCTGGGAGTTCAATGTGTTTAGCTCATCAGAAAACTGACTGAGAAATGGTTTGATAGACAGCATTAAAGTGCTCTAAGGGAGGAAAAATATTGGGTATATATGAGCTCTTTTAACCTCATGGAGGAAAGGGACAGCAAGTATCAAAACTGGATGGTGAGATCAGACCTGTTTAATCGGAAATATGGCACACATTTTTAGCTCTAGGGTTGATAGGCACTGGAAGCAAACTGTCACAGAAAGTTATGGATTTCCTCACCCTTAATTATTTCAATGAATTATTAAAGTCTTTCTGAAATATGTGCTTCAGGCAAACATGAACATCCAGTGCCTCACAGAGATTAAGTGTGTTACACTGAGGGCCAGAGGAAGCAAGAAGAAATGAGGGTAGCCTTCTGACCTTGGGCACAACCACCAAGACTAACCTCCTTCATGCTCCTAGGGGCTCTGCTTGCCCCCTCAGAGGAGGAAGACAGCTTTTTCTGGATGGCAGGTCAGACCTGGGAGCCTGTTTACATCTTATACAGGGGACCCCTGATGACTCTGCTCCTTGACTTCTGTACTTGAAGACCTTTGGTAGCACTACAGAAGGCAGGAAACTCATCTTTTTATTTGCATTTTGGGTACTTGCAGAAAGGTGTCTTCAACTAGCCTCGCCTTCTGACATACATGCAGTCAACTGCCACTGAGTGAATTATTGCCTTGTGGATTTTATTTATCATTTTTCTATTAAATAATCCACCTTGTATATCTGGTTCTGTGAAACTAGCATTATTTTGTAGGACTTTTGCTGGTGTTTGATTGATTACCCTTTAAAAGTTTCCTAACCAGCAACATGTGTCAAAACTGGTGTTCACAGGCTGCAGGCTGCTGCTGGATACACTCGACCAACACTAGCTGGCAGCACCACGTTTGCTGCATACATTGGCATATTAAGCCTATAAAGTTATTCATACCAAAGTGCATTTCTGCTGCTCAGTTGAAATCCTATCATCTTTACCCTTGCAAGGCTTTTCTTGGCTGAAGATGCAGTTGTTTTTGTTGTTTCCTTGCCAGGCACAACACAAAGGCCTCATTGACTATTCTTGCTGGAGTGAAGAAAGATACCAAGTAGAGTTTTGCTTACCTTGTAGGCTTCAGAGCATGAAAGACTTAGGCTGATACCATTTTTAGCACAGTGGGAGCCAGGGCTGCTGAGAGCCTGGGTTAGTCATATTAATTTTTAATTTTTTTTTATTTGACCTACTACAATTCATCCATTTACAAAAACAGTTCTTTGCACACACACTTTCTATCCTATTATTTCCACCTTTGGGCAGCCAGTGTCCACAACTCTGTGAACTGGGAACTGCCTCTGGGGACAACGATTTTCCTCTTCAGAAAAGCTGAGAAAGCCAAAGCTGTTCCTCACCACACTGAGGAGGAACCTGGCAAAAGGTGTGCCGGAGCGCAGGGCATAAGGCAGCAGATGCCCCATGGATGCTTTCTGGGCTGGAACCCCAGAGAAGGCATCTCTCTTGCAGAGGGAAAGATGCTTTGCACATCCTGCAAGCTCAGCTGGGGACCCTTGCACTGCCTGGCAAGTGGCATGTGCTGGGCACTACCTCAGCTGCAGGTCTCTGCTGCCTCTCAGATGTTGTCCTGCACAGCCTCCTGATCTACACACAAAATCACCCGGCTGAAGCTGGGTGGCATTTCCAAGCCAGGCTAACTGGTGTGTCCACGGCATCCACTTCCAGCTGAGCTCTGAACATGAGGACAGACACAACATGTCAGAGGAAGGTCCACATGGCTAATGGCAGAAGAGCAATGTAGGGTACTGCTTCTCCTTTAGACACTCACTCTCCAGGCAGCTCAGAGGGTGCCAGAGGTTGAGGTGCTGCCTTCATATTTAACAGCCTTTGTGAAAACTTCTTCCCATCAATCTACTTTGCAATCCATGTATTTTTGGAAGCACCTGGTCCTAATTCTTCTGCTGGAAGAGCTACCATAGACATAATTCTTGCTTTGGAGGCAAACCATACCACCAAGATCATAAGCCATGGCATAAATTGCAGCAACCTTTGGCCCTTCCAATGCACCAGGTGGTAGAGGAAAAGGAAATTGAGACTCGTCTCTGACAACCACCTTTATTCCCTTTGCTGAGCCACCTCCAGCTTTGGCTGACAGTCAAGCTCTGCAGCACAAAAATTCTGAAGCCTTGCAGCTCACGTGAGCAGCTCTTCCTACAGAAAAAGTCCCTTGCAAGCCAGGGAGCTGGCCCACAAACAGGTTTTCATTTCATCATAACAGGTTGCAGGTTCAGGCTCTAATTTGTTTGATAATTTTTTTATTGTGCTGGCCAACATGCTAAAAAGAGATTTATTCATGAAAAAGACAACGTCAGCATCTATTCCTTGTGCAAACAGATGAGAAAAAAAATATCTGTAAACAGCAGAAGTAAGACAGAAAGCACGAAGAGCAGCATACTAAATTACCCCTGCCATGTGGGTCACTTTGGAGCATGTTTTTATTTTATTAAACAGCTTCTGCACAAAATGTGTTTTGCTTGACTAAGGCATCGTACATGGAATATTAAAATGATGCTGATGTTCTTAAGTGCTGGGGGCAGGGGGAGAGTGGATAAGACCCTTTTATTCCTGGAGTTATTGTTTTATAAATAAAAGGTGCTGATGACACTGTGTGTGCAACACAGATAGGGCATAAAAAATCACTGCAGTGGCTTGATAGGGATGATCTGTAGCTGAAAACCCAGTAAAGCAGACAGTAGGTGAGGCAAATATGCTGAAATGTCAGGATGTGGAATGCCAGAAGAACAACCCTTAAAATAGTTGCACCAAAAATAGCCTCTGTGGACAATAGGAGGGGGGTTTGCCTTAATTTATTTCTATTACCAGTTCCTTGACACGTTGTCCCTCAAGCACTCCTGGTCACAGACAGAGCAGGAGGCCAGGCAAAGGGCACGCTTCCATCCCACGTGCATGTGGCACTGCTGCAGTTCACATGGGATGGGAGCACCCATCAAAAAGTAAAGCCCACCACCCCCGGCATGCTGGGGCTGCCCCAGCCAGGGGAGGAAACACCTCGAATGTCTGGCAAACATACCAGGTAAAACTACACCTCCCCAAATGCTTCAGAGCAGCTCTCTAAATAGCAGCAAATCCTACAACAGAGCCCAGAGGAAATAAATTGAATGGTGCCTGTGAGCTGGCAGGGTCTGCACAAGAGCAGCGGACAAGCAGTGATGGTGCAGCTCTGGGGGGAAGCAGATTCCTATGGTCCATCACACTGAGCACACCCCTGTTCAATAATCAGGAAAAAAATCACCTCTTCCCAGCATATCTTCCCTGCAAAGCTGGATCAGCTGTCAGGAACTGCAGGTAGTGCCCACACTGTCTTCATTTCTCTGGGTGAGCACTTAGATGGTTTTGGAGGAAAAGCCACCACTTAAAGTTAAATCAGCACACAGCTTCAGAGTGAATCCAGAGATGCTGAACGGCACCAGTGTGACCTTAGCAATGCTTAAAGGGAAGGATCTAGCAATGCTTTTTAACTACCAGGTACATGTCTCAGCCATGTCTCACAAAAGAACGAAACGTAGAGTTCAACTAGATTTCCCCATCCACCTTTGGATTCTATAGGAAAAAAAAGTCCAAAAACCAGGTGTGTAGGTAAGAACCAAGTCATCACGTCTCTGAGCATAATGGTCTGAGGACTAGTTATTCCAGTCTCACTTCTTGGTGCACATTACAAGTGTGACCCAAGGCAGGGAAGGAGGTCTCCAAGGAAAAGAAAACCATAGGAGAAACTCACATTTTGGCATGTGGTGAAGTACAGCTATGTCAGCAAAATTGCATTTGCAATACATGCAGTGAACATAGGTGGGAATTCAGTGCCTGGGTTTGCAGCCGGCAGCTTACAATTCAGTGTGATGACTCAGGAGTTTCAGTTGCTCTGCAGGCAAAGGCTGCTCAGACCTTACTCAGGCAGAATTTCCATTTTTCATGACAAGAGACCATGTCTTGCTCTCCTCGTTCTTTTCCTGATAAAGCTAATATTGCTAACTCAGAGCATTTCAGAGATTTTGTATGCAGTTATCATAGTCCTGAGGATCTGCAACCATTGTTTGTTGGCTTTATAGCCATTTTTTCTGTGCTAAGAAGTGATACCGTCACACTCTTTCTGAAACCTAGTGATCTGACGCTGTGTCTGCCAGATCTCCCTGGGATCAGGAGGTGAAATAGTCATTCCTGCATTTCTCTCCCTCAGGATCAAATGTTAAAGGTGACTCTTACTCCTGATTTCAATTTTGTAATGTGGCTGTGGTGTATTTCCATGTACCCCCCATGCAGCATCACCCTATGTAAATCCAAAGGGTCTGACCTCTCCTTGAAGCAGAGGGCACCCAACAACTCCAGTGCTTTGCCTACTTCTAGGTGACAGCAAAGATGGGAGTAAGATTTATACCTAAGTCAGGGGTAATTAAATAACAAGGGATTCGGAATAAATGAAGCATAAACAATTCAGGTGTTGGTAAGGATGATGTGGAAGTAAATCTGAGTGAAGCTTTGACTCTTCCTAGAGTTGAGTGAACACAGACATTGCAGCACTTGCGAAGGTATAAGAAGGAGGCAGACTGTAGCCTTCAGAAGCATAAATCACAGACCATATCTATCTTCTCCAGTCATTAGGAAAAAAGGATGAATGACAGAAAAAGAGAAAGGAGAGGAGGTCAACAGAGAAGGGTTAAAGGTTAATTTCCTGATTGCTGGGATATGAAAGGTAATGGCCCCAGATGCCTGTGAATTTCTTTTCAATAGAGGCATCATCATTTAACACGCTCTTTTATTGCCCCTTTCACATCAGCTTCCTCGCGTTCCAAAATAGTCTTCTGCTATTAAGCATAACATTTCACATACTGTGGTCTTCTGATGGACCTTGACAGTTTTGACATGTTAGGTAAGGGCAGTAAATCTACTAGAAACATAATCTACTCCTGATGAAGGCAATGGGAACTTTGCCACTGATGTCTATGGCGATGCAGAAGGTCCAGTTCTGATGACTAATGGCATTAGTCACATTTTTACCGGAATCTCTTGTTTATGAGCAATTCCAAAACATTTGTTCAGAGAGCTCAATTTAAATGCAAGCATTGCAGCTTGTCTTCCATTTTATGGTATCATGAGCTCTTGAACTCCTGTTTGTGTCACCTGTAGTCTGCAGGCTGCCCACTGCTCTCATTTTAAGTGAGGGATTTGCATTTCTGAGGGCAGGTAGCATGCAAAGCACTCTTCCTTACAAACACTGAATAGTATGGAAAAGCCCAGGAAGCAGTCTATGTCTTAAACCAAAGGTTTCACAATTGAAAGGTTACAAGCTGATGGTGGGAGTCCTGCTCCCTCCCTGGTAACTTTCTACCGCTAAATGAACTGGCAGACCCATTGGAAATGAAGAGTATCAACTCCTTAGATTCAGTCAATTCATCTCAGACACCCTACAGGAATAAATTAATTTTCTGTAGGCCCTTTGCTATGGGCAGTGGCCCCAGCCCTGTCATTCCCTGATGGAGGGCTAAGGACATGATGTCCCCCGGGGCCACCCTGCAACTGTGTAGCCATATGTGGAAACCTGTCCCAGGGTTTCCCAGGTCCTGCCCCATGGAGGGTTGCTGGACCTGTATCTGCTGCAAGAGGGTCCAAAAAAGGTCCTTTATGCAGTAGAAGGAGGGAAGCAGAGGGCTGTCTCCTTCCCAGGCTCCATGGGCAACTAGCAAGCCTCCAAAGGTCTGAGCTGCAGTCTGCTGCTTTTAGCACTGCTCTTACTCCAAGCATGTGGTCCCACGTGGTTACTAGATGGGCAAATCATTTGTGCTACACCTTGACCTCTCAGCTAAGCTCAGGGCCCCATTTTGCATATGATTAATTTGTGCTCACAAGTGTCTAGGACCTAAACAGACATGGCAGACCAAGGCGATATTGTCACTCTGTTGCAGGGGAAAGGGCTGGTGGCTGACAAGAGCAAAGCAATGGTACCCACAGCTCAGGACAAGAATTAAAATTGAATCTGCAAAGTCTTGCCCACAACACAACCACAGAGTTACCCTCCCTTTTTGTAAGGCTTTTCAAGTCAAGCTCTGCTGCTCAGAGGCAAGAGTCCCCAGGACTATAATGGGTAAATGGGGTTTACCAGCTTCCAACTGGGGTAATACAACACTTTCCCTCTTTTCACGTACAGCAAAAAAGTCAGAGTTCACCTGCTGCTTTTTAGAGAGGAGCTTGAAGTTTGAAGTGTCTGGTTAATCAGAAGGCAGCTCTGAACACTTTGTGAGGGTTGCCTGATGGCTAGACTACCACATCTGCCTGCCTGCCCCCAAAGGATGTTAAAAGCTGGTGCACAGATCCGGTGCATGCAACTTACTTTTGTATCCTCCAACTTTGCCAAAGCAGTATTTCACATTTCAGCAGAGAGTTAGTCTCTCTGTAAATAGGCCACTAAATGGAGTTATGTGGTATTGGCGTTTCTCAGAACATCAGACACGGATATTGCCATTTTTCGGGATGTGGGATGTAAGATGAATAGATTTCATACCATGACTTCCAAGCCTCCATACTGGGATTTCTGATCAACTACTCTATTCACCATAGTTATGGAAGTTATTTATGTTAAATAGATTAAAGGCTGAGCAACTTAGATTTTCTCTGAGTGATGTGTTGTTTCAGCTTCTTTTATGTTAACATCTGTTTGCATTAGTGCGGAAATACCATACTCGCCTTCCCTTGAGATAAAAATTTGCCTGTGGACTGAAGTTTATCTATTTCTTGTTAGAGTAGCAGTGTCTTCTGGTGAGGGGCCAAACAGGCTAGTTCCTGGTGGCCATTACTTACCAAAACACTTAATTCTTTAATTCTTTACATACCTTGTAAAGAGATCTCTATGGCAGAAGCAGTGAGAAAGACACAATCATCTTCCATTAAAATAATTCTAACATATTTTCTGCCCAGCTCTTTTCCCACTGAAGTCACCAGTCTAAATCCTAGAAATGTACCTTAACAGCAACTTTACATGCTGTAAGTTGCAAGACTCAAAAGTAATCAACTTCTCCTGTTATTTACAGCTTTGCTATTTGTTTTGATTAGAGTCCGACTCTTTAGAAACACTTTATAGCACTGTTTAAAGACTTTCAATTTTCTGTTTTATGTAATGTAACCACTTGGTAGCTTTGGTTCAAAAACAAGTCTGCAAGTATTCTTCTACCATAAATATAATGGGATGATTACATCACTACAGAAATTCTGGAAATTTATACAAATATGATGACAAATTTTCCTCTGTTTGACTCAGGCTGCTTGAGCATGCTTTCTCTCTCTCTCTCTCTGCCTGCCCCGCCCCTTGATCTGTGCTGGTGATGTACTAGTAGTTCTTATTTTGGAACAATTACCAAAACTTCCATAGTCTCTCTTGTAAGAATCTCTTAGGCAAGGGTGGAGAAGCTACAGGTATATCACACTCAAGCAGGGATGCAGCCCTTGTTTTACATTGCCTTTGCCAGGCTCTGAAGCTCCGTGTCCCCTCCACAGGCAAATGTTTAATTCTGTCGGCCATACAGCCTGTCTGGGAACATCTGGCCATGGGATGGGGAGAAGAGTTGGCAAATGGGTATTTCAGGTGAAGGTGAGCCATAGGCTTTACCTGTGTACTGCCAGGAGCAAAGGAGAGCAGAGGTTTACCTTATGCTTCTTTTGTAACCTGATCCTCCTGAGCTTTGCTGCTTCTTAGTAGTGCTAAGGGTTTAGAGTATCTGTGCAACAGAAAGCTTTCCTAAATCAATAGTCTCCTGCAGCTACATAAATAGCTAACTGGAGCAAAGATGTTTATTTTTGAAGTGGGAGATGTTGCTACTGTGACAATGTTTTATTATAATGATTTTGATCCTCAACCTGCAATCTTTACACTGAGACAAGACTCCCCTTGATTTCAGTGCAAGCTTTGTCTGACTAAGGATTTCAGAATTAGCTCTTTGCTTTTATTTTTATTGAAAAACAAGCCTGCACTTGACAAGGAAAAACAGTAAGTGGATCATGTCAGGGAGACAAGTTCCTATGAGAAATTTCTAGCAGGAAAAACACAGCTTTATGATTACATGGCAGTAAGCTGCAAGGTTAAAGCTTTAAGAGTTTTCGAGGAGAAAAAGATGCTAATGAACTAATGTGAAGGGTACCTATTCTATGAGAGGAAAAAGGTGCAACCCAGCAAATGCCTCTGGTACCTCTCTGTCAGAGACTACACAAATGAGTAAATGAATAAGAATAAAATATAAATATTAAGCAAATATTACCACAAAAATTCAAAACACCCATGGAAATAAACACATTTTGATCTAAGGATTTGGTCTCAAGATTACACATCTGTCTAGACATATTTTATGCCACCAAAAGGGCCCTGATCCCAAGAGAGTTATAAGCTTACTCAGGAGTGGCAGCTCTGCACTGGCATGCTTCCCTCCACAAGAACTACCTAAAAATGTGCCATTTGCAGGGAGGAACCACATGGCAACCAAACCCTGCAAAGATGGGGACCACGTAAAGCTCTACAGCCAATAGTAATTGCAGAGAGTCAGAAATGGCAGCAGAGGGGCTGGGGTGGGCCTGCTCAGGGTGGGGGGCTGCCCACCAGCCCTGCTGTGCCATGCAGACAGGCAAGAGGTACCAGGGGAGAGGGGCAGGGGCAGGAGGTCAGGAACACTGGGAGTGGGACAGGCAAATGAAGAGCTTGGGCTTCTGTCCCCACCTGTCCCCTGCCCACTGGCATCAGTGGACCCAAAAAATCCCTAGGATAAAATGTCAGCAGGATAGGGGCATCTACTGGCTGATTTAGCAAACAGGAGCAAATTGAGTGTTTTGATGGGTTTAGGTTTGGGGGTTTTTGGGGAGGGGAAGAACAAGGGGGAACGGGGAAGGTGCAGTTTTGGCGTCATGGAGTTTGTTTTGCTTTAAATCAAAAATTCTCACTCGGAGCAGAGGGTTGTGAGTGCATTGCTTAGCCCACAGCTGCTTGCTGAGCCCTGGTATGTGCTTCGGTGCCTCACTGATGCAGGTGGGTGCTCCCAGAAGTTCATTCCAGCTCTCGTTTGACCAAAATCAGGGGATCAGTGTTGCTGCAGACACAGACACAGCAAGGAGGAATGTAGGGATGTATTTTCCGTGTGGGTGGGGGTGGTGGGATGCTACATCAAAGAGCAGCAACCCCATTGCCCGGAAGAAGGGTACAGAAGCCTGAATTGAGTAACTCAGTGTTCTCAGGTACCAGATTTCAAGGGTGGGGAGCAGTGGGGGCCACGTGTCAGGCAAGACTGCTGCTTCTCCAGCACTCCGCATGGGCAGCAGGCAGGAGACAAGGACTCTGGCAGGGCAGGTGTCCCCACTGCAGGAGGCTGCACCAAACACTGATCTTCAGAAGCGGAGGTGCACCAGCATCACCCTGCAAAAGCGAGCTGTCAGCTCACCCTTACCGCAGGCTGACAGTCCCCTTCTATGAAGCTGTGCAGCCACGCTGATCCTGCTTTTTAAACAGGGAGAACCCCGGGGTCAGCGTGCCTAATGAAACTCATCCCACCAAAGGCGTGGACCGCAGGCACTGTTCCCCGGCCAGCAGAGTGCGCGGTGCGGGGGCACCGGCGGCTCCTCCCGCCGTGCCCCCCCGCACACCCGCAGGACCTCTCTGTCCACTTCAGAACGGCCTGGACGCGCTGGTTTTTATTCCCCCCAGCTCGCCCGAGCCGCGGTACCTCCGGCCACCGAGGATCTCGCTGCGGCGGCGCTATGAAGCGATCGGTACCGACCCTCGGGGGGGAGGCAGGGCCGGGCAGGGCAGGGCAGGGTCCCCGCGGGAGCGGCACCCCCGACGGCGCGGCCCGGCGGATGCTGCAGGGAGTCCCCGCTCCGGCGGCGATGCACGGGGACGGGGAGGACCAGCGACCCGGCGCTCCCGGACACAGTGGCTCCCGATCCCAGCCGCCCCCTTCCCGCGGCATTCCCGATGCCCGCACGTCCCGCTCGCGGCGTGTCGCGGTGCTCCCCCCGCCCGCCCCCCGCGGCCGCCGCCCGGCGGGTCCCGCCCGGCTCCGCAGTGTCGGGGGCTGCCCCGTCACCTGATCGTCGCCGTCGCCGCGCACGCACCGCACCGCCCCCCCTCCCCGCGAACGGGGGCGGGGGTGCCCGGTATATACGGCCCCGCCGCCCCCGCCCCTGCCTGCCTCCTGCAGTACGGGAGGCTGCGAGCCGCCGCCGCGCCGGGCCCCGGCAGGTGGGCGAGCCGTGCCGTGCCGTGCCGTGCCGTGCCGTGCCGTGCCGGGGCTGCTGCGGGGTGAGTGCGCGGGCGGTGGGCGCGGGGCTCCGGCCCCCCCCTCCCCGCATCCCATCCCACCGCATCCCATCCCACCCCATCCCATCCCCTCCCCGTGGGGGCGGGGGGGGCGGCGGCCGCGGGGGGCTCGCCCGCCTCGTACCTGTTGCGGGGCTCGGGGGGCTGGGGGCGTGGGCGGCGGCGGGGGTGCGGGCTTTGGGGGCCGGTGTGGGGCGGCGGTAGCTCCGTGGGTAGAGCCGCTAGAGCCCTGGCACGGGTCCGGCCGGCCGGGATGCGGAGCGGAGCGCCCCGTCCCGCCCGCGCCGGGGTCGCGGTGCCGCTGCGGGGTGGATGCTCGGGCAGGGCCGGGCACCTGCACTACGGCAGTCCGCGGGCACAGCCCCCCGCTCGCCCCGGGCGCTTCCCGGAAAGTTTCTAGAACTCCTCAAAATGGGAAGCGGCGTTAACAAAGCCTCTCTCCCGGGGGCCGGGATGCCGCGCCGCCGCCGCCCGATGGGGATGCTCGCCTTGGCGACCTGCCCTTCCCGCACCGCTGGGCGTGTGGCCCTGCCTCGGCCAGCTGCGGGGCGATGCGGGGGGATGCGGGACGATGCGGGGAGTGATGCGGGCACGGCGCGGTCGGGGCTATACGGCGAGGGGTGGCAGGACACGCATCCCTGAGAGGAGCTGTGGGTAAAAGGGTATTGCTCTTCCTCGGTTGTCGGGGGTGCGTGGATTTGGTTTTGATTGGGTTTTGCCGGTTTTTTTTTTAGTTACAAACCCTCCAAACTTATGCGGGCATCACGTTCTAGCCACTATTTACCCCAGGGGGGACAAGCAAAAGCACAATTAATTACTTCTAAGGTTTCGTTGGGAAATACAGTATATAAAAAAGCCCTGGTCCGGTTGCTGGTGTGTTGGGAAGAGCAGCCACTCTCCGGGAGCACGCTTTTACCAGGCAGATTTTGGGATGCAGGCACTGCCTTGGCATGCGCAGGAAGGTTCCAGAACAGCGGTGGAGCCTGTTCCCACGGCAAGGGAGCGCCCCAGAGCAGCCACCTCTTCCTAGGGACTGCGCGAGGGGAATGAGCAATGAGGCTTCCACACCGCCACGGCACATCTCGCTGTATCACCCGGGAGGAGGGATGGCAAGATAAAGGTTGAGCACTGAGTGTTTGGGGTGAGGAGAGCTCGGCTGCCCTCGTGCAGTCGTGGTTTGGTGGCCAGGCTGTAGCTCGGTGCAGTCATTAACAGCGAACCGCCAAGGAACGCCTTCGCTGTGCTGCTTCTACTGAAGTGGTGTTGAGAAATCCGGGTTGCTACAGCCTAAAAGAAGTCTAAAAGAGCAAAAGATGGTGATGCTCCCTTTTAGCAAGCCCTCTCCCTCTGCAGTAGGGCACTAGCTCTCCTGTTAGCATATGCTGCAGGATGCTTTCTTTTTGCTTTCTCACAAACTAGACCAATTATACAAAATCAGCTGAGAGGGGTGACCTACTTGGAGGGAGAAGAGGAAAAAAGACTGTTTGAGGAGGAGACCTTGATTTCAAACATCACCTTGCATGTCCTACCATTTGTCCTGACCAAGCAGGGTTGTTACCTCTGAAGGTGTGAACTGCACAGCTCAAAGACTTGATTTTTTTTCCTTTTTTTTTCCCCTTTTTCCTTCAGCAGAAAGGAAATAGTTACTCTTGAAGGTGCATTTCAGGTGTTTCTTAAACATTCTTGCCTTACAGCTGTAACATCAAGAGGTTAAAATACCTAGAACGTTTCTCCTTACCCTGTCTCTCACAAACCGCACTTAAAATTTGATCATTAGCAAAATCGCAGGTAGCTCTAGGGAAGCGGGGGTATTTTATGGTTGAAAGTCACAAAGCCAACAAATAACATCTTCACAAATACCTGGGTCTTGCAGGTCTTCAACATGGCTGGCACTGAAACAGCTACCTTCCTGCATGCGGCTCAGTGCAATGTGTAAGTACAAGAGGTGTTTCTACGATTTTCTGTGTGTATGTATTTTGGTAGATTAAGGGTTTCTTCCCCCCCACTTTAAATAGGCGGGTTGATTGCGACAAACGAACGGGGAACGTAGCATATTGCAGATGTTTTTGGTTGGGAGGCATCATGGGTAATATCTGAAAGGCTCTGCTTTTCATACAAAAGAACCCCAACATAGTAACTAGAAAAGAATTTGCTGTATTTCCAGGGCTTGCATTATCAGCACCTTTCCCCTGTTAAAGAATGAGATACATTTCAATTAATTTGTGACAATGTTACGGCCTTTCCTGAGCCATTAAAATGTTGGAAGGTAGGTACCCCCAGGATTCCATTAATACCACTCAACAGACAAGGAACAGATGAAAACCGCAAAGCAAAACTAAGGTATGGTAATGAGTGCAACTTATTTAATGTGGATATAGTGTTTTTAATGTAATAAGAATAAAAAGTGTCTTACCAGCATGAAACACCAACGTATTAAATGCCTGTTCAGAAGGGAAGAGTTGACCACATTTCATCACAGGTTAAGTAATTGTGGGTTAATAGGATTCTGTCAAATACATGCTGGGAAATATTAGTGCAAGAAGTAAGGTTTCTTCCTAATATGCCTGTATTTTACCTTGAAAAGAAGACCACATTTCTGAAAACTCTTGCTACTGCATGTACACATGATGGCTGTCTGGAGATGTAAAACAGGTTTTAAAAAGATGCTGTGGAGGGGAGGAATAAGGGATGCTCGTAATATCAGTTTTAGAAATAGAGGGGAGGGAGGAATTGGGCCTTCCTGTGAAAACCGTGTTCTACCTGATTGTTTTCCCTTTAATCCATCAAGCTAAAAGATGCTCCATTTTGACTTGTGTTGGCACAATACTGTTGTTGGCTACTCTTAGTCGGCTTGCATTTTAAAAGGTATATGAGGGTTTTAGTTAAACCAAAAGTACACAGAGAAACTTGAGAGAATGTTATGTTTACTTAAAATTGTTTTGAAAACAGAGGATGTTTTCTGTACTTTAGCACTGTCTTCAATATTCTCTCACAGTGTGTACTTGGTATTTCATGATAAGGTATGGCTGCCTCAAATCATGTAAATAGGGGTTAAGGAAATGTGACATTCACGATAAACTTATCATTTATATTCTTACAAAGGTGGTTAAATTCATGCGTTTATTGAAAATCTCATAACTAGGATATATTTTCAGAAGTTTTTAACATTGTTTTCACATACCGTGCATTTGCATAGTGTCAATATATATGCATGGTGCAAGGAGAGAAAACACTGCTATTTACTCCATCTTATTTAGCTGTTACATTTAATGTGTCATATGCAGATAGAGTGAGGTTGATGCAGGATGTGTGCGTGGAAAAATTCTTGTTCTCAAAGTATTTTTGGAATAAAAAATTGACCAATATAGGCTTGTCTGTTTTTGGGAAGGAGTGGGTGCTTTGAAGAAGGGTTGGGTTTTTTTCCTTCTGGAAATTCATTTTCAAAGAACTGGTTTCCTAGTTTAAGAAACCAGCAAGGGAGGGAGAGATGCAAGATGTTATTACAAGAAAAGGTCAGTACTATCCTGTTCCTTCATTGTTTCATTCATGGGGTTTTTCCTCCTGGTGTCTGACCTGCCAAAAGATTATTTAGGAGGGAGGGAAAGAACAGTGTGTTTTTAAGGTAGACACATGTATCGGAGGGAATGCTTAATTAGGAAATTGTAATACAGCCCTACAGCCTAATGGAGTGAGAAGATGACAATTCTCAGCAGCTGGGTGGGGCACAATGCAGTGCTAACTGTAAGCCTTTTGTCTAATAAAAAATGTCTGAAACAAAGTGGTTGACTGGCAATCAGCATCTCACTTGACTTTTTTAAAGCCAGGAAAACAAAGTTAATGAATGTATCTTTCAGTCGTCACCCTGCATATCGGGATTTTTTTGCATTACTGGAGAGCCACGGCTCTTGCAGCTTTGGTTCTTATCGCAGCATGGCTATTCGGAGTTTGAAAGATGATTTGTGAAATAATGCCTGTTGAAATTATTAAGGCCTCAAGCGAAAGAAAAGCCCTGTATACAGCTGCTAAACTACTTTGCCTGACTGTTTTTAAGGTTTCTTTTCTTGTCAGTGCAATGAATTAACTTTACCAGAGTTTCACAGGGTTGCTGGAAAATACAAATCTTGCTGTTCCTAAGCTGTGCTTTAAGTCTCCTGTATTACCGAATAGTTGGAATTACTAGATAATTACAGAAAACCCAGTGCATTATGTAAGTTAAATGTAGACATTGTTTAAAACCTTATTATAATGAAGTGAGGCATTCCTAAATGCTCTTGCTACAGAAATGATTTTGAGCTTTTTTTGAATGCTGAATATACTGCATGATTATTAAAGAATTTGTAGTATTTCATAAGCAGGATACTGGCAAGATGCAGTTATTTTTTAATGCTCTAGAATGTAAAATCAAGCCTAATAGTCCCAGATATGTGTAAGCAGCTATTTATGTGTTGCTAAATTTGAAACCATAAATTGTACATCTTGTGCAAGACTCTAGTAAGCCTGAATCTGTTGAAAATGGTGTTGTACAAGAGTGTCTTCTGATGCAGATCACCAGTGTGAGAGGAGTTTTATATGGTTGTGAGGTACCTTGGAAACAGAACTAATATTTGTGCTGGTTAGTACATTAAATGCTTAATTACTTCCTTTGAACACGATTGAGGAGGTTCATTTACAAATTAATACTTGTTTTTAATGCTAGGTGACAGTATCGCCACTGAAATGCAGAATCCTCTGTGGTTTACACTTTCTGTAGAGACAAACAATTTAATTTGCATGAATCAAAAAGAAAATGGTGGCTTCTCATCTCTCGGTGAAGACTGAATAGAAAACTGATGTGGTCTTGTCTTAACACCGGGGCACTGTTTTGCACAGAATAATGTATACGCTGAACTGTCATCATAAAATTACACAAACTTTTTAATGAGCAGTGAACATTTTGAGATGCAGTTCCTTTCTGCTGCACTGAATGTCTGAATGTTATAATGGGTGTCTGTGTTAATAGAACACACTCAGGCTTGTGTATTGTGTTATAGATAAAATAGGGAATAGGCTAAAGAGGGGAAAGTACTATCCAGGAACTGATTTTTCTTAAGCCTACTGTAGGATATTCAGTGCTAAGATGAAAAAGTATAAATGGTAAACGGTACATATTTATCATCTGAGCAGTATTGATCTAGATGAAAAGAAAACAAGTAAAAATCAGCGTTTTAAATAGAACATAAAAATGAATCTCTGAGACTTTGAAACCTGTAATCAATGTAAATTGGAGGGGAGGAGAAGGAAGGGATTGGGGGAACAGTTGCAGGAGTAGAGCACATGCTCTCCTTTTCCAGCTTTGTCTAAGGAAGTAGGTATCATGATGAAGAAGATAAAACAACCACCTAAATTTACTCGGTTTCAAATCAACTAGTAGCACTTCTGAATTTTACAGGGTATTTCTGCAAATCAGTGTGTTGAGTCTGTGCCTTGTTGGAGCAGCAGACCTATTTGCAGAGCTGTTTGTCACACTGTCGTTTTTATTATAATAAGGCTTATATGGAAATACTCCTGCAATGCATCTAAAGAAAAGACAAATGGCAGCATTTATAGAAGGTGGCAGATTATACTGCAATGTGTGTGAAGGGAGGAGGGGGTTGGTGTCGTCCCAGCCCCGTTACTAAAGAGGGATTGACATTACTTTGTTTAATTACGGGGCACGTTACATTGGACTAATGTAAAGATTAACACAATAGGGTCCTTAACGTGGTTAAGGAGTCAGGGTCCTGCCCTAAGGTAAATAATGAATATGAGTTTGTTTGCCCAGGGTCTTACTGGGTGGAAAAATAGCTGTGAGTCTGTTCTTTTTTCTTTTTAGCTGTTTGTCTTGCATATAAATCAATTAAAATTAGGGGTGTTTTGGAAGAAATTTGGCCTTTCTAACAAACCAAGAGACTTGGATTTTTGTAGTTTATTTTAACTGAAAGGCCTGATCTTATTTTAATATTTTTATACTTAAAGAGCAAAACTATCAATTTCAAGATAAAAAAATTAAATGGTGACCCCTTTAGCTGACAAGAGGCAGCAGTGGCTCTTGTGGACTCGTGCTGTTCATCCTCTGTGGTAAATGTGGTCCTTCATAATTCAGCAATATGCTGCTAATTTTTGTGAATTTGAAATTTAATTTTTCTTAAACCGTAAGAGGAAAAAGCATGAACAAGGAAGATAGAGATGATAAAATTGTGCTTTTTCTCTTTGTGAAAAACTGCTTTCCTTGCTGAGTAGATTTAATTTCTCCATCTTCTTTACATGAAGGTGTGCAAGTCTTGAAGGAAGATACAGGCTTAATGTGCAGGAAGGTGCAAAGCTGGACCTAAGTACCTTGGCGTCCTGGTGGGTCAAATCTTCCCTCTGTGGGACCCGCCCTGGGGATGGATAGGTCTGGCTGAATTTTTGGCTGCTCTTGGTTTTGCTGAAAACCAGTGTTTGTCTTGGAGACTGACAGATAAGAAATAGATAATTTCAAGGATTTACTAAAGTGTGAGCTTAAATTGGAATGCTTCTGAAAACAGATCTAGTCGACATTTAGACTACAACTAGGAAAAAAAAAATAAAAAGATTGGGAATTATTATTTTGGTTAACTGTCAAGGTAATGGTGCCACAGACAGTTTTGGACCATGTTGCAGGAAAATGGCTGCATTGGGTTTTCTTGGCTGCCCTTACAGCCTTGAGCTCTGCCCCAAGTCATCGCTGCTAGCTTGTGGTCCCATTAGCAAGGCTGAGATGCACCTTGCACTCCTGGCATCCTTAAACAGCTCTGTTAGCACAAGCTCGGTGTTCTCACTCACACTGCCAGCAGGCTACGAGCCGCTTGACTCATCAAGACCTCTTAAAACAAATATTAGCAAGGCAGAGACAAAAGGCATCCCTGCAGCCGGGGGAACGGTGCTGCTGGCTGCAGTGGAGCGAGTCGTTCCCACGTAGTGGCTGTGCATCCCCTTACAGTGTCCTCCCGAGAGAGGAGGGTCTGCAAAAGGCACCATAAGAAAGTCCTTTACTGCCTGCTTTGCAGCTCAGAGGTAGGTAACTTACCAGGACTGAGTTACTCTACTCTAGCCTAAAGAAACAAAAATCTCTGCCTAGCGTTAGTGGCTGATGCCACACATGTCACACAGCTGCTCAGATGCGACTGTCAGCCTTGCTCTTTCAGAGCAGGTACTAGTTCTGCTTGCAAGTCACCACTGAGAACCTGTGGGTTTACTGGAAGCCAGTGGAAATGCTTTTGGCATGCTGTGGTAGGTATTGCATTGCTGAAGATGGTGGCGGCAGTATCTTTAAGTCTCTGCCCTTGACTGATGTGTTGGTCTGAGCAAGCCAAGGAAGGAGCAGAGAGAAAACTGGACAAGAGCCAGGCACTTCTAGTGTGAGTTATGCCCTGCTTTCCCCCCACCCCAAGTCTGGTATGTTACTGGTTTTGAGAGCCATTGAGAATGGGCACAGCCTGAGGAGCTCTGGGCTAGCACTGGCCGGGCAAATCTTGCTCCCAGAGGGGAGGATGATATTGCAGCTCATTTCAGAAGCACAACCTCATCAGATCTTCCAGTGGGTCTCCAGATAGGCTGTAAAAAAAAATTTTTTTCCCTTCAATGCTTCTTCTTTAAAAGTTAAAGACACTGCTTGGCGTCTAATTCTAGGATTGAAGGCTGAATGTGCAGGGACTTAAGACAGCTCAATCTGTCACAGATGCCAAGCCTGACCTTGGACACATAGATAAGCTTCCCTCTAGCATTGCTTTTTCAGCAAAGAATTGGGTAAGGTGGTAGAAATGGTGTTTATCGACCTCTTCCAAGCGTGCTGTGAGGTCTAATATTTGCAAAGATGTTTGTGGTTCTTTGGGAAGAAGTGCAGTGTGCTTCTGGCTGGCACCCCTGCTTCCTAATCCCCTTTGGTTGGGAGTGAGTTGGGAAGCATAGTCTGGATCTCCACTCCTCAAAACCTGCTTACTAGGGGCTCCTTCAGAAAACAGGGACAGCTTTCCTGGATAAAGGGTTTGATCCCCAGAGTGCTGGAATGAATTATCCAGCTGGCTGTCAATATCACAGCTGCTGAAATGGGGAGTGTACAGGGCTGCATGCAGCCTTTTTTTTGGAGAAAGGAAGATGCTTTTTTCTTTGTTTTGTGTTTTAAGTGAAAGCAAAGTCTGCTGGCAAGAGGAGACTGGGAAGCACAGTGTGCTCTGTAGCCTGCAAAGGGGGCTTTGACACTGCTTGGAGCCAAGCAACTGGAGCATGGATGGGATTTACTGCTGTGAGTGATGTGCCCTCTTCCCTCCACAGTGTGCTCACTGGGAAGGCTCTACATCTGCCTGTGACTTTCGCCCCTGGACAGCATCACTTGCTGGATTATGGAGACTGTCATTTATCATCACTGTCTCTGACTGTAAAAGACAGTCCAGCGCTCCTGACAAAGCGACGGGAGGATTGGGTATGGTCGAGAAACAGCTTGCAGGCTTTTTTAAGTAGGAAAGTGATTTCAAAGGAAGAAGAGGAGGTTGGGATGGAGGTAAAGACCCCCAAAGACCTGCAGCAACAACTTTACACTTGCATGGGGAGTTGAAATTTTCATGAGGAATGAAAAGTGATATAAATAAGTGTGCCTGAGCACAACTGGAGATAGGGATTATTTAAAGAAAATAAAGAGCAGAAGGACTTGTATTCAGAAAGGTCAGCAGGATTTAGATTGCTTCCAGGGAAAGCCGGTGGGAGGCGAGTAGAGTTTTCTGGGAGGGAAAATGCCACATATGTCAGAAAAGGGAACTGGTTGGTCACCTGGGTGCTGCAGGGGACTCACCGGGGCTTGTGGTGCACCAGGTACAGGGAACCTGGGAGCATCTTCTGCTGTCTGTGTGGCAGGACGCTGGTGTCCAGCTGGGCAACAAATACCCTGTTTGAGGGGTGTAAAGGTTGAATCGTAATGGGATTAACAACACATTTGTAATCTAAAAACTGACAAGTCCTGGTACTTGCTAGTTCAGTTCTACTCCCATTAAAATCTGCTGGTTTTCTTCTTTTGGTTTCAGCAGGTACAGCTACTACACTGAAAGAGACACCTCACAATGGATAAACTGCACAGGTTCAACATTAGCATCTAATTCTTTCTAAGGAAAGGTGCTGAGTATTCAATACCTGTTTATACTGAGAGCTCTGGTGCTCTGTACTGCTTTTTTATTTTGGGGCTTGTTATCTGCTCATTCAGTGTTGGTATTCTGGAGACCTCTTGGTTTTCCTTCAGCGACATAAACATGATTGTGTAAAGCCCATTTGCCTGAATCTTGAGCAGGGGTGATCAGTTTAAAAGATAATCAAACAGCGTTAGGAAAACAAGTTGGAGGCTCCACGAAAGTTCAGCAAATCCTTCCACTGGAGTGCCAAAGGGCATCTAGCAGGGTGCAGTGTGTGACAGCATGAGCACATCAGGCAAGTTCTGCTGCTGTCCCATGGCTATACTGCCTCAGCCATACATGCAGCACCTCTGGTCACTACCAACATTTGGGAGAGAGAAGCCACTGATTTTGTGCCATGTGTGTTCATTGCATATTAAATCCTTGTGAGGCTCGACTAAAATATGTGGCAGCTTGCAGTGGAGCAAGCTTGTGAAGTTGTGGTGTGAGTCCCTCCTCCCATACTGTGATGCCTTCACCACCACGGTGCCTTAAAAGCCACTAATCTGCTGTCTCATGGAAAGTGTGGGGTTTTTCATGTTGACTGTCAGATCCTGCCCAGTTGTATCAGTGTCACATAATTTGCTGCCCGCTTGTTTCTCAGTTCCCATCCCAGCCTTGATGACTTCCCTTCATGGCTCACCTTGTTCTTCCCTGGCTGCTGCTGTGCCTACAGCAGATCTGGGTGCTGTCACAGGCTGGCATCCCCATGCAGTGGTGATGCAAATAACAGATGGTGCGAGAAAGTCGTGTCTTCCATGTGTCCCAGAAGAGGTGCAGAAGGAAGTTCAGGCTCCTTAGGAGCAGGAATTTCTGAAAACACCTACCCAATTAGCAGCAATGGCGGTGGCAGCAGCAGTAGAAAGCTTTAGTAGGTATTTCCACCCACACCCCATTTCAAAATAGTAACGAGAACCTTCAGCAGTTGGCAGTCTAATGTGTCCAGGGATATACAGATTTCTTTTTTTTTGATTTTTTTTTTTAAAGCTGGCTTTGCTGGTTATTCAAGAATCATGTGATCGAAGTTGAAAGGGTTTTATTTTTCTGCATCTCAAAGGTTAAAGTGGCAGCCGTGTCTTTCATTTTGCGTCAAAGAGTTTTCTGTTTGACACAGGATCTAGCCACAGCCCGAGAGCACTGTGGCTTCCCTTTGGTGGTGCATGGCCAGTGAATGATAACATATCAAATAGCAAGGAACAGCTGAACAAAAGCTCTTTTTAAACAAACAATAAAGTCCTAGACCAAACCTCACAAAGGCTATAGCGTTGCTCATTCTTAAACCATTTTGGCCAGTTGGGCAAGGATTGGAAAGCACATGGGATGCATGTGCTCTGTCAGGGAAACGGAAAAAAATGAGTAAACTGCTTGCAAAAATAATCCAGGCTAAGTCATGCCATTCCTTAACTCCACCTGTCCTGAAACTTGGAGAAAAATACAATTGCTGCTACTTTTAGGTCGGAAGGTGTAACTTTGATGTCTCAGGAAAGGCAAAGGGCTGCCTTGGTGGTGCTAAGGATGCTTAGAGCTTACTTGCTGGTATGGAGCCACCAAAAACACAGCCTAGTTGTTGCTACACCTCATAAGAAGGTTGTGATAAGGGCAGTGTTAGAAGCTGTAGTGATTTGATTGTTTGTAGTGAATTGAAGTGTTTGACTGCTTCCAGACTTTTTGGAGTAGAAAATTGAAGGGATGGAGGAGATTTTCCAATAGGCAGGAAAAGGGGTGTGAGTTGCTTTGCGGGTACCTGTTCTTGCATTGTCTGCACCTCGCTTTACATTGCTTGCTTATTTTATATAAGTAGATCAAGTCAGAAACATACCTATTTATACAAATCTGTAAAAACATGGTAGGCTTTTGGGTGTGGTGTAGCTCCCCTACATGGGGTTCTGTTCTTGTATCTGTTTCTGGAGAGACCAGACACTGTGTGTGATTTGCAGGGCTGACGGGAGTGTAGGCGAGAAATGGAAGGCAGAAGGGTCTTTGTGCAGAGCAGTGGAGGAACAGCCTTTCTATGGCTCTCGTCCAGAGCCAGAGGAGTTCAACCTTGCAAACTCCCAGCTGTTGGAGCATTTGAGGGGGCAAGATAGGGAGCACATGGTTTGGCAAATACCTATTAGGGGTTAATGCCACCCAGTGCATTTTAACCCCACAGGCAGGTGCCTGGAGCTGGTGGGAAGAGGAGCCAGACATGGGGCTTCTCCTCATGTTTTTGCATTAGGTTGGGGTTTTACTATTATTATTTTGGTTTGGGGTTTTTTTTGTCTTATTTTATTATTCCCTTGTCTGCCCTCAAATTCTCTGGAGGCTTTTCCCTCTCCCGTGACGGAGTGAGCAGCATCTCAAGCAGGGCAAGGGGAGCCAGAGGTGCTGAGACATCCCATCTCAGGGACTCCCCACACTGAGGGAAGCACAGCAGCAAGCAGCACCCATAGCCCCCCTCCCTCCCTCCCTTAAAAGTAAATCTGCAGGGGATTCAAAAAAAGGTGAAACCCAGTGTAGTAATTCTAGAGAATGGCTATTATATTATTGTTGGGAAGAAATGGTCTCTCTGTGTGAGTAGGAAAAAGGAAAATGCGAGAAAGAGCATGTTCTGCAAGGACGCAGGGTGTGGCTCAAGCATCAGTAACAAATGCTGGAGGAAAAAATGCTCTTTGTTCTGCAGTCAGGTGGGTTGACAACTATTCTCACCCATCCCTGGCATGCATAACACCCAATGCAATTAAAAAATCGAGGAAGGCTTGACATGCTGAAACTGCTGCAAATGCAGCAAGCAGAGAGATTCAGCCTAGAATCTGCTGCCTTTTTTTTTTTCTTTTAAACAATTAAGTTCCAAATGTTGTAGGCATCAAAATCAGCATATTTGTTTCATACAGCCACATTGTTTTAATACCAGTGTTTTGTGTGCTTAACGCTTCAAATGGAAAGTTAAAGCGCTCTAGCACTAAAATTTATACTGGCCTACATCTGACTAGAATTGGACCAAAGTGTGCATTAAAGTGTATTAAAAATGTGTATATCCATATACACATGCAGTACAGCAAATTGACTTGTAATGACAGTCTTGCTAATTGGAAAATAATTTCAAAGCTATTCCTTTTAAACTACACTTGTTTGTCTCGCAGGTTTAACACTTTTTATTTTCCATTTATTTAATTAAAAAAAATACATTCACAGTTCCTTTTATATTGCTACAGGCTAAAACAGTATCTTGGGCTTAAAAAAAACCCTATTATCCTCTTTTTTTATGCTTTGTTCATTCTACTCTGTGTTGGTGTGATTAAGCGACTAAAATGTTGCTGTCTTTTCTACCCCTAAGCACCGGAACTAAAACTTGGTCTCATTGCAGTTGCTGGCAAGAAGTGAAAACCTTGTTCAAGTGAAATACTGTGAACTTGTTCACAGACAGGCAAGGGGGACTGACTGTGTAAAGCAGCGAAAAAATGTGGCCAGTATACACCTTCTCTCTTTCCCTTTTAAATAAATTCTTCTAAGTTCAGGGTCAGAAATGTGGATGGTTACTTATTTTGTGTGTCTGTATAAATATATATATATGTTTATGTATATAAAATCATATATCCTAAAATTGTCTTATTTCTTTTTCTGGGAGGATGAGAAATCTACTTGCAAATTTACATCTTGTGACATTTCCTTGCAACTGCACACTGGCTTATGTACTGCTAGAGGCCAGCCCATCATTTCTTGGTAAAAAGAACCTTTCAGCTCGGTTACCTCCTGTAGAGAGCTAATTTTCCAGCAGTCAGGCTTGATCTGGATAAATAATTAGAGAGCGCGAGAGAGAGATGAAGATGATCACATCAGCGCTGTCTGTAATTCAGTTAATACAGCCAGACCCTGTGATTTCGCGTCTGCAGCGTACTTGCGTGGTCTCAAAAGCCGCAGAGGCAAGCAGGCAACAAAGCCAATCGGTTACATTTGTCTTGGAAGAATTAGCGGCACTTTTCATTCATTTGTGGGAAGCCAGCAAACAGCTGCAGCATGCATCTGCAGCACAAGAAGGTGATTCTTGACATGTATGCTCTCCCCAGCCCACCCCCCATATGCAAATATTTCATCACGCAATTAATGCTGGGGTAATTCCATCCTTAAGGATAGCTTTCTTTTTTTCCCCCCTCTCTCTGCAGTTTGGGGCATTGAGGTGTTTTTATATTTGAGTTAATATTGGTATCTTGCATAGCGGAGTAAAAGCTGACTAGGTGGACCCTGTAGTTTTGGTGTTTCTTGATTTATTTCTTTTTCCCTTAAAAGCTGGTCAAAATTCTCTGATAGCAATGCTAAAGTGCGGAGAAGATGTGCTTGGCTTTTTGAAACATTAGTGGCAGAGATCCAGTTAAAGCAAACTGCATTCTCATACAGTCTTTGAGGATATGTTTGTTATTGATGTGAATTTGTTCCTCCTGCGTATAGTGCTATAAAAGGGTTAAAAATACATCTTTGGTTCACTTTATTCCCAGTGGTAGCTCCATTGCATTTATACATGGATCAGATTAAAATAGGTCAATATCTTTTGTGGAAGGTCTTTTGACACTTTGGTGCATGACTGCAGTACACCTACCTTGAGGATGAATGGACCCGGAGGAAATCCAGGCATTAACAAAAACACAGCCTAGGGATACTTTAGGATCACATTCCTTTATTCATCAACTAAATCAAAGGTTTGACAGAGGATACTTTGTCATCGAGTCAGTCTAAATAATACTTTTTGAGGTGACAGATAACTTCTACTGAAGAAATAAACTATGTATTTAGATAAGCAGGAAAAATCTGAACGGTGTGGGTTTATGCAGTTCTTTACACTGTATATTTGCATTAGAATAAATGTATATGCTCTAGCTGAAAAATTTCAGAACCTTATTAAAAAGAAAATTGTGTATTCAGGAGTTGCCTTATGGCAGGAAGTCTTTGTCTGCCTGTTTGCTTTATTGCAGTTGTTTACTGCCTTGAATCGATTTTGTCTACCAAATCAGTATATTGAGGATGACTGGGGAAGGCGGGGTGAAGGAAGGGGGTGCAGCTCTGCAGTTAGCAGGACCAAGAAGCTATTTGCTGCCTCATGATGTGTAGGGCTTTTGGGTTTTTTGATTTAAAAAAAAAAAAAAAACAAAACACCAAACCAAAACAACCCTAACTTGGAATTTCCATATTATAAAGAGGAAGAGGCTTCTTTTCGATATAATGGCGCCATTAACATCTATTAATAATGCAGACAGGGTAAGTAGCTGGAGTTGGAGCTCCCTGGGGGCCTCGTAAAACAGATGTGCACTATATCTTCCCGGATTTGATAGCTGCTGGGGTCGAGGGGGTCGCTGTGGTTCCCGTTTATTTCCTCTGGCAGCGGTTTTCTAATTTAAGCACCTCTGTCTCCTGGCTACAGTTGCCTGCTGTGATGTGGAGGGGGTGTTCACGCATTGTCATGCCTGCTGCCGGAAAAAGGGGGGCACGAGCAGAGGCGCCCCAGCCTCGGTGCCGCCTGCTGCTCCCTCGCTCTCGCCGCCGTCTTCTCAGATGCCTTGTCTCTTCAAGGTGGTGGAGCCGGGCTCTTTTGTCAATTTTTTCTTTTTTTCTCTCTCTTTTTTTTTTTTGGCAAAAGAAATTAAGGTAAGTGCTTCCTCCTCCTCCGCAGATTTTTTTTTTTTTTTTTTTTTGTCATGGGAGGGAAAAAATATTTCACCTTGCGAGAGCATGTAGTGTATCACTTGAGGTGAGGTCCAGCTCCTGGTAAGAAATGTAGTTGCCGTATCCCCTTTTTCAAGATTACGCTTCTCAGTTTTAATTGAATGTATTCACGGTGCTGCCTCTGAATAGATAGCGCTGCGTGCTCTTTCTGTAGCTGTCAGCATTTAACCCAGAGGGTGGGTTATAGCAGGAGGACTTAAAATATCTCATTCTTTATGCAAAAGTAGTGATGAAATATTAGTGGTCATAGTGTATGGCAAAACGTCTTTATAACTGGTACTGTGTCAGATGTATTCAGATCATACAGGTTTAGGATTGCCTTGAGTCCAGTATGAGATGTGAACATCTGTCCTTGCGTGCACTTGTATTGCAACACAGCCTTGCTATTTGTATTTAAATGTATAGGTATGCGCTATTGCTATCTTGTCACAGACCTGAAGGTGGGGGGGAAATCCTGGTATGGGGTCCAGATCCTTTTCAGCTGCTTCCACCATCTGCATTATTACAGTTAAAAGTTCAGAAACGTGCAGAAAGGCAATGTAACTCCTTGGAAAGGAAGACACAGAACAGCTATTTCTCCACTTTCTTTTTTCTTCCATTACTATGTATGTAAATTACCAACAGTATCTGACTGTGAGGAATACTGTATTATATAGAGAAGCATAATGTCTGCTGTATACCATACAGAAACACCCTCAGCTGATAATCAGATTGCATCTGTCTTTTCAGCACGATAAGGGTACACCAGGTAGAAGGAAACAACAGAAGTGTGAGCAGTTTTTTGGGGGGAGTGCTGCATAAGCCAGTTTATGGGATTTCAGCAGGCAGCCTTCAGAGTAGGGTGGACGGACCTTCCTCTTCCCCCACATTCACTGAAAACTTAAAATGCAATTTGCCTTTGACTTACCACATGCTTAAAACACCCTTGCTGTACTGCTTTCTTCCTTTTACATACTGAGGCACTGTCCTTGTGAATGTACCCTGACACACCTGGTGCCTCCCTTAAAATGGTACTGTGTGGTTTCTACCAGACCTCTATTAAATTGGAGTGTGAATGGATGTGTTAATAATATTTGTTCCTCAAATGTTTTCTTTCTCTAATAGTGTCCAAATCTAAGAGACTGAAATTAAATAATTTTAAAAATGTATGTGAAATTTGGAAGAGGAAAAAAAACCTTAAAAGCCAAACTACACTTTAATATGTAACTTTGTTGGTTTTCCCTTTTATTAGATCCAGGCTATACTTGCAGATAGTTGTCTTTTTTAATCTAGTGATTGTTCCTTTTATCTTTCTGAGAGAATTCCAGTGTAATGCTAATACTCATTAGTATTCACATATAAAAGTGCAGATTTTACAAAACATCTAAATTAAGTAATTAAATGTGTGTAATTTTAAAATGTGAGTACAGTTGGAAATAACTTTTAAAAACAGAGACATTTTTTTCTGGGAAAATTTGCTGTCTGTTACTTCTGGTGATTTTGTTTGCTGAATAATACAGAACATTTGCCCCCTCATTACAGAAGAGGTCAATAAGGCTCGTAATTGACAGGTTCAAAAGAACAATAAAATGCTGTGTGTTTTTAATCAGATACTTGAGTCAATGTTTTTTATTGATATTTTGCTAACTTACAGTCTCTTCAGTAAATTCTGTTACGGATGTATACAATATTTGTATCGTTGAGCCCTTTTTTATGAAATTGGTGTGTGAAGCTGTTACTGCTGTTAGTGCTCAATGATTCCTTTTCTCTTGGCTCTGTAAAATAATCCCTTCAGAATTAATTGAAGACTTAAACATTAACCAGTATAAGGAGAGATTGTAGGACCAAGCAGTAGTTTCTGCACAAAACCAACAAACATGAAACCATTTTTTTTTGTTTGTGGCGTGAGTTGCTTATTTGGGCCCCTTTTGGATTATCAGTGGCAAATTTTACATGTGAACTGTGGTTCAGATGCATATTTGGTGCCTTGATATTTAATGACTGATTATGAATGAGATTATATATAATTCTCCTTTCCCCTGGTAAGAGTTTCTCTGTGAGATGAAGTCAGACGATATGGATTTTGAGGTGTTGGTGTACATTTTGTATATGTTTTCCCCTTATTTTCCTACAAGGGGAAAATACACACAGAGATACAATCACTAATAGGAAACAGAAATTTTAGTTACTTTTATACTACAGTTGTCGTCTGGATAATGAAAACCTCTTTTTTTTTTAAGGTACAATAATAAACAAAGCTAGAAGCAAAATTGCCTGTTTAGGGAACTTCGCTGAATATAAAAACACATTGCCAGAATTCAGGCTTCCGCATTCTTCGGGAAACAAAGGAAAGATCCTCTTTCCTTTGTTAATGGTATTTATCATCTTTAACTCATTAGTCGCTGAAGGCAGAGATGAAATGTTGGAGGGACTGGAAATGATCCACTGATAAAATTCACACAGGTTCTTTGAGGACTGCCTGTGTGCTGGTATTTTGCAGTTAAAATACACACAAAAATACGTAAGCTGCAGGCATTGCTTCTTTTTAATGCTCCTTAAAGAACATAGAATTTTTTATTCTGTGTTGATGTGTGTTTGATGCCTTCTAAATAAAGAAGAACAATTGCAGGATTCCTCTTTATCTGAACTTCGGGTGCGCCCTTGTGTAAAATGGAAATGCTTTGTGAGGCATCCATGAGAAGGGAACAAAGTAGAAGGTAATATGGGGCTGCTTTATATGATGAGCTGTGGTTTGGCCTCTTCTGAAAATATATCATTGTAATTTTGTCTGAGCCCTCTTAATTTCTTGAAAAGTTAACCTTTTTTAAGTGATTGTGTACAAGGCATTGTACCCAATTATGGGTTGATATAGAGCGGTATATAAAAATACATATACATATATAGGTCTCATCCTTTTAAAATTATCTTGGTTTTCCTTTTTATTTACACGTTGAGGGAAAGGTTACGTCCAAAATGGGAGGAGTGTTTTCTTCCTTTTCTTTAGGTAGGTGTAGCACTTGTGCATGACACAGTCTTTGCTTTTTCCGAGTCCAATGAGTTCTCCTCTAAATTAGTTTTAGAGAGTGGTGCTTCAGTGGATGCTTCGCTATATTGTGTCTTGCTCACACAAGGCTTGCAAACCCACAAATAATTTGCACCGGTTTTAAAATTTATTTATTCCCATTAAATCATATGTGCACGTTCCTTGAAATTTCTGTTAAGGGGAAAAATAATTCTTCCTTCTAGTGACTCTTATGTTTCTGTGTGAGGTCTTGCAAACCTCTAACCAGGATCCGTACTGTAGAGGCTTATGATAACTGCCAGCATGTTGATGTGAGGGGAGGAGCAGAAATCTAACAGCTCACACTCCAAACACCCACACTGATTGCAATAGAGGAAACTCTGTGCAGCAGCAAAACAGAATAGTAAATACAGAGTAAGAAATCATGAAAATGTGGCAAGTTATAATTACAAAGAGGGGATCTATATCGAGCTGAATACCTTTTCCCATATGTGATGCAAGTGAGATTTTTTGCAGGGGGAAAATCCTCAAAATTGTCTAATGTGTTTAGTTTTTGTAAATGTATGTTTTGTGTCCCCTCATTTCTAATTGACCTCAAAACAACAAGAGCTGCTTGGTCTCTGGATTGTGACTGGCTTCATACTGCTAAGAGTCAGGACCAGGCACAGAAAGAGGCAACATTGGTGGTAAGAGCTGAAGAGCAGCAATGATTCTCTGAGGATACAGTTTTCCCCATATTTCTCTTTTGTTCAAGTCAGATATACACTGTCTTACATGTAATTCTGGGTGGCTTTGTACATGTGGCAGAGTGGCTGTGAGCGCTCCTCGGAGTCTGCATGGGTCCAACATGCAGTTACCAAGGATGCACAAGGACAGCGCTTCCAATGCCTTTTTTGAGTTTCCATGGGTGGGAATTTGAATTACTTCTCCCAGAATCTTCCATAGCGATAAGATTTTTTAGATTGCAGGAGGATATAAATTAGTTATCAAATGTGCCTGGGAAGATGGGAGGCTGCACTTGTGTACAGCACGGGAGACAATTGCTGGTTAATTATGCTATAAACCACACGGCTTATAAATGTGGGCATGATAAATGTCTGTATGATACACCCTTGTCCACTTTATCCATGGACAACCCTTCACTTGTTTCCCCTAGGACTGACACAAATATTCAAAACACCTATCCCTTTTAAAATAAAACTGGACAATATAGTGTGTTTTTTCTTTCTCCTCAGTGAAATAGTGAATTCATCCCTGTTTGTTTCTCATGAGAACTTTGAAAGTGACTGGCATGTTGTAAGCAGCCTGACCTGAAGGAGTGGGGACAGGGACCCCCAGGCTGGCACAGCCTTTGCCCCTGCAGGACAGGTGAGCACTGGGCTCTGTGTGAGAAAGGGCTAGGGGCGATGCTTTGGTAGAGCCTCTTGTCTTCAGCTCCTCCTAGGCCTCTGCTCTTGGTGCTCTAATGGGAAGCAGAACACTGCCTTTCGTGGTTGAAGGAGTTAAGAAAATGTGACTTTGTACCAACTTGGCTTTCATGTCTGCATTTACTAAATTGCATTTTATTAAAAGGCAAAGTCACTTTCCTGACACTAGCTGCTTTTGCTCTGACCTCTCCCCAAGGGCACCAGTTATCCCAAAGGTATGGTTTTCTTCCTTGAGGAAATAACATTGCTCTCCCTCCCTCCTGCTTGTTTTATAACACCAACAATTAATTTTTGTGAGAATCAATGTATCTTCTTTTTGTGTTTAGACCACGAACACTGCGTAGGGAGATTAAACTGCTGTTCATGACAATTATGTGTACATGAAACTCTTCATTACCCTTCGTACTAAAGAAAGGAGAAAATAAATGTCATAGAAAAATTTCTGCCCAGTTTTGCTTCCTCGACAGATGAGTGGGAGTGTTGAAGTGCCTCTTCTGACTCCGGAGCGTCAGCGTGCAGGTTTTCAGGCAAACCTCATCTCCAGGGATAGAAGAACAGGGACTGCAGCACGCAGCCAGGACGTCCTGGTTGTGTGGTCAGACAAGGAGCTGGGGCACCTACTGAGTGAAGGAGGTGTCTCCGGGCCTGGCCATCTCCAGGCATCTGCATTGCTTGGTCCACGACCCTTTGCTTCCTCTGAAATTAAGCAGCAGAGCCCAGTCCTTCATGAGACTGTGGCCCCAGTGGAGGGGCTGGAAGGGGTCAGTGAATGGCAAGAGGACTCAGGTCTTGCGTTCATGTTGAGTCACTGCTGAAAGTTCACTGTGGCTGGCATGTGGCACAACATTTTCTGCTTCAACAGTAGAGGGGTTTTTCTCAACACTTCTCATGCGGCTCACCCTGCTGGAGTTGAACTTTGAAATGTTTTAAATTCATAAAACATCTAGGAATATGCAGATTTTTGTAGCAAAAGTCAAATCCAAGAGCCTATTAAATACTATAAGTACTCTATAATTGGCTTGATTAGTCTAATATTAACTACAAGTGACACTTAAGTGACATCAACTGTGACAACAGAAGTGACATTTGTGAATTGCCTTATTTTTAGGGAGAATGTTGATTATGGATTTTTCAATTGTCACTGTGGCATAATGCTCATAGACCGACATATTTCTGGCAAGCGTGACATGCCCCTTCTCTCCGGTTGCACGGATGTGGAAAGTGAGACTTGCTGTTTCTCAGTAGGGTTCCTGCACTGACAATATGCATTTGTGTCAACAGAAAACCATGTATTTCTGTTAACCTATTCAGAATGGGAAGAGTTCTTGAGAGACAGTTCTTGATTAGTTATCAGTAATGTTTACCAAGGCAAGGAAGAGGAAAAAGACCACCAGTGTTAATGGCAAAGCCTGTGAAGCAATGGCTTCAGCAGTGCAAGCATATGGTGAAAGAACATCAACTGTGCAGCATCCTTTCTTTTTTCTCCTTGGCAGTAGACTGTGTGTTGTTGATTCTGTTGTAGCTTTCAAAGGATGACAGTTTCAAGTACTTGGCATCTAGAGAGGGGCAGTTCTTGCCTCTGTCTACGTCCCTGGTCCCATGTAATGCTCTGGCTCCCAGAATGACCTTCTCTGCAAAGTGCTATGCAAGCATTTGCTAAGCCCTGCTTTAGATCTTGAAGGTTGTGTTAACCTCAGTAGTATAGGCCAATACTATTCTTTCAGCTTATGTCCTGGCAAGCTTCAATCCCAATAGTCTATAAAAGCAATCTCTAAAAGTGTCCCCTAATCAAGACCCAGTGACTGTAGGCAATCTTTTTATTGAGGAAGAATTCCAATAGTTTTGGTGAAACTTTTCTTGTAATAATTGTTTCACATACATTTAAATCATGCAGAATATGATAGATACTGAATAATTCTAATAATGAAAGAGATAGTTTAACTTCTCATCTTGATAGATTGCTGTGATTGGTGACCACTTCCCAAAAGATTCAATGCAGGATTTCTGGTTGGTTTGTCATCTAGGAAATGTCTTTGTCTCTTCTGATTGACTAGAAATAACCACATCCACTGTTTTATTACTCACTTCACCTGATAAGTCTTAACTTTGAAGGCCTTTGAGATACAGGCTTGCACTTTTTCAGTCTGTCACCTGGACAATGGAGCCTTGGTCAGTTTGGCCGATAAATTCTGCTGTAATATATGTCATAAGCCTGGGTAGGAACCTAATTAAATTTGGCTGTCCTTCCCTTTTGCTTCCCTTCTTTCAGTCATTGATTGGACTTTTATCCAATATCTCCCATCCAACTTGAAGGAGTGCAGCTGCCTGTACAGAACCTGTGCTGCAATACAGCACGTATCTGCTTCTTCCAGCGTACCCAGCTGTACATGGGATAACTTAGCTTCATATCCAGATCTTAAATGCATTTTCTTGCTTGATATATTTTACACAAAGAACATTTACACACTGATTATTTTTCTATTAATTCCTGTTGTATTTATTTCCACTGAAATGGAGCCTGTGATAATTCTGTCACTTCTAAAAATCTGTCATTCTCGTGATCATATGAGATAAAATTTATAAAATATATATTTACTATGTACTTGGTTTAATCCAATTACTTGGTTTTCAAAATGAGGCCTTTTTGCACTTCATGGTTTTTGTGGTCCTAAATTCTGACATTGAACATTGCCTCCTTCACTGCCATTGCCGATGGCAAAGTGTTTTATTCATAACTTAATGTTTTCTATATAAACATTCCAAAGCCTCCTTATGCGTAATGCTTTGGCTATGACAAGGTGAAATCGCATGTGATTAACAAGGGCAGTATGTCTTGTTGCATGCCTGTCCAATGACAGTACCTACATTCATCTCATATGCCACAGCTCTGAGGCTAATTATCCAAGAGTAATAGTCATGGTTAGTCCACATGCATGCGATGTGAAGTCTGTTCATTTTTGTCGTGGGATCTTCCAGAAGACCATTTACTAGGAAAATCTGTAATTTTAAAATTGCCCCATGGCTATGTACAGGTGAAAAATCACCTGTTCGGTGTAATATTTGAAATGTTTTTCTTGCCTAATCAGTGAATGGATTTCATGTGCTACTGTAAGACTCTTCTCTCCAGTTTCCACCACAGAACTATGAAATGTGGAACATCATTACAAGTGGAAGAAGTGTTATCTGCTAATTCCTGGAAATCTGTCTGTTATCATGAAGTCAGGGGAATGTAGTTCATGGAAAAAGAACAAAGAATAGGAAGTTTTTTGCATGGTTCAACACTACAGTGGATCAGGAGCCTTTAGTTTAGTTATGTGTTGTTAGGTAGACGTGGTATGTTTGTCATTCGAGATTAAATCTTACAGGACTTTGCATGTGGCTCTGCTTATGTGTGCTCCTAGCAAAGATCATTAGGTAACAGCAACATTACCTAATGTAAATGTGTGGGATTGTCTGAGAGGTAAGAGCACCCAGAAGTGACTACCAAGCCAGAATAAGGCTCTTGTGAATTCTGAGTAAGTTTTTGAGTTCCTGTTTTCAGGGCTGGCCTGTGTTAGGAATGAAAGGCTGCTGTTGGCTGAGTGACTGACAGGTGAAGTCTGTGTCCCTGCTACCCAGTTTAAATTCTCTTTTAAGCACTACCACCAAGGATTCTGCTTAAATGTTTTTTGGAGGGGTTTAATACATGTAAAAAGAAGAAAGATAGGTTTGTCCATCTTTGAAATGACACACAGAGAGAGAGAGAGAGAGAGAGAGAGAGAGAGAGAGAAAGAAAGAGAAGCACATGATTACCTGGACTGGAACATTTGCTAGGTGTTCAAATGAAATGCTTGTCTGGTTATTTCTATTGATCAGGGCTCACAAAGGGTTTTCTGTTCCAGCTGTAGGTCTGTAAAACCTCTGACTACGCAGATGATCTTCTTAATGTATCTGGTCAGTTGTCCTGGTTTTGCTTATATCTGAGAAAATCCTGCAGGAAATAGTGGTAGAGCTGGGCTCCGTGGTCATGCCCTAATACTTCACTTGCCAAACAAAACAAACCCTTAATTACAAACTCAGCCACATTAAAAAAAATGTTGAGGGCTGACATTTGTGCATGAATTAAATGTGTGATGTGTTTGTTGTGGAGGCATGAGGTTGTAATTAGGGTTTTATATTATACTGTAAAAGGAGATTAATGTATAGTGTGTTTCCTTATCAGCAGGAAGCAGGAACCAGTTCCCTGTGACAGCACAGAGCCGGTCCCTGTCCCCAGACGTGTGCCATGCAGGCATGGGCTGGAGGAGCCTGTCTAAAGGGTTTCCATTAAACAGAGGTTGAAAATACTAGGGAGGCAGAGGTCGGTAACATAGGAGTTGGGAGTGTTTTTTGAGGTTAGTTCTAGGATTTCCTAATTTGCTAAAGCAGCAAAATGCCCCCTTGTCTGACCCTGATACAGTGCCTGGCAGCAGCAAAGAGGTCCAGGCAGCTCTTGGGCCGGGTGGGAGCTCCATCAGGCAGCTGCACAGGGGCACAGCAGGGCAACATCTAGTGAAGTCCATCTGTCTTTTTTTCTTAGGGATCTGCTAATCCCTAATTCTGCTGCATTGCAGGACTCACAGAAATTTCTGTTTCAGCCCTAACCCATCACCAGCCGATTGTTCAAAGCAATTTGCTCATTCAGCCATCTCTCCCCTTCCCACACCTACGCAGAAGTTTCTTAAATTGTTTTCTTCTTGCTGCCTTCTCCCATCTTCTCCCTGTAGGAAATGAGCCACACAGCAAAGGTACTTATGAAGTCTTTTGCATGTGGGCAGGATTGATATTTTCTACCTCTGTCCTCTATTGAGTTAAAATGATGCTTTTAACTTCATCTGCAACTCTTGCTTTTTATGTCCAGCACAATGGATAGGACAGGCCCAGCCCTCTGCCTGCACTCTCTGCTATTCTTTCTCTCCCTAGATGGGAAGCCCCCTGTTTCCCCGTCTTGTTGACATAATTTCAGGATTCTTTAAAGCCACCCATGTGTGTATGTAAGTGGTTTGCTGAGCCGTGCATAATGTGGTCACTTGAATGCTTCTGGAATGCCTAGGTATCATGTGAAGATAATGATCCATATAAATGCATTTCTTAGCGAGAGACACATCTATAGATGGTGTGCGTGTAGGTTGCCTTAAGCGTTGGAGCTGCTTTTGCGTTTTGTTCCTCTCTCCACTTGTTCAGCTTTTTTCAGCTTAGTATCTTTAAAAAGCTTTGCTTTTGTTAGCTGCATTAGAGATATTAATTGTTCTCACAGAAAGCCACAGTTAGGTGCATATGTATCAAAAGCCACTGTGCTCTTCATCTGGAGGAAAATTGCAGATTGTTTTCTTTAGTGGTTGGTTGCTGCTCGGTGGGAGAAGAAAGCGGGACTGTTTTTCATACAATTTCTACATTCTTTCTTTTTTGTGTGCTTGAGGAAAAATGCCAGGTTTTTCACACATGGTTCATCCTGGGTCTGCAACCCTCCAGAAAAGTTCTGTTCTTAAGCACTATAGAAACAAAAAAGTACAGATTTGCAAAACTATTAATTAAAATCAGCTCCAAAGTACATTTTTCTCTTTCTTGCTCAGTGAGGCAACTAAGATACTTAACAGTTTTAGGTGTTGGGTGGTGAGGGGTGGAACTTCCTTTTCCTGTCTGTATGTATAAAAGTATGGTTTGTCTTTGATGTGCCAGAACCTCATGGTCGAGTCATCCCTATGGCCCTCTGTCTTCTTACTTCAAGACTTTGTGTCATCTTTCCTCCTGCTGCACAGCCCCGTCATTTCCTGCTGACACTGTGAAACATGCCCTTCAGATGCCTGAAGCTGGAGAGAAAATTTCTGCAATTAGTGAGCACAGAAAGTAATATTGCCCTCGCTGTGGCCTTATGAAGACTGCAGTCTGATGTCATGAGTCAGTTCTTGGACAGGAAAGAAATGAGATCTTTGTTAACAGGGACTGTGGATACCACCAGCATGGTCTTGTTAGGGTTTCTCTGATGGTTAATGTGAGATAGACCTATCTCAAACACATTTTCAGTGTTTTCTTATTTTAGTGTCCATGTTGAACTCTTGTGAAGTCTGTCCTGACTTGTGCCTGTAACCTTGCTTGTTCATGAAGGCTGAAAGTTACTGTCTGCGTATCCCACATCTTAGGCATTGAGTGAGAACATGTTAGCTACAAGGCATGGTGGTGGGTCATTAGATGTCATTAGTCTGGAAGTGCTTCATTTGAAGTGTATTGAGAAAAAACTCCAAAATTATACTGATTGGGAAATCCATGCATCCTCTGATCTCATGTCAGCAGGAGAGTTCAATGACTTCCTCTTTGTGTGTTCTAAGAAAAATCTCACTTAAGACATGAACTGGAGAATAGGATAAGACTTAAAATAATCTCTAAAGATGTTTTTTAAGTTAAAAAATGAAAGAAAGTAAGTTTTGATCCCTATAAGCTTGCCTTCATTTTGAAACAACATAGCCTATGAAAGTAAGCCTGCTGGTGGCAAACTAATGCTTTCATAATTGTTTAAATTAGAAAAGAAACCCAAACAATGAAACAAACAAAAAAAACCCAACCAAACAAAACCCCCAAAACTATTAGCATAAATATGATAAGAAATGGGAACAATAACTCAATTTAGAAAATCACATTAATATTATTAATCAAAATACTGAAGACAGACTGCTGACAACACTGATCTGTGTGCAGCATATTAGTGAAACAAGGAATAAGGCTTGTATTCTGAGATCATCTATATTCTGCAAAGCCAGGATGTATCCATCATGTCACTAAATGTCATTTATAATCCATTGTAGAATAAATTCCTGAGTTAACACTTTTGCACTGCAGGCTGCCAGAAAAAGCAAGAAAGCTTCTTAATGCTGTTCAGATTTGAAAACATTCATAATTTGGGATAAAGTTAAAAATACTGATAGAGCATCCCTATCAGAGTGTGTGAATGAAGAGGATGTGCCCCAAGAGAGTCCCTGCTACACAGCAGATTACTGTTTTTTCAGGAGAGTAAATGGATAAGCTTTTCTCATAGCCACATAGCCACCAATGCTTTCTTCCTGGGCCTGGAGTGGCACTGGCATGAAATCAGTTTGTAAATCACATTGTGCATCACAACGCTACCTCTAATGGTTATGTGTATTCTAACTTCTAAATAATCTCTTCTCCAGAGTCTTCAAATATTACCTTACCTAGTCAAGCAAGACCTTTTTTTAATGATTCAGCACATTCACATGAGTAAAATGAAACCTGTGACAGGGTTTTACAGCTCCTGAGCAGGCAGTTTTCCCTCTACCAGCTGACCCAGGAACATCAAACTGCTGAAATAACCAACCTTTCCTGCCTGGCAAACCCAGGCTGTGTTTGTTCTGGTGCTGCAATGTCAAATTTATAGCTTCTCCTTGGAAATAAATGTAGTGCTGGAAATAGGTGTACCTGCCAGAGAGCAGTGGCAGGATTTTGGTGTCTTCCCCTGCTGAGGGAACAGGGAAGCCATGCCAACTTTTGCTAGTTTATCATGCTCTTAAGAGGCTGAAGGGATGAGGATTTCATCTTCAAACAGACAGGTTTTGTCTTGTCTGCCAAGGTTGCCAGTGGTTTTAGGGGCAGGGCAAGTGCATGAATCATCCTGCTGCATATGATGAGCCACCAAACAGCTGGGGTGTACCAGGGACTTTTGGGTTTTGGCAAAGTGCAAGAATTGTGCCTTGCTAGGTAAAAGATGTTAAGTTGTCATCATGGGTTTTTTTCTTTATCAGTTCTGGATGTCACTTTTTAACAATCTGTGTGAAAAGGGTTAGCTTTTTGTCCTTCTGTCTTGTGCCAGTATATTTATTATATCATACCATGCTATATTTATGTCATCAAACATGCTCCTCATTTTCATTTTGGTCCATGGATTCAGAACAGAATTCTGCGTCTTTTTGGGTTTGTTGCTAATTCCCTTAGTGAGCAAGTGAGACCACAAAATTCATGGTAAATGTTGTTGTCAAGGAACACTTGAAGGAAAATTTAAAATAGTTACTTTCAGAACACTTTTAGGCCCCCTGTAAGAGACACAGTGATTTGTTCAGATGTACAAAGATGTTATTCAAATGGTTGGCTTGTGACAAAGTACTTTAGTGAAGGATTCCTACCTGATTTCATCACATCCCCTGCAGTTTCCATATGTCACCTGCAAAAGGACAGCATCTGAAGTTAAGCAAATGGTACTCAAGTAGGTGTGTTTGCAAGTTCTGCCACTGGTACTCGATACCTTTGTTCGACCATCTGGTCAGCACTTGCAGTGGCAGTGACTTCCCACAAACCACAGGCAGGAAAGGAATGGGATGTCCCAGTGATTGACTTACCTGAGCAAGCAAAGATATGCAAGCACAGAAAGCCTTGTGCTATGGTCACTGCTTGCATTTCAGCTAGAATATCTTTACAAGTACATCTAATTAGGAGATGGATCTTTCTCATGAAGCTGATTCCAAGTCTGTATCCGCTCCTGGTGAAATTGGCAGGGATTTTTCAGTTGGCCTAAGGGCTGTGTCAGAAGAGATGAATGTGATTTGAAAGAGACTGCTTGGGTTTACAGGAGAAAAACCTTGACCTCTACAGTTAAACCACAAGCAATAGTTTCTGTCACTTACTGGCATTGTTGAAGAAAACTACAACAATGTGAAGATGAGCAAAAAGAATGCTACCTGACTTTTTTGTAGGATGTGTTAAGGTCCTAAGTTCTTTAGGTGGTTTTAAATGTGGGTTGAAATAGTACTATGCAATAGGACAGATATTTGAAATTATGTTTTCACTTTATTTACATGTCGCTGAGCTAGGATTCAGTGTCCCTTTTTACAACTGGCTTCGTCGATGTCACTTAGGACAGAATTCAGATGTGTGGCCCCCATATTACTCTACTGTGACATCATTTGCAGTTGCTAAAGAAATACGGAATCTGAAATGGAAGAGGAGGTGGAAGGAACTGCAGGCTCTAGTCTATAATTGTGAATCTTTGCTTTTATTAAAAAATGTCTTAGCAGAAGCTTTGTTGTTCATCTTTCCATATAAGTGGATATATTCTCATTGTCTGCCATTAAGAGGAATATTTTTAACAGCCATTGAAAGGTCCTTGGGGTACATGTGTGTAATAATAATTTTTTACTTTTAAAGGAAATCATCTGTAAATCCCATTAGTTATCATTTTTCAATTTTCATCTTTCTAAGCATGATTTAACTTCAAGTGTTGCAGTTCTTAAATCTAATTAAAGGATCGCCTTTAGTTCCCATCCGAAAGTCGACCTACTGTAGATTGTTTGATTGAACACTGGAGATGAACAAATTAAAGCCCGTACCCATTCTGGTATGAGAGAGCTATGGGGACATTCCGAGGGTGTAGAACAGGACTGAACGTGGCTGTCCTCCCACGGGAAGTGCAGACCTGATCCCTTACCAGCGGGGCTACAGAAGGACCCCATGGGACTAGCAGTGGGTAGATGGAGGAAGCACCATTCTCCTGATGCCTTCCTGGAATGTGATCCTTTCCAAGGGGAGAGGGCCACTAAATCAGCCCTAACTCTGCCCCTTCAGCCAGGGTCCTGGTGGGCAATGGTGATCCCTTTCCCCATCAGCACAGTGTGTGGCCTCCCCCTGCTGCTGCAGCCCCACTGTGTGCTCTGCAATATCTGATAGCAGCAACCATGGAAACCACTGCTGACTGTCTTACAAAGGAATTTGTTAATTAAAAGATGTTTCAAATTCTAATAAAGTCACTATCTTAAATCCAAAACCCACTGGGGATATTGCAAACTGTATCCTACTCTGCCATCAGTCTCCAAACCTGAAACACAGCTGGAGCGGAAGGGCCCCTTCGCGTCCAGTTCTCATCTTCTGTTATCTTAGTACACAGTCAGGAGGCATGTATGAGTATTAAAATCTCTGTAGTTGCAGCAGCAAGGGCTTGACCCAACCTGTGACATGGCATGAACTCTGCTATGTGTCCCCCAGTTTAGCAGTGCAGGGTTTGTCCCAGCCCTTGGTGGAGGAGGCTCTGCAGTGGAGCCATTCTCGAGACCAGGGAAGACAGAGGAAAGCAAGCAAAGAAGGGAATGAAGCTCAATAGCCTGGAAAACAGGGCAGAATCGTTGCAAAGTCAATGTGAGAGTGAAGATCAGACTAAATTCACACAGACTGAAGGGAAATAAAAAGCTAAAATCTCATGAGAAACTTGTGGGTGATTGAGCTGAGGAAATGCTACGAGTGCTGAGTCTGGGGGGGGTCTCACAGGAAGTAACCAAAACTGTCTTTGTGGGCTGGATCTGAGCTATGTGTGAATCCGAACACGGTTTGCTGCCTTTGTGTGCAGGAATCACAGGGTGCAGGAGGGCTGTGAACCTGAGAAGTTAGCAGTCTTTGCTAAAAACAGCTCCAAGTGTCACTGAGCCAGCACCTAGTTGTTATTCTTTAAGAAAAGATGATGTTCTCGCTACTTGGAACAAAAGCAGGGAAAACGAGAAAGCCAGTAAAGGACATTTTTTGGGCTAGAAGGGTCAATGGAGTTTGAGTCTCTTAACTGATCTCTTCCCTAGGACAATTAGAGGTGGTAGCTGTAAGGTTAGGGAAGAGCCTGGGAGCAGATGGGCAGGAGTACCAGCACTCCTGCAGGAGTTCACTTCCAGCGGGCTCTGTGACATGCCAGACTCCCTGTAAACGCTGAGGAAAGGCTCTTTGGCATTCTTATGGACACACGGGCACATGAGTTCAATCCCTAGTGTTTCAAGGCTTCTTTACTAACATTTTTGTTTCAGTTATCCCTTTCCATTGATGAGTAGGCTCTGAGTGGTTCTTGCTAGTGTATATTAGCTCTGGTAGCCTCTATTCAGACCTGAAAGATTAAATGAGTGGCATCCAGAATAGAGAGAATGAATTTACTGTGTTTTCTGTTCAGCAAGACAATGAAAATTGCCTTTTGAACAGTTGTTAGTAGTTTCCCATATAAAAGAGTGTAAAATAAAGGCTGTATTTAAACTTTTCCAAGAAAAACATTAACTTCCTCTAAGGTCAAGATTTCTCAAATTCGTATCCCTGTTGTTTCATTTTAATTCTTATCAGAAATTGATCTTTTCTCCCAGCAGAAATAATTGGTCCTGGCCAATAGCAAACCCTCATCTCGATTTCACTGGCTTGTATCTCAGGCAACACAAGAGACATTCTATAATGGCTCAAAATATCCCTACTGGATAATGTAAGTAGACCACCAAATTAATCCAATTAAACTTTTTAACCTTTCAAAGTTAAAACCCAAGGATTTGAACACTGCCCTAAAAAACGAACAAATAGAACTAAACTTGCTCAAATCTTTTTGTTGTATGTAATTTTTCCATGTTAACATACACTTAAATAAAAATGCAATGATCTCTATTGGTTATTTTTGTTTACTAGTGTCACCAAGCAATTAATTTTATAGTTAAAGTGAACATATTGAAATAGAGAACTGCACCCCAGCAACATACCTGCAGTTCTGCAGTTAAACAATATCACGCCTTTGTGTGCTGAGGATTCAAACCAGCCAATTTGCAATTTGTTTCATAACCTCCAGGAGGAACAAAAATGAACTGTACAGAGAAAGAAAAAGGACAGAAATCGTATTGGCCTGTCTTGCTGAGTAAAGTGAGGGATAAAGGGTAATTCTGTGAACAGCGTAATTATTTTATTGCAGAAGGAAAAACATGCTTGGAAAATGGTTGCTCCCTCTCTGGCATGGTTGTTCCACATCTGACACCTACCAGTGCCCCTCACAAGGGCACTGATGTCAGCTAAAAGTCACATTAAGGAAAGCATTTCAAGCTGACTCATTTCAATAGTGAGCAAAATCCCTGGATCATCTGACAGTGGCACATAAACAGTGCATGTTCATGTTTCTCCTTTGCTAGCAATGTGGAGTAAGAGTACAAGGTTTTTCCAAACCTTTCCTTCCCTCTCTTGTGCAACGGGGTTGGCAAGTGGAGGAAGGGAGAAGGGAACTCCATAGCAATGCCCTGTTGTCATTCAGCCCACTGCCTGCTGCAGGTGTGGGAACCTTTTGTCATCTTCCGTATAAAAAAGAAGGCTATCAGTACCATAATATTCCCCCAAAGTGTAACAACAGCATGTTTGTATCAGGTACAGGTGTATATGTTGCTTTGACCTTTTCGATTGTCTTTTTCTATTATTTCATGTTACTTCAGTCCCATTCAGCACTGCTGTTTCAGATACGAGATACAGCAGAGAACTATTTTGCTATGTGCTCCAAGCAGAGGAGATTTTCTCAGCACTGTGGCCTGAAAGGGAGTTTGCACTTCAAATTCACTGTAAAAGTCAGATGCAAGTTAGAAGGGAGGAGGGGGGAAATCCCAACGGCGCAGAAAAAAGAAAAATCCTTCTTTCCAGCCATCAGGATTGTGTTTTGGGAAGAGCCATCTCTGAGCCCTTCACAGAGCTTCTGCCTCAAGCAGGGACCAAAATGCAGAAGCCTCGTTTTCTGGCTCCTGGGGAGATGCTGAGCTGCTTGGGGGGAAGCAGTTGCTTTGTTGTGGATGTTTGCTGGGTTGTTTCATGTCAGTGGTTGGGGTCAGGTTTTGTGGTTTGCCTTCCAGCTGTGCTCGCCGTGGCCACCAAGGATGGCACGAGAGGCTGATGGTGAAAGGTGCAGTTAAGCACTTGTTCAGAGCAGTCCCTGTGGGTGAGGTGACCCTACCAGTCCTTTCCCAGCCATCAGCACTTGGCTTTCACTTGGGACCATGATGTTGTGGAGGGTGAAGTTTGATGGAGCAAGTGAAGAGAGTGGTGTTTAGGCTGCCCACTTCAATGTCCAAACAGGGGATGGCTCTAAGGGGTATCTCATCTGTAGTCTGAAAGTTAGAAAGTGTCACAACCTAGATGGAAGTCGGCAGTGACTTACTTTTTCAAGAAGATGACTTGCTGGATATGAACAGTGTTGCATGTATGGAGCATGGATTAATCTTTTAAGGTAGCTGGTCCTGATAAGGACTCAGCTGGAGCATTTCTGTGCTTGGGGCACAACCCTTCAAGAAAAATACCAGGAAGGGCAAAGGTTAACAACAAGAATGGCAAAGTATTTAGAAAATAGGATGTGGGACAGCAATCTGAAATAATGGAAGCTGTCACCAGGTCTGTTGGCTAGCCTGTGTGACCCTGGAAGGTGTAAAAACCTGCTGGAGAGAAGGAATAGCCTGTGATCTGTCTGTCATGAGTCAGATAAAAAGCAGTAAGTTGCAGCAAGGAAAATGTAGGTCAGATTTTAATAAAAAACTTTGCACCAGCGAAGGGAGAAAAGCACCAGAGAGCCTGCTTGCAGCAGTCCTGGGGTCTCCAGCACCCAGGGAGTTTGAGGAGAGCTGGGCAAATGCTGGTCAGGAGGGGTCTAAGTCACTGGTACTGTGGACGTGAGATGGGAGGGAGCTCCCCACAGTCTCTTAGAGACATGTGGTTCCCTCATTCTCATTTTCTGCTAGTTAATATTAGAAAATTACCACTGGAGATGTAAAAAGTGGAAACATGCCTGTGTCTGGCAACTGGTCGGCACTGTGTGCATGTGAGGATGTAGGTGGGCAATACTTGTTCATCCTATCATAGCAAGTTCAGGTTGCTGCTTTAGTGGGCAGCTCTGCTCCTCTTGAAGATATCCCCTTCTTTGCATATAAATAATTTCTTAGATTTTTCCAATGCTTTTGATTATGGGATTTTTACAGATGGCTAAGTAGTGTTTTTGTATGTGATGTATGCTGCATAGAAATAATATCAGCGCATCTTCCAGCCTGGGTTCTGCATTGCCTCGTTGGGGTTTTTTGTCATGTGTCAGGTCACTAACATCACTTCAGCAGGGTTTTATAATTGCATTTAATATGTCATTTACTATGCACGCCTCATCTGATTTCTATGGCACTAATGAGATAATTTATCTTTGCTGCGTTGCAGTCAGTTGTGTGTTGATAACGCATTTCATTTTACCAAGTTACAAAATCTTGGCTGATTTTAGAGAAGGGTCACAGGCAAGATAATTTTTTATTTTAAAATACTCATCAACTCCAAACCCTTAAGGTTGTTAGCTTTGTCTTTTCAGCTAGACCAGCTCCAGCCTGAATTTTATTCAGAGAATTCAAAAAACTTCTTCTGTCATTTGAGTGGTAGAGACATTTTGTGCTAATGTTTATTAGCTGTCTAGGGCTCATTTGAGGAGGGGGAAGATGGCAGGGAGACAGAGACAGTTTTCCTGTAGCAGATCTACCAAAACAGCAAGACTTCTTAAATTGCAGCAATGAAAGCCCAGAAAACAAATTAGTGGGTGGGAGGAATATCTTCCATGAGTTCTTTTGTTTTGTTTGAATTTGTCAGGAATATCTGAAGCTGTGTTCTGTCATTTTAGCCTGAATAAGGGATATCATTTGTAGGAATAGTTTTAGGTTTAAGCCACTTTTTTGAGTACCATATTTCAGTCCTGTACAACAGTTTTCTTGCAAAGTTAATTGCTCTTTTATTTTACAGCGACCTTGACTGTGTTTCATATCTGAAGAAAAATGACATTTGGGTTTTCTAATTTAGAGGCACAAAAGAGGTTGAAAGAGACTGTGTTAGTACCTGATTCAAATGCTGAAAAAAAAAAGTGCTTGTTTTAAATTACAGGCTGCTGAAGCTGGGACCAAAGATAACGTTATTAGACTTTTGGAATAAATACAATTAATGGGACAACAGGGCTATCATTTGGGCCACCTCTTGTGTAGATACCATATTAATTTTCATGAGTAGAATTTCATCATTTAAATCATTTACATGCATGTATATTTTTTTTTTAAGCTTTCTTGTTTTCCCCTCATTTGGAGATTTAAAATGCCTATAAATGTTCATGTGTTCCAAAGTCCACCCTGGCAGAATTTTTTGAAAAGGAGGAACCTGCCTTTGTGTATTGTCTGTTCCTCTGGTTAAGATCTGTGAGTTTTAGGAGAGTACAAGTTTTGTAATGGAAAAAAACTCTCCTGAGATGGGAAGAGCATAGTCAATTAGAAAATGCTACCATGTTTTTTAAGGCAATGAAAAGGTAGGATAAAATGAGCACTCTGACTCGTGCTGAGCTCGTTGGGAACAGCTGCCATGCAGGATTCCTCCTGAAAACCTTGTCCAAACAAATCATCATTTAAATACAGGAGTTGTCACTTTACCAAAGCCTCACTCCTGCAAGATCTTTCACGTCTGTGTTTGAGGTGGATGTATTGTAATATGGGAGCATACAATATATCTTTCAGTAGTCTCTGAAGCTCAGTTTGGTACAAGGTGAATCAAAGCATAGGGCAACACTCAGCTCGTGCTCACTCATCTTTCTCAACGGCTCAGGTTTTGTCAAACCTGTAAAGAAATCTGGAGTCCAACAATGATGCTTCCCCTGCATCGCTTCTCCAAATATGGATACAGATTCTATAAATTTCCCACTGTTTTTAAGACTGAGATAAAAGAAAAAATATCCTATCACAAAACCAAGAGGGTTTTTTAACCTTTTAAAAGCACAGACAAGGTAGATGCTGGGTGGACTGTGGTATCAGTGTGACGGACTGGCACGATTCCCATGTCTCCTATGGGGGCCAGCAGAAGCATGTATTATTCTGACATACTATTTTGAGAGAAAAAAAATCTTTCAGATCCTTAAATCATCTTTTGTAAGCAAAGATCAGAAAAAATTTACTCCAGCAGCAGACATAGATGTATCAGCTGTTTTCCCCCCTTAAAACACTCAGTGCACTTTGGTCCCCACTTCATTGTCTTGCAGCCTCCAAGACAGAGTGGCGTGGATTGATTCCTTGTGTATGTCAGATTTTGCACCAGCCTCCATCACATTTGTGTTGTGAAAATCAGTGTGTCTGTCATATTTCCCCTGGGAAACAGCTGATTTCTTTGTTTTGGCAAACCAAAATAAAGCTGAGAACAGTATAGGCACTTTTTTCAAACACTGGTATGACCTGATATGCTGAGAGCTTTAGTTTATTCTTATGTCTCTGACCAAGATGCTAATCGCTGTCTCAGAAGGTGTAAATCAGTTAAAATGGGGGGAAAAAAGAGAGATTTGGCCTATCTGAAGGATGAAATATTACTTCTTCATATTTTTCCTAAGGGTCTGGAAAACCCCTAGCTGTTAGCAAAATAAAATAGTTTGAAAAGCATCCTAAGAGTTAACAAATGACCGAAAGCCTTTAGAATACTTTTTCACCATTGATGGAAAAAAATACCTTTTAAGCATGGGAATCCTAAACGTTTTCTCCCTGCAGGTGGTAATAAGTGTGGTCTGAGACCTTGCAAGAGTGTGAGGTGAAAGGAGGTGGATATCTGTCCTCCAAACTGCCATGGGCACTGTGTTTGGGAGTCAGTTTCACAGGGAGCAGGGGCAAAGGCTGTTACTCTCACATGCAACGTGCTCTTCCTGTTTGTAAAGCCCATTGGGGTTTTACTAAAATCGCTTTACTCTGGGATTGAGATTGCTGCCCAGTGCCATTTCACCAACCAGTCAGCAGAGCTGTGTTTGCTCACCCAGCAGGTTTTTGCCGAGGTGGTACGTAAGCTCTAAAACCCTAAATGTTTGTCCCTTTTCCAGCCCTTCTTGTGCAGAGAACAAAATAGGAAGTGTAGTTCCTCAATGCATCGTTTTATCTCTGGCATCCAAGGATGGATAAAGTATGTTTGAAGGCACAGGCTCCCTCCTAGTCTGCCTTTTTGAAGTTGGTCTCCCTGCTGCAAAGCTGGCTGCCTTCCCCTCAGCTAAAATGCCATGCCTATTCAGGAACTGTGTTTGTAAAACCAGTTTTAATCTCCGCATGGGGTGTTAAACTGCTGTTAACCTCATGAAGGGTTTGTCCCAAGAAGCACAGCAGATTGTAGTTCCATTCTGTAGAAAGTGCTGTCTTGTAGGCACTCGCTTTTTAAGGCAACAACACTGAACTGAAACACGAAGCAGGAACAGCTTGGCTTTATGATCCCTGTGCTGACGGATCAAGGCAACTCTGGAAATTCCTGCATCTCGAGCTGTTAAATCATGTAAAACCCCCAAAATGAATATACGTGTGTGCAAAAGAATTAGCTAAGTGCTGAAAGCAGCATAACTACATCAGTCAATGCCAGAGCCCAAGTGAATAAATCCAGCCCCCGGAGTCTTCCTGGCGGGTCTGAGCTGGCTGAGCAGAGCTGGCTCTGACCATGCCACTCATCCTCATGGGTCTGGCAGAGCTTGGGCTTAGGCATTTGCTCAGCCGAGATGGGTGCTCTAATTTATATCTGCTATTTGAAGGGGCTGTCTGCGGGGAAACCCTTTGGAGAAACACTAGGGTTGGGTCACATCTATTTCTACTCTCTGCTGTCTAGGGTAAAGTGGCTTGCAGCTGATAGATGTGATGCTTAATGGCAGTGGTGAACACATACATATTTCCCAGGCCCTTACTAGAGGGGGGAAAAAAGCTAAAATGTAGTACTGTGTCTTCAAAAGAGAGCAGTCCCTGTGCTTTTTACTGACACAAATGTGTGCTTAGAAAGGAAACCTGCCGAGTATTTCTCATTCCAGATACTAAGGTAGTCCTGTAGCAGTAATAGAAAAAGGCTCAGATAACTCTCCATAGAGAGTCTCTCTGTATTTGGGATTAGCCTCTTTTCTTTCTTCTTTTTTCTTTAAAAAAAGAAATGAGTATTTTTATTAAACATCTTTATATTACCTCATATTAGCTGAGTGAGTAGGTATTTGCATCTGGCTGGTCTGTGGCCAGTTTAAGTGTCATCACATAAAGAATTTATCTGGGAACCACATTTAGCTCTTGGATGTATAAATATAGAAGAATGCAGGAATTTCCTGAAAACTGGTGCATGAAAAAATTAAGGATGAACAGGAGGAAGTTCAGTTTAATTTCTGGCAGGTCAAGCTATAGAAATACTTACTCGCATGTGTCTTGTAGCATTGAAGGCACACAAATATTTTGCCTTATCTAGTATGCCAGTCAAATTATCAGCTTGGGAATGAGATGTGCATCAAATTTTTACACCAGCGACAGTCCAAGGAAAGGATTGGTATCATTTTGGTACCAGGTGACATGGCTGTACCATAGTTTAGCAGCTGGCTTAGTGATCTCCAGGGTAAGAATTTCTTCCACTTCACTGACAGCATCCTCTTCCGAGGAAATCAGTGTGGGCTCTTGCAAATAGCTTTGTCCTTTCTCCAATTGACTGTGCTCTTAATAATCAAAACGAGTTGCAGGCATTCCATTAATTGTCCAGATAATTAGCTTTAGGCAATCTGGCATTTAATCTTTGTCTCTGACTTAATCTCAACTAGTTTTTGTTCAGCCACTGGCATGTGTAATTCCTCATCTATTTTGACATTTCTCTGTCACATTACCATTTGTCATATTTCAATTCCTCTGGACTCAAACAAGCTTTAATCAATCGTACTGCTTTGCGACTTACTTATGCTACATAAAACGCATACAGTTGCAACTTTTTGTGCCTGCTGATTTGATAAATGTGCGTTTTCTGCCCCTTACATGCCTTGCCTTGCTCATCTCATGGCACCTCCACGTAGGTTGTTAAAACCTTCTGTGAGAGTTCTCGCTCCCTGAGTGCGTATGTGGTGTTTTAAAGCTAACTTTGTTTGTATTAATCCCTAGAAGAATGCCAGATGGCGAGACGCAAGGGTATGTGATGGGGCTGCGTGTGCACACGCCCGTGTGCTCACACACACATTTTATTGCCTGGTGCGTGAGTGCACAGGGCGACCCAGGGTGAGGGAAGGCATTGTTAGATAATACAGCTGCTTTTTAAGTCACACAGGTCACTTGGTGTGAGGACTACAAAAACCCGATTTATTTGGCCCTATCCAGTGTATGACTTTATAGAGAAGCTGTTTAGAAATCTCTGCTGTGGCTGATTGGGAGCACTTACATTACCATTCCCCAGAAGCTGGATGCCTTCTGCTGCTGGGTCCAGATGAGAAAGGAGAAGCTGTTATGCTGCGTTCATTTGGAAAACTGTGAACCTCCCAGTCAGTTACATTGGTCCCGAAGTGCTAGTCTGAAATGCTGCACAGGCATCAGGGGCTAGCTCTTAAATCTGTCACTGGTTCCCTGGGTGTTGCACAATTTGCAGCTGGAACCAGCAACGGGGCGGAAAGATTTGGCAGTAAAAAAGAGGAAAATGTCCTTCTGATAAGTAGATTTTTTTAATTTTATTTTTTTTTAATTAGGTTTGAAACTGCTGAGAAATTCAAAGTATTAGATCAGGACCTGGTGGAGAGGTGTTGCGTGTGTAGAGGAAAAACAGAACTGTGTTCCCTGTTTGAAAATTTAGGGGAAAATTTGATTTATGCTTTACTGAATTTCCCATCCTCAGTTTGCTTTTAAAGGGATGTACTGTGGCTTCTTCCCCTAAGGACTGAAGAAATTTCCCCTGGTCTTCGGTGTTTCTTTTTCTTTTTAGGGACAGCAGCAATCAGGCAGAGAAATCTTTACCAAGATACAAATGCTTTGAAGAGCCATGTACACTGGTAATGCAGCAGCCACTGTCCTTCCTACTCTTCTAACCAAGACATGCCCATCAGGGTGGAAGAACCAGCAGTGTTGCATCTGGCACCCCAGTGCCACAGACCCCTCCTGTGCACTCGATGGTACCAGCTCGTGCTGAAGCTGCCTCTGACTTTGCAGATTCATTGATCCATGAAATCATGGTGAATGCCAAGTGTGCTACCTAACACTCAAAAAAAGCAAGTCTGCACCTTCCTAAGGAGCCCCAAGGTGAACTGCCCAGTGCACCACTGGAAATGCTGTACTTGGGACCTACCCAGGGCCAAGCACTGTGCATCCCAACGTTACACAGCCCCACAGAGATCATAGAGGGGTTTTCCCCACGAGACCTCCAAGTCTTGTGTCCAATTCTGTGCGGGAAACCTTCCTGGTGCTGCTTGCCTTTGCAGGAAAAGTCTAAGGGGCTCCAGAGCTGCTGTTCTGTCTATGAAATATGAGGCTGTGGCTCAGCAGTTCACCTTCAAAGACATCTGCTTTGCAGGAGGGGTGTCATGTGCAAACACCAGTTTGCAGGAGAATAATATATAGAGCACTGGCTTTGCGTGTGAAGTACAGATAGATAGATTTCTAACTTTGTGCATACAAGTCGTTGTCCTTAAGTACATTGTGGAGTTGGAACCCATAAAATCCATTACTTCATTGACAACTAGTTTCTGTGTAAGTCTTCTAAGCAGAGTTAAAGTACAGTTCTGCCTTTTTAAAGATTCTAGTCCCCTTTGGACTGAGAGGAACAGCCTGCAACTTTTTCTTTCTTTGCTTTTTCCTGCTGAATCTGATACGGTCTCTGAAGCCCAGGGTGCTCCATAATGGCTGGATTTTTCATGTTTAGGGTTCACCTTCTGAAATACTGTGCTAGATAGGGTAGTTTTAGCTTTTAGTAGAGTTAAGTGAGTTTATACTCTGTTACTCTTTATATACAATTTCCTCTTCAAATACACCAGTGTGTTTTATGGCAAGAAACATTATTTTACATAGTCATTTAGAGCTTAGTACAAACTTATCCAAAGTTCCTGGCTCTGAGATCTTACCATAACTCATCTGATATCACACAATTGGCTTATGTGGGGTTTTGGTTGATTTGCTTTAGAAAGCCCTGTTTTTCAAGATCGAGATTACTCTTCTTTCAGTAAAAAGATTTACCACCTGTGATGCAATAGGTAGGTTTCCCTAACTCATAGATATTAAAGCCAGAAGGGGCTATTAAATTATTTAGTCTGCATGACACAAGCTATAAAATGTGATTTAAACTAGGCATTTTCTTCGGTGAATCCCCCAAGTGGAAGCTGTTTGAACCCCCTTGGCTGAAATAGTACATCCTTCTTGGTCTGCTCTTGGAGGAGCTTCAGCTTTCCATGCCTTGACTGAAGGCAGGGAGACTCTGAGGTTGCTTGTATACTGCTCTGGTAAATACAGTTTGTTTTTAATAAGGACGACTGTAAGTGGTGTGAATCCCTGTAGTTATGGGTGACTCTTTCTCAGCCTCTTCACACGTTTTGCAGCCGTGGGAGGAAGTATTTGAACACAAACATGATTCGGGATTTATGGAGACTGCTTGTGTGAGTAGCGTTATTCGTTTGCATTGCTATTTGCCTGAATAAGCTCGTGTTCTATGCTTTGCCTTTTATTTTCCCTCCGTGGATCCACTACCATCCTTCACTGTGATGAGCTTGCAAGCACACAGTGGGATTTGGGTTCAAGTTCCAGCTTCAGCCAGGCTGTTATGCCCTTGCCTTTCAGCATCTGGGCTAAGAGCTTTTCTCTGATTTATTGCAGGTGTTTCTGAAATAAGAGGTGAGCTACTGCATCTTTGCCGCATGTGCTGGCTGGAGATAGGCCTTTGTACGAGATTGCCTGAGAAATGGGTTAGGGAAACTTTAAAGCAGACAGCGCTAATCAGCATCCTGCATGCCCCGTCTATCAGGCACATCAGATTCAAGGGAAGGACAGAAATACCGTGTGCAGGAAATAAGGGTCAGGAGTGACAGGTGGGGAGGAGGGAGAGAGACGCTTAAGAACCAGCCAGCAAGAAAATGGAAAGAGTCAGGAATGCATTTGCTGTTGCTGCCTGTCAAAAATCAGAAGCTGGTGCATGCTTATAAGAGAAGCCATTTTTTGCTTTAATGTCTCAAACTCTAGATTGTTGCTGTTTATTCTGCAGTGGCTGGGCAGAACGTGTCACGGTGAGGTCCCAGGCTGTGATTCTTTGGTTGACAGCTTTGTGGTACTCTCCCAAATTACAGTTACAAGTGTATTAGAGTAATAAAATACAATGATGCTTTTCTTTTTTTTTTCTGGGTGTGACAACAAAAATTTGCCTTTAATCAAGAAGTTATGTCCTCCTGAAATTTCATTTATAGTCTGTTTCCTAAAATTAGGAGCTTAGACTATTTCCTGTCAGTCGTATTCTGCACTATTTCTCCTAAATTATTTAAAGGTATTAAAAATGCATAGAACATACACTGTACCAAGTTTAATGAAAGAAAGGATTGGTCCTGACTTTACATTGAATTACACATTAGCCATTATTTATTGTTGCATTTTATTTTGTTTGGGAAACAGAATTAACTCAATGAATACTTTCTGATGAACATTACTCAGTAATGCCCTCATGTTATTTAATATATTTTGTAGATCTACACGTACATGTTTGCAAAGAAAGCTCATTTTCCATTTAAATTGAAATGGCAAACTTGCCTCTTTACATTACAAGAATTTACTATGATAAAATCTAGTGGGTGTTTGTTGTTTGTTTTTTTTAAACCATGTATCTATTTCTGTCTCCAGTCAGGGTGGAAGGAGTCAAATAAAAAATTTCAGGCAAATTTCTTTTTCCTCGCCTCTCTCTGCCAGTCTTCTTTGCAATATATTTATGTTTTAAGGATCTGGGTTTTTGCCCTGAAACTGTTGAAGAATGTCATCAGGAAGCTACAACCTTGTTAAAAATACTATGAAATTAAATGAGCCTCATGTAAATGGTTAGCTATTGTATTACATTTCTCTGATACTCGGCACCTTCCTTTGACTGGTCAGTTAATAGGTTGGCAAATAGTAAAGCAATTCCACTGCTAATCGGACATGTATTAGCTTGGCTTGGTACCGAAATACATTATTGGAAAAGCATATATATCAGTTACAGAAAGGCGTAATCCTTCTCTCCTGATGTCATCCCTGCAGACTGAGGCAAAAGCTGGCAATGCTGAGGGCTGTGGCTGAAGACCTCTGAGTCATGGCTGAACTCTGGGGCTCTGCATCAAAGTGATGGGAAAAGCATTTGCACATTGACTCTCTTCCATGTCATGGAATGGTTGTGTTCTTCTAAATCCAGCACTTGTTCAAGAAAAAAACCCAACAATTTAAACAACTATTCACAACAAGACTGTAGTTTTGTTGCTTAGAAGAAAGGCACTGTATGGGGCTGTAGTTGTCCAGATCTCTCTTTCAGGCTTGGGAGGTGCCATTCATTCATCAAAGGGTATCTTACCTCCAGTTTTTTTAAAACCTGTGACAAGGAATAGGACGATCCCTTTCCCAGCCCACAGACCATCCAAAGCCCACTCAGTTCCCACATCTCTCATTCACTATCTGATGGTTGCTTGATTTGAGGGCTGATTTCCCCACTTGCCCTGGGATTCATCTCCTGCCTCCCTAACATGGTATCATGCTCTCAGGAAGCTGAAGCCCTGAAGTGAGAAATGGTCTGTTTTGTGGCAAGGCATCCCCAGCCAATGCCAATGGTCTCCACCAAGAAAATCTCATCCAAAACAAGGAGTGACCTTGTCAGTCATGCCATGTGCAGTAATTACGCACATTTGCATAAATGTCGATAACGTGCTATTGCTTCTAGATGAGCCGGTCCTCACTTAACAGTAGCACAGTACTAAGCCATTAATTATAGGAGTCAGAGGAGAGGTACAGCTGCAGATCTGCCCCGTCAGGATTTATCAGGCTCCATTTTATAATCAATGGTTTATTTATTAAACCATCACAAATGGTGCATGCGCTCTAGCCACAGCCGGCTGCGGCTCTGCTAGGATATTTCATCTGAATCAATGGAAGCAATCATCTGCTTTACATCAGGTATTGAACCTGTGCGGGTCCTCGAGTGATAAATGACTTTATTGTCTGGGTGGAATTGACTGGAGCTGATGCCTGGAGCTGGGGGTGAGGGAGAGATAGTAAAAACACTGAATTCCTCCGTAACTGGTGCTTTTGTGCCTTTTTTTTCCCTGCCCCCCCCTCGCCTTGCCCTAGCTTCTGCAAAGCAAATCAGAGTATTTATCTCTGCATGGCTGAATCTGATGCAATGAAGGGAGAGGCTGGTGAGCTGGGGTGAGAGGCAATGTACGGGAAAGCAAAAGGGAATGGGATCTGCCCTGCTTTGGATGTGTTGGAAGTCAAGGGAACAACCAGAAGCAGTGGCCACTACACTGGTCTTGGTTTTGACCTCCTCGGATCAAACATCATACACAAGTGGTCCAAATGTGCTTTAGGGATGCCATGGGGACCTTTGGCTTTTAGGGGCTGCTTCCAAAAAATGCAGAGCAAAGGAAATTGCATTTGAAGCAAAGCAGTCTCTGAACCCCTGGAAATACCTTCTTCAGCCCTTCTCGTTAGCATTGGTCAGGCAGGGAGCTGACACTAAAGCCAATATCAGAAAATTTCAAAGCACAATAGCAGTATTCTTTTTATTTTTCAATTAAAAAAATTATCAGTGGAATGTTCCTCTGCATGCTTGTGGCCATTGATTTGTTTTGGGAGGTGGCAGGGGCACAGGTTTAGGCTTATTTCTGCACACAAGGATCTGTTTTTAATATGGATGGCGTGTCTCTCTGAACCGTGGGACTTTGAAGCCCGCAAGTTTTATGTTCTTATAGCCTCATTCTTCTCTTTACCTCTGGCCAGAGGACTGATGAGTAAGCCAGAGTTGCTCAAGTCTCATTAATTGCTGGATGTAGCCCCTGTAACATAAGAGACTACTCATCTAAGGACTTTTTGGTCAGAAGCTTGTTCTGAGGTCATAATTCTTGCACCATGTGGTAATTTCTGTTACTGCAACTGCAGAGTCTCTTCCTCACCCATTAACAGGATACGGGGAGTACCTTGGCTGTGTGGCCTGAGACTGGAAAGAACCCCCAGTTGCTTTTCACAAGGTCTGCTGAAGTCTGTAGATGGTGTCCTGTTTTCTACAGTGAGCTCCAAGCCCATGGGTGTTGCAAGAGAGAAGTTTCACTCAATGTGAATCCCTTGCCTTTGCACTGGGGATAATTTCAGGCCAGACCTGCATTCTTGAGAGCTAATTCATCCTCACACAGGCTGCTTTACAGGAGTTGCATGATTTGCATGTTTTGTGGGATCTGTTATTGACATAATGAAGTTTTATGGGATTAAAGAGCTTGCTGCCAGAACCAACTGGTCAATAGAATATATAGGTTTTCATAAATATCCAAAACTAGCCTTTATAAGATCTGCATTAATATATTTCACTCCCATGCTAGTGGTGATTCAGGCACAGTGTTTCTCCCTTATGACCAGTATGTACAGGAAGGTGGAAGATTGCCAGGGAGATATATCCTCCTGTAAGACCTTGGTATCTCACAGTGTTACACAATAGTGTAGAAATACTGCATTAAGTATGTACAACCTGTATTTGCTAAATTATATCCATGATACTTTGTACTCAGTCCATTGTCTTGAACACAGAAAGGGGTGAGGATGTAATTTTGTTGATCACCCATTGATAACATGATCTTTTGCCTTTTCAAAATAGTTAAGTCTGAGCAGGAGGCAAAAAAGCAAGGCATTGAATACTCAAGTGTATTCCTCACCATGCATTCACTTTCAGAAGTGTATGCCAAACTTTAAAATAGCAAATCCAGCTGCAGTCTGCACCATGTGGGACCTGGGGTTATATTCCCAGTTCTGCTGCTGGCTGCCATTTGACATTGAGCAAGTCATTTAACATCAGCATGGCTCTCTTCTCCCTGCTTGGGGCTTGTTTGGTGATGCACAGCTGTAAACTTAAAATGTGGACTGGAAACTTTCCTGATAAGAACAAGGGAGAGAATTAATTTTCCACTGGAGCTCACAGCTGATGCTGCGTGATGGGATAACATCAGGGAGTGGGACACAGATAGATAGATGGATGGATGGATGGGTAGGTAGGTAGGTAGGTAGGGAGATAGATAGATAGATAGATAGATAGATAGATAGATAGATAGATAGATAGACAGATACATACATACATACATAAGCACCTGGCAGCCACAGCCCGCTCACAGCATTTCCCTACATCTTCCTCAGAAGTGCTGCCTGGGCCATAGAACTTGACCTGCAGGGTGGGAAACAAGGGTGGTTACATACTAAACCACACAGAGATAAATATTCACCTGTCATCTTGTGCAGCTGTTAAGAGAAACCTGCTCCCAAAGGGCAGCTCTGAATAGGCACAAAACAGCATTTTCAAGGATTTGCACAGGTAAAGGGAAAAAAATCCCAGGCACCTGAGTGTTTAATTCAAGACATCCAAGCAGCAAGAATTGTCCTAGAAGCAGAAAAGCACAAATACTCCTATTCCTAAAGACCACCTCCTGTCCATTAGTGGGTGATCTGTTCTGCAGGGAGCAGCAGTGCAATGTGTGGGTGAACAGGTCTGTTCCTGCTGGAACAAGGCTTTCGGGTGTATCGCTGAGAGCTGCAGCCTGAGCACACAATTGCTCCTGACTGGACAGTCCCCTGGGAGCACACGAGGACCACATCAGCAGCTCAAATGATGCCATTGGCACCCCAGCAGTTGATGTCCATCAAGGAAGCTTTCTCACAGCAACCTTAGTCATCATGATGCTTACTGCTGTTATACTTTCAAAAATACTCATAACTGAAATTCAGCTCAGAATAAGTCAGGTTATCTGATTTATAAAAGGCAGAGCTGCTATTTTTCACTGTAAAAATACATCCTAGTCATTTTTGGTGCTGTATTATAGTGAGAAGTCATGTAGAAGATTGAGTTCCTAACTGGTGACTAACATAGTGCTACTTTTCACATGTATGTTTACTCTTGATATTTTCCCCTCCAGTACTACTAATAATAAAAACTCAGTGAATATAAGAAATTGTGTACAGCTGCAGAAGTTGTATCTTCTTTTAACCAACCTATTTTCTGTATAAAAGAGGTCAAATCACGTTAGATCTTTACCACTGAGATCCTAGGGCTTCAAACATGAAAAATTAAACTAATGTATGCTTATTTAAATGCACTAAAACCTGCACTGATACTTTTTTTTTTCATTAGGGAAGTTAATTATCTGAGCGTAAAACTGCACAGGAAAAGATCACAAATGGAAAATTAATCCTCTTTTAAACATTTTGTTGGACAGTGAGTTACATAAAAAGGAGAGATTGTTGCTTCGGAGTTACTGCCTTGCTCCTCACTTGGGTATTAAATGCATTCAAATTTATACTAGCCAGTTCTTTGGAGTGCAATTTGTGTACATGTTGATAGGGTTTCAAAAAAATGGTGGGTTTTTTTTTTTTAACCCTCCGGGGACTTTTTATGTGCAAGCCAAGTGCTTCTGCACGCATGACAGAGCAATTTCTTCGCTCCGGAAAGTGCTACTAGATAGAAATACGATAGCAGAGCAAACATTGACTTCCTCAGAATTGTTACTTGTTCAAATAGGGATGCCATAACAAAATCTTACACGGGGTCAAAAGTGCTCGTCTCTGTACCGATTAGATCTCTCTCAATAGTTTTTGGTAGGTTTCCAAACAGAGGGCATAGTTTATTGAAAGCTGGCCCACATTGTAGAAAATAAGCTCATATACACCTCTGATGTGGAAAATAGTGTAAACCTTAAATATATTACTAGGTATTTTTATATTGATTTAAGGCTTGTTCCCTAGTGAGAAGAGGTTGGTGGCGGGGTTTTATTTTGGTCAAAGATGTATTGGTTTACCCACTTGGAAAATCTGAAGCTTGATGGAGATGCTTTGGGGTTTTTTTTGAAACCACTTCATCTCATTGTGATTGTTTAATGTGGTGCCAGCAGAGCCTGGAGAGTAAAGGTGCATATATATGGATACATGCATGCACACCCATCCTTATAAGAAGAAGAGTGGCTTAGTCATAGAGACTACTATTACACAAAAGTCTATCACAAAAACTTGAATCCAGGCTAAGCGTATATGCAGAGCCCATTTCAAGAGCAGATGCACAGCACAGACCTATTTTAAGGGGATTAATAATCTATGAATAATACATATCCAAGATCCACAGCAGCAGTGTGGGTTTGGAAATGGAGGAAACTTCAGTGAGTTTAGGTGGAGGCTATGTCCACACTGAAGGGGACTCGCTGGGGCAGATCTTCTGACAGTGAAAACCAGCTCCAGGTCCCTTAGCTTTAGAAAAGAAATACTGATAGAAAACAATGGAGCATCGAGTTCAACACATATAGCACACAGTTCTATTACCATTGCATATAAGTAACAATTTCATACTAGCATTTTAAACTATCACTTCCTTCTTAAACCGTATGCTAATTTTCTTAAAGAGAAGTCTAATTGCTCTCTTTATATGCAGCTCCAAGTCAAAAGCTTAATTTATCCCTCCAGTTGGATAATTAAATCATACAATGTTCATCTCTTGTGACTCTTCCTGTCCCAGAAATCTTAAATTCTTCTTCTCTAGCTGTCTTCCACAGAGCACAGCTCCTGACAAAGCTTTCACCTTTAATTTACTTGTGCCAGTAAAACAGCCATTTGACTCGATTCAGAAGCAAGGCTTCATTTTCCTTTACTTGAGTTTTCCCGTGTTTTTCTTTTCCTGGAAAAGAAACCTCATCTCTCCCACACATACCTTCTTCAGGCATTACAAAACAGGATTTTATTTTTTTTCCCCCTCCCTGTGACCTGATTTTGCAAACCTGCAACTATTCCCATTTAAATCAGCAGCCTGACTTGCATGGTTATGGTTTGGGAAGTGCAAAGAGCGCAGTTTGAGTTCCTGTGTAGTGTAGTTGGAGTATTACTGCAGGTGGGCAGTTAGAGCTGAAGCTGCAAGGGTGAAGCTGCTGCAGGGAAACAGATGGTAATAATACCCTGCTGCAGGGAAGTCCTGGGGGTCACTGATGCATTGCACGCCACAGGAGCAGGCTGCAGGACTACAGGCTGGTATTGGAAAATAAATTGAAGGTCTAGAAGACTTCATGCTTGGTGGGGCATTTCTATTAGAAATCTTTCCCTTATAAGGCTCAACTTCCTTGCTTTATTTATTTACTTCAAAATAAGGAATTTTCAAAAGCTCAGCTGTGGATCAAGTAGACCTGTGTGTGAGCAGCCCTGATGAAGTCAGGAGGACCAGGCACTCAAAACTGGAGACCTCCCAGCAGCTTTGCTCCAAAATTTTGCAGAATTGCGTCCCAGTAAGAGGGGTCCCTGAAGGCTTTTCCTGCAGTGTGCTTGTGGCTTTGTAAGAGATGGAATGACAGTTTGTGAAATGGCAATTCTAGTGCTGAAACATTGGTTCTGATATTATTTCTTGGGTCTAGTAGTGCCTATACCTGAAGCTGTGTTAACTTTGCTTAGCTGTTATGCTCTGGGTGGAACTGCTGAAGCAAGAAAGCTGACCCTAAAAGAGCTAGCTAAGGACTGGCTTTGTGCTTTGCTTTGTGTTAGGGTCCTGTTGTGGTCCTGAGGTATCACCGTGCAGCATGCCTACTGGCAATGCTGACTTTCCTTTTCTGGAACTGCAGATCAGCATCTCATACTTTCCCCATTGATTTTTAAATGCTTTGTGTTTTCCAGTACATTTGGTTCATGTCACTATTCAACATCGGTATTTAAACACCATTTAAAATGATGACACTGGTTTGGCAGGTGCTGAGAACACTGTTCAGCCTCCTTCTCCATCTTCCCCAGCATCAACTCTGGAGGATCTTCTGTGTCTGCTGTCCCCCTCATGGCTGACTCAGGATGATCCCTCAGGAATTCCTGGTGGAAAAGCTGAGATGTTCCTAGAATTTAAATTAAATGTGCTTTGCACTCAGATGTACGCAAAGTGCATTTATTTTGAGTCATGCAGCAGCCTATCTCGCAGTGCAGTATCTTGTTGAAAAAAGGCATCAGTGCTTCTGATGGCATTTGTAGTGTTGGCTCTCACTGGTAAAGCCCTGCCTGCTTTGGGCTTAAACTGGACCACAGAAGGGATCGAAATTGCACTCTCCCTGCAGCTGCCCACAGAATGGAGATGGGAGGTGCCACAGATATGGATTTTTTTTTCCCTTTCCTTTTATTTTGAAATAGCTCATTTGTCAGATTTCAGGTAATGACCTTTGTCTCTGCAGAGGTTGCAGGTCTTTAAGCGAGCAAGTTTGAGTGCAGATGTGCTGCAGGAAGGTAGACTCGTTCTTTGTCTTGCAGTCCAGTGGTACTTACATAGGCATCACTAATGGTTCTTTTTTAAAAACCACTTTTGAAAAGTGTTGTTTTAAACTTGTAGAAGAGTGATGCTTAAAGAATAGACTGTAGTTGAAAGAAGGTGCTGAACTGCCTGAACTAGTTCCCAGAATAGTGCACTACATGCTGTGGGTCAGCTTTAGTACCTACAAGTAGATTTTGTGTGTGTGTGTGCATATTAACCTTGAGGCAGCAAAGAGCCACACGGGAGAAAGCACTGTGATGTGGGGGCAGTGATTTTGTCAGAGGTCTTGTGTGCATCTTGAAAGGTCTGGTCCTGAGATTACCCAGATTGCTGAAGTTGCAGAGATGTGGACAAGGAATCCCTTTGAACACCGACCTTTTGCTTTTCCCTTTTTAATGACAAAATATTCAAGGGAGCAGAAAGTGACCCATTTTGTGCTCTGCCTGTCAAGCCAAGCAGAGGAAAGAGAGTACAGCGAGGGCCCAGGTGGAACCCAGTGAATGCAAATGATTTATGGAGTAGCTGCTTTAAGCATTTCCAATTACTTCTATCATCATCTAGTAGAGTCTATTTATGGGTATGAGCTTAAACACATTGCCCAGAACAAACGCATGGCATAGGCAGCTGTGGAACTCATACACACTCCAGCATCTCTCTTTGTCCCTCTGCTCACTGGGTATTTCCTAGGGATTTGCAGAGGGAAGAGAAGCCCTGCTTGGCAACCTCTTTGCATCAGCTTGGCTTTTCCTCACTGCACCACAACTAAGCAAGCAAAGTTAAGTACTTGGTGCATCGTGAGCAAATGTTTTGCCAGCTTTAACAGGTTGGGGTTTTTTCCCTTGGAGGCTGCAGAGGAAGGCCATTCACCTGACCTAGCTGCAGAAGAGCAGGGATGGTGTTTGACATGGCAGCTGGTTACATGAATGTGTACTCTTCATGTCTAGCCTAGAAGCATCTATGGGCTCTGCCTGTATGTGAGGAGTGTCTGAGCACCTTTGCAAACCACAGCCACACCACACCATAGATGAGGAAAAGTGGCAGTCACCTGGCTCAGAGAGAGAGGAGCCTAGCTTGTCTAGACACAGTCCTTTATTTCATAAAAGGTGCTAGGGTATGTCTAGTGGTACGCATTCTCCCAAGGACTGTTTCAGAGTAACTTCATGTAAAAGCAAATATTTCATTCCTCCTACATGCCCAAGGTTTCGTTTAGGGTTAAAACAAACAAACAAACAAATTTAAAACCACAAAACAAACCAAAAGGAGTGTGTGTGTGTGTGTGTGTGTGTGTGTGTGTGTGTGTGTGTGTGTTTGAAATACATCATCAAACAGGAGTGAGTTTACAAAAGGAATAGGTTAGGATGAGCTAACAAAGCCTGAAGTTACCAAGAAACACCCAAGCCAAGGGTATCAGCCATCAAACCACCATCAGCTCCACATTTTACACTAAGGGATGTTTTGTGAATAGTTTGTGAAACTGAACAGTTTGGTGCAGCTTTGATAGGGTTTCAGCATCAGTAAGCAGCACGCTTACAGTCCTGAGAGGCCTGAAGTACCTCTTGCTCCCTAGTATGACCACACGAAGAACATATGTATTTAGAAGCCATAGCAACAAATCAGGTGAGGATAGGACCTTTGGATGTGCTTTAAAGAATGCTGCTGGTATTCTGCCTTTATGCCAGAATTCTTGTCCATTCTTACTATTTCAGGGCATCTTCTTTAGCTTCCCTGCCGCTTTTACCTTTTTCTTTTTTCTTTTTTTTTTTAATTATTATTATTAAACTTTATCCTATTTCTGTTTAATGCACCAAAGAGCAAGCATTACAGTGATGATATACCTCCAATTCCTCAGCGGCATCCTTGGGAAATGAAAAGTGATCATATTCCCTTGTCAAGTAGGACACTGACTTAGAGATTACTCCCTTCTTAAAACTATAACCTAGAGATAAAACTTTGAAAAAACTTGCAACCCAGATAGTAATTATATGCATTTAAAACATAAGCCAGGACAGCTGATCATACAAAACCATTCAAAAGCAAATAGCCTCCAAAAACCAGGAGTCTCCCTTTTCTTCATGGGCACTTCGGTCCTATACAGTAACCAATTTTATGAAATACAGTATGTCTGTTAACCAAGAGAACTGAACACTTCAGTTGCTTAGTAACTAATCCAATCCAAGGAAGAAATAAAAATAGCATACATAATTTTAGAACCTTTAGGACCTTTGCCAAGCAAAATATTCTCACTAGCAGCAGTCAGGTTTGTGATTTAAATGGGTTAGCTTAATAGAATACATTCTATTTGTTTTATGTAGATAAATGGTCCTCGCTTTTCAAATCTGATTAATTACATATCCAAGCCATTAGGTCTTGTAGCTTCTGTACTCTTCCAGAAGTTTATTTAACTAAAAAACATAACTAAATATAATATAAATAAAAAAGGAAAAATGTTTTAGTTGCTGTCTTCTTTTTCAGCCTTAATCTGGTTAAAAAGCTGAAGACTGCAGTATAACTCAACAAATCACATTATATTGTCAGGAGGAATGTCATAAGCATCTGCTTAATTCAAGTGTGGTGTTTTTTTCTATACTCATCTGTAAAGTTTGTTGAGAGGAAAAAGGATATTATTTTTATAAAAAGATATTATTGCCACCATTGGTGGAAATTGCCATATGGTACAACAGCACCACTTATTCAAGCAAGGTAGGAACCTGATATGTTCAGTTTCTGTAAAATTATTATTTAGCTGACAAAATGTGACCCCTATTTTAAAATACATCTTCAAAAATGTAGCATTTGCATTTTTAGAGGCTCGCTCTATTTATGCACATTGCTCGTGCATTTGACAAGTTTCATACACCAGACTTCTGCAAATTACGGCGAGGATCTGGATTTTTCCCCCACCATTCTATCAGCATCACCACTGGATGGAGGATTTGCAGGACTAAATCCTATCGTGTGTGAATAGCATCACCCAAGTTGGCTCTCTTGCCCTTATTCCTGAATAAGGTAGGCGGTACGGGGTCTGATGTTCATGCAATGCCTGTATTCTGAGGCGGTCATGGTGCGTTGGGCTATCAAAACAGATAGAACGCTCCTTTCACAAAACAATTTGAATACCAACTTCCGAGTACATGAATTCTGATTTAATTCCCCGCTTCTCTGAGGCGTGCATTCGGGAAGGTCTCAGGTTTTCCTTAATCTCTTTCAGTTCAGTAAGTATTTTAATGTAGGGCGAAAAGCACTCAGGTTCAGTGTTACATGGCTGGTACATTTTGCTTGAAGAAGAATACATTTCTTTTAGACGTAGTGATTCAGCACATTTTTCCTTCCACTTTAGGATTATCATCCTGTAGGGTAAAAAGCTAAATATAGCAAATACATGCCTTGCACGGTAGTTTTAATACTTTTTGCTTAATGCTTTTTCTTTTTTTCTTCTTTTTTTTTTTTTTTTCCTTGATGGTGGAGTTTCAGGCACTGCTATTCTTATTTTTGGCCTTTTAATTTATTAATACAGCTGACAGGATCATCTGAAGGAAATTAAGATTTTTCATCATTGTGTGCTGAATGAATAGCATGCCAAATCCAAGAGGAAGTTTCCACTGGAACATCACTGTAATTAGTTTATGTGCCTGAAACCAGGAGAGATGCAGTAGGTATGGCTGTGACTGTGAAACAGAGCCACAGGAGCTGCCCTGCAAGTCCATCGCATGGTCCACCGAGCTGCCCGGGGTGGAATTGCTGAGCACAGCAGCAGGAGATGTGGTGTGGCCCTCTGTGTTGGCGTTTGGGGTGAAATCAGCAGGACAGGAACCCTTGCACGGAGCCAGTGTTCATTTTCTGCCTGGAGCTCCTGGTCTTTGCTGCCCTGGCAGCTTGCATGACCTCAGAGATCTGCTTGAAAGTTTGTATTTTATTTAGGATATTAAAAAAATACAAGTGCCGCGGTGAAATGCAACTTGATGTGCTACTAATTTTTTTCCTGAAAGAAGTTCAGAAAACATAGAAGGATTTCTGGCCAAAATGTATTATGCAGTTAATTCAAGTAAATTGCAGTTACTCTGTAGCAAATAATTACCACCTGTTTCACATCTGCCTCAAATCCACTCAAAATACAGCAATCTAGTCATCATTCTTGTGTTATTTATGTCGTTTTATTATTTGCAGTTAGACTTCTATTTACTTACCCGATTCACAATTTTTTCATGCCTTCTGCACACAGAATTATGAATTTAATAACCTCCTTTGGATTTGTTTATAAAACCTTTCAAAATATGTTTGCAATGCATGACAGGGCTTCCAAAATGCCGCAGACACTTGGTGGCCTTTTTCATCATGAACTGCAGTTGGGAGCATGCCACTTGCTGCCCTTGGATCTCAACGCCTCCATTTCACCTTCACAAATAGCCCACATTAGCCTGTCACATGCATGATCTCACGAGCTTTTTCAGAGTCACATTTTGCTCTGTTAATATGGGAGCTTCTGGATTGCTTGTTCAAAGCATTGGTGTGCTTTGATGTTGGGATGAACAATGAGGCAAATGAGGGATTTTAGCAAGAACGATCACCTCCCACAAGGGTGGCCAGGTATGATGGAAATTCAAAGGACAGGGACAAAAGCCAAATGCACGCTGCTTTAAAATGCACAAAACAGTCTGGAAGCGGGGCTTGGGCTTTTTGTGCATTGTGCTGATCATTCTCACTCACAGCAAGACGTGTTGTTGTAGTGGTTTCTTTCGATATTACACTTCACAGCAGAATGGCATGTGCGGGAAGGAGGGCGAGGGGTTAATTCCTTGCAGCACATCTAGGCCATCCCCTGAAATCACAGGAGCAAAACCAGCTGAGCAGTGAATCAGGCCACCCTGCTTCTCCAGGACAGGAATAGCAAGAATCAGAAATCTTGCCCTCAGCTGTGCTGGCATGCAGGGAGGCAGAGGAAAGACACAGGGAAATACAGCCAGGCACTCGCCTCTGAGTTTCAAGTCTTTCCCATTACACCCAAGTGGTATGTATGGTTTTGCAGCTCCAATACTGAGAGCAAAACATGGTCTCCCATACTTGCAGTGTGAGTTAGGGTGATTGATCTCCCGGGTTTTATTGCTGTGTGAACACCCTATCTCACCCTAAATTTTCCACCTTAGGTAGAATTGCTTTTTCCACACAGGTAAGTCCCCTTCGTTTCTGTAGTGCCCTCTTTGCATTAACCTCTCTCACAACAACAACAGCACTCCCCTCCACTGGACCCATCTCTGCTCAGTTGTGATGCAGTGCTTGTGCCCGGAGTGCACAAGCAGATGAGGGAAATCTGGATGCACATTTCTGTTCTATCATGCTTCTTCAGGAGGGGAAGGCAGTGATGGGCCGGGATATCCAAATATTCATTAAAGGTGGAAAGCTAAAAAAAATTATGGCTAGTAAAAATTAAGCTTGGAGGATTCCAGGAGTGTGAGTCACAAACTCAGCAGCACTATTGCATGTCTTTATGATACCTCTCAAAACTGCCTGTCAAAATCTCCCATTAAGGAGCATCGCAGATTAGTAATTATGCGCATTTATTAGCACAGCATCCATTCTTTCTCTCAAACGCTTTGTAGCAATATCTCTCTGAAGAAGCACATATCTCATCTAGGTGTCTGCTAGATGGCCATAACACCTCCCCAAGGGAGATGCCTCTGATATCACTATATTAAAGACAGGGCTTGGTTTTGCCTTTTAAACTGCTATCACACAAGCCAGTGCACAAGGAAAGACACCTATTATAATTTTGTAGACAAATGCTAGCAAAAGCTGCCTGCACACATGCACACACAGAAAAATTTAATGTTAACGGTGCAGGAGGCTGTGATGATGACAGGGGTACTTTTATTGTCAGCTCTGCTGGGAAGGGAAAAGAAAAAAACACCCCTTATTTGTGCAAATAACCCGAGCTTAGCTTTATTCCCAAGCATCCTATTTGCACATGTGAGTATGTTTTGTCAGCCATGTCTTAGGTACAGGTTCTCATCTTCAGCTACTTATGCTTGTTTGTGTTAAACAAATTAGTGCCATAATAACACACACCCCCATAGAGACATGAATATCATATAGTAAGAATCCTAAATACATGGTGCTCTTGCTATTTTTTTTGTTGTGGGTTTGTTGGTTTGATTTGTTTGGGTTTTTTCCCCTAAAAAAAATGCTTAATTAAACTCTCTTATGCTTAGTTTTCCTGATTATATTTTGTTCATTAATAGAGAGCAAATCTGAAAAGAACGAAGAGCAAAACTGGAGGCAGAGGATAATAAAATCCATTGCTATTAATTAAGCTGAAATCTTCAAACATGCCTCCTTCCAACGTGTTATCTTCCAGATCCTGGATTACTTCATTCTTTCAGTGACTACTGCTAGACAGACGCATCCTGTCGTGATAAAGGAGACCAGCTGGATTTAGGACTGTGACTTTGCATTTGTGGTACAACTGACCATATGTGATTCTCTGTCAAGTTTGCAGCTTTAATAGGAAATCTCTGAAGTATTTCCACTTTGATTCATGTTTTTTCACTGGTTTGATAACTAAAGAGTGGATGGCTTTGTGCAGCTGGCTCGCACTAATATAGGTTGTAGTGTGATCTCAGCAAAGGAAAGGGAAGCTCTTGCATACTTATTCTTAAGAGTTGCTTTGGTTTGCTTTGTTTTTTGTGGGTTTTTTGTTTTGTTTTTTTTTTGTTTGGGGGTGGGTTGGGGTTGGTTGGTTTTGTTTGGTTGTTTGGTTTGAGGTTTTTTTAAGAAAAAATAGCTGGGACCAGAAACTACATTTCATTAGGGATATAATTTTGAATTCTTATGCAGATCATGGGTTTTATCTGGCTTCAACAGAACTGAATAATTCTGTTAATTGTTATTGTTTTCCTGCTGGCTCGGAGAAATCTGTGTCTCTAACCTCTGTAGGTCTGGCAACAGAAGGGTAGCTAGTTGTGAAAGAAGCATAACAAACAGCAGATAGAATTTGAAGGAGTTTGGAGTCTCTTTCCTAAGGAGGAGCACTGTCAGGCCCCTGGTCAACTTTTCTGATATTTCTGATTTCAGTGTAATTTATTAAAAAGCACATCCTTTACACACATCAATCCTTTTATCCATGTAAGGTTCAACCATGTCTAACCCCTTTGCTAAAAAGACTATATTTGTGTAAGTTAATAGACCTGAATTTCTCATTTATGTCTTTTGTTGCATATATTTTGGAGAAATATTACACTGTGCAAACATTGCCCACTGAACTCTGCTGGTGTATCTCCACCCTGACCGACAACATCCTTGCTGACCTCTGAGGTCCTGTCCAACATGCTGAATATAATTCCCTTTCACTGAAGACTGTAGCAGTGTCCCCTTAGGAGAGGCACCATGCCACAACACTGATGAAAATCTCAAATTCCAACAGTTCTATTAGACCTTCTGTTAACCTGGCTGTCATGCTGGGAGAGCTCTCCCCATCCCCAGACTATGACTTGGCCATCACAGGTACAGTGGACAAGAGCTGCAGGTACCTGTGACATTTGGCTGAGGGCAGGAGGAAGGAACTCGCATTAATAGCTCTCTTCAGTTTCAGTAAAGAAGAGAGATGAGAAGAAGGATCCCCTCCTCAGCCATCAAGACTGAGAAAGTAGTTGCAGCCTGAAGAATGGTTTGCATTTACTGGTCTTCCAGACTTGAAAACAGTACACATAGGGGCGAAGGACAGTGATGGTCACACGGATATGGAGGAAACAGGAATAGGAAAATCCCCTTCCTTTTGCACTCTATGTCAGTTTTACTTAGAACGTACAGTGAATTATCATTTGTAATGGGTTACTTGCACCTGTGTTCTGTCTGCTCCTGAGCTCTCTAGGCTTCAGGCAGAAAAGTCAAATGCCACAGGAAGATACCATCTTCTAAGATTTGCAGCCTCAAGGCAACTGGCGAGGCATCAAAACTTCCAAGTCAGCCAAGTGTCTGAAGTCCCCTGTTAAACAGGCACAGAGAGAAAACATAGGTTAACACTCAGGACCCAGCCCTGGGCTTACCATTTGTCCTTTAGTCAAATATGTACCATGTTTGTATTTTATATTGCCAGTGGGTTGTGTCCAAACTGTATCTTCTTTGCACCTTATCAAACACTAAGTGTTTGAACGGTGCCTGAATTTCAGTGATCAGTGTTTGCAAACAGCGTCTTTACCCTTTTCATTCAGGACTTTCTTGATAAAGGAAGGGCAGAGAGGAGGCATCCTCAGAGTGACACAGGTGTCTGAGCCTCTGCTCATCTCGCAGCTGTAGAAATCTCCATGCTGGTGGTGAGGCAAGATGCCCTTTGCTGCAGCCATGCAGGAAGAGTCAAGGCGCTGGTCACTCAGACATCTTCCTGAAGAGTCCATCACTTTGGGTTAGGAGCCAGCACCACTGGTCCAGGGGCTGTGCCCCTGTCTCGCAGGGAGTGGGTGAACAGAGGTGGAAAGTCAAACCAATGATTTGTAAATTGGTTTTGCTGGTAATTTGGTTTTGCTGGTAACTTCTATAGACGGTGAATAGGCAGTCTGGTAATGGGCCATTGATTTCCCAGATGAAAGCCAGCTTGTTATCACATAGATGTATTTTCTGATAGTTTCTAAAATGGATGTGTTGGCATCCAATTCTTTATGGAAATAATATATATATATGTCTGAAGACTGCATTATTTAAGTCCACTGAAAGAAAATGGTACACTTAGGTATTTTGTGGATATTTGAGATCCTTTTTCCTTTGTGGCAAAATTTGCATTTTTCTAGAGATAAAAGATGTTTAAATTAAAAAGGAGCAGTGAAAAATAAAAATGATCGGCCTCTGTCCCCAAAGAGCAGAACTGCAGCAGAACATTTAGCAAAGACCACCAAAAGACATTGTTATTTGATGCAAGTGGATGCTGGTGGGCAGAAGGATGTTTCCAGGTCTGTGCAGACAAGGCTGTAGTGCTGGCAGTCAGCTAGCTATACCACACCTGCATTTTGTTTTAAAGCACTGTTATACTGCCCCTGTTCTCTCTTGTTGTAAATCAGTTTCCTAAAATATCTGGATTTTTTTTCTCCTCTCAGACATATACAGTTCAATATTTCTGAATATTTGATTATATAAGCATTAGACCATAATCTCGAAGCCTGTGAAGCAGGTTGAGTGAAGTACCATGGAGTGAGCTCTGTCTTGAATGGTAGCAGCCCTGTCCTACTGCTGTTTTGCCTAATGGGGGAAAGGCTCTGACTTGTCTCAATATTGCATTCAGCAAGCAAATCTTCATAATATTCCTTTAAATCAAAACGGGCAGCGACACCTAGATGAGTATGGTGCCTATCAGAACTGTACGTTTCATCTGAACATGTCTCCAAGACTATTTATTTTCTCATTATAAAGAATATGCTGGCCCAATGTAAATGTCAGTGAGCTCAGTGCACTTTGTGCAGTGAAACAGACAGATCCAAAACAGTAGCGAGAGGCAGGTCTGGGTCCTTGGAACTGCTGAGGAGCAATTGCTTTCCCTTTTCTGTTTTTTTTAAGCACTCTGTGTTTGATTCCCCATGCCCACTAATTTGAGTCTTGGTCGGCCTCAAAAGGACAGTAACATTGCACACACTTCTTTCTCTGAGAGGACAAGAAATTAACCTTCATGAAGCAGATGATCTAGTGGGTTGCGATGTGGGTGTTTTGTTGGTTTTTTAATAAATATTTTCTTAGTCTTGATTTTCAACATTCCCATACACAGTAAGGCAAGCGTGAAGGAGACATCCTTTGTGACCAGATGTGTTGGTGGGAAGGAGCCTCCTGTGGGCAAACCTGGCACTGTACAAACCATGTGGTGTTCAGTTTGGTTGTCTGCAATCGGTAACACTTAGCAAGAGACAGTAAAGCATCTGGAAGATTATTTTGAAGTACATATGTATTGCTTTGGTGAAAACATCATTTTGTCGTCATAAAACAGTCCTGCTATCAGGACACCTAAAAGCAATCCTGCAGTCCCCAATGTTCAGGATCAACATTGATTACAAGGTGATTTTTCCAGCAGAGAATCATCCCACCTAAAAAAGCATCTTGCTGTGCATATATAGCATGTACCAGCATTTATTAAAAAATCAGCTGATTATTATTCTGCTACCGGCTTTTATTTTCTTCTACTCCCTCCCTTACAAGAGGGCTGCATACAAATATAGCAATCGATTGAGAGGAGATGTTCTTCCTTTACGAGATTAATTACAAACACAGGGATGCTGTGTCTGGCCCGTGTGTATGATTGATCTTGTAGGAGGAAATGCAATAGGAAACTAATGCTTCCTTTTATCCAGTAAGCAAAGTTCAGAGATGTTTACATTCTGCTAGGTAAGCACAGCTGTCCAAAGATGTGAAGACGGATGGACTGTCCTGTCAGCACAAATTCATGCCGAGGTAACAGGCCACGCCGTCCCTGCAGACCTCTCTCTCTGGCTAAGGGGCTGTAGGGCCAGAGTCGCTCATTTAACACACAGCTTAATTGTTTCACATTTTAATTACTGGGGAGTACCAGAAATGACAGCACGGGGAAGGTGCTGGTGAACCACACTGGCGGAGCCAGGGGGTGAGGAGGAATGGTCCCGGTGATGCTGAGCGTAGGGTGGGTGAGGAGGAATGGTCCCGGTGATGCTGAGCATAGGGTGGCCCCCGCTGTTCAGAAATAGCAAGGGTTTGTTCTTAAAACCTAGTTGGTGTAAGGAGTTATCTGTGTATTTGTTCACTGCATGTGACTGCAGAAGCATCTGCAAAAACTGCAGTGCTTAGCTGCGCTTGTGTCTATTTGTATATAAATATAATCTTACAATCCCTGGACTTGGCTCAGGGTCCTTCTGGAAGGGTTCATTTCGTTCTTGGGCACAGACTAGCACTTGTATTTAGGCTGCGAAACAGTGTCAGAGGTGACAGATCCAGCTTAGTGACTCAGCTTTCTTCCTCACTGTATTTTAAATAATGGATGTGCTACTGCTGGTATTTAACTCCTGCCAGAGCTGCTGAAATATACGGTGTGTTTGAAATACTGCTACAACATTGAATCTCTGCTCAGGCAGAGGAGCTCTCCACCTGGGACTGGTTTTCTCAAAAGAAATCGGAGAGAGAGGAAAAGGGAGGAGGAGGAGAGGAAAGCCCGAGCCATAATATCTTGTAAGAATGCCCTTCACCTGAGGCAGCAGAGCAGTCAGCTCTAGCAGCGTGTTGACAGAGAATCTTGGAATCAATGCTGCAGCCTGCGTTATATTTATACAAGCATATGCACTGCACTGATGACGGGGGAGAGAAAGGGCTGTTCCCTGGGTTAAAATAATTAGTGCAATAAATACAGCCTGGCGAGCACCAGGGGAAGTAGGAATCCCTTTGTTCGCATCTCGCCACTTAGAGCTGGGTAAGCAAGTCTTGTGGAGTTAAGCTCAGAATTTACTCACGCTTTTATTCTCTGTCTAGAGATCTTGAGCAGGACGTGCTGCTGATGCCAGACTTAACAAGCGACAGTGCCTCTCCCGTGCTTCAGAGTGATGCTGAGGATTTTAAGGAGTCTTTTCTTTTTCTTGTTTCTGTCCATGCAAATCCTGCCTGGTAAACGTGGATTCCTTTGCTGTTTAGCAGTCAGTTTGCTTGGCTTCACAAAGGTTATTGCAATAATTGATGTTCCTCTTCTAATAATTAATGTTAATGAGTCCACTAAACAGTAAACAAGACAACAAAGAACTGTTAATGAGACAGTCTTTACTCAGTTGTTTAATCTTTTAGTAAGATAATGGGCGATAAATATGTCGCTATTCAGCCATCTTCAAGTCCTTAATGTATGGGGAGTGTTTTAAAAAGGGATTTGAGCTGATTTTTTACACTTGCATTTAGTAAATTCAGCTGACTGGGTAGGTGGGGCGCCTGAAAGAATTGGGAGACCTATATAATTAAGTGCCTTGACATTCTGCTTCTGAAGGACATTGGCGGATATCCAAATGCTATGTTCTGCTCTCAAACTATTTAATTGAAACCATACAAAAGTGGGGGGGAGAGGGGCAGAAGAGAGGGAGATCTTGGCAAAAACCTTATGTGCGGTTTTTCGCTATTGGATTGACCAGACAGGGCAACAAAGCTGATAAAACAGGATTAGCAAAATTGCATTGTTGGATATTATATGCTGTGTGACATGTACTACAGCAAGGGAATTTGGCAGGATTAACCTGCAGAGGATAAAGATGTACCAGACAAGAGGGCTGAATTAATAGACTGCTGTGACCAAAGCAAGAAAATCTATTTGCATGGGATATTAAGGGCAGTAATAACTTTGCAGGGTGGGGTTGCAGTTGATGTCCCAGGTCTAGTGCTGACCCCACAGCCGAGTCCAGCCCACTGCCTGGCCCTCAGCATACAAAAAACAGCTTGTTGGCATGGCTTCTCGTTACTCTTCCCTGTTTCTAAATATATATATATGTACAAAAATGCTAATTCCTAGGCAGGATTTTCTGTGTTACTGGGTGTGTGTTAGTGGATTTTTCCCCCCCAAACTGAGATGTTTATTCTCCTATTTATATGAGATGACTTTCTTTTCCTAATGCACTAGTGTTATCCTAAAGTAAATATTTTGGTTTGGTGGTTTTCCTCAGGGCTTCTAGACCATGCCATTCCCTCACTGCTTGTTATTCAGCTCTTTAAGAGATTCTACAGTTACCTATGTGCAACCTGGCTGAAATCATAAAAAAATATTTCCAACCATGTAGTGTCAAAGAACATGAAAGCTATTGCCAGTAGATGACCAAATAAAATCATATTAAGTAAAAATGGGACAATATTAAAATTAAAGAAGCTCAGACATACACTAAGACTACATTGAAGTATTTGACTGAGCAGGTAAAGAGGCAGAAAACCAGCCTCCATCTCTGGTGCATTAAAGGGAGAGAAAGTAGATTAAGTGTTCATGTCTCACTTGCACAAAGTATGATAATGTTTTTTCCTTGAAAAGACTTTTAAATTTGCTTCTTCCAGGCAACAAGCAATGCATATACAGTAGCCTGGTCTTTTTAAGTAGTCTGATGTACTTCGGCACAGATTGCATAAACGTATTCAAAAGGATTTCAACAACCTTGAAAAAGGCTCATATCATTTGTTTCTCTTTTCCCACCCACAGTACTAGTGGCAGACTTTAGTGTTCCCAGGGAACAGAGAATGTACAAAAAGTATTTGGCATTACTCTGTATGTGACACAATGTGCTTCGTCAAGTGTGCTCGGTGCCACCGCATGCGGTGAAAGATCTGCTCAGGGGAGACAATTCCCCTTCATCCAGCATTAGCGTGTCACCATTGATCAGCACCAGCCACAACACAAGTTCAGCCTTCAGGTTCTTCCTTTCAGGGTTGAAGGCTGAATAATAGTTACACGTAAAATAGATATACTTTTTTTTCTTCAGCGTGTTACAATTCCAGAAACTGCTCTTTAAATAAAAGCTCTCTTAGGGCAACATGACTGAGACATTATGCACACATGGACAGGTGTCAAGAAATCTAATTCCATTTCTTGCAGCAACTAAATTGCATAACCTGTCCCTGGAATATTTTCTGTTAGTGCATATGTGCATATGTTACTCACTTTTCTGCCCAGGCACTATACATGGCCATGTCTTCCTTCTCTGGGCAAAGACAAGGCATGAAGTTTCCCTTGGATTAAATTGGGCAGTGAGCATGGATGGAGGGGACACTTCCTTTGTCAGCAGGGCTAGAAATTTTGCCTCCAAATCCAACCTATTTCAGGACAACTATTGAAAAACAGCACTCTCTCCCTCGAGGTGTGCTAGACTGCATACCATTTTCTTTCTATCAGATTTGCTTAAGGACTCCTGCAATGAGTCCTCATTCCAGGGATAGTCCTGAACTGATTCACAGAAACTCTGCCTTCTTTTGGATTTTGGTTGCTGAGGGAGGTAATACACAAGATCAAGTTTATTATTTGCTTATTTTTCACATGTACCTAGATGAATTAGCCCAATAAGGAGTTGTTGGTAACCCCTTAAGAATGATCCAACCATGATAAGCGAGTCATTGTACCACTGGTGCAGCATTTTAAGAGAATCAGGAAAAAGCACATGTCTGTTTCCACCTTTTTTGTCTTCTTGAAAAGCTTCAGGACCCCCTGGACCCATGCCTTCCCCAAAGCCATTCCTGTAGTGCTGCAGCATTGTAACCCTGGGCTCTCGTGCTGCCTGAGAGACAGGCTGTGTGCAGGCTGTGGAGGCTGGCATGCTCACCAGCGTCAGTCCTGCACAGGCAAGGGAGATTTCTTTCTCCCTTGAGTCCCAGAATTCATTACTCCCTTTGTGATTTGGAAAAAAAAAAAAAAAAAGATCCATTTTCCTGGTCATCAGCAGATTGTGTCCCTCAGGTTCTGAGAGCTCCTGAGGGATGGGTGCCTTGGAAGGGAATGAAGGGCTGGCAGACTCATTCATTCATGAGTTGCAGCAGGACTTTGCGGGGTGGGGGCACCTTCTCAAATGCCAACATGCTGGGCAGCTTCTGGGGATGGACCACACGTGTGCTGGTGTCTCAGCCACCTCAGAGGAGTGGACACAGTGCAGGCATGAGGGTTCGTGGCCACAGTGCACTCGGGAAGCCAGGCAGTCCCTTGGGAACTGCTCTCCTTTTGACAACATCCTGGGATCTGTGAAAAAGCAGCCTGTTTCTCCCATGTCTCTGAGGGCTTGGCTGAGTTTCTAGGTTGCTTCCCCCGCCTGCCAGCCTCCAGCCCTCAGGAGATGAGCGCAGGGAATGAGTTGCAGCAGTGCAGCTGTACACATTTCCGGCATCACGCTGCAGCAGACACCTCTGCGAACCCTTAGATCTTGAGTGCTGAGCAAGTTTGCCAGCTTTTTTTCCTTGGAGACATATACCCTTCACACGTTTGTATTTTAAACAGGCAGGGGTATATAACTTGTGGGATTGATGGACCTAACCCTGTCACTTTGCTTTCCAGCACATGGTGGTGTGGGAGATGGACCATGGAGGAGAAGGACGGAGTGCAGAGGAGCCCAGCAGCGGGAAGCCTGGCCATGGGGCCCCCTCAGGTGCTGTGCAGCAGCTGGTGTTGTGAATCAGGCCGTCACCAGTCGGAGAACGGCTACTTCACAACACCAGGGTTGCACCACACCACGGTTCGACCGCCGGATGGAGAGGAGCTGCAGTTCCTGCGGGCAGGCAGGGGATGTGGAGCACCTCCTGGCTGCCTCCACCCAAGCCCAGACCTGCAAAGGTAATCAGGTGCTCAACTCCTATTTAGGCACCGGCCTCCCACTGAAGTCTGAAATAGAAGTTAGGCCCCTAAATATCTCTGTGGGTCTGGCCCCGAGACCCTGCCTCACTGTGCAGTGCAGAGCAGTGCTTCAGCAGGCACAGGGCAGCACTGTCAGCAGCACGGTCACTGCCTGGTCACATGCCATGTGAATGTGAAGGAGTGGGTAGCTTCTACTAAGCTGTGACAAACAGGAAAACAAAAGCCTCTGCATGCTCTGTGTGTGGTTCTCCCCAACAGTCGCGTCTGTTGTCCATGCCTGTGACTTGTTCTGATTCCTTCCCTATCTCGACACCTGATTGCATATTCTCTGTAAAGGATGCTGTACATACAAGGAAAGAAGTTGGTCTCCTTGGTATTGATATGAAAAAAGCCCTAAGTGTGTTGTGATGAGTGAAAAATAAACTGTGGGGTCATCCAGAAGTGGTACCAACAACTGCTGTCCTTGAAACACAGAAAACATTGCTTAAGCAGTGCCCCTAAATTACTAGGTATGGAGGGACAGTGAAGCACACTCAAACTGAGTGGCCCCATAACATGTGCCATATGTTTCAGATCTGAGATACAGGCTCTTCTCTGCTTCCTCCTTTGTACCACAACACCAGTGTGATGTTAGTTTGAGGGGAGCGAGTTGCAGAGTACTGCTTTCCACCCAAAACTGGGTCGTGTACATGGAGGTTGGCACAAAGCTGATGGCTGTATACAGTCCCCTAAGTCAAACTGAAATGTTCATTTTGATCTCAGAAAGCAGCCACCTGTTCTTGGACTCAGAATGGGGTTTTCTTTGGTGGGTTTTCCCTTCCACCCCTCAAGATGCTCTCAGGTGCTGCTGGCTGTTCTCTTGTATTATATAAACCACTAGGTATGTCTAAAGCAGAGACTGGAGAAATGCAGAGAGTAAACGATTCAGGTAACATAGAACCAATTAAGGTGTTTATGAAAGTTTCCTTTGTTATCCTAACTCATCTGATTGAGGATGGCAGTAAAAATGATTTACATCCCCTCCTGGATGTATGATTACTGGCAGGGAGCTAGACGAGAGTCAGGATATGCACAAGGCCAGAAATAGTATGGGACAGCCTGGAAATGCAAATGAAAGGAGACAATGGTGGTTACATTGGATGGACCCATCCTAATTTTTCTGTGCATGTGGGCTTTCCTACAGAAACACTGAATTCCTCTCATAGCAAAAAATCTGCAACCAATACCATGAACAACATAAGGCATATGGGAGGCTCGCTTGTACATGAGGGGAGGGCAACCTGTCGATGCAGGCTAGCACTGGCTTTGTGTCATTGGTGAGAGGAAAAGCAAGGCTATGTTTCTAGTTCAGGCCCTATGGCAAGGAGGAGTAAGAATTTGTGAATCCAATATGCAAGAAGTCTGTTTTATTAAACTTGTTCTCTGCTAACACAAGTGGTGTGGTCTGTGTGGTAATCTCATTTTTATAACCTTGTTTTAAAGCTTGAAACTTTTAACTTCAGAATTTGTTTCATGGGCTAATACAATTCTTTAGAAACAGGAGGCATCAAGGAAGTAGCCTCAGTAACCCTTGCGCACACACACACACACACACACACACACACACACTGATATACATGAGCAGCTATTCATATATGGAACTAAACACCATTTCATCTTTTATTGTGAGCCAGAAACCTGTTTGACCTATTCAGTTTCTGTCAGTAAATACACGTAACATTTGAAATAGCTTAATATCCGCTGCCAGGTGACCTGATAGACTATCTCCCTAATGCTCCAGGTATGATATGTGGAGACAGGCCATTTTCAGCTCCCTTTGTTAAAGAATTTCATGGGAACATCACATTTCAGAGGTATCTTTGGGGCATTTATTGTACTCTAACTTAAATACATCACACTTTATGCTCTTCTAAAGTGATTTCCTAGCAAATTAATGCATGCCATAATGTAGCACTGCTACTGAAAATCAAGCACTCCTTCTTGTCATTAAGAAGCCTGATCGTGTCATCATATGAGGTGGATTGCAGGTTAAACAGCCGGCTGTCAGCTTTAGTGATGGAAGTGATTTCTGTTTGCTCCCTTCAGCAGGTGGCACATGCTGCAGCAAAAAGTGAATGCACAAAATAAATAGTTCATTTTAATTTGTGTGAGTGTTATTCTTAAATAAATGCCTACAGTTGGTCTTCATGTCAACTCTAGTTCTGATTGCTGAGATGAAAAAAATAGGTGCTCGCCAGGTTTCTGGACAGCCCCCAAAACAAGAGGCCCTTGCAGTCTGTGAGTACACCTGGAGAGTTTTCTGGTGCCTTCCAGATCCTTTCCCCTACTTGCTTAGTATTGTAAAAAATGGAAGTTTACCCCTGAAAAATACCTCATTAGAATTGTTGATAGGGGTTTTATAACTTTAATAAAACACTGTGCTCAGCAATCAGGGAAAAAAAGAACAAAGTCTATCAAAGCTGAAATGCTGGGCTGTAGTCTCTTGTGAGATTTTCTTTTATAGGGTTGTTACTTGAAAAATGGGGTTTATATTTAAGCAAATAATACTATATTTCACCCTTGAACCCTTTAAAATATAAACCTGATGGGTTTATTTTCTCAGTTCATCCACCAATTGTTTTGAATAGGTTTTTTGTTTCCTTCCCAGGCTCGCCAGCAGCTCATGTACCAATTCAGAGAGTAGCATCCTTGTAAATTTTGTTCTCTTTTCCCCTGCATGCAAAAGCCAAGCTGACAGGCACAGTGGGGCTCAGCATCTCTCACTATCTGTGTTCACATGCACCCTGCTTTGTTACCCTGGTGTTCCTCGCAAAAAGTGCCATTAGCAGATTTCCTCTTCGTCTCCTTAATTGGGCTTTCTCTTTGGCAAACAACTAATGTGAAATTAAAATGATATTTCAGGCAGCATTGCAAAGCAAACAGTAGGTGGGGCTGAATTTTGGTACCCACAAACCTGAGTCAGGTTTTTTCAATGCTATAAAAGCTTCACAACTGGAGGGAGAAAATAAAGAAACAGTGTTCAGGCATCTTAACACAGTGAGCAAGAGGTGACACTAAGGAGGAAGAGAAGAGGCTTGTTCACGGGTACCATTTTAAACATGGTATGTTATATAGGTATGTTAGATATATTAGAGAGGTATTTTTAGAAAAATCAAGAGTCCTCCCAGTATAAAGTCAGGCCTCAAATGTGCACATAAAAGGGGCTGAAATATCCCCGTTGTGCAGTGAAGTGGCACCACAAAGCGCATAAAAATCACAACGTAGGGCTAAATAACTTTCACTCAAAGGTTAATGTAAACAACAGAAGGGAGCAAGCAGCCTCTGAAGATCACATAAACTACTCAGAGACGTTTTATAACCTATCCTCTAGGGAGTTTCTCCCTGCTTAAAAGTCAAAGCAACAGACTTTGCTGTGTCATACTACTTGTCTTCATGTATATGAGAAATTCCAAAAATTATGATGCTTCTTTGATAAACAGATGCCTCTCTTCTTTAAGAAGACTAACTACTTATGCCTCAATAAATGAGTTTTTACATTGATTAGACCTAGTTCTCCAGCCATGCATTAGCAGGAAAGCACTGCCCACGCATGCAAGCTTAATGTACACAGCTCTTGCTGCCACAGAGACCATTTTTAAAAAGATGTGCAAAGCAATCCAGCCAGCTGCACTCTGAGACACACTTCATGCCAGGAAAACTCCTCTACTCCCGGGGACACGACCTAAGTGCCAGGAGGGAGGCTGAGACCAGGTGCCCACCTCTGTGTCATTGCAGCCTTGTCCCTGCTGCTGCTCTGTCTGCAGAGTCTGGGGCAGGGGCTTGTAATGGGCTGGTTCATTCCTAGTTAGGGACAGCACAAAAAAAAGCAGAACTGGAGTCTATATTAATATTTTGAGTGCATGACATCTCCACGATTAAGCTAAAAATTTCAGTCACTGGGGAAAAAAAGTCTGATTTTAGAGAACTCTGGCATATGTCAAAAACTCAACATCCAACTACATTGTCCTTTAGTAAAGTGGTTATTAAGATGACTAAACTTTTCACTGACTAGGAGTCTCATGCCTTGAACTCTTTCTGCCCTGGTCTCCTTGCCATTTGGGATGTGTAGCTGTGGTAGCACATGTGTCCCTGGGCTCTCCAGGAGAGCCAGCAGCTTCTCCGTGTGAATAGCCACCATAGACTGAAGTAGCCTCTAATTCTGCAAATTGCATTTAATTTCCAAAGCTCTGGATGAATTTCACTGTGACAGACACCAGATCTGGTGGAGAGACAGTACTTTGTGCTAGTTTTACCTCGCCCTGCTGAGGTATGTCTGCGGGAGCGGGGTAGTGATGAGCAGCCACAATGCCGTTCCCCTCCCCAAAGCCTCCCTGAAGGCTGAAACAGGAGGAGGCACCTTCCTCAGCTAATAAAGAGCAGGACAGTCTTCTGGAAAAGAAGGTGCTCTTCCCATACACCCTACAGCCCTATTCCTTGCCAAATGGCAAAAGGCTTTAACCTATTTAAGGGGGTTTACATGACTGGTTTTTAGTATGTTAAAATAATGGTTTCCACAGTAACAGCCACGTAGGCCATCACTTACTCCAACTCAAAATAATGCTGCAGAAGACTCTTAGAGGATAAAAATCCCCACACACCCTTGAAAACACTGCACATCCACAGGGAAAGTACTCCTGCACTCCATAAGCTCTCCCTTCACCAGTATACAACACATGTAGTTCACTATTTTGTTGTTCCAAATAAACTTGTGTTGTTGTTCAACTGTGGGGACCTCCAGAGAGACCCATCGCACAATGGCAGCATCTCCCATGTCAGCTGCAGCTTGTGATAAGCCTCTGGTGAAAAGCAGCAGCTCTTTTCCTCCAGGAATGGTTTTTGATCTCTTCCCACTTTTCCCTAGCTTAAACCCAAAAGTATTGAATTGGATTCTGGCAGCTGGGTTGCTGTAAAAGCCCTTCTAGTTTTATCACTCGAATTAAAATCATGCTGTCTTCAAGCCTGGAATTCAAAATGGCAATGTCTTTGCTGCTTAATGACAAGGTAAGGGAAATGGAGCTAGTGACTGCTCCCACAGCACATGCAGAGGGAACAGCATCACTCATCCTGTCATGGGGGACAAGTGTCTGCTGTCAGGGAAAAGTAACCCAGAAATCCATCCCCCCTCTGCAGTGGTGAATGTGCAGGCAGCTGCCTGCAGTGGGAGGTCATGCATGCCCCAGGGCCAGGGCAGCCACAGTGAGAGTTACACACTCTGAACAGCATAGGTGGTTCTGTCCTGGGCACCTTTGGGTGGAGTTGGCTTGTTTTAACCCATGTGAAAGTCAGCCCACCTGGTTGGTGTTGGGTTTTTATCTTTATAAGCAGAAGAGTTACATTTGTGCTGGGGAAAAGGGAGACATTCACAGAAAGGTCTCCCTGTCCCTGCCAGGATGAGAAAGCAGATTCCCAGTGGCCAAATACCATTGACACCAATGCCTCCATCATGGTGCAGCTGGGCTTCCTGCTCAGCCCCTGTCCTTGGCTGCCTCTGTCCCAGGCACATCACAAATTCAGGCACCTTCACCAGGGCTGCAGCTTCATTCACAGGGGCTGAAGACTTATTCCCTCAAAGACCCAGAAAAAGACGAGATTGCAAAATACAGATGTTTATAGTGACTGAAATACTCAGTGACCAAGAAAACCCTCACATGAGTTTTCTTTTTTAATAAAGCAAACTGCACTGCCTTGTCATGTGAATGAATATCCCTGCAGCATGGCTTTGTCTATTTATTCCTGGCTGATGTTGCTTTTGATCACTACTAGATGAAAATGAAATCTTGGATGCTTTGGGGCTGCTGTTAGGACAGACTCAATGAGATGAAAGCGCATTTCAGGAAATACCACTGAAGCCAGTTTTTGTTTTAATTTCCAGAGACACACAGGGCTCCAATTCCCTGGAGTCAGGAGGAATTCCAGTTGAAGAAAGGCGCACTGAAAACACATCAAAAGTGTGTCCTTCCAACCCACCAAAGCAAATGTCACTCAGAGACATTGCTGTTATGCCCCTCAATCACAAGACTCTTGCTTTGGAAGGCAATATTTGGGAAATCCAAGTCCTTTTCTTCACAGACTTTTTGAATATTAAGTGGTCCCTGGGCACAGACAGGATCCAGGGCTGTAGCACCCTGGCACGCTTTCTACTACTGGACCCACAGCCTCTGTCCATCTGTCTGTCAGTCCATCAGTCTGCCCCACCAGTCCTGTCTCCAGGTTACTCAAAACCCCATTTCAGTGGCTGTTTTTCTGCCTTGCTCATGGCCTCACAGGCAGGTCCCCAGCTGAAGGCATTACCTCCTGCTTGGAAAGCACAGAGCCTTTACCCTGCCCTAGGGCCCTCTTCTGACTGTTACGGGGTAACCTCTTTTCTCATCTTGAGTTTGTATCCCCACATCTCCACCTGGGAAGTGTAGCTGGTGGTATGAACATCAGGGGAGGTGGTATGATGGAGGTGGTATGAACATCAGGTAGCATTTTGTTACTCAACACTTGTAATTACACAACCAGCTTAACGCAAATAGTGTCAGACTAGATTTGCCCTGTGTAAATCACTGCTTTTCACAATCTGCTTGGTTTAAACCCAAGACAAATCAGTTTAACCTGCATCTGAAGAATCAAGTCTCTTTGAATTTAAGCACATGACTGGTGTCCACAACTCTCATAGTTACATTTGGTCAAGAAAAAAAATTTACTTCTCCCCATATGTTCATAGAAGAAATAATCCATATTTGGAAATAGTTGAGTAGGAAAAAGTCAGACACTGTTATTGAATATAGCCCAGAATAACAGTGACAAACTTTGGAATTTTCTCAGACAGATATAAAAATCCAAGCAATTTCTAAACTACGTTTTTCTGACAAAAATAAGCATTGAGTGGAGGAGATCAAAACTTTTGCTAACACTGGCCTTCCCCAGCAGTGCAGTGGCAAGGATCTGGGTGTCCCATGTCTCCTTCACAAGGGAGTAGGGTGGGCAGGTATGGCTCTCTCCTCCTACCACTCCTGCCATGCCAAGGGGGTATAAAAGGCCAAGAAATCTGTCCCCTTTCAGATTTCCTTTCAGAATTTACCCAGCTTTCTCTGTATATGCATCGAACACAACACAGCAGGGTTACGACCCACAGCAGGGTTTTACAAACACTTGCACAAGTAATAATAAAAAGCCCTGACCATCCCTTTCTGGGTGTCTCACAGAAACAGATTTAAAGACCCCATGGTGTTTAAATGGTGTGCTACAGACAGGCACAGTGCCTACAGAGAGGCTGACAAAGTCCCACTGCCCCATTGCAAGGTGGGGAGGAGACCTCTGATGCTCCACAGTCCAAAACTGCCTCTCAGCCACCTGCTTCACCCTTCTGGCCTGGTTTCAATCTTGATGCCTGCACCTCTCCGAAGACTTCCAGATCAGGGGAGTAAACAAATTAAGTTTGCTGCCACATCAGCCCAAATACTTCATAGCAAGGGAATGGACCTTGGACCTGACATTCTTAGCAAGAGCCAATGAAACCCTCCACCATGTGTGAGGTTTGCTGGGGTCATCATTCTCTGCACAGGTCAGCATCACTCACCTGCAGTATGAAAATAGTGCTGCAAACATACTGGTGAAGGGATTCAGGAATTATGGAGCAAAAAGGACCTTCCTCCCATCCAAAACTGTAGGTTGAGAGGGGAGGAGAGAGCTGAGAGGAGTCCCAGTGCCTTTGGGAAGCAAAAAGAGTTATATAGTGTTCATTTTTATTACCCTGTGAGGGAGCACAGCAGCCTAGGTGAGTCTCCTGCTATCCCATGGCAGGGTGTTTTTTCAGCATAGTAAAACACAGCAGAACAAATACCAACCCAGATGGGAGTTTCTGAAACTCTCCATCAAGTCTTTCCCCTTTTCCCCAGATAACCCAAGCTCTCTTACAAGGCCACAACACAGCAATTTCACCTTCATTTAGAATGGAAGATACTGAAATGAAAACTTGTGGGGGGAAAAAACCTTCCAGACTGAAATCAAAACAAATCACTTTTTTACATATTAATAAGCCTCCTGATTGAAAGTGTTCTAGCTGTTCAAGGAGGAATATCAACAGTAGATGCTGCTAATTTAAGCCTGGCTAATTAAAAGCAAAACGAAAAAAATTACTCCCCGAGAAACAGTCACACGCAAAATGCACTCACCCAGCACATTTCATCAAGCTCCGATTATTATATCTGGGTTTAGGGAAAGAATCCCATGGCCTTTTTCCTCTCTTTCTGGGTTGTGTTTTCCCACTGCACATTGCCTTCCAGCACCCTCTGCAGAGCCAGCAGCAGCGGCCAGCAGGACCTGCAGGGACACCCACAGCTGTGACCTGTCTGGGGCTTTGGTCAGGCATCACCGATGGCATGGGGCATTAGAGGTGTCTGAGTCAAGACCATCCCTGCAGCAGAACTCGCAAGGATTGACACCTGCCAGAGTGCCATCAGGAACTTGTCACTGGTGTCCCCTTACCCAGCTCACTGGTAGAAACATTAAACTGTACCAGTCCCAGAAGTGACCCCTTAACCACATCTCACCAGTTTGGCTGCAACGATACAGTGGGTTATTGTGGCCAAACCCCTGCTAAAGTAAGGACAAATGGCATCCACCACCATTCCCCCCTCCCTGGCCACCAAGATGGTCATCTCAACCCAGCAAACAATCCGGTCGGGCATGATCCTGCTTCCCCACATTACTGATTACAAATCAGTCATAGATTTATAGAATCATTAATGATGGAAAAGGCCTCCAAGATCAAGTCCAACTTGGACCAACCACCAGCATGTCAACTAAACCATAGCACCAAGTGCCACACCCAGCCATTTCTTGAACAGTTCCAGGGAATGGTGACTTCACCCCTTCCTTGGGCGGCCCACTCAGTTGCTTAATCACTCTTTCAGGGAAGAATTTTAACTGATGTCCAACCTGAATCTCCCCTGGCCCAGTTTGAGACCATTTCTCTTTGTCCTGTCACTGGTTGCCTGGGAATAAGAGGCTGACAACCCCACCTTGCTACAAACTCCTTTCAGGTAGTTGTATAGAGCAGTAAGGTCTCCCTGAGCTGCCTTTGTCCAGGCTAAACACCCCCAGCTCCTTCAGCCACTCCTCACAGGACTTGTGCTCCAGACCCTTCACCAGCTCCATTGCCCTTCCCTGGACCTGCTCCAGCTCCTCAATGTCTTTCTTGTAGTGAGGGGCCCAAAATGGACAAAGCACTAGAGGTGCAGCCTCACCAGTGCTGAGTACAGAGGGACAATCGCTGCCCTGGCCCTGCTGGCCACACTATTGCTGATGCAAGCCAAAATGCCATTGGGCTTCTGGGCCACCTGGGCACACTGCTGGCTCATGTTCAGCCGGCTGTCGACCAGCATGCCCAGGTTCTTTACCACTGGTCTACTTTCCCCCAGCCTGTAGTGATTTCATTTGACAACAGCACATACAAACAGTGCAAAAACTAAGGGGGGAAAAAATTAATTCAGACACAGCATAGGAGGAAGGAAGGCTGTGTCCCTGACTGCAGAGCACTGGCAGTGTCTGGCAGGAGTCAGAAGAGTGAGTGGCAGCGGGCAGTTTTGAAGCAGAGCTATTGTAGGAAAAGCTGCTGATGGGCTCTCAAAAACCCACTGAGAGCTTTGCATTAACAGCTTGAAAGTGTATGGCTCAGGGCTGCTTATGTTTGCTGGTTTGAAATAGATGAGGGGAAAGGAGCCGGATCCATAACCATGGGTTCTGCACAGACAGAGGGTACCTGCTGTCAGACAGTGCCTGTCCACAACTGCTCTGCAAGGCAACAGCCAGCCAGACCCATTTTCTTGCTACCCTTCTCCCTGCATGGGGTCTGGGCTCTGCAGCCCAAGTGGAGAGGAGAATTGTCTCCATAAGTCTGCTGTCAGTCAGGACATTACCACTGAAATGGGAAATGGGGTTCTGTTCTCCTTCTTTCCATTTCTTTTACGGTTATTTATTGTGTCTCTTTGAATTTTCATCCCTAGGGCTCTTGTATGACAGAATGTAATAGTATTAGTCACTGTTTTACACATTAGGGAACATAATATTTAGCACTCATAACAATTTCCAGCTTAGAAGTGCCACACAAACATTAAAAATATACCGAATGTTTCCCTGTGTTTTTCAGGGATAGCTTGTTCTTGCATGAAGCAGTACAACTACCCTTTGTATTATCCCTCACAAGATTTGGGGTGTTTCTGTCACCATCTCTGTCATGCCAGAGGATGTCAGTTTTATGGCCTCTCACTCAGAGCAGCTCTGAACAAAAGGAACTTCCCTGACTCCTTCTTTTCCCCATCCACCAACAACTCCCACACACCTGCTATATTCCTGGCTACTGAAGTTCAACGCCAGCATTAGACAGCATCAGCAGTGGTCAATCAATCTTTCCTCTGGCAGGTTGTCCTGCTGCCTGTACGATAACAACTACAAGATATTAAATGTCTTTTTTCTTTTCCACTGACGCTTTGCTCATGCTGCCAATAAGCTCATTCTCTGTCGGGCAGTAGAGATGTGCACTGTAACCCACCTCACAACCCCATGGTTTGAGTTGTGACAGTGACCCAGGTGACTTGCAACACGTACATTTGAACAATGGTGAGCCCATGCACGTAATGGTGAGGCTGCCCTCATTCTGAGGATGAAAAGGGCCTTATCCAGGAAATCTGTACCCCGAGAGGAATACATCTAATGGAAAAGCAATATCTATCATCTTTATGGGGCAATATCCAACTTGTGATACAGTCTCATAACTTTTGCTGGTACATTTGTGAGACTGGAAGAAATACAATTTATATAATCGGTGACATAATATTTTACATGCTATGGCATATTATGGCTTCTTGGTCCCATACAGTGACATATAAAAAGTGGTTAAGAGTTTAAAACCTGTTCTCTTAACATCAATGATTTTTCTACCTCCAAGAGTATGAAGCTTTTTCAGGATCTATAAAGCTCCTCCAAGTGTCCAGCAAAAGAATACTGAGATAAATGAGCTTGTCTATTACATAGTACATGTCTGCATATATTACATTTCCAAAGCACCTCTGCTGGAGAACATTTGGGATCCCCAAATCAAAAAAACATCTCATTTTTATGCCTAAAAAAAACCACTTTTTGATCCTGCGTATAACAGGTCTTAATCTTGCCTTCAATTTTACTGCCTTTAGACAACTGAGAAAGGAGGATTAAAAATACTGCTCAGTTGGAGATATTACACAGGATTTGTATTCATTCCCTAACTGTGATTTGTAGTGTGATGAATTCCCACGAAATATCTTAGTTTGGCAACTGTATTCCGGGAAAAGAATGATCCAGGCTGGATGGGATCTCTCTTGGGTTATCTAACCCACTGCCCACTAGTGATGGCTATGCTGTGGTCTTGGTTTCTCTGAAAGGTCTTCTGTGAAAGAAAAGCAACAAAAAGTCTGTCATGGTATGTATGTCACACACACTAGATTTGACAAACAGAAAATCCCAAATCTAAGAACAATGAAGCATATAAATATGCCAATTCAGGAGTCATAACAATCCACAGTTTCCACAAATTGCACACATTTTTCTTCCACCAGCCCCAGCCTTACACGCCTCATGCATTTTAATGCACACTTGCAATGCAGATGAGTTTCCAATAATTCCTGTTTGTCAGCTGAACAAAACCCAAAAGTCTCACCCAGAAAAAGTTTACCCATCCTGAGCAGATGATCAGCTGTGCCTTCAGCCTCAGCCTCTGCAGGCAAATTGGTGCCTGAGCTTTTGGAAAGAGAGGACTGGAACACTGGTCCTCAAGTATGCTGCTTTGCAGGAGTTTGTTACCTGAAATAAATTTCTTGTTTATGTGTAACTGTCAGGAAAAATGAGTTCTGTAGGCCACTTTAAAAGAGGAATAAGACATGCTGTTTCTTGGGCCACCACTGAAGCATTTACAGTGCTCAACTGTGGTCTTGTAGACATCTCAGCTGAACAGGAACCAGAGAGCAGGGCTCATAAAAGCCCATGGGGCCCCAGACCTTCACCTCATTCCTTAGTTCAGGCAGCCAGTGGCCAGGCCCTTCCCACATTATTTCACCTGGTGACTTCTGCTCCTCCCTTAACCTTATTCTATGAGTGGGGGGAAAAAAAGTCAGGGCTTATATTTCACCAAGGGCTTTATACAATCCCTCATTTCCAACAGATGTAAGCATGGATGGATTCAGTATAGCTTCTTGGCCACACATGAGAATCTCCCAAGTCTGATCATGGAGGCACCAAGTTTCATAAATACATGTGCACATCTCTCCTCTTTTCCTGGCTGTCTGCAGGAACAGAGCCTTACAGCATGTTATCATAACCTTCCTGCATCTCCAGGGCTCCACTACAATACAGAAGCTGCCTGTAAGTTGCCCCAGTAAGGCTGGTACCCACTCTAAAACTCTCTTCTCCTGTCAGGTTTAAGGAGTGTCTTGTCAAATAAATATGTGTATTTGATCACCTAGAAGGGGAAAATATGGGGATGGGAAGGAAAAAAACACCTCTAGGTTAGTTTTCATTGACTGCCATGAAGTGCCTATCAGTGTGTGCTGGCATAACTCATGGCAGGAACAGTCCAGGGTGCAAAACAGCTGTTCATGGAGCTCTGCCTCTGAACATGCAAAGTTGGAAGCTCTCTTTTGTTAGATAATTGATCCTAGATTTTTTGCTTTAACTTGCTCTAGGTGACACTACCTTGGCAGGGGTGTTGGACTAGATGATCTCCAGAGGTCCCTTCCAATCCTAACAATTCTGTGATAGATTGTAGGACATGTGCTTGAGATGCTTGAACAGGGAGGTTGGACTGGGTAACTTGCAGTGGTCCCTTCCAACCTTACCTGATCTGTGATACTCCAAGATAAAAATGGTTTGGTGCAATGGTTCATGCACCAAATACCAATGCACTGTATTCTCCCTGTTTAAACTGGATTTTATCACAACCCCTACTACAGAGCTGTCTCCAGCCTAACCAGTCAGTGATCTTTGCTCTCGGGCTGGAGAAGACGTGGAGAAGCAAAGTCTCTGTGCGAGCATCATTTCTAAACTCCCCCCAAGCCTTGATCTTTGCTCCAGTCACCCAGGAAGGCACTGTGATCACCTTGGCTCCAATTCACTTCTTCAGTGAAAAATTAAAAAAAAATTATACAGAATACAGCCACATCCCATTGGTGTGAGAGTACAGAGGACTTCTCTGGAGAGAACCACTAGAGATTGGATGTATGGGATAGGGTCCATTCATATGTGGGCTATGAAAATATCAGCTATATGAGCTGTCCTCATCTTTGGTTACATCTACCAAGTCTGTGGGGTACAGGCTTCACCCAGGGAGCCAAAGGCCCATCACAAGATCACAGTTTTGAACATTCTTACCAGCTGGGCTTGCACAGTCCTCCCCAAAGCAGTCATGAAGGCCCTAAGATTTTGCAGGAGTAGGCATAACTTGCTGATATTTAGTGGTGTTGTAGTTTAACCCCAGAGGGCAACCAAGCACCAGGCAGCTGCTCACTTACACCCTCCATCCCAGTGGGATGGGGAAGTAAATTGGAAAAAAAGTAAAAACTCATGGGTTGAGATAGCAATCATTGAAATAATTAATAATAATAGAAAAAAGTAAAATATTATCATAAGAAGTATGACGCTGCAATAATAATAGTAAAATATAATAATTATTGTTGTTGTTGCTATTATTGTAATGAAAGGAGACAAAAAAAGAAACCCAAGGAAAATAAATCCCAGGAAAACAAGTGATGCACACTATAATTGCTCGCCACCCACTGACTGATTCCCAGATTGGCACAGATTGGCACCTCCTGGCCAACTCCTCCCGCTTTATATACTGAACATGATGTTCTATGGTATGGACTATCCCTTTGGCCAGTTCAGGCCTGGCTGTGCTCCCTCACAGCTTCTCGTGCACCTCCTCCCTGGCAGAGTATGGAAAACTGAAAAGTCCTTGACTTAGAAAAAACACTACTCAGCAACAACCAAAACATCAGTGTTTTATCAACATTATTCTCATACTGAATTCAAAACACAGCTCTATACCAACAACTAAGAAGAAAACGAACTCTATCCCTGCTGAAACCAGGACAAGCTGGAGATCTTTAAGGTATTTATTTATTTGCAAAAGATCATAAGTGGAATAGGGAAGACTGATACTATAACACAAATCTGAGACCTCCACTTTTGGGACAGGCATTTTCTAAAGGCTTACCTAGGAGCCTGTACCCACTGGGTACCCAGCATTCTTCACATTAACATTTGCAAACGATGCTTTGAAGTATTTCAGTTCTTTTTAGGGCAGACAGATTTCTCTGAGAGGCAAACCAAACCAGCTGTGATACATTGCTCTGCATCTTTCCTCAGCAGCTCTCTGCAGAACCTGGATGTTGCACTGAGAGGCAGCTGGTGGACTGCAGCCAGAAGGAACAGCCAGTGTTTAAGTTGCATAGGTTGCTGATTCTTGTATGCAAAAAGTGGGTGCATGGAGGCACCTAGGGTCTAATATAAGGTTAAATCACAGTCCTGGACTTGCCCAGGCTCGCAGCAGAAGCAGGTAATTCAAGGGTTATTGTCAAGAGGCTTTGCTCCAGGAACACATTTACAGAGCAGCTGGGAGCAGGTGAATCTTCCCCAGTGCAACACAACATCAAGGCTGTGCAGGTTTACATCATTCTTTTTAAAGAGAAGCTAGAAACTGCTCAATTTCTGTTTCTGTGCCCAACCTAGAAACCTAAGATAGACTCTGGAAAAAGCCACAGCCTTGTGACCCGCGCTTGTGCAGACTCAATTAAAGATATCACTGAAGGTGCCCTATTGGCAAAGCCAAATGGCTATACTATGTTCAGACAATGCAAAGAACTGATAAAAGGCACTGAACAGCTTTAAAAATGATTTGAAGATGTCACCTTCTACTTCACCTGAAGAAGGAGGCATTCAACCAGAGCCTGTTCATTCCCCGTGACCCAAAAAACAGAGGCAGGGCTGCTAACCGACCAAACCAAGCAGAAGAAGGCAGCAAAGAGAATTTGGAGTGAATGGGTAGAAAAATCATAAAATAAATAAGGAGATAAGGAGCCAGACGTGAAGCAGAGACATCATGCAGAGCATCAAAATGAGCAATTGCCAGTGGGCAGTGCATCCATCACAAAGACATTGAAGGAATCTCACAGGTGACCAGGGGAAGCAGAATAAAGCCCTGAGCTGGTAGAGGACCTGCTCCAGGTAAGGGGTTGTCACTTCTCCATCAGAAAACAAGAGGATAGATGAGCATGAGCGGTCTCAGCCTGTTTCTGGGAGACAGTTAATTTAATGCTGCTCACAGCATAACTGCAGCAAGAATGCAGAATTTCAAGTGTCAAGTAAGTAAATTTGTATTAAAGTAACTGCAATTATATACAGCCTGCACTCACTCCCACGGGAGGCTGTGGCAGGTTTGTGATGGACTTCACTGAGAGCAGAATTAGGATGATAATCGATACAAGCACAGCCATCATTTTGCATTTTCTTGTAGCTGCCAAAGCCTACGATAGTAAAAAGCAAAGGGCTTTTTAGATTACAGAGCAAAGGCCTGCAGAGATTTCAGCTACTCTCTGAATAATGGCATGTGATCAAGTCCTTTTGTGAACAAAAAAAAAAAAAAAAGAGAATTTCCCATTACGTGCACGTAATTCCAATGCTGTGATAAGTTATTTGTTTCACCGCTAGTTAGATCACTGCACAGTGTTCAGTGGCACAGAAGGTTTTGGTCAATCAATGCATTTTTCATCTCTCATCTAAATACTGGTTTGTGCCTCAACTGTGTTAGTAGCAAATGGATCTCTGCTCTAACAAAAGCAAAACTAATTTTAATGCTGAATAACCCACTGTGCTCAAAAATTAACCACTTCCTTCAATTACACAATCAGGTAGCCGAAAAAGTCATTCAATTTATTATGAGTTTGATTGCTTTTTTTGGGGGGAAAAGAAAAGGTAATAACAGAAAGAACAGCAGTTTGCTCATCCAAATGGCAGGGGGCCAGAAGGGATTAATGGCAGGCAACCAGGGCTTCAGGTGGGTACCAAAGGTTGCTCCCTCAGTGCATCTGAGCACCACTGCCACAGAAAAGCTGAGACTGTGAGACTAAAGGTGTGATTACATCGATGAGCAGCCAGTGCAAAATGTAATCAAACCTCCTCAGATAACTGCAGCATATGCCACACTTCTGATCTGAAGATTATGAAGGTAATCCCCATTTGGCTGCTGTGCCTGGCTAGCCTAAAGAAGTAACAAGTTCTCTAAACAGAATTTATTTTCCAAGTAATTACCTTGACCTGTTTCAGGATGAGCTGGTGTTTGCAAGCAGGAGCAATGCAGAGGGCATGCTTTGGCTTTCAGGTGCTCCAAGAGGAGCTGAAAGACCTGAAGGAGCTTGGAATGGTGAAGAGGTTCTATCCACCAGCAGGACACGCAGAGATGTGGCCCCAGGCAGTGCTGAAATCCATTTTGCACAGTGCTGGCATTAGAAAAATACATATGCACATGCAAAAAATGTCTCTTGTAGTGTCGATTGTGGAGACTGGCCAAGAGCAGGTGAGAACAGAGAGAGGACAGGGGAAAGATGGTAGGACCGTGGCAGAGAAAATCCTTACCTTCAGCTACCCCTTGCAAACTATTCAAAAAGAAAAGGAAGGTGATGATGATATGAGACCTTAGGCTGGAGAATTAGCAGATTTTTTACCTCTGCTGTATGTTGAAGCTCATGGGAGCTGCCAGCCTGCTCCTGCTGTCCATTGGGTGCACACAGGTGAGAAATCAGGGAGCAGACCTCCATGGAGTCAGTCCATGATGATAGGCAGCAGAAAACAAAAAAGAGGGATCCAGCTCCCTAGTTTCTTACCAGTTGCAAGGCAGTCACCCTGCTCTGTAACAAACAAGATCCTTTCACCAAGAGCTGGCAGGATTCCTTCAGTTTTCACAATATTTGCGTCTTGGGGAGATCTAATCTCCTCTTTCCTAAACTTATCCCTTCACTGCAAAGTCTCCTCCATGGTTGTAGAGCAAACTGTGCCTCTTTCCCCTGCACCCCTAGTTAGAGGGGCTCACTGCCCCCTCTGTGCCAGGGGCAGAACAGGACATGTCCTCCCTTGTTCCTGCACCTTCTGGATTTTTTCCTGGAAAGATAGAAATGAGCAGCAAGAGCTGTTCATGCTCACTTATTCTCTGACCCTGTGAGGATGTGACACTGAGATGCAGGGCTGAGACACTTCCAACTTGTTCCTCTACCAAGAAAATGCCAGAGCATAGAAAAGTATGCTTTTCTCCCCTCCCTAACTGCTTTCATCTGCATGCAGTCTGGAGGAAGGATATAGATGAAAAATGGTTGTACAGTTCTCTTAGAAGCAAGTCCTAATAATATTCAAATTGATCACTGGTATTAAATGGGTTTCAATTCTCAGCGCTTTCCTCGGTTACACTCTCTTCTGACAATGTGATGTCCTATTGCAGTTATTCTGAAAATCTTTTTGCTCTCTGGGAGGGAGGTGTGACAGGCAGATTCAGCTACTGGCTTGTGCCCTCAGCCAGAGCACGGGGATAAGGGGGGGTCATAGCTCTGCCTCCCACTGGTTGCCCTGGGGTCAGCCAGATTAATGTTTGCATTTTGTTTGATTCATTCACCACACTATCAGCGTAACCCAAGACAACATGGGTGACATTTATTGTGAGCTGGCCCCTTTTTCATTAAGAATTGGCCTAAATCCACACACATTTAATGGTAATTGCTAGGCAGGCAGCACAGAGCAAATACCTTTTATTTCAAATCCAAGACAAGTCGGTGCTGGCTGATAGTTTGTTGGCACTTTCCTACATTAATTAAGTACCTCTCATCTAATACTACACGCGGTCTTTCTGAAAACCTCCAGTGAAAAGTCTATTTGTTAAAAGTGCCAGTTGAAGTCAAAACAACATCCAATATTGCAAATTAGGATTCCAGATTCCAGGATGAGATCTATTAGTCTTCCCTGTTTAACTAATTAAAAACACGGAGGGACAAAATTTGTTTTGTCATTCTTCCATCCATAGGAGTCCTTACAGTAGCTAAGAAAAGAAAACAACAAAATTCCCTTCATTTATCCTAAGATATCGGCTGGCTTACCCATCTGTGAGCAAAGAATGTTTTTGCTTAGCTTGCTTAACTAAATGAATCTTGGTTCACTTGCTTGCAGCTGAAGACAAATTAGGCTGATTATACAGGAAAGGGCATACAGTACATCTAGGAATTAAACTGTGACTGGATATTTAGGATGAATGAAATGAATAGGCAGCAACAGCTTTGTGTCGCTCTCAACAATCAGCAGTCCCCCTCTCTTGCAATCTTTTTAAAGCACTTTGAAAATAATCCTCTGTGTTATTCTTGTGTGTAAGTTGCTGGTTTGCAAGTATGGATTTTTAAAGAAACAAAAAAATCCCCCTGCAAACTTTTTTCCCCTTTGGAAGGGAAGCACCACCAAGCTCAGCAGCTTGCTGTGATGCTGCCTTTCCTACTCAGCTGAGGAATTCCTGCCACACCACCTTGCCAGGCTGCTCCATGTACAGATCGCAGAGACAAGCAACAGCATCACATCCTCCAGCAGTTTCATTTCCCACACCTCCCTTATTCCACAGGACACTGCAGAATGTACAGAGTATCTGCAAGTGCCTGACAGGTGGTATTTCACATTCACTGCTCTTGCTGGAATGGGGAGTACCCTGAAATACTGAGTTCTTCACGTGTCGATGGTTTTCAGTAATTAGCATATTTCAGCCGAAATCACAAACATCCTCCCTTGAAAAGAATGATAATTGGTGACAAAATCCATGGCATGCAGTTACATCAAATGCAAATTTGGGCTAATAAGATAGACGCTGGGCTGCACTAGGAGAATAAAATGCACCACTGTTAGCAAAAGTAATTTTTGCTAACATTTGGGGCATAATGATTTTTGAGAGGACATTTCTAATTTAGGGCTTATGTGATAAAAATGGAGATTTGAAATACACAGATTAAAAAAAAAAAAAGTCATATAGGACTGTTCTTGTGGCATACCACTGACCATTTGCTGTATGACTGCTTCTCAGTATGACCATGAAAGATGAATAAATCTCAAACAAACTGGAGATTTAGATGTCCAGCTCCTATCTGAAACACACATCCTCATTTGTGCTTTTCCAGATACTTGCTGAGATGCAGTAATTCCAGTTTTGTGCTCTCTCCCCTCACTCTGGATGTAAAAGTGAGGTGGGAGACTGTCTCTTTTTTTGAGCCAACACAGGTTTAGGTTGATACTAGTTCCTTTGCAGTGCTGGTTTTGCAGCTTCCTAAACCAAGCATGGGTTTAGAAACATGTTTGGTCCTGTGTTGCTGTCATCAGGGGAAAGAAAAGTAACCCCTCTAGCAACAGAAAACATACATTTCTTGAATGTGGGTGTTGCCCATATACTGAAATCAGAAGAAAACTGAAAGGCAAATATTTGTGCCCAGACAGGACAAACCTCTGTTTTGAA
>JAWWTY010000077.1:41288171-41353352 GCA_035222235.1 Margarornis squamiger | reverse complement strand
TGTTTTGAAAACAACGGACAGTTCCTGGAAAAAGTGGTAGAGGCTTGAACTGGCCAGAACCCTGACGAGGAAATTCCCAGGGAAGTACCTCTAAACAAAGAACTCTGTTAAGGTGTTTGGAGCTTGTTGACCAGAAGTCCTTCTACATTATGATCATCTCAAGTCTTGAGGGGCAACTCAACTTGTATTTGCAGCTACACATAACTTCTCACCCATTTGGTATCGCATGCAGATACCCTGTTGCTTCTTGGGTGCACAGAGACAATGGAAAGACAGAAACTCTGCTGTTGTTTTACCTGCTATGACACAGGGAGTCCAAGCTAAAGCAAATACTGAACGCAGGTCCTGGGGGTCTCAGCTCACAACTTCAGCCAAAGCCTCTTTTTCTTCCCATCACTTGTTTCCAAAGTCTGATTGTTCTTTCCATCTGTACTTGCTTTCCTGCGGGTTGGTCATCCCCTGTCCCTGCAGATCCCTGCCTGTACTCCGTGACCATCTTCCCTCCCCACTGAGCGATGACTCAGTCGCTATGGGTGCGATACCTAATGCCTCCAACACCTGCTACATTTTCTACATGCCATTTTAGCAGCATGGGCAGTCATGGTAGGCTGACTCTCTGTCTTTTCATTTCAGCTGTTTTAACACACATTCAGGCTCTGGAGTAGCAAGAGAGCACTTTCCAGACCACAGGCACAAAAAATACCCAAAACTAGTGCAGGGACTGCAGACCCAGCTACTCCCTGTCAACTGAAGTATGATTCTCATCTCAGTAAGAAATCAGAACAAAAGTTTTCTTTCAAAGAATTTCTGACGACAAAAATATGGGAAGCAAATATAGCAAGTCAAATCCCCAGACTGAGATAACATAGTCAATACAAGGCAGGATATGGCTTTTGGTCTGAACTGGATGCCGTCTTATTAAATGCTGATAGGTGCTCATGAATATAAGTTAGTAGTTTACTTTTATCTAATGTTTTTGTTTTCCTCTGAAATGACAGGTTCCTCTTTTAGTATACAAATGTGGTCCTGATGTATTGATGTAACCAAGAACTTATCAATCACGGGGAAAACAAGACACACGATCATAATATTGGGGGGTTTGCAACACAATTGTTGAGCTTTCATGATAAAAGCACCATAGTAAAATGATTAACTTCATACAGGAGTGCACATCCAGCTTGCTTTTGAAAAATCACATTCCAAACATACACACACATATATTTCTGTAACAGCCATATAAATAGACATTCAGTCATATCCTAACTTACAAAACATACACTACTGGCAATCAAAATGATAAACCCTTGTCTAACACTGAACAGCTTTGTCTCTTTCCTTGCTACAATTCTCTACCATTTTGAGAATAATTTTGCATACACTGCAGAATCCAGGCTCTGAAATCAAGACTGTTAGATCACCGTGCTGTACAATCACTGAATGCCAGATTAAAATGTACACAGGCACCATATTACTCCATCAGGAAACCACAAATACATCTCCTTTCAGTTATTATTTACACGGTTTTAAGAAGCTGAATTTCTTTCCAGAAAAGACTGTTTCAGAATTTCCATCTTTATAATATAGCAACATTACAGGTATCTAAAGGAAAAAAACCTACAAATGCAGCAATTTGTTTTATACACGTTTTGTATATAATTATTAGCTTTTTAAAAATTAGGACGAAGTTACAGCTTTCAGAGATGTGAACAATTTATAAAATAAGAGTGCTTTTCTTGTTATAATGAAAGATGAAACTTAATTTAAATTTTACATTACTGCTGAAATATATGTACTGTAAATACAACAAAAATACCCTTAGCAACGTTAATAGCTGGCTTGCTTTAACAGCCACCAGTAACTGATCCTCACAATGACTTCATGTGGCACAGAAAGCTGCAGTGTCCCCAGAAGTCTACATGCAGGTAAATTTTAAAAAGCAGTCACACAGGGAGAGATAAACCAGGATCAGAACAAAAGTAACCCCACTAGCTCCATTTCTATTTTAGCCCTAGAGGCATGCCAGTACTCTCATCTGCAGCATCACCGTTTCTGTGCAAAGCCATGTCAGTGAGAGCCCGGCATCTCAGGGAGCTGATGTTTCTGGGGCTCCACGTGTGTTAGGGAATTCCTCCTCTTTTCCACTGGCTGGGCTGCAGTGGCTGCACTGGCAGTGGGAGCAGCCCAGGGAGCAGAGCAGGGAGATGTGCTGCAGGGATCCGTGGAGGTGGGAAGTACCTGGGAATAACCCAAGCCTCACTGGCCTTCTGTCTCACATACATTTGCAGGAGTTTCTGTGGGGGAAATCCAATCTACAGACAAGCCAGGGCGTGGCTGTTTTCTATAATGTGCACAATCAGGCTACATGCTATACATGTAAAATGAAACCTGCGTGCTCATGATGGAATTGCAGTCTCAATTCAGCTGCATCATTTTCCATTGCTGCTTTATAAAGAGTAGCATTTAAAACCTTACATCAGCCGTTTTAGTCATACAGGGCTTCCCCAGACAGATGACTAAACAATTGCCCAGGTAAGAAGTTTAATGAGTACTTTGAAGGCCATCTTTGTCTAGAAAAGACCCCTGTGAGCATATATATCTGAGCTGTGGCCAGAAATTTAAGTGATTCTTAAAAGGCTGCTTGTTAATAATCTATGATTTCTCATATAGGGTCTTCCTCTCCAGTGCAAAACCCAGAGGGGTTTATAAATTAAATATTTTTTAAAGGTTGGGAATTGTGAAATTGGCATCCCTCAGATGTGCAGACAAACAGCAGGGGAGGTCAGTGTTAGTCTGGCTGCACCCCCTGCTTTCACCATCCCAGCCAGTGGATAATTGCGAGGCATCCCAAAGGACGAGCTCATGGAGACAACAGTAGGTTCCTCATGCAATGAACAGAACAAAGCCAGAACTTGGACTTCTTTCGACTAAAATTTACCTGCATGATATATATTCAGACACAAAGAGATACCAAACCCCTGCCGAGCCCAGTGTCTGTGTGTCCCTCACACTGAGCAGACGTGACCTTGATGGATGTGTGAGCCTCAGCCAACAGCTTGTAAAAGCCCATGGCAAGGAACAGCAAGCCCTCCTGGAAACATTTCCCGGGATAAAACAGAGTTTCCTCCATTATAGTTTCCTACCTTTGCTCAGTGCTTTTTGGGTTTGTGCATGCTGATATTTCCCAGTTCTGTGTGAAACTGGACATAAGTGCTATGTCTCTTCCGCAGAAGCGGGAAAGCACAGACTGCTCACAACACTCATGACCAAATTTGCAGATTCATTTCTTTCCCAAACTATCTAAAATACTGGGCTGCTAATCCCAGTCTACCCAGCAAACCCACCATTGAGGATTTCCTGGAAATTACCAAGCTGTTTAGGATACCCAGCAACCCTATTTTCTGGGAGGTTCAAAAGCTAGGAAAAATAAATGTGTCAAAAGAGTATTTTAAAGGAATAATCAAGGTAGCAGGAAACATGGATGCTGTACCCACTTACTCTGTAATATTTTCTCTTTCCTATTATCAAAAGATCAAGTTCTTAAGCCTGCTGAACTCCGATGGGTAGGAAAACCTGAGCTCAAACAGAAGCTGCTAATGAGAGGCATTTCCTAAAGCTGCTTTAGCAGGTGTTTCCTACTGAAACGGGGAAGGTCACGAATGGAAATCTCATTTGGAAAGTTTCTGACCCCGAGGATAATATTCAGTGGTGCTGCCACTCTCACTGCCATCTGCACTAGAAAGTGGTTCAGACTGAACTAGATAGCACTTGATCCCACTGAGTGAGCCCAATTGTTTGCATTCTTGCACAAATGTGTGAATGGCAGCCTTCCGGCGAAGCAAATGCTGGGTCTGCTCCCTTCAAAGGCTTTGCCAGTGATCCTTGCCCCGCTGGCTTCATCCTTAATTGGCCTACACGGTGGGGAGCAATTAAAAATAAATGGTAGCTTGCTGCGCTGCTGTAAGGGGAAGTTTTGAGACTCCGGGCATGAGCACAGCTACCTTAGTTCACGGCGTATGCCATGCACAGGGAATGGCACGGGGGAAAGGGGAGAGACCTAGCTATTCTGAGTATGTGCCAGTGGAAAAATAATCACACTGAAGTCCGCAATAAATCAGCATTAGCCTTACAATTAAAGTTTTGATTGTCTGGGTCAGGAGCACTCTTTCTCTGCTGTTTCTGTGGAGTGTGGGAATGGCATTTCCTAATATGCCTGTAGTCCAGAAATGGGATTTTTCATACCATCTTCACAAGATAGCATGTCCCGCTTCCATACAGTCTCAACAGAGAGAGCAGAATGGCCCTTATCTGCTTCAAAAAAATGAGGTTTCTTCAAATGGAACATCCAATACCAGAAGCTCTAATGAAAGAAAAGCAGTGTCCCATAACTGTGTCATCAGGCTCTCTGAAACTTTAATCATAGGGGGGGAATTTTGAACGAGCAATTAGCTTGCCATAATCATCTGTATCAAGCAATGAAGTTTCTCAGATAATTTCCTACTACTTATTAACAAAAGTCTGCTATAAGGATGAACTTGAATTAAAAATACAGACTTTTGCTACACAGCAACCCATATTTCCAAGACATTCAGAAATGGATTAAAGCACAAAAAAAGGAGGAGCTGAGAGTCACTTGATTGTCCTTTATTCCCTAAAGATATTTGACACTGAAGGTGGTCAGCTTCACCCAGGAACTAAGCAAGGAACTCGTGTCAGGAACAGCCATTCTATAAACATGAGATGTATGCCATTTCATAATGACACGGTTGCACATCATTTTTTGCATCTTGCTGCTTTATAAAAAGCATCTCAGTGCTTCTTGTATCAGAAATGTGTGGTACCTTCAGGGATGTCTCTTTATTTCATGATGGAATAAAAAGGGATGAAGTGTGCACTAGGAAAATCTCCAGGACATCCTTTTCTTTTATCTCTCCTTGTTGATACTAAATTGAGGTTAACAAAAGGCTTTACTCAGATGATATCCTGAACTGTCTATGATGCAGTTTTTAAGAGCTTAGCATCTCTGTAAGAAGCTACTGCTCTTTTTAAGCAGATTCAGTGAGCATGGAATAGAGCTAGTGTAGGGCACACACTTCTTGTTGCACTCATTTTTATGCCCAGTGTTTAGAAAGAAAATCTAGATATACCCCTAAAATTATTTCTCCCATAGCTAACATGTGATGTCCCACTGTCTCCAATGCAGATTTTGGAGTGGGACAGAAAGGTTTATTGGTTGTGGCAGGGCGGGAAGGCTTGGGACTAGATGATCTTTAAGGTCCATTCCAACCCCTTAACACTCCAAGATTCTATGATTCTACATTCCAGTCCCGTTCAACCTTTGAGATTATAGGGAACGCTGCTCTCCCAGGAAATTAACCTACAAGAAGCAGTGCAGTAGATTTCATCTTCAGGGGCAAACAGGTTATAAAAATTGGATCTCTGCATAGAAATATTTTGTGCTGTAATGTAGCAAACCATCTGAATTGCATTGACAACATATGATTTACTCAAATGCTGCACTAGGACACTTAGGTGCAAGCCCATACATTTGCTACATGGTTTGTAGGCACCCTCAAAATTCACCTTCTCCAAACCTGCAAAATTTGAACAGCAGTATGATGCTGTGGGGGTGGCAGAGACACTTTTCATGTTCTTTCCATAGAGGGCTAGAGAAGATAATGTAATTTCTAATTCTTCAACAAAGAAATGTCACTCATCCAAGGCACTTTGCTTTTAGTCCATTAATTCGTGAAACGGTTTCTATAAGAGAAAAAAGTTTGAAATGATGCAAATCTCTTTAAACCAGTTCTGAGCACAGAAACAGTGAGGGGCCAGTTGCTTAGTGATAATCACAAAGGCAAGGAAGAAAATACTGCAAGCCCTGCTATATCTGTGTAGTCAATGTGATAAAAAGACCATGGTCTTGCAAAGGAAACAACATTGAGCTGCTTTGTTTTGTTGCTTGTGAAGATTTCTTATATGCTCATTCTACCTGATTACATTCAACATTGATAATCAGGTCTTTTGACTTCAGGGTTAAAAAATTACCACTAAATAACTTTAGGGGTTCTAATATATTGCTACTATGACCTTTGTAATACAGTCTTTAAAAATCAGGTGGTATTTCAAAGCACAGGGTAATCCACAGCATTTTGCATAAACTTTTTGTTCCTCCCACATACTTACAATACAGCACTTAAGCACTATGAAATGTGTTTAGATTTCACAGAATATTCTGAGTTGGAAGAGACCCACAAGGATCATGGAGTTGAGGCACAAAAGATGCCTGTGATATAAAGGCTGCCCTAAAAAGTTTGTCTGCCCAGACTATTAGACAAATGCTGTGATAAGAATTTAATATTAAAAAGTTCCTATTTCTGGGCTGGGCTTATCAGCCCTGAGGTCCTTTATGCAGTCTCTTCCCCAGTGCACAGGAACTTTGGCCCCCTATTAGTCACTACATGAGTCACAGGCAACTGGTCATAATGCAGGAGGACAACACCAGAATAATTTCTGACTGTTGCCACTGTCTTCCTGTTCGAGAAACACAAGCCCAAGCTTAGTGCACTCACACTTTTTAGTGTCGCTTTCTGAGTGCAGTGCTTGTGGTTACAGTAGCAAAAATGTGATTTTTTTTTAAAACAAATATGAAAATTGCAGTTTTGCTTACCTAACTGCTAAGTGCTTTTCACATTTACAAATCACTCCAAAATAGCAGAGTAAGAAATGAGTCAAAGATTTTATTTTTTCTTCTTTCCTGACCAAAAGGCTCTATAATTCTTTAATCAAGAATGAAAGAGGAGCACTGCCCCAGCCCATCTAAGAGGACTAACAAAATCCTTTCTAGCCCCAGAAGTACTCTGTATATTTATACAAATTATGCAAACCTTGAGGGAATACAATGTAAAGACAGTAGTGAAAATGAACTAAAGATGAACACAAATATAACAAAACGCCACAAGGGGAAATTCAGATTGTGCAGCACCTATGCACAAGTGTAAACAGCCCACTTCCACACTGCATGGTGGTAATTTCCAGGGTCCTCGGGATATCCCCTTCCTACAATAAACATTTCCTCTCAAGTTGCGTCTCACGCAGTGCTGGGGAAGGGCTGGTACCCAGAGGAGGAGCTGTCAGTCCTGGACACATCCCTCGCTCATGGCCACCAGTGCAGCACCATCTGCTGGGAACACACGCACTTTGGACAAATCTTACCAGCACCAGCGTTTGTCACCACCTGTCCTAAACACATGACTCTCAGAAAATTTCCAGACATCTGCTTTTATGCCCTTTTTTTCAGCAAAGATGAAGTCATTAACCACCACAAGCTAATCACATGGTTACTTGGTCAATTGGCAGCTCAGAGGACTTGGCAGAAGGCACTTTACAGCACACAGAAAGTTTGCATTTTAAGGTATTATTCAACAAGTCATTTCAATACAGTGGTCTCTAATGCCCACAGGCTAACATTTTCAAGAGACTGGCACAGGTCAGTGATGTTAAAATGAAGCCAAGAACCTGAGACTGGGCTCCTTGGACTGAGCAATGTTTTTGGGTGTTTAGCCCTTCCAAGGAGACTGCTTTCAGACATCCAAAAGTAAGACAGAAAAGGCAAGGGTTAATTCAGCAGAAGGTACTGCCAGGTGAGAGCTCTGAGCTAGTGAGCATAGCACTACCTGTATTATTTTGTCAGTGTTAAATCTGTGGAAGAATTAGTCACATTTCCACAGTCAAAACTAAGCTTCATTATAAAGCAGGACATCGACATCTTCATTAGCTATGAAAAACACCATGCATCTTCCTCACATTAGCAGCAAGAGCCAGCTGGAAAATTTTGGCAGGCTTTTTTTCTTGTTCTCTCCGATTTTTTTTTCTGCTCAGAAGAACATCCATTGGAGGGTCTGAACCTTTGATGGAAATCAGAAAGCTTCTACCCTGAAAGGGTACTCTGGGACATAACTTCTGAAACCTCAGAAGGGCTGGTTAGGCAGACAGGCAACACACTGAGACAACTAAACTGCTGCTGCTGCAGGACATTCCTCAATTTGTTCCTTCTTTGGGATCTTCTCACCCCATCCCATTGTGTGGCACAGGCAGGGCCAGAAAGACATTACTGAAAAATGTCCCAACTTGTTGCTTACAGAAAGAAATACTCTATTCAGTGAGGGTTTCATGCTTTTGGGGTGAGGCATTTTTGGCAAAACCTTAATTCTTTGATCTTCTTCAAAAGCAAAACAAAACCTTTGAAAACTAAGGATCCCCTAGTATGATGTAGCTTAGAGTGAATTGAACTAAATTATATTATCATAAGGTATAAACTTTACATTGAGTAAAAGATACAGCAAAGACACCCAGGAATTCCTGATGAAGTGATAGGCATTATTTGGTATCAGCTAATCAGTTATACATTCTGTAAAGTGATTCAATATGAAAAAATATATATCAGTTAGAGACCAGATGCCCTTAGGAGAACAATTCATCTAGTTTCTTAAAGAAACTCTTCCACTCCTATTGGTAATTCGCATGGACTGAGTTAGCACAGACAAGTTGGCTTGTGTGTTCAAACTTTCAGCAAGAACTAACTTTCTATTCCCTGAGAATATAATCATAGATTAATGATCAAGAAAGGGCCATCAATTATGTTTTTCAGAGAAATGTTTCATGTTTATCAATGTATCAAAGTATTGCTAGGTTTTCATCGCTATCCGGCTACAGCTTTGCAAATGCACTACGCTGCTGTGGCATTAGCTCCATGATGGAATTTGCAAGCAGGGCAGCCATTCATTCCTGAAAAATCCAATCTAGCACCCTGTCCTAATTACAGCAGCCGGAACCAGCTTATCACTGTGCAGGTGTAACCAAAACTGTGTATTCTACACCCTCTATGTCATTTCTCATGAATATGAATAATGGACCCTTTGCAGCAGCTGCCCTGACACCTCAGGCTACAAGCTGGGTGTTAAAGAAGCCTGTGAGATAGGGGAGTGTTCCTGTCTTCACACCAATGACTCGGCTGTGATAACTCCCCTCTGGGGAGGCATCAGCACCTTCACACCCAACCTGAGGGGTCATGTCTGCTAATGGGCCATCAAAGATTCCGAAAATATGCTATGACTCACAGAGTAAATCACCCCTTGTGAAACTCCTCGCCTCAGGGAAGGTACTGGGCATTCCCACCTGAACCTGAGCATATATAATCTTTGGGGTTTGGGACTTGGGGTACCATTTGTCAGATCCAGAGAAGGACCAGAACCTCAACAGGACTGTGACTGCCACTCTCGACCAGACTGTGACCATCACCCTCATCAACAGGTTTTCCTTTCCTTTTACTTTGTACTCAGGGCGACCACGTGGCGCTCAGCACAGGGGATGATGAACTCCATTCTGTTCGTGCCCCAGGGTGCTGGGTTATACATCTGCGTTTTGTGGGTTAAAACCAGTTTTTCTCTGTATCGTTGTTATTTATTGTGATCTTTTTAGTAAATTGTAACTCTGACTTGTAACCTCTTTTGAGTTGGGTTCATTTCTCCTGCCGGTTTACCTTTAAACCAGCACATACTCACAACCTATATTTCACCTAAAACATTTTATGATTCTGGAAAACAATTTCTATCATGAGAATTTCATAAAACAGGAAGAAAAAACTGAGTATATAAATCTATATAAATACCCAACTGTAACAACCTCTGGCATTTTAATTCAACATAGTTTAGTTTCCTTCTCATAAAAATGGTTTCATTTCAATTTTAATATAGGGATTACTATAGTTTGAATAATCTAGTGACAGTCCTGATTAATTCTTTTTTCCAACTACTTTTATCAACAAAAAATGAACAGGAGGGAAGGTCACTGTGACCAGCAGTGTTCTCTGAATCCAGCTGGAGACTGCTAGCAGCAGCTATTTACAGTTTTAGTAGACAAATCCACAAGCCCCAAATATTTTTCAAGCGCTAAATCAATTAGTCAATATTTAAAGGCCATGTATGATAAAATTCTTTGTTCAGTTGCCCCTGCAAATGTTACTGCTGTTATCTCACGTGTACAGGGCACAACAGCAACTTCCAGGCTCCATCAGCTGGTGCCTCACTCTGGGAGCCAAAGACACCAAAAATAATGGTCCCTGACCCAAAAGCCTACAGTTTAAATGGCAAGTCTTTCCAAAAGGATGACATTAGGGGTTACCTGGAAGGGAATAATAAAAATGTATAGGTTGTGCATCCTAGTAAATACTATTGCAGTGTATATAATTCCTTTTCAGAACACTGTCTCTCAATCTCCGCTTGACTAATGAGTCGTGCTGGTTTAGTTTGGTTTTTATAGCAAAAATAGCCTATATACTGTAGTCTTTTTATAGGCCATGTACTAATTCATATTATAGAGCTTGAAATCTTCATGCATGGTAGAGCAGCAAACAGAGGAGGGAAAAGAAATGGCAGTCTCCTCACAGCATGCCAGGATTTTTCTTTCCACAGTCTCCTGCCTCTCCTGTTTCTTTTTCTTCTCTTAAAACACAGAGGTTTGTACATGTGTGAAGTCTGGCCATGGTGGCAGTGCACAAATTCCAGCTCGTGGGGCCAGCACACACTGACTACGGAGGCTTGCTCTCATCCTGAAAGAGAACAACAGATACAAAATCTGAGGTGAAAGTTCAAGTATACTGGTTCTGGCATGGAGGGATTTGTTGTTTTCATTCACATTGGGGTATGCCTTTAGCATCTACTCACACATAAAAGATATAAGTGTCAGGGAAATGTTTGGCCGGTCATTGATTTCCAACAGCTTTCAGGGCAATCTTTAAATCCTTACATCACCCATTCAAAATGAAGGGTCGGCTAAAGCATCACCTAAGGCTTCAAAGCCTGAGGCCAGTGCTCCACAGAGGTGAGAGCAGAGCTTGCCAGCAGCCCCCAAGCTCATATTGGAGGGCTGTGCCTGCCATACACAGGCGCCAGAGGGTTCTGCATAATTTTTACATTTTAGCAACACTTGTGTTGGTTTTTGTCCTGCTAATAATATCCAGCTGAATCCAAGTGAAATTGACAGTCTCTGCCTAGCCTTCCCTGCTCAGACTGCTGGGGATGAGAGGGCATATTGGGGTGGAAGGGTGTTTTACTAAGAGATCAGGCAGTGACTGCAGGACCACTTCATTGCTATGCTCTCCATTCTCTGGAGTTAAGCTATCCCAAGAACACCCACTGCAGAGCTCTACATGACCCCATGTGTAGCCTCTCGGCAGTGTGGTAAGTTCAGCTGCACCAACAAATTCCACAGTGAATGTAAGGACTCAGTGCAGCCTCTGAACTGTTCACAATGACCTCCTTCCAGTTCCACTCCATACAAAATATTTATTCAGAGAAACAGAAGAGGAGGATGAGGGTATCGGAAAACAGGTCTCTGAAAAAGCAGCATCAAAAATAAATGCTGTACATAGTTTCTGACTTTTTAAATGAGGCAGCAATTTATTTATCTTTCTGTTTTAACAAATGCAGCCTATAGAGTAAGGGAACACATTTTACACGGAAGCCTGTAACTACCCCAATGGAAAGATGTTAGTTAAAAATATCCAAAAAGACTCCTGGTTAAATATAATTATTTGTCTTTGGTTATAACTTTTAATTTCCTCAGTAGCCAGAGACAACAAGCTAACAGCCCTCAGGAAGACCACAATGCAGATTTATGTGACAAACATAAATGCATAAATGTTATGGTGGAGAAAAGACAAGGTACCAAGTGTATCTTGCAGCACAGGAAGAGGTTTCAGTTCAGCATGTGCCTAGCCCCAATGACCTAAATGCCCAAAGGCATCATTCTTAGCCCACATAAGGCAACTAATTTCACTTGTCTCTTCAGACTGTTAAGCATATAAAATGAATACAAATTATTATCCATCTTTCTCCAGGGTTCAAAACAGAATAGGAAACTCAAACACAAGCTGCAAAGAAAATAACTATTTGCATATATACAGGAGCAACTTATATACTTTTAATGTAAATAAATATATTGATTGCATTTATTTACAATTTCATTACACAACACAAATTGTATATATAAAAGATACTGCTGTAAATTCACACGGACCAAGGAAGAGGTTCGTTTATTGGAATACTCCTGAAAAATCATTCAGATGTGCCACATATGAAAACATACTGTTCTGCATAGGGATTAATACTGCTTTACAGCTACTAGCTTGTGTGCCCCAACTTCAGGAAACCCTCAGGAACATTTAGGCCCTTCTGGTCATAAAGCTCTGTCAGCAAGTGTAACTCCCATGGAAGCTCTCTCCCCTCCAGCAAGTCTTCTCATAAACAAGATGTCCCCTGACACCCAGTCCTGCCTTGACCCTGTTCAAGATCAGTAGCTCTGTAAGCAGTAGGACAAGACCTGGTATCTGACATCTTTCTTTTCTGTGGATTCTCTCATGTTTAATAAAGGGTCTTTCTTTCCATGGATGATTTCTCATCTATATGGATGTCCATATTCATGAAATAGGCAGGAACTTAACAGCTCTGTGGTCTCTATCCCACCACAGTCAAATTTAGACAAAACTGCCCAATACTTACTCAGAGGCCAGGAAGGAGTGACTGACATACATATGCAGGCACACAAAAAGTGAATGCAACACAATCATTGCAGCCAAAAAGGAAGTAGACTGCCTTGCTCTTCTGACCTGTCTGTCGAGCAGGGACAATGGCATTGCTATTAACTGAGAATTACCACTTACTGCCAGGCATATTACAGATGAGTAAGAATTTGAAAGAGAAGCTTCTGAGGTGCAAGGAAGGTACTTTTGCAAATACTGTAACATCAGAGAAGGCCTCCTCTATATTTCTGTACCCTGTGCTGTGTGAATACATAACCTCACTTCTCACCTGATCATCACAATATGATTAGTGCAAAGCACTCCAATTCTCATGTGGAGCAACATGCCAAATAAGAAGTGAAACTACAGAAAGTCTTCATGAAACTAACACTTGAGATGGCTCATTCAATTGTCATCAGCTGACTGACCCAGGGAGCAGGAAATAACTACTCACTTTAGAATTCTGCCAACATAATAGTAATATTATGCAAAAAACCTAGAGTGGAATTATGACTCATAATGAGGTTTCAGAGCTGTCTTCAGAGGATGTTTTCTCTATTTGGTGTCAAAGGAATTGCTCTAGAAAGTGACAAGGCTGAAGGGCAGTCCAGCAAATAATTCCTCCTTTAACAGTGAAACATCTAATTTCTTCAGTAATTACATATTTGTCTACACCAACAGGTACAGAAACGTTCTGATCAGCTCTCCACAGTCGCAGAGCTATTGTTTGTGGGGAAATAATATCAGAAATAACACTTTCCACAATTACTTATGTGCTCAGACTGACCCACCAAATGACAGCCAAGCCAAAGATTGGACACTTGCAGTTAACACAGTATGGAACCTGGGCCATCACAAACACATCAACAATCTTAATGCTGGTCAGAAAAATATTTATCTAGGTGAAGAGATGAAAAAGAAATTATCTGTTCCCAAACGCTGGCTAAGCAGCAGGGCATACAGACAGGGAGTATTTAGATTTTAAATGAACCTGTCTTCTCATACATAGAATGCAAATAGCTGAGATACCACTTAGAGGTTATGACCCAGCCACTCAGCCCATCAAAGTATAAAGATATGCAAGTGATGTCAATATTAACCAAATAATTTATGCTGGACACAAACCCCTGCTAAATGGCTGCCTTGCTTTGACTTAGCATCAATGAATTTTACTCCCAACCCTTACTAAAGCACCTAGTATGTGCCTGGTTTATCTGAAGATCATTTTCTCTTGTTTTCAAAAAGCATAATTAATTACAAATGAAAAGGTAAGCAGATGAATGCAAAAGTAAGTAAATCTCTGCTCTCCTCTCCTCTTTCCTACACAGCACGATGTTGCACACATGAATCAATAATATCAGCTTTCATGCAACCCTCCCCATGGATTATCCTGGATATGTTAGTGGGAAAATGTTCATTGGTAAAGTCAGCATACATTTTAAGAGGGTTGTGTGTTGCTTTGCTTAGGAGAAGCTTTATAGTCAGTGCTTTGCACAATACAGTCAGCATGGCTGAAACAATTATATTTCATCAACTGTAGAAGGTACTTTCATTACTGAAGAGTAACACAGTCCCAAAACCAAAATAGGTGAGCAGCAGGTATTTTCTAGAGATCTGCAGCTCTAAAAAGCATAGAGTAACTATAAATGCACTCTTCAGGTTCAAAACTATATATACAAACTATATAACATATTAAGGGATGTGGAGTGATCTGATGCTTATGGATGAATCACCCAAGGAAGAAAAGACACAACGAGGCTCCACACTTGTCAGCCATCCTGACCCTATTAAGCAGACAGAGATGGAAGGCCTTAATGGATGACAATAGACCAAGAAATTGAACGTAGGAGCCAGTCACTGCTCAATGCCCAACAGCAAGATTAATTAGGACTCAGAACTGGGTTCCAGTTTGCGATTGATCACTGTCACCATTCAAAGATCAGGCTCTCTTTACTTTTCCTAGGAGCACTGCTGAAGATGATCCCCCACTGTTTCTTAAGTCAGTCTGAATCACAGAAAAGTTTCCTATTACTGTGTTTAGTCTTTATCAGTCCTTGCATTTTTTAAGGGTGATTTTCCGAAGCAATTTGCCTTTTTTTTTTTTTTGATCTGTTTTCTAGCACTGTTTTCACTAATTATCTACTGGTTTATTGCATTCTATCTACACCTTACTGCATCCCTACCGTTGCTAACTCTATAACTTTTCTAATTCTGATTAACCCAACTTTCATTTCCTCTTTCCCTTTCTTTTTTAACTTTCTCATCTAGAAATCACACTTCATAATCCTTTTTGGCAGGAGGATGGAGGTGTCACATACTTGCTGCCGTGCAGATGCTTTCATCCTAAGTCCAACATCTTTTTCATCCAGTCACCAAAAGAAGTTGATTCTAAGGGCAGATTTAGTGGTAGGTACATCGTTATATATTATCTCGTTAAAGCATAGATATGCTTTATTTAGAGAAGTTTAAAATAAATTCAGACTGAAAGTGTAGTCCCCTATTTGATTAGTTAATCATCTACTGCATCTCTCTACTGCATCTACTTTTTTTGAATCTCTAATTCCAGCTAGCTAGTTAGTTGATTTCTTAAACTCCTAGCAGTGGAAGTTTCAAAAAGAGTCAGGAATGAAAGGGAATAAAATAGAATACAAATCTTTGCCAGGAATTGCCTCGTGGAATCTTAAAATTGATTAGTGCCATGTTCTCTAAGGTTCAGATCAGATGTGATCATCTGGAAAGTCAGTCTTCAGAATAAATGCCAAGCAGCATGATTACAAAAAAGAAAAGGCAAGTGGTATAGATGACTTTCAAGCCTTGCAAACTTCAGTGGGAGAGGTCCTTATCCCTCCTACGACTATCCTTAGACAGAAACCAAAGGAGCACAAAAATTGCCAGTGGAAATTGATTCCATACAATCAATAATTTTGATTTTCATGCTGTCACAATTCAGCAGTAAATTAGGAATCAGACGATCTACCAAGAAATGCCAGATGGTTCATTACAAAATACAGCAGCTGTCCTTTTTCTCCACTGACTCATTTTAAACTGGTGGAAAATGAAGTTACTTTAATTTACCCTGTACAGCTCTATAATAAAAACAGACACCAAAACAAATGTTGAGATATCCAGCTACTCACTGGATTCACCTAGTCTCCCATCCTGATGTCACGCGGTGTAATCACTCAGCTGTTTCACAAAACCGATCATGTATTTCCACCAAGGTATCTCTGCCCTCACCACCGTACTGGCCCTTGTCCAGCAGAGTTGAGGGTCAGGGTAGACAAGCAAACAGCTGTCACTATAAAATGGATCAGCACCTATAGAAGTGACCTACTGAGGACATGAGTCAAGCATATACATTGTACCTCAACGCTGCCCAACAAGGGCAGTTAGCACAATTCTCATTAGATGCCAAGTCAAAGGTGGCTCCTGCCCTAAGTCCTGGGAGTGAAAACCAAAGGCAGTTTTAGAATGATATATGTGAATGGCTTGAGAAAAAAAAACCCACTTCTTACTTCAACAGATTAGCAACACACCTATTTCCAAAACACCCATGTATTTGAACAGAAAGCAGGGGATAAGGAAGTGACTTAAAAATCATATCAATGTTTACTATCTTTGGCTTCCACTTTTGCAAAACCAATAGCTCTCAACTGTTAATAAAGAAATCCTTTGGGTTTGAAAAGTAGAGTTTCTTAGATATACTGCATTAAAACTCTTTCCTTTTTCCATTTAGTTGTATTACTTAAGGGCTTAATTTGGTGTGTTTTAAGAATGTAACAGATCAGGTGTATTCTTCAGAGCTCAGTCTCTGTTATTACAGCACAGCCAATCTCTTTTCACTAAGGTCTGCTAGAGATAACAAATCTATCCCTCAGCCAAGCATGAAGATGCGAGCAGTGTAAAAAGAAGTGGTCCAGGGGGACATTTTTCACATTGCCTCACAAAAAAAAGTCCAGTTCATTTTCAGGTTAATTCTTTGCAGTTCCCTAGCTAAAAAAGACAACTTAATTCCTGCTGCTAGGTGAGTATATTAACAAAGTCTAAAATACAGCCCAATAAAAAATTGATACGATTTGGTCACCTATGTAGCTGGATTATAGGTTTATAAATTTCAATCTTTTGAAAACTTTTGGAAGATTACTCAAATGTCTCATTGTTACATCTGCAGCCACAATTTCTCCACATAGCAATATAAATTACATTAGTTGAGGAGTTAAGTGCCCACACTCCTCTGAGAAAAAAAATAAATTATGGACTTTATATAAATGTAGTCACACAAGTTCCTTTTTCCTGCTTGGAAATTGCCAGGAATCACTGAATGTACTGGTTATTCTGGGAAAAAAAAAGTTTTTAGGCACAGGGATTCTCTTTTTCCTTTCAGATACTCAGTACCGTATCTTTCTGTTAGTGTTTTTAAGTGTCTAGGATGAACAAGAAACCAGTCAAACAAAGCAATAAATCAGCAAAAGTTGAATTAGTTTTAAAATTTAGCTATAACATTGACATACAGGACTACAAAACTCAAGAGAAACAAGCATTTATCTTTATTTCTAAACAATGCATAATTTAAAAATAAAGTTTAAACATTTCCTTGTAGTATTACTAATTCAAATGTTGGAATGTGAAAATAACTCATTTTTCCTCCTTAGGCTGCTTATATGATTTTTTAAAAATTGTTTCCACTTTAATAACCTACATTTTAATAAACACTTGACACAGAATTTCTTTAAATATGTCTACATATTAAAAATCTCTTTTTTCAAGTATTTTTAAAAGATGGTTAAATTGATCCGCTTTGCAAGACAGTGTTTATACTACCTCTTTTTAGCAGTATTGTACACTGAATGCAATCTGTTTTTTAACATAATCCACAGCTGCTTCAAAATGTCCTTTCTGAAGCTCTAGCCCTTTTTTCAAAGTATTTTAATGAAGAATGTCTTTAATTAGTATTCAAGTACATTTTTTATTCATTTCATAAAAATCTGGTTTGAGTAGAGTTCTCATCAGTGTAAACAACTCACTAAATACTAAAATCTTAAAAATTATACTGGAGAGCAGTAAGATAATTTATATGTCATTCTTCCAAATTTCCTTTACTACTGCTTTTCAGCACATCTTTTTCTTCCTCATCTTGCTATCAAACTTAAAAGACTTTGTTACACACTGGAGAATGTTAAATTTGAGCTGGAGGAGGTTAAATGGTTACATTTTGCCAGAGATTAATGTTTTATGTAATACTAGTCTTGCAGAACACTGCCAATCATAAATGCCATTAACTTCCTTTTATTGGGTCCTTTGTGTCCCAAGGACCATAGGCACAATACAAGCCAGTGGAGAAACTGCCTAAGAAATCTGTATTTTCTACTCTGATTAGCTTTAGTTAGCCACTTGCTGACTTTTTTGTTGTACTTAACCATGTACATGCAACCTAAGAAGATGGTAAGCAACTCAAAGTTAATGGTTTCCCAGCCCGCCTGTTCTTTCTTCATTTATGGAGAGCTTTTACCAAAAATCCAGTGTTCTCTGTCTTTATTTGGACTGAAATGTATTATCTCTGCCTCTAGATGGAGAAACAGAGATAAAGAGAGTTACATGGGCTGAAGTCACATAGTGAGCCAATGCCAATTAGTAAAATACGCCTTTTCAACTACTCTTTTACATCCACTGTACTGCAGTTACAGAAAGTTGTGACACATAGCACCTTATTTCCATGCAAAGGTCTCAAACTAGGATGCACGAAATGTGAACATCAGAAAGCACTAAGCCAGAGTGAAATGAATTTGACTAAGGCACTTTATCCCTCAGAGAATACCTGTGCACAGAAAGGCAGTGCTTGTAGGAAATGGTAATTTACCAACCACATGAAATTTTGCCAATTGCATTGTTGGCATTAGAGTATCACCTTATTAAGTATATTTTGTGATTTTCATAGCACCTGACACTTAGACTGAGTCTTTGTACAACGCTGGTTTTGTAAGCTAATTTGTACATATTCACATCATCACACAGTGGATGATCCCGAAGATTTGGGGATCTAACTATCACCCCATTCAAAGCCCAAACACCAACTTTGGTTGGTTTCTGACTAGACAATCTGAGTGATTTTTCCCTAGCACTAGCCCTGAGAATCAGTGTTATTTGAAATAGAAAGTTGATGTCCTCAGTACAAGAGAGACGTGGAGCAGGTGAGGAAGAGGGACTGGAGCATCTCTCTTAGGGGGAAAGGCTGAGGGAGCTGGGCCTGTCCAGCCTCAAGAAGAGACAACTGAGAGGGGCCCTCATCAATGTCTGTGTCTATAGAGGAGGTGCCAAGAGGATGGAGCCAGGCTCTTCTTGGGGGCGCTGAGAGGATGGAGCCAGGCTCTTCTTGGTGGCGCCGAGAGGATGGAGCCAGGCTCTTCTTGGTGGTGCCAAGCAACAAGACAAGAGGCAATGGGCAGAAACTGCTGCACAGGAAGCTCCACCTGAGCATGAGGAACCTTTACAGCGTGGCTGCACCGGAGCAGCCTGCCCAGAGGGGCTCCCTCCCTGGAGACGGGCAGCACAGCCGTGAGGCCGGGCCCGGTGACCGGCGGCGGGCCCTTCCCGCCGCGCTCCGTTTGCGGGCGGGGTGCGGGCCCGGCAGCGCACACACAGCCCCGTTACCGGGGCCCGGCCGGCTCCGCGCGGGCACCATGGGCACGGGCACCACGGGCACGGCCCCCCGAGGGCCCCCGAGGGCGCCCGGCCCGGCGGAGCCGCCCCGGCAGCCCCGCCCCGCCCCGCCGAGGGCGCTGAGGGGGCCGTGTGGGCGGCCCTGCCGACCCGGCCCTGCCCGCGCCTCGACGCCCTCACGCCGCCATTGCCCGTGCGGGCGGCCTTGGGCCAGGCGTCGAGGGACGGGACGGGACGGGACGGATCGGACCGGACCGGACCGGAGGAGGAGGACGAGGAGGCCGGTAGAGGCGGGAAGTGTCGCGGGCAGCGGCCGCCTGGAGGCTGGGTGGGCGCGGGCCCGGTGCCTCCCCGCCCCGCCCCGCCCTGCCCTGCCCTTCCCTGCCCTGCCCTGCCCTGCCCTGCCCTGCCCCGTGGGCGCTCGCTCCGGGCCGGCCGCCGTGGGCTCTGCCCGAGCGGCCGGGGCTTTCTTTGGGCCAGGGCTGCCCCGGGTGACCCCTGAGGCCGGGGAGGGGCCGTGCCGTGCCGGGCTGGGCTTTCCCCGGGGCGCAGCGCGAAGTGCGGCTGCGAGCGGGCTGTGCGGGCTGTGTGTGGTGCCGCCGTGCCCGCATGCCGCGGCTGAGGTCGGGCAGGGTGGTGGCGGCCGGGGCCGCGCCGCCTGCCCCGGGCACCCCCAGCCCCGGCCCGCTGCGGGCGGACACGCCGCTGGCTGCGAAGCGGAGCCCTCGCCTATCGCGGAAGAGAAAGGCCGAGCAGCCCTCACCCCGCAGCCTGCAGCCCTCACCCCGCAGCCTGCAGCCCTCACCCCGCAGCCTGCAGCCCGCGCTGCCCTCCCGCGCTGCCCTCGGACAGCTCGATGAGCCCCTGCAGCAGGAGCGCGGTGAGAACGGCCAGAAACGCCCAGGTAAAAGGAGCAAGAGGACACAGCCCAGGAGGGCTGCCAGGAGCAGGAAGGGTGTAGCTCCGCCGGTTTCAGACACAGCTCGGTGTGAAGATCGCCAGGCAGCAGGCACGCCTGCAGCAGTGTGCGGGGAAGAGACTGTAAGGAGAGGGACAGGGCAAAGCCAACACCTGTTTTTCTCAGGAACTACTTTGCAGAATGAATTCTCAGCAGGGATTGAAAGGAAAGAACACTGCTCAGAAGACCTAACCCTCTCAGTTCTCCAGGAGGGTTCAGGGAGCCCAGAAAAAGATGGCAAACACTCAGAAAAATATGGCAGATACTCCTGTATGGGAAAAACATTACAAATCCCATCCTCAGAGGAAGAAACTGGGAGTACAGAGAGACATGCCATTTCCAGTCTTCCAAAACCAGAAGGGCTGCAACCCAGAGAGGTCACATGGAGTACTGAAATGAAATGCACCGAGTCTGTAATAATGCAGAATATGCAAATCCCAGATGTTAGGGAGAATGTGGAGGCTCAGGAAGCTATGATTGAAACAAAACCTCAGGAAAAGGCTGATACACTAGAGAAGTTGAATGGATGTCCTTTAGTTGGATCTAGACAGCTAGGGACTCGGGAGAAAGAAAAGAGATGCTTGAGCAAGAAAGGTGGGATATCACAGATGAAACCAAAACTGTATGGTCACAGAAAGAAAGGTAGTTCTGCCTTGCTGGAAATGCATGCCCAGTGTCCAGAGTCCAGGAAAGGACCTGCGAGTAGGAGGAAGAGGGATAGAAATGCACTGGTGTCGCAGGAGGTACAGGGTGTAGATGGACAAAAACAACCAACAACCAGAGGAAAGACATACCAGCATTGCACGAAAGAAGAGCAGCAGAATTCAAGGCCTCAGAAGGGAGCAGACAGCCCAGGGGAAAATGGTAAGCACTGTCAGCACTTGTAGAGCCCCACTGTAGAAGTCCAGATGCAGAATTTGGGCTCCCAGGACAAGGGACTAGTGCTGCGGTATGACTCCTTTAAAAACTGGCTGCTAACTTAGTTTAAGAAGTGTAGAGGTGAGAGCTAGGGTATGCTTTACAGTGCTGTGAATACAAGTTTGGGAAGAAAACAGATTTTTAAAAAGAGGAAAGGCTTTTCTTGGAGGAGAAGCAGTCTTTAGCACAAAGGTTTGTTTCCCTCCAAAGCAGTCTGTCCATTTCAGCAGAAGTCAGGCACAAGCAGGAAAGGAAGCAGTAGTTTCAACAAAACCAAATTAAGAGTCACTTCTTCATTCATCTCTATATTATCTGCTTATTTTTGAATATATATCATGTTGTCTCGTTTCATTCCCTGCATTTATAGAATGCTGGGTTTTGTTTCCAGAGCTTTTTGCTTTATATTTGGTATTCTCTGCAAAATCCTAAAATACATAGAAACAAGGATTGTATTTTTATGTTTTGAGTGCATCTTGTATCAAACTGGATCAATTTTAAAGGGAGATTTTTAAAAGTCTCTTTATTTTTTCATGGTGATTGTCTAAAAGACATTCTTTTCACTTTCAATATGGGTACATTCAAATGGCAAATATTTACTGTAGATTATTAATAAATATTTTATCTAAGACCCGTAATCTGAAAAACTGAAATTGTATCTCACTTTGAAAATTAAGATCTAAAAAAACCCAACATTTTACTAGCATGGTCTTGAGTACAGTCCCTAGTCTAAATTTTCAGATGTACAGTTTTTTACATGATGTGTATTTGTTTTTAAATAAAAAGTAGTAGTCTATAAAAATGCAAGTACTGCAATTTTCCTGGATCTTCTCAGTCAGTCTAATGCATTTGGTTGGACTGTTTATCTGAAGTATATTCTTGTGGATGAGCTTCCCTATTACAGAGAATCTCTGGTGTAATTAAAAGATTTTAAGGCTGAGTTTGCAAACAGCATCTGCATTTTCTTGCCAGACTTGCCATGATTTGGTTTCCACCTATGTGGAATGTACAACAAATACACAACTTCCAATGTCCTTATGATGCCTTAAGGTTTTGTTTATCTTTCTGATTGTTTCTGAAGATAATACATTCTTTGTTAGTGTAAGTCTGCTAATAGTGTTAATTTAAAAAAAAATTACAGAAATATTTTAGCCTTAGACAGTGTCATGTTCTTTAGTAGCCTTGAATGTTGGTGAGTTTTTTCGTTGTGTCTCTTTATAAAATATTGCAATAGGGTAGTCTTTCAGTGCTCTCTTTAATGAGACTTTTGTTTTTTAATCAGCAGAGGACCAATTGAAAGCAATTGAGCAGGATTCTGGTACTTCACAGACTGTGAAGAAGATTAAGACAGAGCAAAACAAATCAGAAGATTCTAAGGAAAAGGAATCTCACTACTCTAAATCTCCTGTGGTTGCTACTTCAGGTGGGACTCAAAGCAAGAACTTGCTATGCCGTGCTGTAACAAAAAAGTCTGGTGTGCAGTGTGAAAAAAGGAAACCCAGAACTGGTCAAATCAAGCACTTGCAAAGTTTCAGTGTGAGTGCAGCTGAAAAAGTGATGAACGCACGTGCAAAATGTGATGCTGAACGTTGCACAAATGGCCTAAACCATTGTAGTGGATTGTTCTGTCCAACAGAAAAGAATCCATTTATAAGATTAGAGGACTGTAGTTACATCAATACATTAGTGAAACTTTCAACTAGTGGAACTACCAGCAGTTATAAATTAAATGGATTCTTCCATGTAGCCCATGGTACTGTAGAAGTGAGTGATACAATATGCAGCACTAGTAGAATGCCAAATGAGAAATCACCCGTAAAAGGTGGTTTATTGTCTAATAAAGAAAAAAATGAAAAAGAAGAAGACCGTTTTTCATGCTGTCTGAGTGAAAGCAATAAGTGTTTAAGGAGGAAAAAGTGGAATACTGGTAGAAGGCCTAGAAAAAAGATGAAAGTCACTGAGAAATCAGCAGTGCAGAATACTTTCAGAGACGTGGCTAATGAAGGCAGTGAGTGCGAGTTACAAGCAGAAGCAGCAGTTGCAATGTCAAGCTCGCTTGCAGTTTCAGGACTAAATCATACTCTGTCAGCTTCATGTGATCATGCCTTAAATCTTCATACAGGAGAAAGTACTCATGAAGCACAAAATGTATCAGCCCGGGGAACTAAGAGTACCAAATTACCTGCATTTGAAAATGGCTTTAAGAAGACATTTGAGCTCTCTGTAATAGCAGAAGGAGAAAATTCAAGCAGTGTGGCACATCATTCAGCTGCCTCAGGTACCCCGAGAGTGCTAGCCCAGGTCCATGATATTTCTGATTGTCACAAAAGCAAGACAGGGGAAAAATTGAACAACGTTAATAAGGAATTGCAGCAGTTTACCTGTCAAAGAACAGTACCCATCACTGGTAAAAAAGTTTGGCCCGTTGAATCTTGTGCCAGGACTTCTGGATGGGTTTATAAAAATCATGGGTCCTTTTCAGAAGGAGAAAGAGTTTTAAAAACTGTCTCTGATAAAAGCAGTGTTAAAGCTGTAGGAGGTAGTGCTGTGGCTGGGAGTTTGAGACAGTTGGACTTGCATATGTCATCAGCAGAAATTACAAAAGAATCTAGACATAAAAAAAGTAATCCAAATGCTGAATGTCAGACTTTACTTGAAACTCCAGAATCCTCTTCTGTGAATATTCACAAGACTTTAAGAATGAGTAATGAAAATGGGGAATCACCGGTTAATACAGATGGAACTGCCGTGACTTTTAAGCATGGTGATGTGCAAGAAGTTAAAGCAACCTCGAATTTTACAACAAAACAAAAAGATGAAAATGGAGAAAATGTAACCAATAGAAACCTGACTGTGACAGTCCAGAAGGGTACATCTAGAGTTAAAACAAATAGAATAAACTACGGCTCTAAAGTGTCGGTAGCAGACCAGACATTTTCTGATTTAAAGCTAATTAAAGCATTAAACCCTGAAAACCTGACAAAATTCAAAATTCCTTTATGCAGAAACAAACCTGAATCCAGGAAACCGGAATCTGTCCATTCATTTGAAAGAAAAACCCGTAGCCCACTAGAGCTTTGTGAAAGCACTAGTGTTTCAAGGAGACAGAAGGCAGGTGAAGAGACTGTTTTGGTAAGTTCCAAGCAGCATCCTCTTCCTGTCATGAGTGATGCTACATCTACAGTTTCACTAGAGAAAAAAGCAGATGAGGTGGACAGTAAACACTTTCAGCATGATGGCTCTGAAAACCTCTCAGATGAGATGGACAGTAAACACTTTCAGCATGATGGCTCTGAAAACCTCTCAAATGAGATGTCTCTGCTCCATGAAGGTTTTTCTGCATATCCACATCCTCTTAATGGACAGCCAGAGACATCTGGTTTTTGTGGTACTGAATCTGTGCTGAAACTTGGTTTTCCTGATCATTCTTGGAATTCAGTCAACCTTGTTGGATTACAAATAAATGATGATAGCAAATCAAAAGAGAATCTTCCACAACACAAAAGTCAAAATTTACCAGATATTCTTGAAGCTTACAAACAAGATGTTCTTGTCATTGATGTGATTCAGGATGACCCTGACCTTTTTGGAACCAGTAATGAAGAGGAACTAGCCCCTGCACGCTATGAAAATTGTCCAGTGAGAGTGTCCTCTACTAACATGTGCATTAAAGACACAAAGGAGGATATTAAGCCTGAGTCCCCTGTCACCTCAGAAAAGAGATACTTGGTTGAGAATAGTTCTGGGTATGCATGTAATTCTTTTTTTGTTACAATACTCCTAAGTACTTTTTTCTCATATCTATATCCTTTGATTGTAGTGGTCAGGTTTCCTTAAAGAATATCAGTAATTTCTGGGTTGATTCTAAGTGTCAAAATTTGATTAGGCTATGACAGTATTCTGAATTCAGATAAATTACTTTGTTCTTCACAAGAGCTTGCATAAACTGGATTGAAGGAAAACGGCCCTAAAGGAACGATTTAGACCAAGTGAAGTGAAATATGAAAGTATTAGCAAGGATAATTAAAAGTAATCATCTGACCTGATTTGAGATAGCAGATAGCCCTTTGAGGGCAGTTTTCCTATTTGTAAAGGGGTATAATAATTAGAAATGTTCTTTCCAGGTAGCTTATTCTTTTGCTGGATCTGTGAGAGTAAATGGTTGTCTCTACAGTAGCATTCCATTCTGCCATTCTCCTTCCCTGTTTTTCTCCTATCCCTACACACGAATAGTTTTCAAATGCATAACTTGGTTAAAGTGTTACAGATGTTTATGATCCTGTATCTTCATTCAACAAGTTCCTGGTGTAAATAATTAGGTATTAATGTTTTTCTAGGTTTTGAGATGATAAAAGTCACTGAAGGAGGAAGAGAAGTAAAACCAAACTTTTGTAAACGAGGTAGTAGTTCTTCAAGGAGTAGATGAGCTCATCAACTCTCTAGTTTCTTTTCTCTCTTAACTTTGACACTTGTGCACAGTGGAAGAATTTTAAGATTGTGTTTTTCTTTGTAAGATGAAAAATTGAGAGTTTGGATAGAAAATAATACAAGATTTTCCTCTAAAGATTAATTTTCTTATTGTGATGGGTGTTTTAATTTTCTTTGTGTGCTCTTTCTGTGTGGCTTCATGTTATCTGTATTTTAAGTAACGTTTTAATTATTTTCAGTGTTGTTCCAACCACTCTCTGTTCTCCTTGTCCTTTCCCTTTCCTTAGACCCATGTGCAAAGGAGGAAGGGAATCTTCTTTGTGGTGGTGAACGGTTTTTTGGACAGCGGAATATAAAACTTACAGATGTTAAAAGAATAAAGTTTCTGCCAAAGCAAGCCTTTGGAGAATGGGGCAGGTCTGTAGTAGGAATATCCAACTTCTTGAGAAGCAGCTGGGCTGTGTCATAGTAAATGTATTAGGACAAGTGTTCACTTTGGGTACAGTGTGTATGATATCTTTGTGTGTCAGAATGAGTATTTGCTGTATTTGCATTATTACCCAAGGTGATAATGACTGTCCAAAGGGAGGTTCCAACTGACTGTTCAGACAGTTGTTGCACAGAATGGAAGACCAGAACTTCTGAGCCCCCTTCTGAGCATGTATTGGTTATGGCAATAAAGTTTGATATTTATCTAAATACTAACTAACAATTTTATTGGATCTTGTAAGTACTTTGTAGGGGAGGACAGATAATCCCTTTAATTAGTAATTACATTGACTGGGAGTAACATTAGAGATCATTAGATAGATGAAAAATGAACTTGTTTGAAGTCATATTTCAACTTTCTTCTTGATACCTGCAGAATTTGTTTGCCATTACCCAAGGAAAATAAAAATGCATGGTTCTTGTTTTGTAGAATTTCCCCTTAATTTGCCAAAGAAACAGACATAACTGTCTTATTTTTCTTTTGATCTCCCATAATTTGATGCAAAGATCCTGATCATTAGATGGTGACTAATTGTGGTTGGTAACAATCAGGAACATATTAATGAACTGAATATGACAACATTAAAATAAGGCAATAGACTTTACGACAGTTTTATCAGGTAGCTTATGATATCACCAGATAATACCAGATCATGGCCAGTTCCTACTAAGTTTTTATTTTGGTGACTTTTACCAAATACAACTGGGACCTCAATGTTGTTTGGCCAAGCAAAAGAAGTGATTATGCTGTTAGAATTACGCTGACATCATACTACATACTTTAAAATAAAACATTGTTTCTGTTCATGTCCTTTTTTTCCTTTATATATATTCCAGGCTGTTGTGTAGGTTTTCTTGTTAGCCTTATTGTATGTATCCTCAGTTTTGCATCATTGCAGTATTGGTAACACCAGTTTGTCCCAGGTAGAACAAGGCAGAACTCTGCTGTTGTAAATCATTTCTAACTTGTGTAACTTGCATAAATACTAGTTTATATGCCAGTTTTGTTTAACATTTGGTTAATGTTAGCTGCCAGTTTCTAGATGAATGTTGTCTAGGTGATTTTAGATACAAGATTAATGCAAGCACTTAATGGCTGCAAATACGGTTGTTGCTGAGTATTTTCTTTGGTTGTATTGGTCCATGTTACAATTTTCCTTCTAATAAGGGCAGGAAGATGATGATCTTAGAAAGAATCTGGATCTTTGCTAAAGCTATTGTAAAGCATGTATGCATGGGGGTGGACTTCAGTACATTACTTCTTATGTACTGATGTTTTAGACTGGCATTGGTACAGACCAACAAGAACGGTGTTTCTGCTGAAAGAACTTACACTGAAAGTATAGCTGGGTTGTTAAAAAGCTTTTTAAAAATGTGTTGGTGTTATGAGTTTAACAGCATTTAAACTGTAAATGTAAAGGAAACAACTGGTGTCTTAATTTGTAGTGTTCTTATAACAACAAAAATCTGAGATTTAACAGCTTGTCAAAATGCCAGTTGCTATAATGAAGTAATACTTTTTATTCATTTGTGAAATGAAAGCACTGAAACTGTGTGAAGGAGGCACCAGGTTGATCCAGTAATTGGCAAGTGTTCAGTGGCAGCTCTTAGCCACTGTGGATGTGTGAGTGCTAGCGTGGACCCATTTCACTTGAGCTTTGAATGTTAACACCGATGCATGTTTAGCCAATGACATTTTGCATCTTCGTGACCTTAAAAGCCAGAGGGGTATTTTTAGTTATGAAAATTCAAGGATAATAATTTTTAGCTTTCGAATAATGAGAGCACTTGTCCTTCAAAAGCAGAACATACTGGTCACAACAGTGATTGAGATCCAAAATTCAAATAAGTCTCATTCTGGTTTGTTTTGGTTTTGTTCTGTTTCATTTTTAAGGAAACTATCAAAGAACCCAACAGCCAAGGAAACTCAATGTGGCTACACATCCCTGACTTAAAGTTTCTGAACTACTGTAATTGTGCCTGTGCATGTACCCAGAACTGATATCTCTGAACAAGTAGGTTGAAGTAGAACAAACAGGTCCTGTCTCTTTGTTCAGGAAGATTCCCCAAAGGCTATGTGTGCATATGTCCTGAATGATTTGATTCAGTGACTATGCTCTAACCCTTAGGATAAGTAGGACTTGTCATTCCTCTGGTGCTTGCATTTTATAAAGGGAAAAGTGAGTGCTGGTCACTTCAGGCATTAGTTGCCAGTCCTCAGGAAAATGTTCTGGCCTGTGGCCTGAATGGGGCAGTGAAACTCAGTTTTGACATATACTTCTGTTTGCTGTTTTCTATTGCCTACCCCTAGGTGACTCCCAACAGTGCAGGCTTTTGAATCAATCATCTGAGGTATTTATTTCCTCTCATGTAGGGAATCTGTGCACCTAAGATGCATCCTGTGTATTACTTTGTTCCAACAGAACTCTAGTATGTTCAGTGGGTGCTCCTGAAAGCTCATCAGCAGCCGTTCTTGCTCTTCAGAGACTGTTGTTGTACTGTTTTCCTTTTGAATAAAACTTTCACTTGAATCCATTTTTCATACGGAAAATAGCAAGCAACACTATAATTTGTGTAACTTGGGCTGTAAAGAGAGATTAGTTTAATCACCAGAAGCACTCAAAAGCACCCACATTCTGACATGGTGTAGTCTGTCTCCCTTTCTACATCTCTAAAATGTGTTGATGACTTCTTGCTCTGTCAGTGCTCCTAGATTTGTCAGGCTGGTGAGCAAATGCCAAGTACTGTAATAAATGTAGTTTTCTCTGTGTGTTTTAGGCACCTTCTTTACAAGAAGTTACAAAGTACCTTTGTAACTATTTCACGCTCTGTACAATCAGCAGAATGTGGTAAAGATTAGGAAAAGTGGCCTTTGACTTGAACGTGAAGATTTCAGTCTCTTGATGCTGTAAAGTATTTTCAGTTTTAAGCAATGTATATGAAGATGACAGCTTTCTGCAACTGCACTGCAGTTCTGCAAAAAAGAGCCAGTAGTTGTAGGCAAAATGACTCAAACTTTGCATTTCACATAAAATAAGGGGGAGAGGAGAAATAAGCTTACAAAGGGCTCTAATAATAATAACAATCCCTCTCATCTCTGCAAACTTGCTGTAACTTACTAAACTGTGCTTCTTAATGTTATATATATACTTGGTGTCTGTGCTTGAATGTTTCTATAGTTCCTAGTTACGTGTCCCGTGGAACCTTTTCCACTAGCTTGTTGCAAATTTTCTTTGTTCCGTTTGACTAGATAGGTTGCTGTCATTATACCTGGTGTCATTCACCAGGTATGAGCTTCCAAAATCTGTGATCGTGATGAGGTTTTATGTATTCTATGTATAATATTTTAATATGTATTTTTACTTTCTGAGCTTTTCTAAGGAGAAATATTTACTTTTGCCCAACTTACCTTTGAGATAGGTAAAGTATCTTTCTATGAATAAATGTTTTTCTTGCTCTCTTTGAGATTCATTGTTATGCACATGATCTCAAATGTAAATTTACTTTGGTCTTGTATATAAAAATACTATAAATCGCATTTTGTAGAAACTCATAAATTCGTTCATTGGCACAGCATTTCCATAATTTGCTATAAAGAGAAATTTTCCTTTCTCACTATTTTATGCAAAGATTAAATGAGATAATGAGCTTTTACTGAAAATTTTGGGATTTGAAATGTCTTGATTTTACTTAACGTGTTTAGGTGTATGCCTGTAGGTATAGATATAAGAAAGCCAAAAGATAAACTCAAGAACAGTCTTTGTGTTGTTTGTAAGGATTCTGTCCGTAGCTAAAAGTATTACTGAGAACTTTAATTTCATGTAACTGGTAGGTTAATTCTGTGCAATATGGAAATCTTAAATACACTTTTTGTTCAAAACAGATGCATGCAAGAATCTGGAATATCAAATGATACTGAAAATTCTTGTGATTTGGTGCTAAAAGGTAAGAGTCTTTGGAAATTTTTTCATATGTAATCAAAACTTGAAAGTAACAACAAAGCTGTTTTGTGGCAAAACCTAGGCTTTCTGCAAAAAAGAGGAACTTGTCAGTTTCTGGAATATCTTTTTATTGTAGCAGCAGTTTTTTGCTAATGCATATAAAATATACATCTTTTGAAATGGCACAAGCCTGAGTCATATGGGGATCTACTTCTGTGTAATACTTTCTGTCGGCAGTACTGGGGGCTTGGGGTTTTTTTGTTTGTTTTTGGTAGTGGGGTTTTCTGCTATCTCTGATACTTTAGACAAGGAATTCTGTGAGGTGTTGAGGTCATAGTGGGACACTGAGTGCTGTGATACTGCTTTGGAGTCTGGCTCACAGTTGCAGTTGGTTGTTCTCTTGTGTTCATCAGCACACAGAATTTTGTAAGCCATTTTTTCTCCAGGTTGTCCTTTTTGTGTTTTTGTGGATGTTATGCCCATTCCTCTGAGACACTGTTTTGATTTTAAAGGACGCTTTTTTTTTTTTTTTTTAGTAAGAGGAGGCTACTTCTGACAATGTGGTTTTTTCTTCCTATTTAAAGCAGAACAGTTCAGCTAGGCAGCATATGAACGTGATTTGTTTTGTTTTCTACAGCTTACATACCAGACCTACTTTTCAAGGTATATCTGCTGTGGAAGTTTCTATTAGGTATGTTGGAGAAACAGGATTTTGACTTAGAACAGAAGCCCATTACTGATACAGTGAACACGCAGAGTGTGGAGACTGATTTTGAAGGTTCATGGTATTTCCTTTTCTGGTATGAGTTTGTCAGCCTGCTGTTAATCTAATATTCTGACATTATTTGTTCATTTTGCTGCAGGCTGGAAAGGTGTCTGTGACAATACCTCTTGTGCTGGTTTTCCACATTAATGATTCATGTTCCTGTAGAAAGAGTGGTTGGGGCAGATGTAGCCTCCTGGAGAGAGAGGAGTGACTAGTGACTGCTTGAGGGAGCGAAGGTTTCAGGCTTCAGGGATTAGAAGGCAGAATAAAAGGTAATGAGGTTTTAAGAGCTCAGATGTGAAGAAACAGGCAAAAATTTCCTGAGGAGGAGTAGGGAGGAAGTGCACAGTTCGGCCTCTGGTGCTGTAAAGAGCCAGAGAGGACTGTGCCATGGCATCTGCAATACTGAGGTGATTAAAATCAAACCTGGGAGCAAGTCCTGTACTATTTAGTAACTTCTGCATTTTTTGGATGGTTTTACTTCATGTTCTATGGAAGTTTGAGGCTTAAAGTCTGTGGTTCTTTTTGTGGTGCTTAAAATAAAGGTTTCAGTACGTCCTTCTTCCCAGGTCTGAGAAACATAGGATCGCATTACACTCTTAGATGAACGTGCACATAGTAGCTTATGTTTAATATATGATTTTTTTAAAAAGAGCTGCACAGAACAAAAGAAAGGTGGCTCATTTTGCTAATTGCAGATTATTTATGTATTGTTTTAGAATTACTTTATTTAGTAAATAATTCACTTCTTTGCAAATAAAATAAGTTACTGCTTTAGTGTCTTGTGTTCTGTGTTGAGGTCATGGCTGCTTGCCTCAGTGGCTTCACCATCTAAGAAGCTTAAAAAAAGACTACAGTTAAAGTATTGTGGATTACATGAGTCCTCTTTACATTTCAAGTGGAAGTCTTTTGTTTGTTGTCTTCAGGTAGAGGTGTCTTGTACTGGTGATCATACAGAGATCAGTCACTATAAGATAAAAGCCTTTCCAATATTAATCTGATTCTTTCTTCCTGCATCTGGACAGCACAGTGCAGTTGAAATTCATTCATGGGATCCAGTAGTGAATTTCTTTTCGATGCAGAACTCTTCTGTTATACATAAACAGCTGCTTCAGAAAGTTGCAGTTAGGTGTCTTACTCATTTCCTGTGGCATCTGCAAAAGGTGCTGAAATTCCCTGATGCTGAATTCTTACTGAGTCTACTATATTACAGGAGTTTGGAGTTTCTCCGAGCTATCTAAATGTAGTTCAGGGTCACATCATGTCATTCTGACTAACTTATGCCCTTTTCTAGCAAAGACTAAGTCTTCTTGCTTAACAAATTGCCACACATATCTTTGGCTTGGTTTTAATAAAAAAGCTTAACCGAATTTATTTCTAAAATATTGAATTCCGTATTCTATAAATAAATCCATTGTACTGTTCTACATACAGCCTGGATAGAATTTTAATTGCACATTCAGCCTCATATTTGTTTGAAATGGTTCCTGCCTTAAACATTAAATATTTTTCCTTATAAATTTCACATTTAGGAAGTCCTGGGAGTTCTTAAATGTCATTAATATTAAGACTTTGTAATATTTAGCATGGGAAACACATAAAGCAATGTGTTTATACATTTTCAGCTGAAGATACTATAACCCGCAACTCCTCCAGAGGAAACAGTCCTTTGGGAGATTTTACTGAGGACTTTCTTAAAGGTGGGCAACCAAGCAAACTAGATGAACTTTTGAAGAGTTTTGACATGAATCAAAAGGTACTGAGAAATTATGCTTTCTCTCTTTAAATAGTTTAAGAAATTATAGTCCACATAATTGCATAATTTTAATTACTAATGCTGCTTTTTCAACAAAATTTTTAATTTCCTGTAATATAATATTAGCATTTCATAGATTTCTGTGCTATTGACAATGTAATTTTTGCCTAACAGAACTTGATTTTTTTTGTTGTTACTAATAATTCATCTTCACATTTGAAACAAAAGAAGATACTGTTATATGAGTTGTTAGAGTAATGCTGTACCACAGTGGTATGAAAATTACTGTTCCAGTGAACACCTAAAGGTACTACTGTGCATATGTGACATTTTTGCATAACACACCTAGTTTTAAAAGTTGCTGTCAAATGCTTTTCACCACAGAGTCTCTGAAGGATGGGGTAGTATTGGAAAGTTGGGGAGCTCCACAGCCATCATGCATCCAAGGAGGGTCATTCTGTGCCTCATTACTTGGACAAAAGGGCCATTATGTTAATGTACTGACTTCCTGGCAGTTCACAGGGAATGCTAAGCCGTTTTCAGGCTCACTGACTCCATCTGACCTTTCTACTCTCTCTGTCCTCCTTCCTCTAGATAATGAGTCTAGATCTTTTAAGACTTGCTGAAGTTTTACACTGTTTACTTCTTTAATAAGGGATTGGAATTTACATCTCTCTGCCACTCATAGCTGCTGATAGCATTTACTGTTTTCCAGTGGTTTTAACTGGATAAGTTAAACTGTAAAATCCACATGGTTAAAAATCGGCAAGTAATTAAGAAGTTAATCAAACAGCAGAGAATCAGTCTCCATTTCAAAATCATTGTTTAGGAGAAACATTTCCTTCAGCAAATGGAATTGGGGCTGCTAACATCTCATTCACAAAGTTAACTGCACTACTTTGGTCCCTGACCTCTTAGACTAAAAAGGTTTGTCAAATAGTATAGTTTGCTGAAGGTGTAGTACTTGTTGCAATATTGCTAGGTCAGTCCCAGCTGGGTTTCTTCACAGTGTTGTCTTTATAAAAATCATTGGCCTACTGTTTACCTTTCTGTGCTGTGTTGGATAACAGTGAATACAAATAATCTCAGCCAAACCTCAAATTTAGCCAAACTGAAACCACAGAATACGTGCTAAGCCCTAAACCTGTTCTGTATGTGGACAGAATGCTAGCTCTGCAGACCTGGGGAGGGAATGCAATGGCAGAACACTTGTGGCTAGTACTCTACCATTTGGGGTGATTTTTGGATTTTGCTTTTTTGATGACTTTTCCAATTGATAATCCTGTGAGAAGGACAAAAACTAATGCTAAAAGCATTTGGGAAACTGATAACATGAAGTTTGAAAATCCAACGAGAGCATATCCATCTCTAATTCTTTGGCTGTCATAAATTTGTGATAGAATGTGAAGTTCCGGTTAACTTCCATGAATCATACACAAAACAAAGCCAGGATTCCATGAATTTGTTACGTATTAGTCCTTTCAGATTCTCACCCACAAATATATTTGGCACTGTCTTTTTTCTCCATATCGTTGGGGTTTTTTTAACTATACTACATGGTATACAGCTGAGCAAAAGCCTTAAATTTCTTCCCAGTACAGCTTTAAATTTCATCAAACTTGATGGAATGTCTTTCCTGGGTTTTTACACATCTGCCAGGCGCAGTTAAAATTGGCCTTTTTTCCAATTAACAATCTCTCTGTTAAAGATCACAGAGCATAATGGCAGTGTGTCCATTTAAAAAGATGTTGTAAGACTAACCCTACAATCCAAATTACAGTTTCTACAGTCAAGACTGTATTATCACACTTTCCAACAATCACTAGCAGTTTTAAGTCTGTAGAGTAAAGTATAACAGGCTCAGTAGTGCTTGGCTCTACCTGAAAATAACTTTTAAATATCTTCGCAGTTCAAGTTTGCAGATGGAGTGCCTGATGTTAAACAAGAAAATAAGAGTGAGGCTGAAGAAAGGTATATATTCTGTGTCTTTCATGTAACCTGTGATGTTTGCCAGTTAGTACACAAATGAAAAGTGGTGTTTTTACCAAAACAGCATCAGTATTTAATTCAGTTTTTCTGTGCTATCGTGACTCTGTGATGAAGCAAATAAGTATCTGAAATAATATAATTTCACTCTGTAAAAGTACAGGACAAATACAGTCATAATCTGACAGAACAATAGAGAGTATTTTGTCCTCTGACTGGTGACAGAATATATCCACTTTATCACAGTGTCTCACCTTTGCATCCTGCGGTGAGTACAACTTCAGGTACATTTCTAGCCACAACAGCACTTATCAGAACTTAACAAAATCAAAAAATAATAAATCAGTGAAGGTTTAACTTTTCTGCCTCTTGTGACTTTCTAAACTTAGGAAAGTATAGAAAGATCACATTCAAATTCAGGCTGACATATTTGTACAGCAGTAGAAAAGGTGCTTGAAAAACACGTTGTGGAGTTAAGGATGTGCTTTACTGTTCTGCTGGCTTCAAGCTGTGTTTACAGTGTTCATGGTACACATTATTTCTTAGTCTGATTTAGTGTCAGACTAAGAAACTTCCATTCCACAGCAGTCCAAAAATCAAGGAAAATTAGTTTTGTAGAAAAAGTATACCTAAAAGATGGAATACTTCAGTAGTTAGAAGAGAAATATATTTCAAAGTGTCATGGTTTAGGAATGGTGCTCCCCAATTTATTGTTCTCACTGGGACTCTCCAAACCATGTGCCACTTACTCGTTCCTCCCCTCCCACTGCAACAGAGAGGAGAATTGGAGGGACAAATGATAAAGATCATGGGTTGAGATAAAAACAATTTACTGGAAACAGCAATGAGATAAGTAAACTAGCAGTAGCAGCAACCATATTAACAACAAAAGTGGTATAGAGTAATGTCCCTGTCCTTGCCTTGCTCCCTCCTGGCTACTGCAAGAGTTAACCCTGTCCTGACCAGGACCAGAAAACACAGTAATTTTCAAAATAATCAAGAAACCTTAGCTGACATAGAAGAGAGTATTACTTTTTCTCCAACAGCAGTCACGTTTCTGTGACAGCTGTGAGATGTGCCAGTAGTCTGTTAATGGAAGATGCTGCATCTTTTCAGTAATCCACTAGAAAGCTTCAAGCTCCTCCTCATGGTAAATTGGCACTTAAATTTACCTTAGTAGCATAAATAGTTCTTTATGTTACAGAATACATAGATTATGCTGGATAAAATGTGTTTGGGCAAATGATTCTGCATTACTTCATTACTTCAGGTGAAATGCAGTACTCAGTGGTTAAAGAAGAGGCCTTCATTTAGAGTCAAACTATTTTCTGTAGTTTTACTCAAGAAGTTACCATTGCAGAGTTTCATCTAGAAGAATACATAGTTGCTGTTCTTATTTAGCAAAGTCCAGTTCTAGTGATGCTGTTTCTTAAAAAAAGAAATCGATTGCAGAACTCTAATTTAGAGTTTGTGGCAAAATTGTGTGTAGTTTCATGTCTAGATTAAAAAGAGATTTGAGATTGTTATCCTGAAGGTGAGCAACTATGAAAATCCTGTTGTGTCAGATCTGAGGCTGTATCACAAGGAAGTGTAAAAAAAAAATTTACATGGTAACTTGAAAATTCTGAGTAACAAAACATGCAGGGTTTTTTTTTTCCCTTCTGGAAACCAACTCAATGCATTGCCTAGAATAAAAATAAAGATTGATCTGGAAGAATTTGGGTTTATTAGTTAGAATTTCTTCTTTGCCACAGTGTTTTCATTTCAAATTGTGTTAAAACCAGCCTGCAGTTTAGGAACAATTTGAATTATCCTTGCTATGAGAAGTATTAAATAGCTAGAATGTGCCCCTCATAGGGGGATAGCAACTCTGCTTCTGTCTCCAGAGGAGGAAACAGGTTGAAATGTCCTTTGTACTGGACCAGGTTTCTTAATTGAAAGGGGGACAGGGTGAAGATCTCATGAAAGGGAATTATTTTTTTCCTGTGGCTTTGTTTACAAATAAAAAAGATATTACTAGGTATTTCACTAGCAATATTTTAAGCTTATTTTTGAAAACATCACATTTTATTAGTTTAATTATCTTGAATGTATATTTTTGAGAATAATTAAAGGCAGAAACAGTCTTTAATTGGAGTTCCCTTTGAAACCACTTAAATCTTCTGCCCAGTAGAGTCAGTTTTTAGGAAAGAAAACAGTTGGCTCTTCAAACATAATTTCAAAAGCTTTGTGGTTAACTCCTTTGGCAGATATTACATAACAGACTATGGTAAAGTAGATGCTTCTTCAGAAATGACAGAAATTATCTCAGTTTTCCTGTCAGTATAGTGGGGGAAAAAAGCAAATGTGGTTCACAGGTGTCTTTTCTACTTATTTATTGAATTTCATGTGGTTGAATAATCTCAGCTAAGGTAATCATATTGGACCAGGCAATGAGAGTAATGAAAGTAAAGGTGCTAGAATTGCTAGCTATTTAAATTTACAGCAAGTAAACCTGTTTATTAAAGAATTCTTTAAAATTTTTTCTAATGCTCAACAGTGACTGTAAATACAAAGATCTTGTGAACTGTGAATTGCTATCAGGATTACCACTGAATGACCCAAAAGTAAATACCTTCAGTGAAGCTGCAGTGATGAAATCCTGGACAAATGGTATTGTATGCTGTATTGGTGAACGCTCCAGAACTTACTTTTTCATGTGCTTTGTTTACTTATAAAATCTCACAGATTATCTTCATTTCATGAAGGTGTTGGCTGGAATTTTAGTTTGCATATGTAAAAGCAAAACTGCAAGCTCTGATATGATAGGTTAGTGAGGGGTTTTGGTTGGGTTTTTAGCAGAATTCTGTTTGGTAGGGTCAAATAGCAGTCATTCTGTCTTGGTGTTTATGGTTCTCAGATACTTTAATGGTACAGCATTGCCTGCATTCTTAGTTTGACACATTGCATTCGAACCATGTTACTAGCAAGTAACTTGTTTTTCTCTATTTGTGGTCAGAGAAAGTGACTGCAGGTTTTCTTCTTTGGTCGTGGTTAACCAAGCTTGCTAAAGTGATTTACCCACCTTGCTGAAGGTCAGAAGTTTGCTGTTTATGCCAGTTCAAATGTTTGTGAGGCATTTGCTAGATGGGATCAAGGAAATTATGTAGATTTAATAAATAGTGCTTCATGTTCAGTATATTTCACACGTGGGACAGATACCTCTTCAGTGTCTCTGCCACCAGGGAAATAATAATGTAATGGAACTGTAGTCACTGCACATAACAAATCTGACATTTACCCTTACAGAAATGCATGGTTTATTTAGAGTACAAGATGGAGAAAAACAGGAATTGATTACTTATGGATAGATACTGTATTCTGTTTCTTTGCAACAGCTGCTTTGGGAATTAGTGTTTTTAGAATTATTGATTATTATGGATATTTATAAACATGGATTTCCTGAATTAAGATCAGTGACGGAGGTTCTCGCTTAGTTTCAAGTTCTACTGCCAGTCTGAGCTTGTAAAATGATTTTATCATCATGTAATTTAACAATGTTTTCAGGAAGTGCAAGAAACAGATGCTGTAAAAAGCAACTGTGAAATATGTCTTCAGACTCCAGTTCTTTGAAACTGCTCATGTCTTTGGCCTTAAAAGCGTATCCATCTTCTGTAGAATTCTTGTAAATCTTCCCTCTTAAAATCATTTGAAACAGTTGCCAAGGCAAGAGTTTTGGTGCTAGGACAGGGCAAAACAACTATTTATTCCGAGGACTGTGCAGGCAGGATTGGCTGTTTCACTTTAGTGCCTGCTTCCCTACAAGTCTGACCTACAGTCAGCAGAAACAGTTACAAACTCCTGAAAGGACCTGGTCAGAAACTAGGCTTTGGGGATGATAAGAATCTGTAGGAAAGACTTCTGACATCAAGTTCCCAGTGGCATTTTTCTGCAGCTGTTTTCTCAGTCTTGTCACTAAAGGTATCCAGTCCTGAATTTATTGCATTGTCCACCATCACTGCATAAAGGTTTGCAACTGTGACAGTAGGTAACATTAAATATTTAATTGTTCTACCTTAGGTTTCTCCTTCCTATCCTGGGATTGCCCTATCTGTTTAGAAAGACATGCAGAATAAGAACCACCTAGCTCGTGCAAATCTCTAGTAGAACATTCATTATTGCATGCTCTTTAGTAACTAGAGTTTGTCAGAAGGGACTAGGCACCCTGTCTTTTGAACACCCAGTTCTTTGAAGGGCCAGATGGGAAGCCTAGAAAGCAAGGCATTCAAAAGCTGTTATTTCTCTTTAGATATGGGGCTAAAAATTTGAACTTTTCTCTTCCATTAACATTATTCATTTTTCAAAGAAAGAAATCTGTTATTCAATAATAATTAAAGTTCTAAAATGAAGTTTTATGGTTAAGAAACCAGTGACTTACATTGGGCTTAAGCTTGCCACTGCACTGCTTAAAACATAAGAAAATGAAAGACTTTCTTTCAAATCTGAAAAAAAAATGGTTTAAATTCATGGCTAGTGATGTTGGAATGCAATGATTACTGATAAAGTGGGTGGGTTATTTTTCCTTTTGAAATTAAAACTTTGGGATATTTTTATTCCATTTCTTATCTCTGTAAGTTAGAGACTGGGAATCTTGGATAAAGTAGTGAAGTTTTTAAATTAAATGTGCTTACTCTTGAAGTTTGTGTAAAGTCTCACTTTTAGGATAATTAAGAAAAGTGTAACTTAAATCACTGGCTTCAGACTGTATTAATCAAATTTTCATTAATCATTGCTGTGACTTGGAGGAACTATAAATATAAAGGAAAATATGATAAATTAGAGTGGGTTTGGTATGATTCGTTTTTATTATGTGATCCATTTATTGCCCTCGTCCTAATTTTTAGGTTACAAACCTTCAGAAAAAAGTCCTTTACAGCCATTGAAGAATTGTGAAGATTTTGAGCCACAGAGGATGGAGAAAAATGCAATTGTGAGTTACTAAATCTTTGATAGTTTCTGATCCTTTGGGAATAAATTTCTTACGGATATTCAGACAGTTCTCCATATATCGAGACAGAAATTATGAATCTATGCATGTTTATGTTTCTACACCTTTAAAGATGTCACTAAGTACAGTTTCTGAGAACAAAATCAGTGATGAGGAGACAGTTATTCACTGGGTTTTTGACATTTTTTTTACTCTCAGCTTAAGCAAAATTAAAAAATGTTTTTTGCTTTATCATTTTTTGTAGAACTGAAAAGCAGGCAAGGTTTCACATGTTTAAGACAGCCTGCCTTATCCATTACGCTGGGCACTGAAAATGGGTGAAGGAAATTGTTGCCTCACAATTCTCAGAGCCATGCAGGAGCATGTCACCTTTCTTCCTCCTCCTCCTCTCCACTCATTATCCATCTTATTTAGCAGTTCTTGCATTCTCTATGTCTGTGGTCTTCAAGATGGGCTTTTGTTGTGTTAGACACTAAAACGACAGGACAAGGGATTGATCTTTGTCCACTTTGAAATGCTGCAAATACAGTATAGAGATGAGGGTTGTTTCAAAGATTTAATTGTAGATGACACATTTTTTTGCTTTTGTTTATAATTTGTAGATATTTTGAAATTCTCAAAAAAAACGAGCATGTTTGCCTCAAAAAATACTACTTGCTTAGTGTCTTCTGCTTGTTTTAATTTTGTTTCAGGCTTCTCATTCAGTCCAGCAGATCCTCAGTGCACTTCACTTGCCCCGTAAATACTGCAGATATTATTTCATGACTTCACGTGGGTGTGTAAGAGCAAAATGCTGGTTCTGTCATGTTCCTGAACAAGGGGATGAAAAGGTAACAAGGTTTATTGAAGTAAGGAATATATTGTAAGTGTGAACACTTTAAATGCAAAACATCATCCCCTTTGTTTATTTATATGTGGAAAGGGAATAAATTTTAGAGATCAGTGGATGAAAAAATGTTCAGAAATTCTTTCAAGGTCTTTCAAAGTTCTTTTTCTAAAACATGGTTCAATTTTGAACTAGCAGACTTTTTAAGAGAACAAACATCAGCAAAAGAGGAAGAATTAGGCTGTGTGGATAGAGAGTAGTAGAATGCACAGATTCTGAGACATTTCTATCCTGAGCATCAGAGACTTTCAGCAAACCTTTACAAAAACTTTGTATGTATTGTTAAAGTCTAAAGCTATCTATGGTATATGACTTTCTGAATGTTTTGTGCAATATGGGCATGTTTGTTTAAGGATGCTGTAATCTCCTTAAATGGAGCAGCAATTCTCATAATATTTGCAAGCAAAAGTAGTTTTCCAGTGATGGGCAAAGTAGATATGTTTTCAAACCATTTAACAGAGACATTATGAGTCTGTAACACTTCAAAGAACTGTGCATGGCAAGCTAATTGTGCAGTCATGTAATAAGATTTTGGAATTGGCTGTACGAAACCAAGACTCAAGTGGTTTTGTAAGTCACTTGGAAGCAAACAAAAATGTCAAAACAAATAAACAAAGACAAATGCCTAACCTTGTCCTCATCAGGTCTTACAAGATTTATTTTTTATCTATCATCTTATTGGTATGAGTGCTGTTTTATCATTAGTGTCAGTAATTAAGACATTTCAGAATCAAAATGTAAAAAATAACTTGCAGTGAACCTGTTAGATGTAATTGCTAAAAGCCAAGTAACATCTAAAGGAACTTATCCATCTTTTTGATAGCTTAAATATGCTGCATCAGAATTTTTAGAATACATCAGTGTAATTCAGTTTTATTTTTCTTAATGTTTTCTCCATTCTTTTTTATGTCTGGAAAAAAAAAAGCTGCTTTATTTTTTTCCTAATGCTCTGTAACCCCTTTGAAAATTTATATGACATCTTAAAAACACTAAGATAATTTGAGAGTAGTTTTGTATGGGACATTTGCCCTTTTTCTCAATTGTAAATTATCTTTGGCAGGCTGTAGTGATTAGTAATTTTCAGCTAGTTTATATGAATTACAGTGGTTTGTAATGCTTCCTTATATGCAGACACGTTAAAGAATTATTTGCCTGAAACTATTAAAGATCCATTCTATTTGATTTTACTTGTGGTGTAGCAGTCCAGCACATTTTTACTGTTCTGCCCACCAAATCTAGCCAAACTTTCTTGGTAGTCTAAAAGTATACTTTGAGTTTTGTTTGGTTTTGTATTTATTTATATTTTTGGACCTGTCCATTTAAAAATTATAATAGGGCAAGCACCTCATGGTGGCACCAAAGTACATAAAGGGAAAACAGGTAAAGAAGCAACAAAGTCATCCAGTCATATACAGGAGAAATAAATCTCTTCAGGAACTGCTGTGCAGGCTGGCATGCTTATGCTGTGTTTTCAGTGGTGATTGTTGCCAGAAACACCTTTCCCCATAATGGATATGCTTTCCTTTTCATTAAGTAACTGATTGATGCTTTAAGGCAAAACTTCCTTGTATTTAACACTTTACAGTTGTGGTTCATCACGCAACACAGCAGTGATTTAATTTATAAAAATATCATATGTTTTGAAAATCAGCATATTCTTGAGCTCAGCAAGTTGTGCAAGTTACTAGTTTTGGTTTTGTTTTTAAGATGCCTTTAATTTCAAACAGTGAAATCTGTTTTGTATTAGGCAAACTAAACAAAACTAGTAAGACTGTGTTTTAAATACTCCCCAAAGTATTTAAAGGTGGGGCGGATCTCAACAATATATATATATCAGTGTCTGATGGAGAGAGGGTTAAAGAAAATGAAACTGGATTCTTCTCAGTGGTGCTCAGTGAAAGGGCAAGAGACAGTGGGCATAACAGAGTAAATTGTTTTGCTCAAATGGCACTTCAGAGTGTAGCACAGCACACAATTGCACAGTTAAATAAGTGGTTTGAAAACATGTCTTTATGCAGGTTGTATTTCCCTGTCTGATTTTATTTTAGTTTTGTGCACCTTATTCATTCATTTTTTTGGACACGTATGCACTAAAGAAATGCTTACTTTTTGTGATTTTATACTTTCTTTGATCCTATGAACCTCTAACTGGAAGCAAACAGAATATAAAATAGCAAGATTTCCACCTTCAGTAGTGTTGTTTTGCAGCTTCAGAGCTTTGGGTATATGCTTTTGTTGTGGTGGTTTTTTGGTTTGGTTTTTTAAGTCTGGCTTCCTAAAGAAAGGAGACGTTACACTGTCCTCTTATTACTAACTGCCGTTAAATGACTTTGGAGCCTGTTGGTCAGTTGCAGCCACATTTAATAGGGAGCGTGCATCTTAAAGATTCTACAGGCTTCATAAACAGGATCTCCTGTAAAAAGGATCCTGGTTTTGATCTCACTGAGCAAAAGGCTGCAGTATGTGGTTTTCTCTCTTATTAAACATCACAGTGTCCACTGACTGGAAGATGCTGTAGGATTTCTTAAATTCCTGTGCTTGTTCTTCTGAATAAGCGCCTCTTTGTTACTGTGTTAGGACCCTGTTTTACTGGACAGTTGGTTGCTTTTATAAGATACAGTCCTTTATTATTGTTTTTATTAAATTGTCATGTTAAACGAGTCATGGAATCAACTGATAGATGACAGAATAATGTGATTTATACTACCTTTTGAAAATAGGAATCATCTCTTTCATGTACCTTCATTCAAAATCTATTACTGTTAACTCAAAATTTAGAGATTCTCATATTTTTACATGGTCTGTAGGTGCAGCTTTGTGTAAGTTACAGCTTGTGAAATTGAAACAACTAAATCAACTGAAGCCTTCTAGAATCTGTAAAGGAATAACACATTTAGTTTCTTTTATCACTGTAATGTAACATGTCCCATGATTAAATACTACTACAAGTGGGTTTTCCAGGCAATTTCACTAATACTTGGAACAGTCAGAGCTCCAGATGCAGTCTTGGCTTGTTTTGGGAGCCAGTCCAAAAAAGGGAAAAAACAGATTCCAAAAGAAAGCAAACTGATTTCCATACTGTAAGCATGTGTGAAAGTTTGCTTTGGAAATGCTCTCAGCCACCTGGGATTATAGATTTGGATTAAATGAGTTAAGCCGTTGTCAAGTCACAGTTCACATATATTAAATGATAAAAATTTGACATGATTTTTCTGAAAGGTATATCTGGGACTATAGTTCAACAGCGTTATGATACTGTTTCAAGTAAAAACAATAATATTTATATTCAACATACTTAGGCTTACGGTTTTTGTCTTCTTGGGCTTTTTGATCTGAACAGGTTAATGGTTTTAAAAAAAGAAAGATGTCTTGGCCACAAGCCACTGTCTTCTGCTTTACTGTGTAATAAACTCCATGAGTGGATCCAGTGTAATTTTGAAGTTGCATTTAAAAATAAACCTGAGTCAATTGTTTAATAATATAACTACTAATTTAGGCCATTCTCTGTCTCTTGATTTTTTCATTATTTCACAAAATAATATTAAATATGACCTATTTACATTGTTGTGCAGAAAGACTGTAAATGTTCCAGAGGTGACAAAGGATATCTGAAAGGGTGGGTGGATTTTTCCCTAACTTGGAATTCTAAGATTTAAATACAGTAGTCTTTATTTCTTCATCTGCAGAGATAGAGCAAAAAGTGTAAGTATCACAAAGTTGACAGATTAAGATGTTAAGACAAGAATGTTCCAATACCAAATAATACATGGGCACTTCTTGTTTGAAATTAAATGGGTCTGGGATGAAATGGTTCATTAAATCAAGTTAGGGAATTTTTTGTTCTATGTCCTTATGAGTGAATCTTGTGACGATCAGTTCTACCATCTTCATTTATGGATGATTTTTTGACTTCTTGGTTGGTCTATTCCGTGTGATTTTTCTTCCCATGTTCCACATTTTTGCTTCCCCTTCTCTGCTTGTTTACAGTCTGCCACACTTATACTAATCCTGAAATAACTGCATTTTCAATGTAAAGCTCGTTTCATAATAGAAGTCATGTTTGTGGGTAGTTATTTGTCATAAACTGAGGTAACATTTCACTGTATTTGTTTGTTTGTTTTTGTTCCTAGATTTGCATGGCAATTCTTAGGACATACATTAATATCAAAGAATCAGGCCTCCTAAAACGTGCAGGTAAGGTGTAATAGTAGCTGTTGATGTATCTTTGATATTTAACTTATTTTAAAGCAAATAAAATAGGTTGTTGAGAGAGAAATGGTTACCACTTCAACACTGAATAAGAAGTTCTTATTTCAAATTAATACATTCAATCTTTATGTTTTCATCTTTCAGTGTCCCAGTGAGGCTAGATATTTATATATGCAGTTATCTCAGGAGGTCATTAGAAACTTGCTTCCACAGAAAATGAACTTAGCCTGACTGCAACTAGACCTGAGAGTAGAAATACGTAATTGGGGCAGGGGGGACATTTAACAGAACCCAAATTTTGTTAAGGTGCTTTTGAACACCCTGGCCAAACAAACATCACAAACTCAAAAACTTCAGAATGAAGTTCTTGAAATGAGGTGCTGCTACTGCACCCAAACAGCTTTCGTTTAGTCCTTACACATTACCATATATGCAAGCAATTGCGATTAACCCATTTTAGGGACTGCAGTTGATTCAGATCCATCTGAGCTTTTGAGTTCAGTCAGAAACGGCTTTTTTTTTTCTTTTGGTTTGGTTTTTTCCCCTCTGAACAGTGATTGCTTTTGTACCTGTCTTGAGCAGTCTTAAGTTTTTGAGAGCTTCTCAAACTGTAGCAAAATGTGAACAGGGGATTCAGTTGCACCTTATGCTGTAATGTTCCCCTGCTGAAATACTGGGTACTTCAATGTGGGTAACCCTGTGCACCAGCAGGCTATCAAGGAAGGCTAGCACTGCAACAGGTTGTAAAACCATCCCCCAGTAACACTGCGCTTCACTTCCTAGAGATTCATGTCTGGAAACCCTTACTACCTTGACACTCACACTAAATCTGACCTGTGCATTTTTCTTGTGCTGCATCAAATCAGCTAAGCTTTCTTGAAGCCTTTGGGGCTTAGTGGTGTTCAGCTCAATGACATGAGGTATTTCAGAATAGTCAGTCTGGCTCTAGGAAGGTTAAAACACTGTTCAAACTTGATCCTTTCTCACGTTTTTCTCTATATCCCTGTCCCATAATATCTTGGTAATTAAGAGTTGTTGCACTGCATTTAAAATGTAAGGAAATAACTTGTTTTAATAGTTAGCATCAGTTAACCAAAGTGAAATTAATATAATTGCTTTTTCAGTCCAGATATTTGTGCAGTATTACAGAGAAGTTATTCCTGGTGTGGATTTTGCTTCTGAAGTGCTGAATGATCTTCTTGTTTCTCTGCTCAAGAACTGTTTGTTGCAGGAAGTATTTCAGATACTGAATGCAACTGTACAAATGAAAACACTGGTAGGTGACTTGGTAATATTTTCTAAATCTTTGTTTTATAGTTTCTTAGTTTTTTTGAATACTATGCCATTTGCAGTAGTAAGTTTGGCTTTACTGTGGTACTCAAACCTTGGGCAAGGGGAGCAATTCAAAAGTTCCTATTATAAAGTCTCTAAGCTTATTGAACAGAGTTGCAAAACTGATTGTGCTGCCTTTTTTCCCCCTAAATTAGCCAGCTGTAGATGTTCTTTTGAAAGTTTTTGAGCATGTGGCTTCTTTGAATTTAAGAGATGCTGTGCCTACGTTAATCCGTACCTTTTCTAAGGTAAGAGTTTGTACTACTGCTGCTTGTTGGAATTTCTGAAGTACGTTCCCTGTTTTAAAACTCAGACATATTACTTAAAAAAATAATATTGAAATAATATTAAAAGTGTTATTGTGAGTAGCTGAATTTTTGTATGGGTTTTTATTTATCCATTCTTTTTTGACTGAGATTCAGTGTGAGATTCAGTGTGAGATGTTTTTCCCAATGTTGTTTGCCACTTACCTCTGAAAACACATAAAGGGATCACGGTTTTTTGTATGCTTACTTTTTTTGCTTTTTTTGATATTACAGCTCATTGATGCTGGTATGTTCCTTGAGTTAGACCATTTTGACTATATTATTAAGTTACTTCACCAATTGCAAGTTTCCAGTTGGGAAATAAGTATTGTTTTGGACATAAAATCCAGGTATGTCTTTAAGGAGCTATTTTCTAATTATATCAGCCTAGTTTCTTCTTCAGAGTCTATTTTTATAAATTTATGTAAAATCTTTGAAAGATATTTTGAATGAAAATAATACCATACCGTGCCTCATTGCATTTTAAAGTGTTGTCAATCTACTGTGCTTCAAAGATCAAGGATTGTTAAGTCAAAACTTAGATTCTGACCACAGTTACAATTAGTTTTTTCCATATCAACCGTCATTGTACAATCTGCTCCCCACTGTGCTACCAGTTTATATAACTAGTCAAATTAGAAACATCATGGTTTAATATATCATTTATGCCCACATAAGCAAACAGTACTTCTGCAATAAATAACACTTCTAGACAATAAGACATTAGTTACATCTGAAGTAGTCCTCTAGTTTCCTTTATGGTGTGACTACATAAACACTTGTGCCAACACTGCTAGAGAGGAGGGTCAGTTTTTAAGTACTGCTGGATTATGCTGTGCAAAATGTCAAATCTGTTCCAAAACTGTTGATACCTCCCCATCGCTTGAACAAAATTATGATACTTTCTCTTTTTTGTATCTTCTCCATTATACACACACACACACAAGCTGAGAAACTAAATTTGTGATCCATAAACATACCTCTGATTCTTAGAGGAAACCAAATATGCAGCATCTACCATCTGAAAACAAGCCATCACTATTCCAGCTGAAAGCACTGTAGAAATTATATGCTACTTCTGCATACTTTTTCCATAGAGCACTTTCAGCCATGGATGTCAGTATTTTACCAATGCAACTTACCACACATGCTGGAGGTAATTTTAATCCCTTTTTGTATCAGGAATCTGATTCACAAGGCAATGACTTCTTCCAGGTTGCCTCAGTATGTATGTGAGTTCAGCTGAAGGTGAGAAATTACCTGTATCTAGGAAGACTGAGCAGCTGTGCTGCTTCAGTTACAGGTGTTGGCACATTGCTGTGTAGGATATCTATCTCTATGTGGTAGCATCTCACTGGGTAGATGTGTCCATTGAAGGTGACTAGCACTTGTCATTTTATGTCAGAAATACCTACAATAGAGTTCTGCCTTTCCTTAGTGGATTGCAAACTTTATTTTTGCCTTTGCAGTTACATTTCAACTGAGACAAGGGATATATTCTGTGAAAATAGCTCTGCTCAATTATTTGTTTAATATATTTACTGAATTCCCTTGGCAAGATTGTAAATGAGTATTTTCAGTGTGCAGTTAGCATAATGTGAAGTAAATAGAATCAAAAATCACATCAATTTATTGTTCATATATGGTATTTTGTTCATCTTATGTTAGTGCATGGTTTAATTCAATAGGATGTGTTAAAATTAAGTACTAACATTTTTTTCATATGGAAGATTTAAGGAAAGACATTTTGAAAAGAACTGGCTTTTTGATTTCAACTTGGCAGTGGATGAAATTCAGGTACAGTATGTGCATTCTTCAAACCTGTTTGAATACTTGAACTATGCCTTCTTTAAAATGTACAAGAAATAGCAATTTCTGCACCTTTCTAAGTTAGTGGGCTTTATTATTGAGTATATTGAGCTTATGATAAAATACTTTTATGCAAAGCCATGTTTGGGAAGGCCTAACATGCAGGGGAAAACTGTCTTTGGCTTTTCTGTGAAGTCAGTATTTTAATTTACATACTTGTAGTTTTTGTCTTGGTTTTGCATCTAATTCAAAGATTTTGTAACTAAGCAATTATTTCCTGTGCCTTATATTTGTTGTGCTTGTAGTTGGTAGTAGTACATCATTCCTAACCAAAAATTTATTTAATATATAGCAGATAGAATTCATATCTAGTATAAAACCACACAATTTTAAAAGGCTGCCATTGACAGCACTAAGCAGGAATTTTAAAGAATAAAATATTGTAAAATGTTCTTCAATTGGACACTTGTGTGTTTTGTATTCAAGGTCAGATTACTTATTATTATTTCAATTATAATTACAATGACAATTATAGTTTACATATTATCACACAGACTGCTCAGATCCAGACACTGAAATAAGATGGGAAGAACCTTTTTTTTACTTCTTTAACACCAAAGTTCTCAAGTGATCTGGCAGATAAATGACTTAATTCATATAGAAAATAACCGTAAATTCAGCATGCATCATGTCAAAAAAAAAATAAAAATACTGCTGAATGCCAGTTCTTAAATAGGGCAAATAAGTTATGAGCTTCCCCAGTTGGGGTCATGACATAAAAAAATGAATTTAGTTTCTTTAGGGACAGAAGTAATTAGAAGTCCATGCAAGTTAGGCAACATGTAACTGTGCCATATGAACATGAAGGTTCTTGGCAGTAGCATTTCATCTCCATCTTTTTTCTGCTCTAAGACTATCCCAGGTGTATCTCTCAAAATTCTATATGTTTTCTGTTTGGTGTTCTGGAAGCAGTTTTGCTTATCTTTATCCCTTACTTTCTTCACAGTATTGCAAAGAAAAAAGGGATTGGGCAAAGCTTGGAGCTTTGTATCTTAATGCAAGAACTGGATGCGAATGTTTTGATGATTTTCAGAAATTACTTTTATCTATTGCTGAAATACTAACCAAAGATTCTGAGACAGACAGACCAGGAGTTCCTTTTTGTGATTTTGCTGATGCAGGTAAAATTAAGATACAAGAAGTGCTTTTTGTTCATCCCTATTCTTTGTATAGTTTTAAAAGAGATAAAACATTAATTCACATAGTTTTCTGATTATTAGTTAATTTTATGTTACAGTGTTCAGAATTTCTTGAAGTGCAAATGCAATTAGCTGTAATGTTCAATAGAAGCCGTTTTCTAGTAGAAGTGAAATCCATAGTGCTTACACTTAAAATTCTGAAGGAGGAACAGTTGAACTTTGTGAAATCAAGAAGAGAAGACAACATCTGTGATCTTTTAATAAGAATGGCCTATACTCAGGACAAAGGGAAATGTTAAGTATTGTCATGTGAAGTGTCACACTATTAGTAGCATAAATAAAATTTTGAGCTGTCAAAATATATATATGTTGTGTATTTTAAAACACATTGTATAGGGTTACATCATGTATATAATTTATACCTTTTTTTTTAGTAAATTTGAATTTTTAGAATTATTTTATTATCTAAAGAACCAAGAGTTTCTCCAAGTGCTAGGTCCACAAAACACCTTCTAGTGTTTTAATAGTTCTGACAGTTTTTCTTGCTCCTTTCCTCCCTGTGTCCTTTCATTTGCGTATCTGTATCCCAGATTAATGAGGCTCAATGAGTTGTCAGTGGGATATTAAAGCATTTTATAAGGAACAGTTCAGATACTTTTCAACCTGTATTAACTACTAAAATGTGATGAATACTTATTCCAGATATGTGGCATGACCTTTCTGACCACAGACTTTCCTATTACTAAACAGCTATCACAGCTTCCAGTTGTGACACAGAGAAGATTCTGGCAGAGCTTGGGACTTAGTCACTCTTCCCTAGAGCAGTGGTCTCCAAAGTGATGGGCACCTTCATCAGTAAAAAAATTTTGAGCACTCACCCCCATTTATTTGTTTATAAATTATATAGATGTGCCACTGCTTTAATATATTAAATGCATTAGAAAGCATACACAAAAATAGGAATTGAAAATATGAGATAAATATTAAATAAACACTACATTTTAAAATGTTTATTTTTATTTTCTAATGGTACAAAAAATATTCTCACATCTGAACAGATTGTTGTGCTCACAACCCTACTTTGAGATCACATAGATTTACAGCATGGTTGGAAAAACTTGTGAATACTGAGTTCTGCAATCACCAAAATGTCTTCATGTTGCCAGATAATGTAAAGCTTACTTTACAAATTATTATTATAGTATTTATATGTTACTAAATTATGCCATTATATGTCCAAGCGTTTTATGGATGACTTAGATTACTATTAAATACTGTCTGAATAGACTATAGTTAGTTATCCTATTTCCAGTGCTAAGACTTAGGAAGTTACTACTTCTAATGGCAAATATTTAAGAAAACAGATTTGGTATTTTCACAATGACTGTGTTTTTCAAGCATTTAATTTCTTTAAAACCCACATTTACATGTAAAACTTCTAAAAATGCCTTTTTCTTTCTAGTAATGAGAAATTCACAACATAATGAAGCTGACAGGCTTTTCATTGGGAGGACTGGAATAAGCGTAATGTATTCTTATCACAAAGTACTGCAGTGGACAAAGGTATACTTGACTATTGGAACCTGACTTGAAGAAAAAGAAGTAGTAATTTCTCTTCCAGATGTTAAACTGTGTTTCTCTAGTCGAATGGCTGTATATGCCTCTTCACCTTCTTAGTACTTCTAATTGTCCAGCTGGATCAAAGCATTTTACTGTGCCTTTCTGAGCTGTAGGCTTCTGTGGAGCTCATCATAACGGTCTTGCAACCTAAAAATTTGATTGTTGAGGTTCTGCTTGTGATTCTGCTGAGCTGAGGTTGAATCTGTATTAGGATACTGGTCTTCCTGATGTTCCAGGGATGGAGGTGCTGATGGGATTGTTTGCCAGAAACGTCACTTTCTTCTGTCTGGCAATAATGCTGCATTCTGAGACCTCACAACTCAAGTGATGCTTAAAGAAGTTCAGGCAATTTCCTGCACTGGTGCTTCTGTATCTGTCCTCAAATGGAATAGATAAGGCCAGGCAGACAGAAAAGCAGCATAGCAAGGCTGCTGTTGCTCTTAGTGAACAACTGTTTGTTCCTCAGAGCACCACTGGAAGTGCTTTTCTTCGATAAAATCTAAGTTTATAAATTCTATCAATCTTACAAAACTCGGACATCACAAAGAAATACCCTTTACAGTCCTTTCTTTGCTGTCAGATAGCACAAAGGGCCAGGGCTAAGAGACTAGACTTTTGACCAGATGTTTCAGACTCCTTAGGCCTCATGCAGTATTGGTCATAATTTCACTGCAGCAAGATCCACTTCAATGTTAAATTCACCTTTTTTCCTCCTGGAAGGAAGTAGTGTGTACCAGGCTGGATCTCCTATACAAAGCAACATGACAAATGACAGCATAAGAAATAATATAAGCCAACCGTGAAACACTCGTCTCCTTCCTTTTGTCTCTTGAAGTTTTACGTTGGGGTTTTTGTGAATTACCATAAAGGAAACCTTTCTGCTTTGCATCAAGGAATTAAGTTGTCTTTTGTACTATTGTCCTTAGGGGATGACCTTCAGGAATTCTGTTATGTAAAACCTGTGCACTGCTCCATCTGTTTTCAGGGTCAAGCCAAGTCCCAGGAGATATTTGATAGAGGTGCTTAGTTTAGAGGCAGTGCACCTGTTCTGATGAATCATTAATTTTGCAGCGTTGGCTTGTTGAGTTGAATGCTCTTTAGCAGGTCGCTGTCAAGCTGCAGCACAGCATGGTACTGTGTAAGACTAAAGGGAAGAAGAGCAGGTCTTTGCATTAGCACTTGTGTAATGCTGCACTAGAACCTTTTTAGGTATATTTGTTCCTCAAAACTTAGCAGTTAGGACATTTAAGATGTTCCTAGCCATAGAAGAGATGATCTAAATTTTTGGCATTGAAGAGTGGGAGTGCTCACATGCCCATGGCAGAGTTTAGTTTGCCTTGGGTTTTGGCCGTCTTCTTCAGCATATAGTGTTTGTATGCATTCATACATTTTAGCTGTTTTCCAGATCCATCTTAAGGGAGATCCAGATGCTTGGATTGCATAGCCCCTAATATTCCAAGGAGATTCATTTTCACATCTCGGTTTCAGAGGTGCAAATTGTCAAAAGCATGTATAGTGTTTTTGTTGTAAAACATGATTTACTACAAGTACATGCTTCTTTTGATACTATGATTTCTTTCATGTCTAGAGCAACAGATCATTGTTTCTTTGAGAATGTTATGTTAGGTATCAGACCCACTTTTCAACAGACTGCTGATCAAGATCCTCAAATAGCCTTGTAGACAACCTGTGCTGACTGTATGGGAGTGTAAATGAGGTTCTGCTCTGAATGATTTTTATTGTAACTGGCAGATCCCAAACTGATCTCTGCTTCAGGAATCTACCATTCCTACCTCTCTCCAGCCAGTTTCACTCCATTATATGTATCAGATAAATACTTAATCCTGTTGTTATGGGCTAGTATCTACTTGATACAATGTCTATTTTTTTTTTTTTTGGTCCAAAATGCGATCTAGAAAGTAAAATAGTGATGGATTTGCTCTTCCTGCTCTGCCTACATTAATTTTGGCTTTAGGACACGCCCTATGCCATTTTATGAATATGTTGGACTGCCTGAAACTCTAGATGTGCTTTTCAGATCACTTTTCCTTTATGAACACCAAACCCCTTTATTGTGTAGCTTTGATGATTGGTAGCTCTCTGGGGGGAAATATATAAGGTCCTTGGTCCTGAAGAGAATATTCTTTGTAGGAGGTAAGAAAAGTTCATAAAATAGATGTACTTTGAAAAAACATGCAGATTTGAAACATGAGTATTTCTTCTATGGGGACAGCTCTTCAAGCAACAGTTAGACTGCTTTCTGGATATATACTTGTGGAGAATCCTGTAACATTAATGCTCATTTGGCAGTTATTTCATCCACTTCCTATTTCAACTATTTCCTATCTTTCAGGACTTTGCTATGGGTATTTTTACCCAGCTTTTCAATATTTCAGAGAATTGGTCAGAGATTCTAGTTCAGTTAAGGATCTCATTCCACAACTGGATTTTGAGTGCCCTTCCTTTATAGATATTTTTTTTTTTGGCTTATTAGCTGCATGCTTTCTGTCTTCCTGCAAAGACCCACTTCTTAGTGGCCCCTCCTTTTGCCAGAAGAGTGAAATAGATGCAGTTCATCCTACATTTTATATTTTGTCTCTGGTTTGCACTTAGATTTTCAAGTTTCTGTTTTGCTTTCATCTGAGTCTTTCTGGTAGGTAATTTTCCCCTTCAACTGCATACATCTACAGTTGGATGGGTTCTTCACACTTTGAATGCTAACTGCAGTGATAATGTTAGTATTTTTTTATAGCTTATGCTGAGATAAATGGTTACAGATACCTGTAGGGCTTCAAAAGTCTCCAGTTTTGAGCACATGCCAGTCCACAGTGTGTATGTGCCTATGTATAAAGCATTTTCAAAACATGAGCTTCTTAGTAAGGGAGTTTCACTTTCTGTCAACCTCCCTCTTCTCCCAGGCCCTCTACCTGCGTGGCCTTTGTTCTGTCATCACAGTGCATGACCACACAAACCACAGTTTTTAATAAGCCACTTCCTCATTGATGCACCCACTTAGCAAGAGCTGAAATGCTTCAAGTTTGCAGCTTGGTCCCTCTTGCTTGACTAGCAAGGTGCAGCTGGACAGGACAAGTACTGAATTCTCCCTGGCCTTGCTGGGAACGTTACTTTGATACCCCACCTTGACTTGACCATCCTATATTTTAGATTGGTCAGATCTTCATTATCTTTAAGACTGATACCTTTCTTCCATTTTTGACTGAAAAGGACAGTCAAAAGTTAAGATGAAGCTTCTGTAGGAAACCAGTCTAAATATCAGCCTGGAATCTTGATGATAAAGTGGTTGGTTGTTATACTGTTGGCCAGATAGGCCAAACTTTTTCCAGTTTATTGTTTTCCTGCATAAAACTATCAGTGTTTTCTTTGGCTTATGCTGGAGTAATGATTTCAATTTAACTACAATATAGCTACTGCAAAAATAAAGCGCTCTGTATGATCTCTTTAGAATTTTGTAAATTGTGTAGTGCTGAATGGAATCAAAAGTAAAAATGTTAACTAAAGTAAGCAAATACAAATGAATTACAAAGTGTATTAAAAAATACTGCATAGGAACATTATATAGTCGAAATAATGTTATGGGGAATAGTGTGCTGGGAGCTCTTCAGCAATGGGTTGGTAGAATTTTTTTGCCTACATAGTAAAAAAAAAACCCTTAACCCTTCATTAGAAATTTTGCTATACTTCCCCCCTAACTCACTTTGGATAACTGACCTGATGCCTATAAACCTGTATCACTAAATTATATCTACTCTATTTTGTGCAAATACACTCTTTGTTCACTGTTATCACTGCTTTCTCTGACCTTTCCCCTTTCCCTTCTCCCTCTTACGCTAGGGAAGGAAGGTTTTGGATAAACTGCATGAGCTACAGATACATTTTACACTCTTGAAAGGACTTACAGGTGCAGGGAGGTTAGCATCAAGATGTCAGATTGTTAATAAAGCAGCAGAAATCTTTCTTAATTCTGGAAGTTTAGATGGAGCAACAAGGGTATTAAGAGGTAAGTTTTTGACTTGAACAGCTCCCTTCTATGACAAATTTCAGATAAGATACAGGCTGGTCTGTGTTACTAAATAAAGTCAATACTGGGACAACAAAGGCAAATGTGATCTATCTAACTGGTTATTATTCTTGATATGTATAAGAAATACTATTAACTAATATCTACTGTTGTTTTCACAGTAGTGTGGTAACACCATTCTACTCAAAAGTGTGCTGTAATAAGGGAGGAGTGCAGCTTGGAAAATGACCCTGCCCCATGTAGATTTTCTTTGAGCCAGGGGACATTCAGTGCCAAAACATTTCAGGCTTGGGTCAATGCAGTGTTTCTTTATGCCTCACAGTATCCCCATTTGGTGTAATTGCTTTAGAATAGTACCATATTCCTGCAGTTAAATAATACATTATTTCTGGGTTTTTGGAATTCTGATCTGCTGAAAGGAGTAGAAACTCAGAAGTGTAAAGAATAGAATGTGTTCTGTAAATTAATATTGAGGATCTAAAATTTGCTGCTCAGTTTTATAATGTACATAGATACATACATATTTATATATGCCACTGAAAGACCATTTTACTTCCATGATATTTAACAAAAGGGGTTGTTTACAATATAAAGGCTCAGAGAACCCATCTGAGGAGCATTTGTCATAAGGAATGAAATATTAATAACTGGAACTGCATTTTCTATGCAGATCTGAAATTTGTATTTTGCTACAGTTTACAGTATATTCTTAATGGCCAAAAGTCTCAGCGCCCAGCAGTTTCAGTTCATAGAAATAACACTGCACTGTTGTTTGCCACAGAGTCAGAGTGGACCACAAATGCACCATTGTGGCCTTGTGATGAAATGGACATCCTCAGTCGACACAATCTGTTATGTGCACTAGTGCACAAATACTTGAGTAAGAGTTTGTACAGGCAGGCATTTGAAGTTCTGCAGAACTTACCAGGTTTGCAAAAACCTTCTGGTAAGTAAAGAAAAAGGTACTGAGTTAAAAATTTAACAGGGGGTTCTGTACTGTTCTCTCTGTTTTCCACCTACAATTTGTTCAAGAATTAAGATGGTTTTAGACAAGCCTGGGTTTTTTTCGAAAGAGTGTTGTGCCAGTTTAAATATGTATTGTACTCTGCAGCTCTTGCTGCACACGCACACTCTCACGTTCACGCAGTTTATACACTGTCCTGTTTTTCCAATTGACTCAATTACACAGAGTAACAGGAAAGACCAATTACATTTTTAAGGATCATACAGAGTCTATACAACGAAATAAAATAGGGATACCATTGGCACGATTAATTTTATCTTGATTTCAGATTAATGTCTTGTGGATTTTTCTTTCTGTAACTGAGCCAGCTAACCTAGGCGTCTTTTACATACCATGCTCTAAGTGCTCTTGTGGGCTCAATTTATCTTACAAATTTTGGATATGTACTTCAAAATGAGATGCATAGTTACTTAAGCTCCACTGGGGAAACTTCAGCTGATTCCTGTGTGTAGGTCTCAGTCTGTTGCCAGTGTGTGCTTTTAGGAATGTTAGCAGAGGTTGGTTGAAGACCATCTACTCCGAGAATACTGAAAGGATCTGGTTCTTTGAAGCATGAGGTGGATACAAGGCTGCTCAGTCCTGCTAAGAAGGGGACAGTTCAGAGTAAGGGTAAAAGCAGAACTGTAAGGGCTAGAGTGATTTTTATTGGTGTAAATTTTAAATGTGAGAGATCAGGTGAAGATTGTATTTATAGACTTGGGCAAGTGAATGTATTTTTATCTGATCCTATTGGTTTTGGCACCACATTATTACTTGAACCTTAGCACTTCTCTGTCACAATGTGAATGAACTACTGTATGAAAAGACTTGATGAATAAAGCATTCATGTCATCCCAACCCTGTTCCATTTTGCTGATAGAAGAAAGAATCCTCATTTAGATACTGATTGGGAAGCGATTCTTCAATTAGATTTGCATTTGACTTAATTCAGGAGCTAATATTCTTCTTTTCATTTCAGATACTGTAGATGTCTCTCAGTACAGCTGCCTTTTTAACAAGCTGATAAATGCGTCTTTTGAGAGTAAGAACCTTGGGGTCTCATCTTCTGCAGTAGACTTCATGCTTTCAAAAAAAATTGCTATTGATTTTAGTTTACTTAGAAGATTAATCACTGCTTTGGGAAGAAGTTCTTTGTGGTCTAAGGCTAGGACCTATTACAAAAGTAAGTTGCTTCTTAATATCCTCCCCTTACAGTCTTTGGATAACATGCTCATAACATCTCAGTATGTTGGGGAGAAATGGGTAAAAAGGAAACCAGTACTTCCTGTGTCACTGCCAGGAATTTATTTGTAACCAAAATGTTTATTAGGAAATAGTTGAAAATAAGAATCTGTGCATACTACCTGGCATGAAATAAATGTAATTCTGATAAAATTAATTTCTTACATTCAGTTTCAGAATTTCAGAAATGTGAACCCTTGAAGTGGTTGAAAATGCATCATCTTCACTTTTTCATCTAGGCAAATTAGATTTCCCTATACATCTCTTTAGAACTGTGGTAGTATTTAAGATTTGAGAAGTCTGGCTAAGAAGTTTATCCTAACTATAAGAAAATGCCTTTCAACTGAAAGCTGATAGTCAGTAATTGTTTTCAACTCCCCGTTTCTGAGCTAAGGTAGTACTGGTTGTGCCACTCTGCTAAGGTCCACCAAGAGTCATCTCTCCATATTGTCACATTATTTACTGTTTGATTCTGTCTTAGAGTTGTGTTTAGCATTCTACTTTGAGTCCATCCCTCTTGGGATGGATACTTTTCTTTGTTAACATTGAAATGACTGGTTTTCCTCATCTCTTTTTTTCCTTTTTTTTTTTCCCCCCTCTGAAATGCTGTATAGGTTGGGTTGCTGGGATCACTTGACACAAGTTAGGGGACTAAAGCAGGAGATGCTGTTCAAATATTCTCTTGCTTTGGTCATGGTTAACAAAGCTTCTGTCTGACCTGCCCTAAGTTGTACTTGTGTTATTACACACTTGGTGTCTCCTGACTTCTGACAGAGCTTTTTAATCATAACTGATAATACTCATTGAGAAAATAACTTTTTGCAACTGTGAATATTATGTGTGAATACTGTTTCCTATGTTCCCAAATCAGGCCATTTCATAGGTGAAATAGTAAAGTCCATTAAGGGTTTGGGGTTGGGTTTTTACACATTTAGTCACACACAGAAGAAAATAGATCTGTATTCAGTACTGGTAGTCCTAATTCCTCATGTTTCTGCATTTACTCTCAGATGCTTTATCATTGGGTTGCTACCCACAGCTGAAGGGAAATTTGTATCACAAACTTCTGAAGATTCCATCTTACCTGTCTGAAGTTGAGATGCTGTTGGCCATTGAAATATTTCTTGTTTCAAATGCCAGTGATATTCAAAATCCAATGGCTACTAGTCAGACTCTTCAAATAATACTGAAAAGGTTTGTTGTCAGATATGTACCATTTTGATTGTGTTTGTTCATGTGATTGTGTAATTAACGAGATCTTATTTTCCATTGTCTGAGAATGAGAATGCTTGATTTTAAACTTGTTTTGAATCCTTGTTTCTGAAGTGGTTGTAGAACAGTAGGTCTTAGGGGGGTTTTTATCATTATTATTTCTACACATATGGAACAGAGAAGCAGTTGTTCCAGAGTGATGTTGGCCTGTGTTCCCTAGCTGAATGTGTCTACCACACTAAGAATGTATTTTCAAAACTAGGAGTACTTGATACCTTGCTATATCGATTGTTGTGTTGTGGTGAAATAGTGGAGTAGAAAGGCACAGTCAAAATGCTAATTCTTTCAAAAACCAACTCTAACATTTCTTGACTGTTTTTTGAAAAGTGCATAAAGCATTTTACTTAATTTTCTTTATGAGGGATATCTCAATATTACATTTTTTAGGACTTTTCCCACCACACTTTCTGTGAGTCTGAATACCTTCAAATTAAAACGTGTTTTGTTGCTTTTTTCCTTTTGTCCATAACCCACCAACCATTATCACTAGGTTATACCTGTAATTTTATTTTTCAAGACCCCCTTTTCTGAGGTTAACTGGCTCAGCATCAAAATGTGAAGCTGCCTAGAAAAGCTACATTAGTTAAGTATCAGCATGAACATCTCAAAACTTCATTACTTTGTCTTCCTTCCTATCTATCCTTCCCAGGGAATAAATATATCTCTTAATTTTGTTCCTTTGATAACTGAGAAGTTTTTTATCTCGTGTTTTCACGTGCATTATACCTCTGTTTGTTTTCTTCAAGACTAAGGTCTGCTCTTGCAAAAAATATAGCCAATATCACTTAGGCACAAACTTGTTCCAAAAGTGATTACATGCCAAAAATGAGTAAATGTTTTGGATTCAAGCATGTACATGAATTCTTGCTATATCCAGTTCATTAAATATTTTGCATTCCTTTACTGAATTTTCCAGCCCGGAGACATTTTTTTCATGAAATGTGCTGTGAATATGGCAGAGCTGCTTTGCACTGCCATTAAAGCCCATTACTTTTCATTACTGTAAAATATGTTAAATACATGCTTTTTCTAACTTTTTAGGTCTTTGGAATAATAATCAAAAAATCTGTCTAGAAATAAACATATTATTAGTGAAGTGAATACAAGGATTTATTTTAATATTTCTATAATCTTTCTGCCAGTATAGTGTCAGGCAAGTGACACAGGGCCTGTATGGTACCTAATTTTGTATTTGTGAAAATTCCCTTACAGATGTGAAGATCAGACAGTTCAGAATAACAGTTCCTATCAAATGGCAGTGGAGAGACTGATCCTAGCGACTCGTTTATCTGATCCAAAGCTTTTTCTTAAGCATATGACAATGAATGTTAATATGGAAGAAGTTTACAACTTAGAGCCTTCATTCGCTCTAAAATGGCTTCAAGAGAATATGAAATGGGCTGAGAAGGTCTGGCTGTTTCAGTAGTCATTAAATAGTTAAGACTTTTGGGTTTTAATGGTTAAAGCAATCATTGTTGAAAATGATACGGGGTAATAAAGGCAGTTCCCACTGTGTTCAGACTGTGCCTTACTGATTAACAGCAAGGTTTCAAACTCGAGTTGTGTTTTTAAATACTTATATTGATGATAATGCAGAGAGTAGCACAGAAAGAGTAATTTTTTCACTAACTATATAAATTGTCACACTGACTGACTTACATGGATGTTTTGTAATGGCGTCATTAGATAATGAGGAAGCAGCAGCCTCAGAACCTACCTTCTTTTTTACAGAGAATCTAGCACTAACTTGTTTCTCCCCGCACGTGATGGTGTAAGTGTAGTGTAAGTGTAGATACAAGTATAGGTAAGTGCACTGATTGAGTGTATCTACTGTTCTTGAGTGAGATGTTTTCCACATTGCTTCGTAGTCTGTAAAGTAATACATGTTTCCTTTTGCCTTCCTCACAGTAACTTGTGAGGATATTGTCCCATCTGTGTGCACCTTAGATCTTAATTTCTTTGCTCCAAAAGCCCAATAAAAAGTAGTGAGAATAAAATAACTTAAAAATCACTTGAGATACGCCTGATTTAGGATACCTTGCTTCACAGAACTGAGAGGGTCTACATATGTTGTTCACAGATGAAGGTTTAGTTGTATCTTGATAATAGCACATGTGTGGCTTCACATTTGTATGTATGGATACCTCCACTGAAAAGGAAAACTTGCTTTCTTCCTTGGTTATGCTCTTAGAGGGAAGTGTGTTTGCCCATTTTTTAATTTCTACTAACTGCATAGAGATGGAGGCTTCAAGCAAGCTTGTTCTACCATTCCTGGTTCTTTAGGATTTCTTCTTTTTTCCCACCTGCAAATTCTGAATCAGATTCGGAGTATGAATTGTTCAAGTCATATTTCATCTACTGATCTGCAGCATGAGTAAGAACAGACAGACATTTCATATCAGAAAAACTTGTGGCAAATCAAATGGACCTCTATCAAAGTTGATACTTGCCTTGAGCTCCCCCCACTTGTGAAGTGTTAGTTTAGATCTCCAGTACCAACCTTCACAAACACAAATGTGCCAGTAATACAGGTCTTTAGATCCTGCTCTCCATTCCTTTCAAAGCTTCTTGTTCTGAACACTTCTGCTCTTTTGGGTATAGAACTCCATGTGTTTTTAAGTGTGTTCCATCATAAGGGAGATCAAGATGGGTGGCTTAAGACCTCAGTTTTTGAAAAAGCTTTCCCTCCTTTGGGGCAGGATAAGTCTCTTCCAGCAGCATTATTGCAGGTGTCCTTTGTGCCTCTGAGTCATGAAAGTGACTGTGATCTTAGTACTGGATGGTTGTGGAGAGTTTTGGAGAGGTGTCAGTTGTTGTTTTCTTTGGGGGAGGTTGCCACTCAAGGCTCTAGTCTTGAGATTCATGCCGTTAATCTGCTGTCATGAATCTGATCGTCAGAGCCCTTTTCAGGACCAGGAACTGACCTTTTTCAATACCACTGCTCATCCAGTCTGTCTGGGAGTTGCTACTGGAAGTGAGAGGATTGAATCTGATGACCACCAAGATCACTACTTTCCTCCTGTGCCACCTGTGCAGAATGGAAGGATAGAGGCTCTTGTGTTTTCACAGGGTATCATTCTTCTGTAAGGATCTCATCTGCCTTCCCTCTAAGAAAATGGTATATTCAGTAATAGCAATCAGATGGCATTTCTTTAAAAGCCCCTTACCTCAAAATTTCCTGAAGCACAGTTGGCACTAGTTCAAACTTTGGGTTCCATCCAGGAGATGGCTCTGCCATTTGTAAGGCCATCCACCTGGTCAAATCTGATCGTGTTTGCTGCCCAGAAGCTGAAAAACTGGGTAAGAAGTGATCAGGTTTCCAGTGAGGGATCTAAACTGATGTTCTTGCAGCCACTCCAGCATTAGTGACGAGCAATTTTGGAAGGTTTCAACAAACTAAAACTGGTAGTGAGAAACTAAGTAATATTTGCTAATTACTTTTTGTAAGGTGCTTTGTAGCTTAATCTCCCTTGAAATTAGACAGAGACTATCTGACCCTTGCTAAATCCCACATTTCTGTAAGCGGTACCAGATGTGTTTGAGAGACGCAGAAGGACAAAATTCTCTTTGTTTGGCTTCAAATCTTGGGATGTTCTAGAGACAGCAGAATCTTTTCCACTACAAGCAACCTTGAATTTTCACTTAGATCATCCCCAGAAAAAAAATCCAAATGCTGCTTTATTTTTCAGACAGAGGTTAATCATTGACCTTCAGGCTTAACTTGGAACTGTGTAAAATTTTTGCAATGTTTTGGCTCCATCTCCTGAGTATCTTCTTCAGCTGATAGGATGTAATCTCAGTCATGTTTTATATCAATGAGCAATGCAAGCTCCCCACATCATTGCTCAGAAGTTTTGCTACAGCTAGGGCTTCTGGTGTTCCTGCCTGTATAGTGTTTCTCCCTATATATGTATATATTTTTATATATATATATAAAATACATGATAAACCAGTAGGCCAATTTAAACAACTTTGCTGTTAAGTCCTATATTTCACATTTTTGTACTGTGTGGGTCCACATAAAATACAATACAAATCTGGTCATTTTGAAGTGTATCAAAAGGCCAGAAAGGTTTCTTGAGTAACATTCTTAGTATTTTGGTAACAGAAATTCCACGTGCCAAACAAAAGAAAACTCCACTGTGGAATGGGAACAAGCCTAGAAAGATGGAAAAATATTCCAAAGAATAAAGTTAAGTACAACAGAGACAATGCAGTTTTGCAGAGCCAGACACTCGGTATATTGAAAATATCCATATCTTTGCTTTTTCCCAGGTGTAAGTTAAGCTTAAAGAACTTCTGTGTTTGACATTAAGTAACTAATTTGATACAATTTTTCATACAGGAAATAAAATGTATGTGTACCTGTTTTCAGAGAGAGACAGAAAAATGTGCATATAAAAACTTTGCTGTGCTGTGCTCGGTTAGCTGGGTGCAGACAATGCTGTGCTCCTTTGGAATGTTGTTAGATGCATGAGGAATTCCCCCTGGGAAAATCCTTTTTCGGTTTTCACTGATTACACGGTATGCTTTTTGAAAGATTACTTTTGTTAGGTACGGACTGTGTCTTGTAACTAAAACAGAATAATGTGGTTTGGAAGACTTCCTACAATGTTATTTCAAAGCATTGATAGTTTTGAGAGTCTCTTAACCCACACGGAGGACAAATGTGAGAAGCTGGAAATAGCTTGATATACTGTGTTTTATAAAGAGCAGTTAGTGGGGTCACTTTGGTGGAGTTGTTAAGATGTTAATAAATGTTTTTTATTCTTTATATAAAAGTATTGAAACTATCTGAGAGTCTGTATTGTCATTAAATTATTTAATTCTATTCAGATCCCTGTAATTAACATTCTTAGGTATGCGGGAGAATAATGGAACAGCAAAGTAGACATGGACAGTTGAATATCTTGCAGCTACAAGAATCTAGAGGATGATACACTGCATGAGGAGGTTAAGAAAGTGTGAAATCAGTCAGACTATGCAGTTTTTCACCACACCAGAGCACACATACTGTAGCAAATGCTCATGAATAAATTGGGCTGAAACTCCCAGCTGTGGAGATGGCCAGCTTCCAGTTTAACTGCAGACTAGAGAGGAGGTTACAGCCAGGGCTACAGGCTGTGTGCTCAGTTCACTGAAGAATTCAAGTGGATGTTACCGAGTTTCACTTGAGGAAAAACAGTAAAATTAAATGTCCCTGGTATAGAACTTTAATGACTAAAATCTTAATGCCGTACTCCTTACCTTAGTAAAATACAGCCACATTGAAAGCAATGATCAGTTCACATTTTTTGTCCTTTCTCCAGATGCATCTTGCATTGATGTGGGTTGAGGTTTTTTTTGTTTTTTTTTTTGAAAATCGCAAGTCTACATTTTTCAGTCTTAACTCCTGCATAACTTTTTTTTTTGCTAGAATGATGAGTATAATCAAAAATTAATGCTGACATGATTGGTCTCAGAGTTTTGTACCATTGCCTGTTATGGAACTGTTTCTCTGAGAAACTGGTGCCACTTTTTGACCTGCAGACCAATGACCAAAACAGAAACAAAGGAGCAAGGAGGAAACAGGTCCATTGCCACTTGTGTCAACTTAGAACCAAGCCATAAGAATGCTTAGAATTATTTTTCCGTTAGGGAACAAGCAGTCAAAATACAAACTTCTTCAGATGATAATTTTATCTGGTATGAAACAAACTTTCAATTTGGAAGTCTGTGCTGCTCTTGCTGAGCCTGTGGGAAGTGTCCTGGGTACAGATGGGGAAGAACACAACCAGATAAAGCCACAGTACTACTCCCATCAGCACAATAAGTGCTGAGACCTAGCTAAAGAGCAGGAATTAATTCCTGTGCCTGGGTGGGAGGGGAAGGCCTCCACAATGGAGCTGGTATCTGGCAGTGCCACTTGCTGGTGACCTCTCCCAATTTATTGTATTCCTCAACGAGTTAAGAGAAATCCCAGGTGAAATGAACAGCATGCTTTTCTGTTGAATCAATTTAATTTATTTTTTCATCTGCATAATTATGCAACCAATTTGCTTACATAACTGATTGGCTTCTGTTGGGAAGCAAAAAACATGCTGCACATTATGGAAATTAAGAAAATCCCCCAAGGGCTGCAAGAGTGTTAACCTGATTTAAAGCTTCACTGAACTACAGTTAGTTCCTAAACCTTGTCAGTCCTCTTTTTAACCTTCTCTGCCTGGAAATGCACTGCGTTGCATGCAAATAACTCCAATCCCTAACAGTTAATATCCCTTTGTTCTCGATCTCTGTCAGTGGCATTTTTGCTCTGGGGCTCCACGTCCCCGTATCAGCTGCATTTTGACAACTACCTTGGCAGGGAGATAGCTGTGTGAATGTGTGTGCACGGAGCATTACTAACACAGACATAACACAGCCTTAAGCTGCTGCACCGGGGAAGGTTGGGCTGGACACAGGAGGAATTTCGTCCTGGAAGGGGTGATTAGACGGGCTGCCCAGGGAGGCGGTGGTGGAGTCACCACTCCGGGAGGTGTTTGGGGACAGGCTGGACGCGGCACTTGGTGTAAGTGGTTAACACGGTGGGGTTCGGTCACAGGCTGCATCTCGGGGGTCTCTTCCAGCCTAACAGGGCAGGGAGCTCTCGGCGGGTCCTTTGCCCGCTCCGCGTCTTCTTCCTGCAGAACAAAGGCAGCGCCAGCGTGCGGGTACACCCACCCCTCTGCTGAACCGCGGCTCCCCGGCCGGCCGGGGCTGCAGCCGGGGACGGGACTGGGACGGGGAATGGGAATGGGAATGGGAATGGGGAGGGGGACGAGGACGG
>JAWWTY010000077.1:41258261-41287975 GCA_035222235.1 Margarornis squamiger | reverse complement strand
CAGCCGGGGACGGGAATGGGAATGGGAAGGGGAAGGGGAATGGGAATGGGGATGGGGACGCGGACGGGGACGGGGATGGGAACGGGAATGGGAACGGGAATGGGAACGTGCCCCTTCCCGGGGCGGTCCGTGCGCCTGCGCGGGGCGGGGCCGGGGGCGGGGCCGGGGGCGGGGCGGGGCCGGGGCGGGTACCGGAGCACCGCCCCCGCGGGAATGCCCGGCTCGGCGCGGGCCGGCGGCGGTGGGGCCCATGGGGCTGAGCGGGCCGAGCCCCGGCGAGCGCCGTGCGGGTAAGCGGGGCCGGGCCGGGCCGGGCCGGGCCTGGGGAGAAGGCAGCGCGCCCTCAGCGCCCTGCGGCTCGGGGGCCGCTCGGCCGGAGGGCGGGGGGTGGTTGGGGCTGTGGGGAGTGTTCTGCTTTGGGTTCGGGGCCGCGGGCCGGAGCGGGGCCGAGCGCAGCGGCTTGGGTCAGCTTCGAGTTAGCTCGGGTTCGGCTCTGGTTAGCTCGGGTTCGACTTAGCTCACGCTCTGCTTAGCTCAGGTTCGGCTCAGTTTAGCTGCGGTTCGGTCCAGCTGCGGTTCTGCTGGCCCGGTGTGCCCGCCCCGCACGCCGTGGTGCGGCCGCGCAGGGTGCGGGAGGCCCGCGGGCCGCCTCGCCGCCTGCCCGGCCCTCGCGGCCAGACCTTTCCCTCGGGAATGTCAGCTCCGTGCCCTGATCCCAGCGGGCACGGCTGCCCCTGTCTCCCCCCTCCACCCCGGGCAGGGCTGGCTCGCCTTCTGGTTCATTTCCCCCGGGCAGGTGAGCGCCGGAACACCCCGGGCCCAGGCGATGTGTGGCCAGAGGCTTTTGCCGAGTGGCTGCAACACAATTCATGTTTGGTTCTGCGTTGGCGGCTGTGCCTTTGAGGGTGCAGGGGCACTTGAGAGACCAGGAGGTTTTGGTTTTGAACTAAGCAGTGTACCGATTTCTAAGCGGTTAATAGAGCATTTAAAGCAAGAAACAATGATGCTTTTGTCTGGTTATATAAAGCGTCACCGCGGATTAAGTGAGGTTGTTGGGTTTTTTTCCGTATTCTGCCCAAATGCCTGAAGCTAAAATTACAGAGGGAGAAAAGCGTTTTATTACCAGAGAGCTTGTTTATGTATTTAACTTAGTTTGTGATTAGGACTGTTGTTATGGACACTAAAAATGACATTATTACTGTCTTGCCCACCTAGCTGAAAATCAGAAGACAAAAATTATGGAGTATTCTGGTGATATTTTAGCTCAGCATGTTTTTTTCTCCCAGTACTGTCTGATTCTACTAAAACATACGGTAAACCACTTATACTAACCTGTTGGTTAAGTGCGTTTTTATCAGTAAGATGCACTTTTAAAACTTGAAGTGTTTTGCAAAGTAGTCGTAGGAGCTGTCACACTGTATTGGAACATGGTTGGGGTTTCTCTGATAGCTGCTCATCTCGGGTGCTTTAAAGCAGCAAGCATACTTAGCAGGCATGTTATTTTGGAAAGTGCAAAGAAAAGTATGTTTTTTTTAAAAGAAAAAGTGCATGAAACCATATAGGAAAACATTACCAGTAGGGTGCTTCCCTCATAATCCCTAATAATTGGGTGCACGTTTGCATCTGACACACCAAGTGGTTTGCCTGTTGTTGGAAAACTCACCTACTGTTGCATAGTGCAGAAGGTACTGCTAAAAATTGCTAATTCATTTTTAGGAATGTCAGCAAACTTTTGATAAAAGATCTCCAGGCATTGTTGTAAGACAGTGTCCTTCCCTTTGCTTTTTTATATGCTCTCATAAGATAGTTAGCATATACATTTTAAAGTATTATCATTTGTTTGAGAGTTTTGGGCTTAGTAAAAATTTCCATGGAATTCCGTGAGTTGGTATGTGTTAGTGCTTAAAGAAAGCTTCTGTTTTTTTGTTTTTATTCAAAACAAAACCTGAACATCAGGAAGAGCAGGAAACACTGTCCATAAATAATTTTTTGGATTTTTTTTTCCTAACTGGAATGTCTTTAAATATTCATCCTCAAATCAAAATAAGGTAACAACTCTTAATATTGGCAAGACTTACTGTTAGTAGAAAAAACTGAAAACATTACACAAAGCTTTTGATTTTATGTTTGGTTGCTCAATTTTATATTACTATTGTGACTCAAAAGTTATCACCTAAGATTTGGAGAATGCACTGAGAATTGGCAGGAAAATGCCCATGTCTGTTCTAAACAGGATTTTTTTTCCTTTCTTTTAAGTGAGTTAGTGGATGGCTGAAATTTGGCTTGACCATTGAGTTGCTGAAATGTTTTGCTGCTTGAGAACCGTGAGAAGGTATGGCATGTTGTTAACCTAATTTACCTTTAGCATATGTTTACGTATACATGTGTATGTTTTTGTATATGACTTGCATCTCTGTGGAAATGGTTTGGTATTTTTGTTTAATGCTCATTTCTTTGAAGTTCTCATCTTTACAGCTTAAAGCTTTTCAGCTGAGCATCTACAGTTGAAGATCCCCAAAACCCATATGCCTGTCCTCAAGTGAGACATTAAAAAGCCTCTCAACAAAACAAGGATTTTAAAACAGCTTAATTATGAGAAGGGGTAGTCTAAATATGAATATGACATCCACTGTATTACTGCACTATTGAGTTATTAGAGCTCAATGTTTCAAAATGTGTGAATATGTCTGTAACTGTGAGCTTAATTTAACCAAGCTTTTCAGTGCCAAAGCTATAAGCCAAAAAGTTAAACTTCAGAGAGATGTGAAGAAAAAGAAAGCTGGAGGCAATTATTTAATCAATAAATGAAATCAATCCTAGAATGTGATTGCATAATGTGTTGTGGTAGAGATTGTGTTTCATATCTTTCATGAAGTGGAGACACTGGCCTCAAAGTGGTTATGACCTTGATTTTAATATGAAGCCTTTCTCTGCTCTTCAGATCTAAATGAACCTCTTGGAACAATCCTGCTTCCTTGCGAGTGAAGCCATAAACATATTTCTTGCATTTTTCTCTCTAAATCCGTTTTAATTCACTTGTTTTGTCACTTCAGTTGAAAGATGCCTCTGAGATCTGTCTTTCACCTTCAGTAAATGAATTCTTCCTTCTGTCACACAGACTAATTTTGGCCTTCGAGCATTTCTCTTTTAAGCAAGTTCAAAATAGACTTCTGGCTGGAATCCTGAGCCTTCCTACTAGCATGACAGTGTTGTTTAGACACAAAACAAGAGAACTAAAGTTAGCCATACTTGGCCATTTTTCTTTCAGAATAACAGATGGAACTATATGGTTAATAAATTTGGAAGTATGATTAATAGTTTCCCAGTATGTTGGAACTTTTTCCTGAACTACTGGAAACAGCATGCAATGTAGCATGAGAGTGGATGTGGGAAATGGTGTATAAATAAGGTGAAGAGAGAACTGAGCTCCTCTTCTTCCTAGCAGCTTAGTCTAGGAGGATGTGGATTTTTTTGCATGGCTGTTAGTTAAAACTGCTGTCAGATAGGTAACATGTTAATTTACTTTTTTTCCTTTGCTGGAAAAAAATAGCAGATTTTTTTTCTTTCTCAGCAAGACAATTATTTTGGTGTTTCCAAACGAAAAACTGTAAGGCAAAGGACAAGTGAACTTTTATCCAGTGTGCTTTGCTCTCTTTCTTACCAGGTCTGGAGGTGTTTTTCCTGGATCACTGAGCAACTGTGGCATTGTCACAGAGAGCTTTCACTCTTCATAAAAATGTGATATTGCTGTGGTACTTCACCATCTCCCGCTCTTTTAAGTAGGATCATGGACTATAGTGATGACTACTCTTACAGCCTCTGAGTTATAGTCAGCAAAAAAGTAGAAGTGTTTGCCAGTAATACATTTTATCTTTTTTTTTTTCAACTTCCATTTAATACACACAAGTGAAAATTGTTGTTAGTCGTAAAGGATTTGAAAGTACATCAGTCTTCTTGCATCAGGGATATTCTGTCCCGCTTTTCTACATAAACTTCTGTTTTCAGCAAGACTTTTAAGACCTACTAAGTAAATATTTGCCTAACTCTTAGCCAGAAAACATTAGTCTGAAATGCTTTTATGTTTCTAATTTAAGAGCTGGAGAAATTGACAGAAGAAAGGTAAAGTAAGGGTCACTGCATCTGCTTGACAGCTCAACTGTTGTCATTTACTATTGGCCAAAATGAAAAATTCTGCTTATTGTCCGAACACAAATTTGAGGTTTGTTTTTTTTTTTTTTTTTAAATTAATAACAGCAATCATCAAAGTCTTACATGTTGCTGTGTCCAGGATGATTATTTGGTCTAGGATGCCGGACAAATAGCTCTCTGTGAAACAGTCCTGCTAATTTATTAATAAAATCGTTAGTTTTATGTGAATTGGAAGCAGCTTTATCTCCAGCCTGCAACATAGTTAGAGTTTGCAGTTTGAATGATACTGCGAGGAGTGAAGCAGCATTGTACTGCTTAACAGAGCAGAGCCTTTGCCCTTCTGAGTTGCAAACTAAAGTGAACATTAATCACAGAAAATGGCCCATTGAATTTGTTAGCCTGTGAAATCAGTGAAGGAGAAACATATTATGGAACATTTCACAATTCACGTTTTCTTGTTGTCTTTATATGTACTGTCTCTTGGTAATTAATTTGCTAAACCTGAATATAACCTTTGAACTATAGCAGGAAATTTTGGTGGTCTTTAATGTAGAACTTGTTTTTCTTTCCATTTCAGTCCTCTGTTACACAAGGGTGCTTGTTACAGAAATGTTAATTTCTGCATAATTGCAGGTATTTAATCATTTGCACTTTCTGAGCTTCATTGAACAGAATTCTTCAACTTTTCTTTCTGATCTTAGGTGAAACAGTCTTCATCTCCTACCACTGAAATTTCTTTTAGTCCTTGTTTCTTCTAATTCAGTGAAGATGATAGGGCAGAAAAGTATTGTCTTTTTACTTGATGTTTTCTATAAAAGAGTATGTTTAAGAAAGTAGATTTTTTTTTTTTTAAATGGACACAAGTATCTGAAACTCAGAAACTAATGTAGAACTTCTTTTTGACTGAATTGTGATTATTATTCCTTGGTAAAATCTAGTATTCTTTTGACATTGTTTGAGAAATACTGAGCTTGGCTTTTTAACTTGGAGGTTCAAAAATGTTTAAGGACTGGCTTTTAAGAGCAGCTTCAGTAACAGCTACAGAAAATACCACTAAAGCCAATATTTGTAATTTGAACTTCTTGACTGGGGAATTTTTATTTGAGGCTTGAGAAGGTAGAGGGAAGAGTTACTGAATTTATTTACATGTCTTTAATCACCCATTAGCATGCACCATCTCTTAAACCTGTTGGATTGGCTCTGTCAGAATCCAGCTTTGTGAATCCCAAGGGGAAAAATCCACAACTCAGACTTCTGATATCAGTTTTAAATGATTATACTTGCAATTGTGAACGTTTACTCAATTCTGATACATTCTAATGTAGTTTATATAAGTTTGTTGCTTGGTTGGTTGCATCATACATAAATATTTTATTACTTTATTAGGTTATGTTTGGACAAGATATTGCTACAATGTGTTCTTCAGTCAAGAACTTTGTCAGGAGCTGATGCCATCAATGCTCTCAGACCTTTCTATTTTGCTGTACATCCAGATTTCTTTGGCCAGCATCCCAAAGAGAGGGTAAAAATCTTTTAGTATGCTTTCTTTATAAATGTTTCATATATCGAGGAAGGAAATTTTCTAATTTTTCTGCTGTCAGAGAGACAAATATAGTGTTAGGATTTAATATGGTTGCTACCACAGAACAAAAAGATGCACTTCCTTTATTTTCAGCAAGGATAGGGCCCTTAAACATCCATTATTTATGACTCATATTTTCTAATTGTTGTAAATAAAACACTGAATCCTTCCAATAATACAAAGTATTTTATCACTTTGAAATGCTGTGCATTATATTTGAATCGATGGATTTCTTTAAGCTTGAAAGCCTTAAAAGTGGATTTTGGAATGAACAGGTATGTACATCCTACAAATTAAATCATGCAAGATAATTATTAGTGCTGAGAATATAAACTGTATCACTACTTGCTAAGAGCAACTGGCATTGTGTAAAAACTAATTCTGAATGTAAGATTAAAAAGGTTTAAACAAAAAATGGCCAATTTCATAATCTGTAATAGGGATTTTATTTGTTTGTTTTTAATTAGGAAGTTAATGAAAACTCTCTGAAGAGGTTAAATGGCTACTTGGAGAACCTACAGAAACCAGGATTTCGTTCCTTGAAGCCAACTCAGCTTACTTTTTATGTAAGAGAAACAGAACCAAACTCTTCTAATGTTCAAGAATCCTTCAGTGCTTCAGGTGCTTTTATATCGTGCAGAATGTATCTTCCTGTGTTTCAGTTCTTTCAGACCATTACTTAGCCTTGTGCAGTCACAAAGACTTCTCAACTGAATAAAATCCTGTCAAACCATGAAAATAGGTATTAGATCAAACAACTGGGACCATCCCAAGTAATTAAACATCTTAAGCTTTAAAAAGCATTGAAAGAATGAGGCATTACGTGGTTGAGGTCAAGTTACAGTATGAGGAAGTGAAAAACATAGGTGGATGTAAATGGTAATTTTTCTGCTTTTAACACCATTGTCATGTTTAAGTGGAACAGCAGTTGGGTCCTTGTCCTCATTGCAGTTAATGTGTAGTACACAATGTCAGGGTACTTGTAGGATCAGTAGGAACTTACTCTGTAAGCTGAAGGTGTATGATATCTGAAGCTTCAATTTACTGCATTCTATCTTATCTTTGAGTATGCAAAAAATATTGCCAAATTTAGAATATTGCTTTTGATTAATTTTATTCTACGTATTTGTATCTCTTGTACCAATATGCCTTACTTAACACATGAATTTTACATTCTGTATCCTGACAGTCAAAAGCCTTGAGCAAACTCTGAGGGAAGCTAGGGCTAGAAAACAAAATAATGCTGTTTTTCAAGAAAATAGTAGAGTTATGTCCAGTCTGCTTAACAGAACATTTGAAGTGGAAGCTGTCTTCTGCTCTTGAGTCAAAAGCTTGCTTTCTAACAGGGCAGTTTGGCCCAGTAGCTGTGATGGGACATAGTTAAACTGCATGTGAATTCTGCAGTAAGTATTGAAATTACAGTATCATAATAATTTCCAGCTATCTGTGCCTTGTTCGGGCTCTTGTGTAAGAGGAGAGAAATACAAATGCATTTTAAATAATTTTAATTAAATAATACTTGTATTTTACAGGGTTTCGAGCAGTCAGTTTTACGTTACGTACTAGGGATCTCCTGAGCACAGTATTAGATATTCTCAACTCCTGCAGTTTATCTACAGAGCATATTCAAAGTCTGAATGTGAACTCTCAGCCCGACAAGGAAGCAAAAAGCACAGTGAACAGACCTATCAAATGGGATAAGACTTATTATTCGTTTACTGGATTCAAGGATCCTGAGGAGGAACTAGAACAAGCCCAGAGAGTGGAAACAACTTTAATGTATGTAATGCTTTCACTGAATGGAAATTTTGTAACCTAAATTGGTCTTATTCTAATGCCATGTTCTTTAAAGGCAGCCAGTAAGCATTCTGAACAATACAAAACTTAATCGTCCAACATGTAATTTTGTCATACTTTTTATAATTGAAGAGAGTTCTAATGAGCTCCTGGGATCAGTACAGTGCCAGCTAAGCTGAGACATTCTTGTATCTCTGCCCAGCAGTCATGTTTGATCGATCCAGTTTGGGTTGATTTGGTTTTTCAGATTTGTGGAATATTGGTGGGAATTCAGAAGGAGGCAGGGGTTCCACTTGCTTCAAATAGCTCCTTACCTTTTACAGTACTTCTGTAACACAAAACTATATGCCTCTCAACTTTATTGTTACTATTTCATTATGGAATTGTGGTGGGGGTGGGAGATAATACATGAAAACTAAGGTTAAGAGGTTTTAATTTGCCTGATACCTTAGTGTTGTGCTCCTCATTTGATGTTCAGCATGCCAACCTTAATATTTAAATCGATGCAGTTATAAATACTGAACTTGGATTAAATGTAGCATGTTATGTATTAGAAGTTGGTAGTTTAAAAAGATCCATATGTGCTCATTTTGGGACACATAACACATTCTGTGACCTTGAAAAACTTTTCATAACAATGAGACTGTGCCATTTGAAATGAATGCAGGACTGTGTTGGAAGGATCTTCAGAGCAAAGCATACCCCTCATCCTGCATACCACCTCCCAAAAAAAAGTGCTGTAATATATGCAATTGTAAAACGCTTAACTGAGCTTTAACATACTGGGGAATATTTTTATTTACTTCTACACATTTACAAGAAAAGCCACGAACAGTTATGTATTAACAGTCTCCTTTTAATACCTAGCCATTTGGCATTGGGCCTCTCTTTTTACTTGAATTTGAATTTTTTTGCTTAGAATACAGTATGAGAATGGAAGTATTTGTTTGTAAAAATAAGAATATGAAAATAATTTTATGCTATGAACAAAGGCTAAATCTCTTAAAGAGTAACTTTTCCTTAGAAACAGAGTTATCTGTTTATTGAAATGTACTCAATGAGTGATGTTTGTCTGGTTGTGATTATTGGCAAAAAAACTATAAAACTTTGACCTCTTTAATCTATGTTCATGTCGACTCTGTAAAAGTTACCTAACTTAGCCCTTTAGTACCACCTCCTGTATTTGATAGTCTACTGTGTTCACTTTGGTTGGGGTTGTTTTTGTTGGGGTTTTTTGTTGCTTTTTTTTTTAAGATAGCTGTGTGGTTTAGTTTGATTCCCTAGTCCCCTTCAGAGTGCCAGGTTTTCCTCTGTAGATACCTTAAGGTGAAGAATTCAGTAATCTCAGTTTCTATCCTCTATTTTTGAAAAAAATCCCTTTACCTGGTAATTTGAAAAAAAATGTTTATATTATCAGTAAGAATTCAGTTATCTGTTCTGTTTGCATGAAAGGTAATACAGCAGCATGTTTCTACTGTTCAGTATTTTTCCTCCTCTTTCAGATCCTGGCTAGATGATAATGAAGCAAGTGCAGTAAAAAAGCTGAAAAAGAGTTTGCCTCTCAGAAAAGAGCTAGAACGTTTAAAGTTTGAACTCTCTCATGAACTCCAGCTTTCAGATATCAGGTAATAAATTAGATCAGTTGGACTTGGATTAAGACAGTCAAAGCAAGGAAGTGTTGTCTAATTCTACACCATGAGCTTTAAAGGCTTATTTCAGCAAAACAGCCACATTTCATATATGAAAAAATGTTACTGCACTGAATATTTTTCTAGGAAAATTCTATTGGGACAAAAGTTTCCTGTTACAGTCTGGTCCAATAAACCTAGTATTTGTACCTAAAAATGTAGGCTCCAGTTGAGACAAACACTTAAATAGAAATAGAACCTGTGTGTCTGTGTTAGTTTGGGTGGTGGTTTGCTGGTTAAAATTGCTTTTCCTGAATTCAAGTTAATATCTACAAAGGTAATTAGACTGGCAGTGAAATGCAACTTTGCACATTGTATGCACTGACATCCTGTGAATGCTTAAAAAGACGTTCTTCTTTTGAGTGTTTAGTTTCCCACTCTCCAGGGTAGGAGGAGATTTGTTTGCTTGAAGAGGGCTGAATACAGCTGGAGACCTTGATTCTTCAGAATATTTTCCAGAAAACAATTTACAATCCATTTTTAAATGTTGTGCCTTTAAGTGAGGATGTTCTGAAGTGAGATATTCAGGGTGGGAAGATGGCAGTGAAGGTATTCACCAATGGAAAAATAAACATACAGGGATTATTTAATGGGCCAGTCTGTTAAGTTTTATTTTTTAAACAAGGAAAGAGAGATTTGGAGCTTCTGAAATCATGCTTTTGTCCTTTCACTCTGCAAAAGACCCTGGCTTCCTTTAAGCTGAAGCCAGTTTTTTTGAACACAATTTCTAATCCTCTGCAACTCTGCTGTGGTGACGGTTTTTAAGATTCTGAAACAGTCTTCAGTATTAAACGTGTGGGTTTGATTTTATTCATGGCTTATATTTAATTTTCTTATAGTTTGCACTAAAACTGTTGTTCTCCACGAAGAGTTATTAACCTTCCATGAGTTATATTGTTGTAATTCAGAAAAGAATGTGCGTGTTGGAAATCTGACACGCCAGTATCTTAATAGGAAACTATTACTTGTGATCCTGCAGCCTAATGCTAGTGTTCACAGAGGTCTGAAAAATAACTGGGTCATTGGCCTTATTCCATGTTTAAGTTCAGGACAGCTGAAGAGATGCCATCTTTTTACATTCCCGTCTGGTGCTACTGAAAGCAAAGTGATATTGCTAGGTAACAGTAAGTAGTTACTTGAATTACTTGTATTAGATTAAATTGCCTCACAAGTGCTGTGCACAGTGCCATTTCCTGCAGCCCAAAGAGTGAGGTTTTGCCAGTTAAGTTTCCCTGAATGAGATGATGTGGGTTAACCCCAGCCAGCAGCCAAGTCCCCACACAGCCACTGGATCATATACACTCAGTGGGATGGGAGGAAGAGAATATGAAGAGCAAAACCAAGAAAATTTGTGGATTAAAGTAGAAGTTTTAACAGGTGAAGCAAAGCAAAAGGAGGGATTAATTAACTGTTCCCCAGTGGCAGGCAGGTGTTTAGCCCCCTATGGAAAGCAGGACCTCAGCATGTGCAAGGGAAGACAAACACCATGATCATGAGGATTCCCCTTCCTGCTCCTTTCCATGCACATTTATTGCTGAACACAACATATGGTCTGGAATATATCCCTTTGGTTAGCTGGAATCACCTAATTTGATTGTGTCACCTCCCAGCATCTTTCCCACCCCAGCTTACTTGCTGATAATGAGGGGCAGAGTGAGAAGAAAAAGTGAAGACCTGAACTCTGTGCCAGCCCTGAACAATAGCCAAAAAATTGATGTGTTATGACCACTGTTTTAGTAAAAAATGCAAAATGTGGCTGGTATGAAGAAAATGAGCTCAATTCCAGACAGACCCAGTACAACAAGGAAATGGGGATTTCCTACTTTGAGGTATTTTTATATCAGCTCTGTAAAAGAGTGTATTTTTTCATTACACTGGGACAGCTTCACAATTTAAATGTTTTTGCAGTTTAGTTAGAAATCTAATCTGGCTGTGATGGAAAAGATGTCAAAACTGTGTGTATTAAAGTTATTAAGGTAACACCTGGCTCCTGTGGTTTAACAAAAAGTACTCCACTGTAAATCACTGGAATCATAGTGTTTTGGGCTAGGAACTCAAAAAAAAAAGAGGCTGCAGGTACTGTATGTGCTCCTCTGGACAAACATTGCACAGTGTACAAACAAACAGCATGTTCCATGACTGAAACCAGTACTGGGTTGTCTGTCGCTGTTTTCTTACTAAGCCCCTTCTGACTGGGGGAGAGATTTACAAATTTTGTTCTCTGCCGGGTTTTATGTTTGTTTTTCCTATATCTGTTGTTCGTTTTCTTTGGTTTTTTGGGACTTGCTTTAAGAAACACTGTGAAATTTCATTTAGGCTTTTTATCTGTTCAAATAGCATACAACATGGACAGCTTTTCGGTAGCATTTGCTTTTATTACTGTTGAAGTGCTATTTTTTTCTGTTATAAGGCCTTGAGCTGCATCTCAACTTCAGTGTTTTTTTATTTTTTTTTAATAATATTGATAATTAAATGCTTTCAATTATGTTTTTATTTAGGTGGCAGAGAAGCTGGGGTATTGCTCACCGCTGTAGCCAACTACACAGTTTAGCTCGCTTAGTCCAACAGCGACCTGAAGTATTAAAGAATGTTAAAGGTATTTCTGTTTCTTGTTTCATATATCCTAATATAGTATTGATTTAGATATGAACATGGGTATTCTGTGACAAGGGAGCTCTAGTTCTTTTCATAAATGCTTTTGGTAACTGCAAAAACAGAATTGCCTGGCTTACTGAAAACCTGGTGAGAACTTACATTTCAAGCTACTGGGTATTTTTTAATGTGGGCTGGCCTTACAGTGTATTCACTACACTCAGCTTCTGATTTACTTCTTAATAAAGGCAAACAGAGTGAGTTGAAGGCACCAGACAATATTAACAATAAAAGTAAAAAATGTGGACTGAACCTCTGAAAAGGTGGAGGTAGCAATAGACTGTTACCCATGGTAGATTCAAGACAAAAATGTGAGTAGCTCTCTATTAAAGAGTCAATATAAGAGGACTTAACTAGAATACCTTTATAATTGTATTGCTTTCTCTTCTTATGTGTGTTCCATAAAAAAAATAACTATATTAAAGTCTGTATTTTCTCAGGAAAAGCTACAATATTCTGTAAACTTGACGTACTGTTGTTCTCATACAGCTGTTTGACCTGTGGCAGTAGCTGTTTCCTCTAATTGTAATTCCACATTTTATGCCTGTCTGCAGATAGTCAGTTTTGAGTGGCTTTCATTTGAGGGTTCACCTAATCCCTTGTCAAAAGACAGAGTGGGGAGGACAGTAAGTAGTAGTTTTAAATTGTATCAGGTTTCAAATTAGTTTCTTTTCCTAAGCATACTAAGGCTTTAAAGTGCAAGAGAAGTCTGTCTTGTGCAACCATTGTAGTCTCCATCTTTGAAGATCTTTAATAATACGCTGGACAAATACCTGTCAGTAATTATACAGGCACAGTTGATCTTGCCTTAGGGTACAAGAATGGACTAAATGCCTTAAAGTCAGTGTTGCTCTTTCTTTGGGATTTTGGAAAACTGATTTCTGAGAGCAAGAGCTTCTCTTTAAGCCTTGTCTTGTAGATTAATACATCATACTGAAGACTTTTGTGGAAGCTTATTTTGATAAATAGTTGCCTGTGCTTTTACCCTGAAGAATTCTTGAAGGTCTTTGTACCTTCACTTAAAAAATCATACTCAGACTCAAAACTGACTTACCACCCTAAAAATACACCTAGAATTATCCCTTTATGTTGTCTCTACTTTTTGCTTTAAAAAAAAGATTGAAAACCTGAAGTGAAAGTGTTTCTTCCAGCTTGCATGTTGCAGAGAATTCTGTGAAAGTAGTGTTGAATGACTGTGCTAATAGTTCTTTGAACAACTTTCACCTTTTTATGTGTACTTTAAATATAGTGTGTTTCTTACTCTATGCATTATTTGTACAGATTCACTGCATATGCTGTCTGCTGAGATTTTCTCTTATTTTAAAAGTAGTCATAAGAAAAAAATCCAAGTAGCTAAAAAGCTACCAAGTTCAAACAGAGAGGGCAAATGCTAGGTCAGGTTTGTATGAAAAATATTTTTAAGGTGGACTCTTCAAGAATCTGTTTCAAGTTTTGAGAATAACAAAAGCACCTACTCATGTGCATTTCTGATGTGGAAATACATTGTGGGAGTGATTGGAGTAACCCAAATCAATAAAGAGCATTGTTCAATCTCTAGGACGCACAGTGGTGTTTACTGACCGCTCCGGTATGAGTGCAGCAGGTCACATAATGCTGGGGACCATGGATGTTCACCATCACTGGACCAAAGTAAGAGGATTTCAAAGTAAATGATAACGCCTCTTGTTAGGGCATCCCTATTTGAACTATAACAAAAATATTAATAGGTGCAGATAGCTGATGAGTAATTTAAAGCAAACACTTAGCTACTATGTTTAGCATCACTGTGTACACTGCATTCTAATTTTAATCCTGTGTATGCTGATACTAACAACAATCTTTGTCAGACCTTTACTGCTGCTTTCATTAACAAGTCAGTACTACTCCTGATTAGATACAAAGAAAACTAATTTGTTATGCATAGTTCCAAGCTATACAGTGAGCACTGGCAGAGTATTTCGTGATCCATAAAGAGCTCATTTCCATGAAAAATTAGTGAATTTTATTCAGATTCTTTGTAAATAGAAGATTTAAAGGGAGTTGTGAACTGATTATTTCAGTCAATGACTACTAACCAACCCTGTCACTCCATTTTGTTCTTTTAGTCAGCTAATGTGGATGTTGCAGATATTTGTCTTTAGTGACTGTGGCAGTTCTGCCGCTGCTTGTGCAAAGTTCGGAGTTGATAAGCTTTCTGCATACTCAGTGATAAAGTATTATATGCAAAGAACAAAAAATTAAATATATAGTGATATCAGTACATTACTTAAGTAATTTTTCTTTAATCTTGGTTGCTGAAATATTATTGATAGTTCTGTCAAAAAATACTTCTTTGTAAAGGAGATAATTGGTGGAATTTCTTAGTAGGAAATTTCGCCCTGCTAGAATATCAGAATATTCTATTTCTGTAGTCCAGTCAGTGAATAATATGAAAAGTTAACACTCGATCTTCTTTCTCTGGTGGTGGTTTGAATTTTTGCCTATATATGTTTCACTGAAGGAGAAAACAAATTGGTTGGTTAATGTGAATGTTTTACTACGAACTGAAACTGAGAAACTAGAATTTAATAAAAAACTTTCTACTCTGGGATTTGAGAGTGTTGGTAGTCATTGGAATAGGAGTGTTCTGATTAACACTAAAATAAACTCTATCTTCCTTAAAAAGAGAAATGCTCTGTCTTTCTAACCTTGCCAAGGGTTTCTCCGAAGGTCATGTGTCTGTACAAAATGCCATGCAGATGGGACAATCAATGTGTGTAATTAATTGTAGAGATGGTACTATAGAGAGGTATATATTTGTACCTGAAATCAGCCTTTTTATTTTAAAATTTACTGAAGATCATGTGAAATGTTACACAGAATAAGCCAGTGAAAATCCTGAGGAAGCTGATTAACCACTTGGTTTTTAGAGGGCATAATTGTCTGATTTTACCCCATTTTAGAAAGCAGTCCTAAGTGCTATTACTTTTTGTTACTACTGGGCCTATTAATTCCTGTATATATAGAGGACACCCATACATCTTTTTATGGCCTCTTGGTGCCTTTATAGTATAAATATGAAAAGTACTTGCATTTTCAGTCCCAAAAATGTTTATACTTGTGATTTCTCACTTTTTGCATTGATTTTATCTTTTTCCCCTTGGGCTCCATCTTTGTATATTTAAGTGTCTCTTTTATAGTTTCTTGTTATTTTTTTAATTTATTATAATTAGGTTTTATGCTCTGTAACATAGGAAATGTTTATGTGTGTGTGCACAGATTTTTGAGAGACTGCCAAATTATTACAAGCTTCAAAAAAGGCTGCTGTCTTTGGAAGATCGGATAAGCCAGCTTCTGGGAGGCATACAAGTAATATATGTTGAAGAACTGCAACCTTTGTTGACTCTAGAAGAGTACTACGAGACTCTGAGCTCTTTCTATAACAAATTACGTGACAGTAGACTGCCTTTTCATCCTCGCAGTCTGCGAGGTTTGAAAATGATTCTGGAAAGGTAGGTTTTTTCAGGAAAGGTTTATTTCTTTCTTGTGTGTGTGTTACACTAATTATTGCTCTCACTAAGAAGAAAAGTAATATAATCTCAGATTTTCATTATGTCAAAGTCTTTTTGTTTCTCAGGGGTTTAAGTGCATTTTTATGGGTTAAGAAGGAATCAGACTGAAGAAAATCCTGCTTAATTTCATTCAAGTTGGACTCAAGTTCTCTTTATTTTTCAGCATTGTGCTGGTTTAAATCAAAAGTTTTGTGCTGTCACGCTGGTGTTTATATTTTTTGAGTATTGTTATCAGATTACTTTGAAATGTAATTGTAAAAAATAATTATGTATTATGTTTCTATAGTCTCATGAATCAAACTTGATTTTTTGCCAATTATTCTGATAGTGATTAATTTATATTCTTTTATCTTCACAATGTGTTCTGAAAGTAATTAATGTAAATACTTGCATAAAAAAATTACACCTTGTTCTTTGCTTCCATCATGTTTCATTAGTGACAGATATGCACCAAGCTTACATGAATTTGGACACTTTATGATCCCAACGGTCTGTGACCCAACAGCTCTTCAATGGTTTATTTTTGCCAAAGCACAGGAAGCAAGAGAGAATCTGAAAAGAAAGGAGGAGTAAGTGTTCATGTGACTCAGTAGATTTAGCTCATTAAAATCTTTGCATGTTATGTTTTTTTATTTGGAGCAGGAGAAGGACTTTGAAGAATGTATTTGTACTCTTTTGGTGGAAAAAAATCTTCTGTTTATAAAATAGAACTTTACTCATCAGCTTTTCTAAGTGAAGAATTGCAGCAAATGGTTATTAGAAAATACCCTACTTCACCTTCTAGAAATGGCTGTACTTCTTTCAGATATAAAAGATCTTTGCTTACAAGACAAAATTGCATAATTTTTTTACAGTTACTTCTCCAAAGGAGAGATGGAGTTTTTCTTAAGGAAGACACCTTTTTATTGAATCAGAAAAGCAACAACTTCTGTTAATGTTAATTACAATGTGACAAAAAGCAGTAAAATCTAAACTGAAAATACTGAGACCAACAAGAGAAACATTATTTCTAGTTGTTTGTCATTTAGTTCAGAAAAAGGTTAGTAAACAGCTAACAAGGGATTCTCACTGTGTGCAGCTAACTTCAATTTCTTCAAGGGAGCCTGAGGTTTCACAGAACAGCAAAGCTTGTGCCTAGGTATTAGGGAAGGTGCTCAGGAGGGTGGTGCCCCTATGGTCCAGAGAAGAGGACAGGCTTGCTCTAGGTTAACTCACTATCTCAGTTCATCCCTGCCTGCCAGAGGTGGACTGGGCCCTTGTGCAGTCATCAGAGTGCCTCAGCAGGGCATAGTGCCATGCAAGTACACAGAGATCCATCCTGAGCTCTGCAAAGAGTGGTGGTGAGGCCCTGCAGTAGTGTTTTTGTGTGAGTCAGAGCTTAGCTTGGGCTGATTCCCCTCCCAGTGGCTCTGCAGATACGCTGCTGCTTTGCAGCTTGTCCCCTGTGTAGCACAGGGTCTGTGTTGAAGGGCAGCAGTGGTGCTGTTTCTGTAGCCAGGCTGGCTTGGAAGTACAGCTTGTGTTGGTGTGGCACAGTGCCTGAGCTTGTGAGGCTTGCTGAACCTGAACTGTCTGCATTAGTTGATCAGTCACGGCTCCAGTGACTTAATTAATTCTACACATTAACTTTATGTCTGAGTAGTTGGAGTTTGCCATGTGGTGTCTTCTCTGGGGTGAAAGGAAAAAAGTCATCTACAAGCTGTGAATTCAATATTCTTAGAATCGTCTAGGTTGGGAAAGACCTTAAGATCATCAGGTCCAACTGGATCCATATAATTCTGCAATTAGGAAGTTACTAACACATTTAATATGCATCAATTGACTGTACCTATCAACTGTTGTTTTTGATGACATACAGAGTACTGCTGTAATTAGGACAGAGTAATTATGAATGTGATTTTATAATTAAAAATTACACTTTCAATGTTAAAGTGCTTTCATCCCTTACATTAAAAATGGAGCTTTATAGGACTTTTATTTTGTCATTTTTCCTCTGTTACTTAGTGAACAAAAAGATACCATGGTGCAGGTTTTTGAATGTGACTTCATGAGCATGCTTTTGCTCATAGTCATGGAAGAATGTTCAGTCTGATCTCTGAGTAGACACAGATATCAACCTGCACAAAAATCTCAGTTGTACTACAGCTGTACATGAATTGACACCTTTGTTTACATGCATATAACCTACTTACTTCATTATTTCTTATTTTAATATATATTCAATATATATTGAAACGCGGATCTCAAGGTGGGGGAGGGTTTGGTGTTTGTGTTTTTTAAAGATACTAAGTTCTAACTTTGTCACTCTGTGTTGTCTTCATTTGCTAGAATGATGATTACAGAAAAAGAGCTAATCGATACTTCCACTGAAAAATTCTGTTTGGACCGGCTATATAAGGAGCCGAGCGTTTCCAGTGCACAGATGATAGATTGTTGTAAGCGGCTGCTGGAGGAATCCCTGCCATACCTACAGGGCATGCACCTTTGCATTTCACATTTCTACTCTGTGCTGCAGGATGGAGACCTGTGTATACCTTGGAACTGGAAAAACTGAGTGTCATATCTGATAATCAGATGAATTGTTTATTTTCTGTAAGAGGTTATAAATATGAATGTTTTTAAGAGTAAATTATTTAAATCTGTATTTTGATATCAGTATTCAATATACAAATTTTCTTCCAACTGCTGCTCAAGAAGGATTGGAGTCCTAAACAATTTGCACAATGCTCAGTATTGGTAGTTCTGGGAAAGACATTTGTACATTATCCATACTACTGTAGAAGTCCCACTGTATGTTAGCAGTTGTGAAACTGCATTTTTGTAGTGAATTCTGAAAATACATTAAATTGTAAGTCTGCAGAAATGTGCATGTGTATTTTTAATATACATGAATATTGCCAGATAGATCGCCTTAAAGAGTGTGTGCTATTCAAACCAGACATTACATGTTATCTTAAGGGATTCATCGAATGCAGACGGTGAGTACATAATTTACCTGCTGGCAATATTGGCATTTTATACTGCTGCCTCTTACTGAATTAGAAAAAGGAGCAAAAAAATCCCGAGGGAAGAACCAACAGAATATTTCTACTTTGCAGAAGAAGGCAGTACATTCGCTTGGTCTCTGCAGCAGACTTTCATATGCTGGTCCAACATTGTTGCCTTAGAATTCCAAAATATGCCAGTTGTACTGTCTGCAGTTACTTTAAAGCAGATGTCATTCTCTTTTTGTTTTCCAGCATTTTCTCCACTAAATACAGACAATCCTCTTTACTTACACTATAACAGATTGCAAATCCCATTCACAGCACTTAAAACCTGAGTAGTTTAATGTGACATCTAAGGAAAGGAAACATTGATTTGTGTGGGATTGTCTGCAAGCGTAAGTATTTCTCAATAAGAACAAGGAGTTTGCAGTGCAACAAATGGGTCTTTACTGGTACTTGATTCCTTGAAAAAAACATGAAGTAAAGTGTGAATGCATGTCAACACTTTTCCATTATAATACATGCCAAGATGCATTTTGGTATTTGGACTACTACTTCACAAAATATCTTTTGAGAAAGACCAACTGCTTAACAATTCTGGACTTGAATTCATCATAACTGGGAGGAAAACAAAAAAAAACCCCAAATTGTCAAACCCTTACTTGCTTACTTGCCTTGTATTTTTACTTGTATTGAGCAGGGGAATTGCAGTTCTCTGTTTTCTCCTGTTAAAAGGCTCAGTGTCAAGTTGTTTGATATGTTGTCAAACTTAAAACAAAAACCCTCGCATAATCTCAAACGTGACTGTTTTACATTGAGACATTTACACTGAAACATTGAGGCAGAAGCAGTGACTTTCTCAGGCCTCTAATTCAGGCAAAATACTGGCAGTTCCTGTATAGGTTTTGAAGGTCAGTTGAGAGTTTCTTCTAAGTATTTAGCTTTGTTGCACATGACCTCCCTGTCTCCACCTAGCATTGATGGTACTGTGCCCTAGCTGTGCTGAGCAAGTGAGCTAGTCCCGTCAGTCATAGCCCAGCAGTATTACCTGTAACAGCTCTTTGAAAGCAGAGTGTCATTTGGAATAAAAAGTGACTGTAGTAGTGGGATTTTGTCTTGCTTGAGTTGAATGACTCCTTACAGATCTTGATGCAATAAGTAGCCGTCCAGTCTGACTGTAGAGGAGATGATAAAAAGTCTGAGGGAAGGTGGACAGATGCAACCAAGAGCCTGATGGGATTCTGAGAGGACTGACACCAGTGTCCCAGAAAGCAGTGACTACACCTTCTCTTTGTGGTGCAGAAAAGCTGACTGGAGCTGGCTGGAGGAGGAGAAGGCATAAGCTGTAGAGAGCCTTAAAGAAATACAGCATGGGATGTTTTCATGTAAGTAAATAAACGGGACAATGGAGACCCTGATCTGGAACAGGTTGGAGTACGCAAGGGTTGGCAAGGGGGGGTGGGACTGAGCTTAAGTGTAAAGGCAGTGAAAATAGTTGCTGTTACACATTTCTAGTCTGAGATACATCTGCAGATTCTTGCCATTCCTTCTAGGGGAAACAGCCACATTCATCTAGCAAAATGTGTCAGCCCTCCAAAGATGGTGGTGGCAGCTTGCTCTCCTGATGGTTACCTCCAGGGTGGGGTCTTGGGAGTTGTGCAATAAACCAAAGAGCTCCAGTCTTGCCCCTCTTCCACCAGCGAGGTGGTTGGCTCAGGAGCTCTGAGGGTGGGCCTTCCCTCTCCTGTTAGGTTTTGTTTTCCTGAGTTCTGAGAGAGATGCATTATAAAATCTCTAAAACTGATCCAGAAGCTGAGCAATATAAAATTGAGGTTGAGTATAGGTCAGTAATTCAGCAGTGTAAGGTCTTAGTCTTAGCAATGTTATAGTGCACTTCCTCTAAGTCAGTTTTGCCTCAGGATGGTCAAGTTGTCTTTACAAACATGGACCTCTCCTTTTAACATGCTTAGAAAAACAGTGGGGTAAATTTAAAGCACTTGTAATAGGTATTTATTTTGGCATGTTTGACTTATTTTGAAGACTGTCACAAAAGTAACAGAACTATCCATTTAGGTAAATATGTGGGTTAAATCTCTCAGAGTTATAGTTTGCTTTCTGGCGTTTTAATATGATTGGGGAAAAAAAGAGTGTAGAAGTCTGAAAATCTTTTGTCACAATAGCAGGGTTGAAACAGATGATGACTTGAAACTGTTGTGTTTTTAAACAGCAAAGACCACCTAATACTCTGTTTAACAGATGTTGCTATCCCCTTACTGTGGAAATACATTTGAACGAGTACTAACATCTACTGGATTCAGGACAACATTCCTGCTTGCTCTGCGACCAACAACTAAACACATGCTTGGTATTAAGTTTCAAAAAGTGTCCTCTTTAAAAACAAATCTTAATATAATTAGGTAGAGTTGATGTCTTGCTGTTTTAATCATTATTGTTTGGCTTAGTCTTGAGGTTTTCTACTGTTCAGAAAGCTGAAACAGACATGCCCTTAGATTAGCTCGGTTGGTCAGAGCACAGTGCTAATAATGCCAAGGTTTTGGGTTTGATACCCGTAGGGGCTGCTCACTTGTGAGTTGGACTTGATGATCCTTGTGGGTCCCTTCCAACTCAGAAGGTTCTGTGATTTGAAAGATAAGTAAGAAACTGCCAGTGATCAAAGACTTGAAATGTATGTTGGTCATCTGTCATGAGTCAATAAACCACGATCCCCAGATCGTGTCATTTAGCCTGTGAGAGTGGTGTGGTGTTTTCATGCAGCTGCCAGAAGGAAATTCAATGCCAGATTCAATGCTAGAATAAAAGACATGGGGGCTTGAGACAAAATTTATCACCTTAAGAAATTATTTTGATGCAGTTTAATACTGTGACCTTGAGATGCAGGCACAGGGAAACAGCATTTTCCATCTTGTCAGGTGTTGGCATAACATGTTACAGCATCAGTTCTGTATGAATGTCAGTGTTACAGGCTCATGACGGTATTGTAACAGCTGTATATGAAAATTGCATGAAATTGCGTGCAATAATGCCCATTTTGTTGTTGTTGTGGCTATTAACTGCTGTGATACAGTCTCCAGCACTAATAGGCTTGTGTTAATGTTTTGTAAGACATTCAGAATCCCAAGACTTCAAAAGGGAAGGTCTTCAGAAGATTAGAGCTGATTTATCAAAGCATATCCAAAATTCATCAGAACTCCACGGAGAATGTAAATCTCAGTTTGTGTACAGTACAGCTAAAAAAAATCTTTCTGAAGAAAATGAAATTTTTAAACTTAAAAACTTCCAGTTGTCTTTCTGAGAATATATAGCATTTGTCTGAAGAGGGTTATCTCTGTGACTCCTTGAACATGTGCATGTACTGTCTGCGTGTAGTACATGTAAACAAATGTGAAACTTTCCTAATATTTATAAAGTTAACACTATGCAGAATAGTAACAGAGAAGGGCAGCATTGCTTGGGTTTGTTTTTTTTTTGTTTTGATTTGGTTTTGGGTTTTGTTGGATTTTTTGTTTTGTTGTTGGTTTTATGCAGGGGGGATATTTGTTTTGGGTTTTTTGTTTGTTTTTTTAAAGCTTAGCTGAGAAAGAGAAAACATCTGTAAATATAGTGAAAATACTAATTTAAAAAGTTAGACAGAGAAGTCGTCCTTTTCAGTTGCATATAAATATTAATTTGACTTAAAAATACAAGAGTAAAAGCTAGGATCTTGATTCTGTGCGTGGAAAAAATGTATAGATACCGCTCTGGAAGGCCCAGTTAAAACTACAGCATATACTGAAGTAATGGAAAAATAATCTTGTTTTGCAGTTTGTCCTTTTCAACTACATATTCCTTACATGATTGCTTAAATGCTGAATAATTTAGTACTTCATTTTTGCTAAATCCTCCAATGGGGCACTGTGTCTAAGTAGCCAGACTGATTGATTATGATCTCAGCAATGTCTTTAAAACAAAAAACCTTTAGAAGATATTTTGTTTAGTAGAGCTGAAATTTAATATTTTCTTGACAGCTTTTATATTCTGAAAGTGTCTTTTTTGTGATCTTCTATTTCCATAGCTTTTGGCTATTGTGTGGGTCCACATTTTAGCAAGTTTAAATGATTTTTAACCCTTTGCTTTTCCTAACATGTTTACCAAAAGAGCAAAGGTTTAAATTGACCCTGTCTATGCTGTGGACTGTGCTAACTGAAGACGCCCCCAACATGCCTGAAATTGAACTGCTTAACCTCTTTGTAAACTTCTCTTGGATTTTAACAGGAAATAAGATTTCAGAAAAGTGGGAGCAGCCAAAGTTTGTGCCAAATATAATGGCTGCAATGACAACATGAAACGGTGTTTTAACACTGAGGTTAGATTAAAAGAGCAGGGTTAATTTTCTTCTTTAATACCAACATCCTTACCTAGCTGCACAGGAGAACACAAGGCAATTTACTGTAGCTTAAGATACCAGTCAGCTTTAATTTCTTTTTGATTGTTTCTCTTTCATCATCTGCTTTGTCATTTGATTTTTATATGTTGCAGGGACATAGTTGAGCAGTCACCTAATGCCTGTGGTTGCTGTGTGCACCCTCTCTGTGTAATGGGATATTCTGGGACCATTTACTAAAAGCAGCAATCGGATGAGAACCTGATGTCCTCCCTCAAGACTGCTCTGTGATCTGGTGGCTACAGTTCAAGATCAAGGCGTTTCCTTGATAGTGCTTTGTCCAACCCACACGTTATTTTACCCATCAGTTTGTCATGCTCCTGGGAACTACTCATTCTGAGTTGTTTTTTCTTTAATGGGATGTTTCAAGTTCATTGAGTCAGTGGGTCATAGCTGTAAACTGAGTTTTTGAATATATTATAATCCAAGGGCATGGGTAACTCCTGTTTTCAGCTTGCGTTTATTTCAGATAGTCCATCGAGACTGACTGGTGACTTCTACACAGAGCTAAAAAAAATACTGAGTAAATTCAGATCCCTCAGTTTCACAGCTGATTAAAATTGCTATAAAGTACTTAACAAGGAGCACTACATCTAACTTTAATTTGATTCCTCTCACCAGTTGGCAGCTAGGGCATTGTACAGAGACTGTATGATGTGGGGCTCACCCTGCTAGCCGGGATCTGTGAAGGTGATACTGTCTCAGAGAAGCAGAGCTACAGAGACTGACTCAGTGCTGTCTTCATCAGGACTGCCTGTGCAGCCCCAGGGGAGGACATCTGATCACAGCAACCTCTCTGGTGGAGTGGCCTGAGGAGCCCAGCTCATTTAAAAACAAAAACACACAAACAAGAAAACCTCCACAGAAATAAAAGAGAGGAATGGCCTGTCTGAAACTGCCTGGGTTTGTAGCAATGCTGACAGAGTTAACAGCTTACAGTCTTTTGAGCCAGTTTTCTGCTGTGGTTTTGCAAACTTCATTCCTGGGGGATGATGCTGCTGTCTTCAAAATGGACAATCCCTCTAGCCAGGTGATATTTAAACACAGGGCCATTAGTGTATTGCATGATCAGATGCACATTCCTCTCTGTTTAATCTTTGAGCTCGCAAGACCTCTCTCTAAAGGTCACAAAGTGTTAATCTAGATGTGACTAACCAGTTCACAAAAGTTTTAGCAACAGGAAATCTGGTCTCGGTCAGTATTTGTATGGTGCCTAGAATAGCTGGATCTCTTGGACTCTATTACCACAAAAAAAAAATCAAATTAATGAATCAGAATTTAGAAGTCTGTATGGCTGCAAATGGTTCTTCCCTACTCAGGGAATGTATATGTTGTTGGCACTAGAAGTTTCTTTCAGAGAAGAGGACCGATCTGGCTAGGTATGTGTGTGTCCTGCATTTTTCCTTCAACGGGTTAGACTTGGTATGTACAAATCGTAGATAGGTTTATTCTAAATGTCTGTGTTTGAAAGTGGCTAAGAAGACAGTGTGAAGGGATTGGGTGCTGAGTACATCTGTCTTCCCTCCTTCCTCCCCTCTGTCATTTTGAGCACTAATGCAAAAGCTTCTCCATGAGTGACCATGGACCATTGGCTTCAGTGGTGACACAGTTTGTTGAGAAATTAAAGACCAGGGTTTCCAAAACTGCTTTCTGGTTCTGTCAAAATAAAATCTGGGTACAGGCTGTCACACTGTGTCTTAAACCCTCATGCTCCACCAGATGCTTTCATGCTGCTCATCTCAGTGATAGAATATAGATACTCTATACAAGTACTGAGTCATCCATGGCACAGGATATTTGGTAACTCCTCTGTTCTTTTTTGGTTTAAAGTTTATGCTGATTTTGCCATTCCTTCATTGGTCCCTTCTTTTATTATATTAATTTATTCCAAAGATAAACGAGCCTTTCTTGAGGACAGAGTTAATATTAGGTGAAACACAATTATGTGTTGATTAATGGAAGCCTAGGTGCAGTTAGCAATTACTTAAAATGGCCTGAATTTCCTAATGATTACTTTGTTCTCTACAAATTTATTTTGCAGACAACTTATTATACTGAATTTTTCTTGGATAATAAATTTGTGAAGCATTTTCAGCATCACCCTGAGGCACTAGCAGAAATTGCCTCCTCACTGACCATGTATGATAAATAATTAAAGTGGGTAGGATCTTGCACAGACCCTGCACACTCTAGGCCTGCTCAGTTCCTGGCCTCTGCAGGGGAAAAGGGGACCATGAAAACAAGGAGAACTGTGCTGGAGAATTTGAGCGTAGTCATCATGGTGCACTGTTAAAGTCATGGAATATGCAGGTAAGAGGCACAAAAGGAGGGTATCTGAAAACCAACTTGGAGTAGCTGTAAGCTTTGCTAAGGTTTTTCTTTCTGCTTTACTAGTCATTGTACACCTCCTGCTCTCTGGGTTGTAATCTTGGGATTATTCTTTATATGATGAGCATACTGAGAAGGAAATTTTGTATCCTATAACTTTAACCATAGCATACATTATTAAAAATTAATTTAATGGTCCTCTAGGATCTAACTGGAGGTAGCAAACAAGCGTCTCAGTTATATATTGTCTTCAATTATTCATTAAGAACCATGGGGAGATTTGCTAGAATACATCTCTAGCAAAGCTCAGGGCTGTTCTAATGCCAACAACAAAGCTCTGCTACTTAGTTTAACAAAAATGGACATGATTTCCCTGTTGGATTTCTCTGTTTGAACTGTGTCATATTTTATCACATTTAATAAAGTTTATTACAAATGTGACTTAGTACAACAAAAATCCCGGTGATGAGGGTAAAGCATCATTTAATTTTGAATGGACATTTTGCCAACAAGAATTTTAATGTATCACCATGTGTGTGAGCATAATAAATAGTTTAACGCACACAGTGTCAGTATGGATAATTGTCTTGTACACTGGAGCCATTTTCTCAGCAGTTTGCACTCCCAGTTACATTTTTTCTACCCTCAATATTATTCTGGTTTGGACTTTGCAGTTTTTGCTGATTCTTTTTTGTTAAAGCAAAACTGTTTTCCTCAAATTCTGGCAGTGCTGCGTCCTTACTGTGGGAAAGGGCCTCATTCCACCTTGTGCACCAGATGTACAGCTGCATAAATGTGCAAGGGTCCATGGGAAGGGTGTATCTGGGAAAATGGCTACAGTTTGAGAGCCAGAATTGAATTCAGGGTGTTAAAATAGTGTAATCTTTTGTCTGAATACTTGTTCCAGTATTTTATTTCCTTTTTGATTGTTCTGTTTTCTTAGATATATACTCTTAGCCATAAGTAAACTTTTAAAAGGATATTAACTGTTGCAGAAGTGAGTTTCCAGTGAAGAATTGCACCAGAGTTGCTGTAAGCTAAATGTACACTTACAGTGCTGTCACTTTTGTGATCACAAGGCCTTGTGTAGCTTCAGTGAAGTTCCTTCTCATTTTTTCATCACAGCTGATGTGTTTTAAAATATTTCCCCTTTCCTGAAAGATTGAAATGGAGTTCAGTATCTCTGTAATCCCTGTTGGATGCTTTGCATCCAGAAATCACTGTTCAAATCAAATCACCAAGTGTCCTGGATTTCTTTGTAGATTTTTTAGTTCCTGCTATGAACAGATCAAATGCACAGATTTTGTGGAAAATATTTTTTTTTCCTTAACATCTTTCCTTGAAAGCTGGAGTTTGTTTTGTCCTGTCATTTTACTGTCCTAACAGGAGTGCAGAGCACAAGAGGAGGTATGTAGGGAGAAGATAGATTGGTACATTCTTCAGCACAGTTATATCTGAACTTTCAACAAAAGCCATGTGACTTTTCCTCCCGCTGTAAGAAAGTCCTGAAGAGATTACTGTACCACAAACTTCATACTGAAATGTTCCAATGTCTGGTCCTTGTAAGAGGAGAATGATGCATGTTATTTGGTTTTTCCATCCCCATCATCTGCGCCATCTCCAGAATCAGCCTGAACTGGCATTTGCAAAACCTCTTGATCCACAGAGAAAGATCAAAAAGCAAAAGCATTGGCAACAGTTCTTGACCATCCTTCATGTCATGAGCATTGGGGAGAAACAGCTCTTGGTCCTGTGACATACCCACAGTGGAGACCCAGCACAGAGCTGCCTGTCTGCAAGACTTGCAGAGACCTGAGTGAAAGGAGAGTGTTTCAGCCATCCCTGCTGTGGTTTGTTTTCAGGTGCTCTTCAGACAGCCCGGCTGTGAGGGACAGTGCTGTGTGCTCATCACGTTGGTCATCTGCCATCAGAAAGCTACATCTGATGTTGCCTCTGCTGCTGCTGTGGGTCACAGCCCAGCAGTGCCTGGGGAGCACGGGGACCTGCACTGAGCAGGTACGTCTTGGTGAGGTGAGGGGCTGGATGGTGTGAAACCCCTCGCCCAAAGCCGGGACTCCCCACATAGGGGAAAACACTCACCCTCTGCTGGGAGCCCTGACCAGAGAGCTGGAAGCCACCTGGATATTAGGCAAGGAATGTGGCAGGCAGGGAGCACGGCACAGCTGCAGGAGGGCTGCAGCTGCCAGCTTTGAACCACGCTGTGTGAGCAGGAGAGCTGCGGTGAGGCTGGGAGCTGTGCACCAGCACCAGGGGTGACAATCCCTTGCCAGAGTGATCCAGGATGTGGTGGCTGGGCTACTCTGCTCACCTGCTTGTAAGAAACGTGTCAATCTCCTGGAAGTGCATGTTATAATGGAAATGCTTAGGTTTGGTACAGGATAATGATGAGAATTGTGGTTATCCCGGTATGGAGGGGTTGCAACTAAAAAGACCACACAATCCATACCAGCCTGAGGCTGCTCCAAGCTCTCTGGACGGGGCTGCTTGTGGGGCAGAGGTGGGAGAGCAGGCTTCTTCTATTTGCTCATATTTTATCTCCATAGGTTTGCCTTATCTCCAGCCCTTACAGGTTGCTTTTCCTTCCAGAGTGAGGGCTGTAATAGTCAGCAAGCAGCATCCCTAAGGTGCTGCCAGAGGAGAGCAGAAGTGTTTCAGAGGAAGTGTGCTGTTACAGCAAAGTTGGCCACAGCGTCCCCACCATGCCCTGCCCACTGCCCATCGGGCACCTCTCAGGATGGGCTGAATACCCACCTCTCCATCGTTGCCATGTGCTGCCCTTCTCCAGGGTGAGGCAGCAGCATCTTGGTGCTCACAAGATGCTGCACTGTGCTCCAAACATCTCCATGCACTGTCACTGCCATTTCCCCCCAGGAGCACGGCCAGACCCCTCAGCTCCAGCCTCTTCAGCTGCAGTGCAGGATGTGCTGTTTAGGGTTCCATTAGCCAGTAAAATTAATTACATTCTATCTTTTTAAATAGCACATTCAAAGACAGAGATATCCTGGTTATTGTGTATCTGTCTTCAGGGTTGCATTCAGTCGGTCTGTCCAGGTGAAGAGTTTGGGTCTTCTTTTTAATAAAAAATAGAAAATTTCTATTTTTAACTTATCTATAAGTCTACTGCAAGGTGTGGTCTAATGCAGAATGAATCTATCAAATGTTTTAACAAAGGAGAGTAGGGCGTGTGGGACCTGGAGCTTTGTCCTGCCAGAGGAGCAGCCCTGGCAGCGCGATGAAAGATATTCCACCGGGGGATTTCTGACACATGCTGCCCCTACATTTCTGGTATTTATTATAGAGGGAAGGGAAGACAAAAGCTCAAGGGAAAACAAAAATCTAGGTCTGCCTCAGGTTATTATAAACTGAGAATTGATAGGCAGGCTCAATTGCCTGTTGCTAAGCAGCCAAGAGAATTGGTTGACCATACCCTGGGCCTTTTAAAGAAAAAACACAAAGGAGAAAGCTGTGTGTGTGTGTGTGTGTGTGTGTGTGTGTGTTTGGTATACAAAATAACGTGTAAACATCATACTGACATACAAACCAACAATATTTTTTTCTTGTTGGTGAATGTGTTTGTGAGATGCTGCTGCATGGGTGATGTGAAAGAAGTCAGGCCTTGGGTGGGCAGGATAACCCTTGATTTAAAATAAAAGAGAGAAATTCTGTCATATCAGCAAGACCAAGCTGCACTTTCTTGATGCTTCCTCTTGAAAGGGTCCCTGTAGGGCATGATCTTGCATCCTTCTGAAAAACTGAATGCTGATTGTCACAGGAAGCAATTCCTAGGGAGCCAAGTCCCCCTCTCCCAGCCACTATCACCAAAGTGGCCTTCAGCACTATTTCTTTCCAAATGCTGATGTATAAAATAGAATAAAGTACTGGAGACCCTCCAGCCCTCATTCTCACCACTGCTGGCCCCAGCTTGCTTTTGGCCAGAGCTGCAGGAAAGGCACCCACTCACCAGGTCCCAGGGAGGGGAGGGAGAGCCCAGTCCCACCCGGGGACACCCCCTGTGCTGACAGGTTCTGTTCAGCTCCTAGCTTTTCCCCTTAGCGCTCCTGGAAGGCGGGTAGCTGGAGTGGGAGAAAAAACAGTGTCTGTCTGGCAAAACAGACAGTCAGAAGGTTATGGGGGGTTTTTGGTTATTTTCTTATTGCTCAGATAACCTAAAATGGTAAAATAAAATAGACATTATGCCTGGTGGAAGGGAGTGTTGTCTTGGGAGCCAGCTTTGCTATCACCACCTATTTCACCCCCTTTTCCTTGTTTCTTCCAGTGTGATTTTGACCTGTCTTAAATAGAAAAACCCAGAGCCTACATTGGTTTACAATAATCAATCTCAAAATCGCTAATTTCTGTGTTCTGCCTCTGACATCCCCAAGTCCTTCCTGCACTCCGGCACCTTCCCGGAAGCCCCTCACTCACCGACAGCATCCACAGGTGTTATAGTTCTAAACTCAGAATTCCTTCCAAGAGCTTTGGAGCCAACGCCTTAAAAACTGGTAGAACGGATTTAAC
>JAWWTY010000077.1:41179544-41253425 GCA_035222235.1 Margarornis squamiger | reverse complement strand
ACTTCATGTATTACAATAATGATTTTCAGGCTCCTGCTGCCTTGCACGTGGAGCAGGAGGAGGGTCAGCAGCCATCAGCCCGGGTGCAGTTTCCCTACTGAACTGTTTGCACTTGTAGAGCAGCAAATGAAAAGCAAATCCCTGGGGCCAGAGGTTTGTGTTCCAAAGTTGTCTACAAAGAGCGGTTGCTGGTTGGATTCCCCCTGGCTTGTCAATTATGCTGCTCATCCCTCTATGAGAGGACAGCATTGGTTACCTGAGATCAAAAGACAGTGGAGGAACCTGCTCTTTTGAGATACAATTCCTCAGGACCTGACACCTTTGCTAGAACTGAGAGCCAAAGCAGGGTCATCATGCTCTGGCTTTTTGACACCTACACATTTGTAACAAACTATTGCTTCCAAGGTGTGTTCAATCCAGCAAGACAGAGCTAACATATTTTAACAAAAGCCTTTTAATTACCCCTTGGGAAATACTGATGAATTATCAGGAATAAAACTCAGCTGGGCATTCTCAGAAGGTGAAGAGCAGCTCCCAAGGAAAGTGGCAGATGAGCTTTGCTGAGCTGTTCAAATACAACTCGGGTTAGAAAATGAACACTGCAGAGCAGAAAGTAAAAGAATTATGACAGTGGGTCAGATCTGGTGTGCCTCCTCATCCCAAACCTCCCTCTAGCAACAACAAGTAGCAGATGTTCAAGGAAAGATGAGAAACTGGGTAAATGCAAAGTCATCTCCTTATACATCCTCCTGGTTTTCAGCACACAGTGGTTTTGGCAAATCTCTAAGCCCTAGGGAAAAATCATATATGAGATCTTTTTTTAATTCTTATTTCTGTGATACATAACTATTGCATTTTTGTTCTGAACCCACATGATCTTATTCAGCCACTGAACTGGCTTTTCAGAAACATGTTATCACAATAGTCTGATCTTCTCCGTGGCTTTCCACATGACTGCTGTGGAAGGGCAGCCTGCCTGGCTGCCTAAATCCAGCCAGGAAGCCTACCAACTAGACTCAACAAGTCTTGTCAACTCCAGTTTCCCAGTTACATTAATGGCTGCAGCTCTGACCACAGGAGGGTGTGTTCCCTCTGGGATGTGAGAGCAAGGCCACAGCATTGGGTTGCTCCGACCTCTGGGGCTTAAGGGCCATTAAAGTCTGCAGGGATGGCTACAGATTTCTCTGCAGCTTGGTGGAATATCCCCAAGGTTTTGTGGAGAAAGGGAGTGCCTAAAACCACATTTTTGTCTGTGCAGGGGGTTCTACCCATGTTCTGGTGGATGGGTTTTGAATAAGACAGAGCAGAGAGAAGCCCTTTGCAAATATGCTCCATTTGGGCCTCGGGCTTTACACAGCAGAGGACAGGGTGGGTTGCAAGTTGTGACCCAAGAAGCTCCCATCCCTGTGGGTCAGGGAGAGGACGTGCCCACCCCGAGGGGCAGTCCCAGGCTGTAACTCACACCGGAGACCGCCTGCTTCCATGGGCTGAGCTGGTGGTCGGAGAAAAAGAGAAGACCTGGGGCAGCCTAATCCAGCATTAAAGTCCTCACTAATTCTCTCCTTCCTGAGGACACCTGAGCCGCGGGGCTGGTGCGTGGGGGCCGGCGGCTGCCGTCCCAGTTGGCTTGAGCAGCTGCAGCCATCCGCAGTCCTTGTCCCTGGCAAGGTACAGTTCCTGCAGGATGGGCGCCCCAGGGTTGGATTTCTGCTCCTCAGGAGTCACTCCAGTCACAGGGAGAGAGGAATGCAGCTCTCTGGACAAAAGGAGAGGAAATATGTTGCATAAATATCCCTGGTGCCAGGTGGGAGATGCTAAACTTCTGTGCCTCTCCAATAATATTGCTTGGGAGGAGGGAGAAGTGGTTGCTTGGAGCAGAGCTCTCCCCTTACCCGGGTACTCTGACCTGCTGGGAGCCAGGAGAGACGTGGATGCTGTATTGGAAAGTCTGCAAAGGGCAGGCAGGTCCTTTTGTAAGCATTTCAAACAGCAATTTTATCCCCAGTTGCTGTCAAAAACAGGGAAAATTGTTCAGTCTGTGAAAAGGTGAGATGAAAAAACTCAAGGTGGCTCTTAAATGTATGCTTTATAAAGCACTGATGTTCTGTGAATTGTGGCTTTGCAGCTTTGCATCTTTACAATGTGGTGATGCACACACCCAGATCCAAACCAACAGTAATATACTGACCTGAAAAGGAGCCATATGAATGCAAAACGTAAAAAGGAGAAGAGATAAAAGGACAAGAAGCCTCAAATTCCCTGTCCTCTTGAATTGTTAGACCCACTGAGGGTGAAATAGCTTTCAAAATGCACAAAAAAGAGCTAAAAGTAACACTAAATGATTAACTCATCCAGCTCTATATTCACAAGTGATGTTTACTTTTAAAATAAAAGGATCAAGACTGGATTTTTAAAATCCTTGCTATGCCATTTAAGTACACTATAGACTCTGGTGAGCATACATATCTATACACTGACTTTTCTTTCTACCCCTCACAATTATTTTTGTTCTCCTTATCTAATTTTCTGCTGCTTGTAGAATGAACTCAGCCCAAAGACAACAGAAGCTTTCTGTTTCTTCTGCCCTCACTCAAAGAAGACTGGGCTGGTGTTCACCAGGGCATGAACATCCATCTAAGGGCTCTCATCAGCTCAAGGGGCAGGGCATGAGATCTAGCCTGGAGGATGCTCGTGTAGGGGAAGAAGGATGAGAATGGTATGGGAGTGATTCCCACGAGTTAAGGTACTGGCTCAGCTGCAGGATTGCTGAGTGCTCTCGGGGCCGAGGGTGGTCCTCGGCCAAGTCTTGGGCCACAGTCCCACATCTGTAAAACTAGGATAGTGTTTTCAAAGCTTACATGGCATTCAGGAAGGTTGTGACTATGAATGGTCATGAAAAGCTCCACCATGGCAGAGCTGCGGCCCTTATAAGGGCTGCTGTCTCCCTCTTGAGAGTGAAGGCTTAATTCAAATCAGTTGGCCCCACTGGTATTGAAACTGTTATCACCATTCATCTTTTCACTGTTTTGGTGCAATCATTGTCCTATTAGAACTAAAACTGCATTTTAAAGATTTAAACTGCAAATCAGCCTCCACAGCTCAGCCAGATTCCTTGGAAATAGGGGTTGGAACTTGCTTTTGATTTTCTTCTCACACTCCTGGCCACAACTGGGCTTGAAAACATAAATACCAGCCATCAGCATTCAAACAAAAATGATTCTGCAGTCTGAGGAGAAACGGTATCATTATTTGGAAGCCATAGTACAAACTGCTGGCTACTCTCCTTCAGAGCGATAAAACACAGATAGTTTCAGTGAAGAAGTAAAATTAGTGCCTGAGTTTCCTACCCCTGACTGCTGTTCCAGACTGCAGTTTAATTCAGCTGTTTACGTGAAGATGCCCTACTGGGATAAGGCAGTGAATCTATCCAATGTTGCAGAGATGAATGCCTTTATTCTTCCTGAAATAAAAATGGTGTCACGGGATCTTTCATGCCTCCCCACAGACAGAAGCTTGATTTAAAATGCTGTCTGAGGGATCACATCACTAGAAGCACATATTACTTCCCAGCTCGGTGCTGGGCTGTTGACAGAAAGCAATAAAGTGTCCTGAGCCGTGACGTGCAGTCAGACGTGTTCCAAAGCGCAGCTCAGCACCCAGGCACCTGCGCCACGGCAAGGGACAACCAGGCTCTTCAGTCCCTGGACCATGATGGCAGATTTGCACCCCTTTGCTGGAGATATTTTTCTATATGAATCGGTATAAGTATGGCTTTGTAAAGAGCCAATGAACTTGAAACATCCCCGCCGCAGCATTTACTCAGCTCGGCTTTTGACAGTGTAATTTATTTTTCCCTGTCCACACCGCTATTTTCAGACATGGTTAGTACAAGTATTTCAAGTGTAAAGATCCTTGCTAAGCAGAAACTTGCCCATAATTCATCTATTATTTAAACCATCCCTTGAAATGTGTTCGGCTAATGGTGTCAGCAACCTCCAGCTGACATCACTGGACATCATGGATCTCCACAACACCGCTGAGGAGGGCTGGAACCTGGGCCACCAGGAAACAAAGGTGGTTGCTCCTGCCATCAACTGGGAAAGATGGAGCAGCAGGCACTATCATATTTCCATCCACCTTCCTCTGCAGGACCATCAATCCAAGCCTCCTGACCCAGCAAAAAGCTACAGAATCTCTGAGGGTCATTTGGTTTTGCCACGGTCCCCACAGAACTTCTCAATGAGGAGAGAGAAGAGAAGCATTTTGTGGTTAAGGAGAATGTAATAGCGGGAGCATGTGGAAGACCAAGGCCCTGGATTGCCCTGAACAGAGCAGGTCTGTGATAGGCATCCAGACCATGCCCAAAGCTGGAGAACAGCCCACATGTGGCCCATTTGGAGAAGCACTGTGAGATGAAAAGTTCTGTTTTTAGGGGTTTGTCTTTAGAACAAAGGCAAGAAGTAAATAAAGTAACCAAATAGGCATACTTGTGAGGCCATTGGTCTGGGAGGGAAGAAGCTGAGCTGAAAGGGAAATGACAACTCCACAAGTATTTATCCTGTGAAAGGGTTTAATGGTATAGCACTGGTTCCTCAGCACATAAACTCTGGTTCAGTTCTTGCATTGCTAGAATCCCTGTGTTGGTGGGCACAGGTCTGCATCACTGCTGAACATTTCTGCAAGTGGGAAAACTGCTGGGCAACAAACTCATGTGTTTGTCTGCAGCCAGGCTAAGGGAAGCCTTTCATGCCCCTCTGCAGCATCACTCGGTCCATCGGAGGGAAAAGGCAGCTTTGCCTCCAGGTCTGGTCCCATGAGCAGCTTCTGAGCCCAATCCCAGAAACAGCTCTGTGTGGGGTGTGCCAGCAGAGGCCAAGGGAGCAGGATCCCCTCTTGCACTCCTACAACTGCTGCTGCTGAAACACAACCCTCACTTTAAATCAGCTGCAGTGAAACGGAAGGCTTTGAGAAAACAAACTCCCTCCAAACATATCCTTAACTTCATTTCCTCTGGTGGCCCTTCTTCTTTCTGGGCTAGGTTTCATGGGTCACTTTGTTTTTTAGTTTTTTTCCTTCTTTTTCTAATTTTAATTCTTGTCCCACCAGGGGTTGTTCTTTCATAGGATCCCAACCACTGATTCTCAGATGGCAATGAGAGCTGAGATGGAGACTTGCCTGTGTCTTTCTGCTTTTTTCTTTCCTCTTTTTTTTCTAGGTTTTAAGCTGAGCTCTAACATTTCCCATATTTTATTCATTTAGAAGGATTTTTTTACACCACAAGAAAAGTAGATTGTCTGCCCAGTCTGTAATCATGCTAAAAAGATTAAAACCAATAATAAATACAGTCTTTTTCTTAATTTTTTTTCCACCAAACATCACTTATATTGAAATGCATCCATTTGAGCACCATTTATTTATCATGTTTCCAAACCCACAGCTGGATCATCCTTATCAACAGTTTCTTCTTACAAAGACAGCAATATTCAACACCTTAAACAGTGGTAGAGCTAAGATTCACTTAGGAATTCAGCTGGAGCAAAACTTGGCAGAGCCTGGGACCATTTCTGGATCAGACCCAGAGTACCAAGGTGAGGGAGGGGGTGGCTCCTGCTCTTCACTTCGCTCCCTCATGGCTCTGCTTGGTGGCCCATGGGCTCCTGTGGCTGCAGACACCCCCTGTGCTTGCTGTGGGCTTTGGGGCTGGTTCACACAAGCATACAGAGCATGCTTAGGCAGGATTAATGTGATGTTTCTTACTCTAAGGCAGTGGATTAAATTATTTTTGACAAAAGATCTGTTCTTAAGTGCAGTACTCCCAACCCTCAGCAACTCCACTGAAATGCCACTGGCTGGGATTGGAGTTAAGTCTGGCAGATTTTCATCTCCTCTTCCATTTCTCTCCTTGGCACAAAAAGTTGAGGTCTACCTCATGGAATCCAACCCTGAAGCATCACCGGCTCCATATTGGGAGGATCCCTCAGGACAAAACTAAACTTTCCTGAGATTTGTAACCGTGAGAGAAAGGTCCCAAAGCCTGTAGCTCCCTTTCTCCCCCTGCCTCCAGCACAGCAGCAGCAAGCCCAGACCTTCCCTCTGGTTTCCTCAGGCCTCTGCCACTCCTCCGTGTGTGTGTGTATGGTTTTTATTTAACAAACAAACAAACAAAATCCAGCCAGTTTTCAGGGCCTTCCCAGGGCTGGGAGTCACAGAATCATAGATTCATAGAAACCTAGTATCACAGAATGGTTGGGGATGAAAGGGACCTTTAGAGCTCCCTAGTTCCAACCCCCCCGCAGTGACCAGGGGAACACCTTCAACTAGATCAGGTTGTTCAGATCCCTGTCCAACCCGCCCTTGAATGTTTCCAGGGTTGGAGCATCCATCACCTCCCTGGGCCACCTGTGCCATTGTCTCACCGCCCCCACCGTAAAACCAAACCAAACTTACTTCTTTCTTATATCCAGCCTAAATGGACAGCCCTTCAGTTCAAAGCCACCACCCCTTGCCCTGTCACGAAGCCCGTGCCCCGCTGCCGCAGCCCCGCGGTGACACGCTCCGTGCCGCGGCGCTCCCGGCGCTGTCCCGGTGCCGCTGGGTGCCGCTCTTGCCCCGCCATCCCGGCCGAGCCATCCCGGGGGATGCCCCGGCACGGGGGATGCACCGGCACGGGGGATGCACAGGAATGGGGGATACATGGGCACGGGGGATACACGGGCAAGGGGGATACACGGGCACGGGGGATACACGGGCACGGGGGATGCACGGGCAAGGGGGATACACGGGCACGGGGGATGCACGGGCACGGGGGATACACGGGCACGGGGGATGCACGGGCAAGGGGGATACACGGGCACGGGGGATGCACCGGCACGGGGGATGCAGCCGGGACCCCCTCCGGCCCCTCCGCCGCCACCCCGGCCGGCAAACCCGCCGCGATGGGGGCAAGAGCCGCCCCTCTGCTCGGGGGTCGCTGGCGATGCGGGCAGATGTTCCTGGCGGGAGCGGCGTGGGATGGCCGGGAGCATCGGCAGGACCACGCCGTGTGCGTTTTGTTTGTACCGCGGGTTCCTGCCTCCCGAACAAACCCGAGCTCTCTCTGCAACCTCCGAGCTGCTCCGTGGTGGGGTCCGCGACCTCCCAGCGCCCCCGCCGGGGACTCTGCCTAAAGACCTGCAGCCACGGTCCCCGCATTCCATCCTCTCCCCATCGGAAATGCAGCCTACGGCGCTAGGCAGTGCTGGCCAGGCTGAGACAAACCACGTGCCGAAGCTCCACCGGGGTTACACAATGCGAGGCTGGAGGTCCTCAGACCGAACTTCTATAGCAGCACCTCGGTGCATTCAATGAGAGTCTGATGCTCAAATAATTTCGTAGATCTGGGTGTCAGACTACAGTAATAAAAGGCAAAAGATCAAAATAGGCTAATGCAGGTTTTGAAGCTCTTCATTTGGCAGCAACATTTTAGAGCATGTTTTCATAAAGTGAGTTCAGTTTGTCCCTCCAGTAAGACAAACCACTGCGTTTTTTCATGGGTTTTTTTTTAATAGAACAGAATGAACTTTTAGATGGGAAACACTGGATTGTGTAGCATCAGGATAATACTCTAAATGAACATATTTTCATTTTACTAGTGGATGTTTATTTTATGCTGGCAAAGGCCAGATGGGCAACTATCGACGAACACAGGATAGTGGCAGGAGCAGCTGGACAGTGCATTAGCTCATCTCTGTTGAAAAGTACCTAATTGGGACTTCAATATCAGAAGTCACTTAAAAATGGAAAACAAGTTCTGATTGTGAACATAAAACAAATTTCCCTATGTTCATCACTGGTGCAGTTCAGCAACTGACCGTACTCACAGACTTTTCAGTCTGTTTAGAATATTTATACTGACAGTTTCCAAAGAAAAGAAGAAACAGGATATGGGAACAATTCAGTACATACAGACTTCAGATGTAACATCTACTGAAAAATTCATTAAGTACCTACCTATCTGTTTGACCCCAGGCCCATTAATCCCACAGCAAAAGCTCTGACAATTATCTCTTGGTCTGATCTTTCTTCTTGGTGCCCATGGTACCCTCACAAAGGAAGCCCCAGTCCTGCATGTGCACAGCAGCTACTCCCAGTGTGACTTTTATACCCACTGGAGATTGATGGACCTAGATATCCACTGATTTGTGGCCATTAAGCTCTGAGATACCTTCCTGTGTGGCTCTCAACTATGCTCAGTCAGAGGAATTCCTCCTGGAAATGTGTACATTGAGGAAATGTGGATTGTATGGGATTTTAGATGCTGTAGGATTAACCTTTACTCAGCCTGTAGGCTGGGGAGGAGGATTTAAGTGATGTGCTGGAAAATGTCCCCTGAAGATACTAATCTTTTCCCCTTCTTTCTTATTTCACTTTAAGCCTTCTTCAGGAAATTGCTTGTGGTTTAAAGGTGAGATCTCTGATCTACCAGCAAAGACATCTCCCAGGGGCCCAAATCTGCATTTCACACACAGAAAACACTTTAGCCAGCTCAGGTGTCTGTCAAAGCACCAGTGTGTAAACCAAGGCAAAGAAGAGATGTGGGGAATGGAGAAACATGCTTCTTTCATGGCAGATGAAAGAGCCCGTCTTCAGAATTCAGCAGGAGCTCTGAAAACTAAGATAATGGCTGATGGAAACAGTTTGAACAGCCAAAGAAATGGTGATTTACCTGAATGAAAAATTGTTGGAGGTTAGGTATGCCTTTACTTGAGCAAGGTCTGCAAAGGTTGGGTATGACTTTTCTTGTTATTGTTTGGATGGCTTGAATTTCTGAAGGTTGGATTTCCAATACAGTTCAAATATAGCCTGAGTGGGAGTTCAGCCATTTCTCGCCCCAGGAGTATAAGTCAGAGCACGGACTATGCCCAAACTGCACCTTCTTGTAGGGTAATCATGAACATGAAAGAGGTTCACGTGCTTCAAAACTGAGCGGACGGTACTTAGCATGGCAGGCTAGAGAGCATTTATTATCCCAAATCCTGCAATGAGCCATAAAGATTTTAGTTGTATCTAAAACATATTATTAGGCCTTCTCTTGATTTTTGATAACTAGAATCTTCCCAAATATCTCTGACCATTTCCATTACTTCATAAATTTTCCCCAAATAGATTAGACAAATTATTTTCAGCAGATGGCATGTTATGAATAGCTTGTGAATTTTTCACTTTGACATCTGTACTGTGTTTACTGGGTGGTTTAATCAGTTCCTGGGCTGAATGACTGAAATGTTTGCAAGGGAGGAAAAATGAACACAGGATACTAAATAAGAAACAGTGCATTTCAAGGACAAACATATTCAGCTGACTGTTTTCACAAACACTTTCAGAGACTTCCAGCAATCTCTGGTTACCCTGTGGATTCTTGATGTCGTGACATATCTGTGTCTGCAAATCAAACTTATCTCGCTCAGCCCAAAGGCTAATTATGAACCTCTTCTCATTTTCTAGCAGTCATGTTATGTGGTCAGAACCCAGTAGCAGAATTTTTGCTCCAACTAGTTGTATTTTAACCCCATGACCAATCCTGACTCTGATGTGGAGGTATTGTTAAGCAGAGCTGCATGGCCAAACTACACTTATCTCCTTGCTTTGTCTTCCTCAAAATAACATTGGAAGATAAGGTGCACTCTTTCTTTGACCACTAACCTCCAACTCCTGACTGGTGACCACAAAGGATAAGTACGCATTGAACAGAAGTCCTAATGATCAGCACCTGGTTACAGTTTCAAGAAAGGAGAAATTAAAACAGAAAGCAAAAAACCCAAACATGAGGGAGGCTGAAAAGGAGAGAGGACAAAAGACCAGTATAAAAAATTTCAAATACCTTCAACAGAGCAAAACCATAGACAAACATATATATTTGCTGACAAGAATTAGCACATTCTTGCTTTAGTGATGTCCTCTTCTACTTAAACATAGTTTCATTAATAAGAAAATTGCAATAATAGGGAGAAAACCATTGGGACAAGGGTTGTCTCTCTTTTAAGTTATATGGTGCATGGTAAAAAGGGGTCTTAGCACTGCCATCATGCAAATATGAAATAAAAATAGGACTGGGAGGAGTGGCAGGAGGTTGTGAGACTGCAGCACCAGTGGCAAAGCCATCTGCAGCAGCGCGGGCTGCGGCACGCTCCAGGCTCCAGCCGTGCCTTTTCTCACACCAGATGCTGCTGCGCCCACCACCCCGGCTCACCCCCGAGTCCCCAGCATGTCTGGCACGCTATGTCTGGCCTCAGGTTTCTTGAAAGGCTTGTGATTTTCTGCTCTGAGTTGCCATCCAAATGGTAAGTAATAAACACTTTAATAATTCATAACCAGTCAGTAATATCTTAAATAATTTAACAAACAATTTGTCATCTTCCCCTGTGATAGGAGATGCTGGCTGAAGAAAGGCTGAGCAAGGTTTCGTGTCTACCTCAACCCCTCTCCAGGAGCGAGCTTTGCCCCTGCCTGAGCTCAGCCAGGTGGATGCAGCCTGCAGGGGAGCAATGGAAGCCTAACCTGGCCTCAGGGAGGGGTGAGCACTGACCCACTGGTCAGAGGAACAGAGGGAACCACATTCAGCAACCTTCCCCTGTAATGGCTGGCTATACTCAGAGCCATATTCCTGGCGCTGTTCTCCTACCCACTGCCCTTGGTGCTGAGACACTGAATTCCCATCTCATGTGTCCCTACTTTTCTCCAGTTAAGCATCCAGTGTCTCTGCAGAGAAGCACAGACCCTGGAAGCCACAGCCCCTGCTTTGTCGCCCAAGCTGTTGAAGGATCACAGCAGGCCTAAGGCAGACTGGTGAGTCAAACGGCCCTTCATTCCCACATGGTTCAAGCAGCAAGTCCCAACAAGATGAATGTTATCTTCCAAAAGCGTGGAGAAGACCTTGGAGCAATGTTTAGTTCAGAGAACTACTTCAGAAGATAAAACCTCAAGAGAAATAAAAGACAAGACATGCTCAAATCAAAACCAGTAGTTTTACCTGGTGAGACTGTAAAATGTACTGCAGCTTAACCCTGGCATGAGGTTAAACAGAAGCAGCACTCAGTGAAGCCAGCCAAGCTCCTCAGGTGCTTAAAATTATACAAGTGCTTAAGATTGCAATTGAGCAAAGCACATAAGGAACACAAGTGCTGTCAGCTTGAGCCTAATGGATATATAATAAGTTGTACAGAAGCACTCTTTTTTTTATTATGTTTTTTAAGAAGTCTGTGCTATTATTTCAAGTAGTTCAAATCCTGCTGATGGATGCAATCCCCTGCACACAGGCTTTTTTAGGAGAAAGTATTACATTGACTCCAGTGAAGTTATGCTGGCAGAAAATGTGATGCCCTGAAATTTAGCTGCTCCCCACAAGCTAAGGCATGTGCTGTGTCTGAATATCTACTTTCATTTAAGAGGTGTATTTGTATTTAGTAGTGGCTACCACACTATTAAAGGCATTTAAGACAACCCCAACTTTGCTGCAACCATCCAGCTAGTGCAAACAGGCAGCCAGCCCAGTGGAGCACTGGTGAGCACCAAGGAGGATGGCATGGGGAGCAGGACAGAGCATCAAAGGGCCACACTGCCTAAAAACCACATCAGAAGGAAGTGCAGCCCATTTCAGCCACCACAACATCCATGATGGTGACAGCAGGGCTTGCTCCCAGGAAGTGGTCTAGCCAAGAAAAGCAGGGGAAACTCCAGTAGTGTCCTTCTTACCCTGCAAAAGTGTCTGCAGATAATTGGCATGGCACATTTTTTACAGCACCAAATAAGGGCTTAGCAGCTTTATCTGCCCCAAACAGGTGTAAACTTTTAAACATTAAATCACTTCAAAAATGCCCTCTGGGAATTAAAAGTCACTTCTGTAACTCATGACATGAGGGTGCTGTTTCTGAGCCTCTTCAATGGCAACTCCAGGATAAGGGAGAGCTGAGGGAAACAAGCCTTTTCTTGCATGGGAAGGTTCTGATCCACAACCTGAGTTCTCTCACAAGGAGATGCTTTTGTCATGACTCAGTTGTTCCTGGGGACCCCATGGCTCCTGGGGACAGCCCCAGCCCAGCAGGAAACAGCTGGACATGGCAAGCAGATAGGCTGAAGCAGTACTGGAGATTCCTTTGAACCAAAGGATTTGGACTTTATCCTGTAATGCTTTTTCTGTAATGAGTGACATCTAAATTATGTCTCATAGCAGGTAATATGTGTGTCAGCACTGGCTTGGTGCTGTCATTTGCCAACAAAGAGAGCTCCTTTGGGAATTTTTAAGTGATCTCACAAATATATGTCCTTTTACTTACCAGTCTGCTTACACACAAACACCAACGCAGTACCAATTAACTCCCTGGAAGTTCTCTCCTAGCTCTCAGTTCCTGCTGTCTCTCCAGCCCTGACGTTTCTTTTTTCATAGATTTTATTGTGCTCAAGAGAATCCCAACATTGCAGCCGCTGTGTGTCCCAAACGTGACTCCCATTTGATGGCTGCCATAGGTTTTTTTACTTCTTTTTGAAACAGTCTTTCTTCTGCCTTACAGGTTTTCCCCCTCAATATACCCAGCACATTTTTTGAAAATACACAAGCTGACACAGTTGGTTGATGTCAGGAAAACTGTCTGTTGTTGTGGGGGCAGAAATCAGCCTTCTGGGAGATGCAATACATTATTCATCATCTTCCGAAGATCATCTAAAGGTCAGGTTATTTTGGCCTCAAGGTGGATAAGATATGCACTCGGCTTTATGGGCTGGCTAGGGTTCCTATACCTGGAAGCCTGCGGTGTTACGCAAGGTGCTTGCATCAGAAACCTGAAAAGCAGAGAGGGCTTCATAGCTTTGCAGATCACTGTTGGCAGGATCAGATAGCTGTTTACGCGTTTTTGGAGACACCCTCAGGTCTACCATGTCGTGAGAGAATCAGCACTTCAGGCTTTGCAACAAGGTAAGAGTTTTTCTGTTTTGCTGATAGGGAACTAACAGTTTTTAGCAGGTTTTCTCATAACTTTGGGATCTGCGCAGTCACAGACTAAAAGTCTAACAAAACTTCATCTTAAAGGATGAATATATGCATTCAGTTCAGAGTGGCCCCCTGCCAGGGCCAGCATGGCAAGGTGCCCAAGGGCAATCAAGACAGGGTAGATGCTGTCTCAACTCTCAGCCCCTGCTGTCAGGGATCTTGAGATGCCCAATTTCCTAAGGGTGCTCTGTGCTTTGGGAGTTTTGTTTTGACAGTCATGTAGCCCACCGTCCCCTGATCACACTTTTGGTCAATATTCAAAGTATTTTTGGGAGCTGTTTAATATTACAGGAAGTTCAGGACATTTCTGTTTTGAAAACAAAATATAATTACCCAGTTAGGTGGAAGTTTTTAGGTTGCTGTATATAGCTATATCAAGAAAAGATAAAAAAATAAATTTAAAAATATAGGTTTTCTGTGTCTTGGATTTAAAAAGACAATGACTGAAAGCAATCAGTTCCAGAATAGCTATTACCAAGTAGAAACACTGTTTATATCCAGGAAATACAAAGAATTCCCTTGTACCTCCAGACATACCACAGTATTTTCCATGTGCCCTGATACTGCTTTTGTTGAAACAGCCACATCAAAATGGCTTGAACTGGACCAGTTTCTCATATCCAAATTTGTGCCTCTCATTCACTCTGGAATATACATGCAATTAAAAAGATTAATAAGTACCAGCAGAAATGGAAACTCATCAGGGGACTATCTGTAGTTCTTCAACTTGAGGAACCCAATATAGCGATTTTTTCAATTGTCTGAAAAATAGACTGTAACACCAGGCATTATTTTTTGGTCAAACTGCAAAAGTTCTGCAATTTTAATTGCAGCCATTAACTGTGACTGTCCTGTGTTGTCCCTCATGAGCAGCATGTGGGGCTTTGCTGGGCTGCTTTTTCCAGGCTGTGCCATGCTCGCTGTGATGCTGTGCGTGGTGGCTTCTGCAGTAGCTATCCTGCTGCACAGGCATCTTCACTTGCTGCTTTTATTGTACTTGAAGGCTGCTTTGTACATCCGTCAGTTCCAACCAGGTCTGTGTTTGATCTGCCGATCGATGCCTGACGTGAGTTCTGCCTTCAAAAAAAAAAAAAAAAGGCAGAAAGGAGAATCTGGGGAAAGACCAGATGGTCAGACTCAACCCAGTGCCTGGGAAAATTATGAAGCAAGTCCTGAGGGATTCTATGTTCACCTCATGAAGGACAGGAGAGTGATTAGGAATAGCCAGCATGAGTTTTCCAAGGCTAAATTGTGCCTGAGCAGCCTGCCTGCCCTCCTGCAGGGGTGAGGAGGGCAGTGGATGTCACTTTCTGTGGTTTTAGCAAGGCTTTCACCGTGGTATCCCATAGCATCCTTGCAGTCACTCTGAGGCGGTATGGGCTGCGTGGATGGACTGGAAAGTAGGTGAAAATGCCTGGATGCTTAGGCTCTGGAGGGAGTGGTCACACATGCAGAGTCCATCAGGCAGTCCATAATGGGTAGTGAGTTTTGGGGTTAACACCGAGACCAGAATTGGTTTACACCCATCTCACCCACAACCTGCACAATGGGAGATAACACTTCCTCAGAAGTTCAGAGACAATGTCAAAGCAGGAGGAGGTCAATATCCTGGAGAGCAGGGCTGCTGTTCAGAGGCACCTGGACAAAGTAGAGAAACAGGACAACAGGGACCTCATGAAGTTCAGCATGGACAGATGTAAAGTCCTGCATATCTAGAATAGCTGCCTGCATCAGTGGAGACCTACTGCCTGGGCAGCAGCTCTGCCGAAAAGGACCTGAGGGTCCCTGTGAGCAACGGGTTCAGTGTGAGCCAGCAGTGTGAAGGCTCATCCCAGACTGGGTTGTACCAGCAAGTGCAGAACCAGCAGGTGAAGGGTGGTGATCCCTCCCTGTTTTCAGCAGCAGCGAGACTGCACCTCTGCTACTGTGTCCAGTTTGGGTTTCCCAGTGCAAGAAAGATATGAATATAATGGAGCAAGTGTAGCAGAGGGGCACTGAGATGGTTGAAGGGAGGGAGTGTGATGTGTGAAGAAAAGCTAAGAGAACTGGATTTATTTAGCCTGAGAAGACTGGAAGGACAAGAGGCAGCAGTCATGAGCTGTAGCAAGGAAAATCGTACCTGGATGCAAGGAAAAACCTTTTCTGTGATAGGTGGGTCAGACATGGGAGCAGGGGCAGAGAGACTCTGGGGAACCTCCATCCCTGAAGATTTTCAAAACCACTCTGGTAGCACCTTCTGTGCCTGCTACCAAAGTAACAGCCATTCTCATAGGGACAACAAGAAACAAACAGTTTTACCTGGTTTATTCTTAAATGCCTAGCAGGAGTCAGAGCAACAAAAAGTACCATTTACTGAGTGAAGACTTGAAGACCTTAAAGACAGAGACACTGTGACTGGCTCATGGGCAGCATAAGGGCAGGAAGGTGAGTGCCTGGGGCTGTGGCAACACTTGGTCTCATCACCTTGGTATGGGACTCCATGAAATGATTGAAAAAGCTGCTATGGTCACAGTTTAGTTGGAATTTGGCCTGGAGTGAAGTCAACAAGAAAGAAAAAAATCCTCTAACATCAAAGCTTTCCTTTCAGGGTCAATTTACACCCTGAAATTGTCTGTTGTCTGAGTCAATCTAACAGGTCACTGCTGAACAGGGAGGGTTTGCTTACCTCCAAGGACCCCGACCCTCTCCTGTTCATCCAGCTCCCCAGTCCCATCACCTCCTCTGTTTGAGCACTCATCAGCCCCTGCTGTCAGCTGCCTGGAGTGTCCACAGATGCACAGCAAAGAGCAGGAGCTGGAGGCAAGGAGCAGGACTTGCCCCCTTCTGAAGTGTTGAGCTGTTAGATTGGCTCAGCTACCTCCTGTCACCTCCAGCAAAGGGCTGGGTGGGAGGGAGAAGGAGCTGATGGAACTGTCTTGCTGCAAAAGAAAATGCTACCATTGGAAATGCTGGCAAGGTCACTTGAACAGGCTCAACATGGAAGAGATTCCCTGGTATATAGTGGGGGCAGATAGAGCACTGGTCCTCCCCAAATTCTCACGCTCCCATGCCATTGGCAATGCCAGGACAGGCACTGGCTGCTCTGTTTGGTCTCTGCGCAGGGGATTGCAAGGTGCATTTACCACCCCCAGAGGGGAGGATACTGACTGTGTCCCCTCAATTGCCCACAAGGCCAAAATCACAGGTGGATGTTTTTCCTTCATCTAGCCAAGGCAAAGAAGCTGGATCTGTGCCTATTTAATGTTGCCTGGCACAGGCACTGGCGAGGAGAAATTACTGACTAACCACTTATTTTCACATAAAAGAAGCTAGCAACATGCGTGGGCCAGACTGTCTTCCTGTTTCTTGCATCACAACCTAGAAGACTGCTCCCCTACCACTGCTGCAAATCAATACTTCAAAAGTTTCCTGGCTTGTTCTCCGAATCACTTGACTATTTCTAGTTCCACTGTACAGTCCATCATGTCTTGAGGCCACGGGACAAAAGCCAGGAGTCCTACAGTGCAACTGCTCACTTAATTCCTTGGGTGTCTTCCCTGCTGATACATAGCAGAGATTGGCAACTAATCTATATATAGTACAGCACTGCTGCTGAGACACAATGGCTGCATTCAGCATGCATACATGATGATGTCAGCAATGGCTGTTTAATTGCATCATGGGAAGTGAAGGGAGAAAAGAATTGGAAGAAAAAAAAAAAATAAGGGGGCCTCTGGCCCCTCCACTTTACATAATTTCCTTCACTGCCAGATGGGAATGCATGGGAATGCCGGCCCTGCATCTCAGGAGCTCCCTCCCCAAAGCCTGGCATCATCACATCTGTTTCCCCGATTTCCTATGCTTCTGATCTTCTTCACCTGCCCTGCACCCCACCACCTTGGGCGAGCTTCCTGAGATGCTGTTACCGCCATTTGATTTGGCTTCCTGAGGCTTGCTCCCTCCTTCCTTATTTTTACTTCTCTAGCTTGCAGTAGCATCCAAAGGCCTGTAGTTGTGAAACACCCTGGAAGGGTACGGTCTGCATGCAGAGACCACACAAGCCCCTTGGCTGCTTTTATTCAAATAAATGAGTATCTGTACTGCTAGGTCGTATTTCACAAAAGGGGCTGTCAGGCTCAATGCAACTCCACTGCTCTGCAGCAAGCAAACAGAAGATATACAAACTTCTCTTCCCAGCAGCTATCCATCATCCTAAATGTACATGGGTTTTATTTGAAAGGAGAGACAACACCCTCCTTGCTTTAGTGAAGCAAAAAAGGGAAGAGATACTCAGAGTGACAGCGTTCCCCTCTCCAAGACCTACAGCATCAGCCAAATCAACAGCTTTAAAACTTCCATGAATACCTGCCTAACCTTTACAGTTCCCATTCCTCCAAACAGGACCTGTGGTATCCTCCATTTTAAGAAAGCCTCCCTTTGTCTTATCCCAGAGCCTATTTATAGCTCCTGTGGTAGAGGTATACTGGGAAGGCTTTACACCAGCAGTGCACAGTGAAGAGGCACGCCACAAAGGGACATTTAATAGCTTCCAACAAACATGTGGCTCCTTGGGGCTCATTTTCTGTGAGGAGGCTCTCACCCAAAGGGTTTTAGCTGCCTGTATTCCCAGTGGCATGTGACAGGGGCTTTGGGCTGTGATGTGAGTCGTAGGCTGATCTTGTAGGTCCACTTTTACAAAGGACTGTAGGGATGCCAATGGGGTCTCATGTAGGAGAGGAGGCAGCTGCCTGCTCCCACTCCCAGGGAGAGCTGCCCAGGCAAGAGCTTCTCCCTTTTTGGCTCCCTGGTGGAGCAGTGAGGAGGTGAAAGGCCTCTTCACAGGTCGCTTCTTGTTTCCAGAGACTTTGCAGAGAAGTCAGGATAGGAGACTAGGAGACTCCAACCTCTTGCATGTCCTGTGAGTATACAACAGTCTCTACCTGCAACCTGAGCCTGGAGAAATGGCAAGCTGCAAGGTGACAAAAGCTTCCTCTGAGCCCATCTTAGAACTTTCTCTACAGGAAATACAATTATGACCACAATAAATTCTCAAATGAGCCAGAAACTGTGATTATCACCCTGCATGGCTTCTTTCTTGTTCATTTGCTCTCATAAAGGAGCAAATTACCTTTATATGTTCTGTCCCTGACCAGTGCTGGTTTCATCCTGAATATATCAGGTCCAGATCAGCTCCACCTGTGTTTCCTGCTAAGGACAATATAGAAAGAGCTCCACTGTTCTCTCTCAGCATTCAGTTTATACCTCTGGAACTGACCTGTCCTGATGAGAGCAGCTGTGGGAGAGAGCAGCACCTGAATGTGGGTGAGGATTAGTGCTGCACGTAACACAAAATCGTCTGAGGGAACATGCCACTGGCCAAGGGTCACAGTTTGCCAGTGCTCAGGGAATTACACTGCATGGCCCTGAGGGAGAAACAATCTGTCCAGGTTCCCCAGGGAATGAGGAAGAGGAAGAAGCAGAAGGGGACAAGGCAGCACTTGGATGCAAACAGCCTTAAGATGTAGAAGATGTAGATGATCTTTGCAACCATCTGAAGGGACTGGAGAGACTAATGTCCCTCTGAACACGCTGCATAAGCACTCCACCCTTCCCAGCACAAGGTCAGCAGTGCTGCAGCGTGTTAAGGGACACTCACATGTCCCAGTTTGGGGGCTGCACTGGGGGCTGGTAATGAATAGCTGAGGGTGCCAGGCTTCCCAGCTCCTGCCGCCAGATCTGGAGGGGAACAGCTGCCCGTACCCAGAGTTTACACAGCTGTGGGGAAGTATTAGCAGCTGACAAGCCATTCTCCCTCTTGCTGTTAAAAGCACTCCCCCAGCTGAGTAAAAGGATCTTGCGGATGTGAATGAGAATGAAGGTAAGGCAAACTTTTGAGTTTCAGCCGAGTTAACTGTGCGGAGAGGATAAATGTGGAGTGAGGTATCAGAGCAGCAGCAGTGTCAGGAAACAGGAGGCCAATAGCAAAACATTTGCAATTATTAGCCCATAATGTTGGCCCCTGCTTTCTACCTCCAGCTGCTCAGAGCTTGCATTTCTTGACCTGCAGAGCATGTTTACAAGATGTGTCTACTCTGCCAAGCTTTTCCTGAAAGAGAAAAGTGATCTGATGGGACATTCGTTGAAGGTGAGTTTGAGAGCCTTTCATATTACTCCAGCATCAGTTTTCACATAAGTTCAACACCAAGTCAGTGAAGTCACTTCTTGTGATTTAGACCTGGATTTAGACCATTCTTAATGGTAGGCATTGCATTTGAAAGCTGTTTAGAGCAAAATCAGGGTGAGAAGAACAGACATTTGCATCTTCTGGCCTTGAGCCCATCCTTGGGGGGCAATAGTTGAGCTGTCATCATCAAAGATTAAAGCCAACACAGGTACTTAGTCTAACAAGAAATCTGATTGAACAGATGGTGAACAGAGAGAGATTTGAGAAGTCTGGAAGAGGAAACTGGTTTTAGAGTTACAGTCATTGGGAGGTAAACTTGCTAAACATCCTTGTGATGCTAAATCCCAATCCCACTATGTGGTTAGAAATGGATTATTTTCAGCCAGAATTTCTGAAAAGAAGGAATGAATCAGAATGCACAGGAACAAAAAAAAAAAGAAAAAAAAAAAAGGAAAAGAAAGGTCATTTCGTTTCCTCTCAGATGCATACCAAGCTGCAGGAGAGCTAGAGCAAGGCTTAAGCATAAAGGTGATCTGGGAGACTCTATCAATAGAAGTGAAAAAAACAAACCAACTTCCTTTAGCACATTGAAAAATTACATCTTTGCATCAGTTGCCTGCAGAGCTCAATGCTGTAAGGCAAGACAATAGAGGTTTGCTACTTTCTGGGAACAGAGGATTGATGCCCAGACCTGGTAGTCTCTCCGGAGTTAAAAGTAACATCAGCTGTTTAAGTGCAAGACCCCTGCTTGCCAAAGCCAGCCCTTGAAGGCTGCAGAGATGCAAACATGTACACCCCCAACAAGACCTATGGATTTCAGTTGCACTTGTGTACAGAGGAGGCTCTCTCTGTTCCTCTCTGGATCCCATCACATCCTAACGAGCACATCTTTAAACTCAAGGTGACCCTGCTGTAGGGGAGATGGATGGGTGGAGGAGGGGGGTGTCAAGATCTTGAATTAATATGCTGAGCAAGCCAGTTCCCAATGATTTATACCACGGGGACAACACTTTCTGCTTCTTTGCTCCCCAAGCCTCCACCCTGCTCAAGATCCAGCACACTATACAGGAAGCTCAGCAACACAGGCAGAAAGTTGAGCTTACTACTGTACTTACTAATGGATCCAATGACAGATATATGGTTGAGCAAGAGGCAGTGTGCAAGAGCAGGCATGGCAAATTTGGAATCTGAGGCAAATTTAGAAGTTTGTGCTCGCAAGAGGAAAAATGAGGAAAGGAGAAAAAAACAGCACAAATCAGGGCTAAAGTGGCTGAACTTAAGTGGCACAGTTGTCCATGGAGTAAAGTTGTGGTGAAAGCAAAAAAAAAAAAGGATGGATATTCCTCTGAGTGTAATGAATAAGTCACTAAAAGTGAGCTAAAAACCATCAGCAAAACCTCTCTCTTTCATTTATCTGGCACTATTTGACTAATGCAAAATCTCCAAAGCCTACACTAGCATCAAGATCTTGCTGAAGCCCTTCCTTGTGAGTAGACTTGTAGAAAGGTTGCTCCTTTCATTCATTGATTTACTAGTCAAATTCTTAAGCGTGGGAAGCAAAGATCCAAGCAGTGTCTCTTTGCTAACAGATAAAGAAGGAAGGGGATTCAGGGAGAGTTTTAGATCTTGGTAATCCCTAGAAAAGACTGTGCAGAACTTGAACTGATGAACCACTGCATTGGCTTTTTATGTCTGCATTATAGCAATACTGGAGCCGAAAATGTTTTCTGGGTCCTTAGGTGCAAAACAGCAAGAATGACAACAGAAGTTCAGACCTCTGTGTTTATTATTACTTGTGCATGTTCAGGGACTTGCACCAGCTCCTCAGTGACTCCTGTTCACGAGCGCTGCCAAGCTCTGAGCTTGCACAGTGCCTTGGTGCTCAACATAGCAGGGCAAACCATATCAGGCTGCTGGACCACTTCACACAGGTGGTATAGGGGAGAGCTCTTTATGTGAATGTTTGCCTCTAAAATTACAGTAAAATATCCCCAAACCCACAATTACTGTACTCGGTTTTATTTAACAAAGCTTTTAACCTACAGACCCCTGGCTTTTGCAGCTGTACTGTTTTTGGCAGGAACCCTGTTCTATTTGTCCTGTAGTGCTGCTGGTGGAAGGCAGATGCTTTCCTTAAAGAAATGAAGCTGCCAGGTATGGTCAATGGGAAGCACATCCCAACACTGGAAGTGGATGCTAGAGAATGACTCAGGTGCGGTCTTCTGCCTCAATGTCCTATTTTCCACTGAAATATGAGGGGAAAAGAAAAAAAAAAAAAGAGCATTTTTAATGCATCCTTTAGCTGCAGTGGCTGGGCAGTTAGTCAAGGACAGACAAATGTTGCCAAATAGAGATTTTCCAACTAGGTAGAGGCTGCCTTGTATCTTCAGAGCTATTTCAGTTCTTTTTAGGTGTCTCTGAAGGTTTGGCCAGTCATGCACAGATTTTAGCATTGTTAGAATGTTTTAATGGTTAATGTTTTAACACAGTTCTGATGTGATTGTGACACAGTTATGATTTCAACACAATTTATTAAGATGGGCTTGCCTTTAGTACAACCACACCAGTTTAGAGTCAGACCAGCAACAGCATATGAATGGAGGACAAAAGAAAGATGACAGAAATGGGTGTGAAAAAAACTGGAGAGAAGGGAATAAATGCGAGAAAACTCAGCAGAGCGACACAAAGGAGAATGAGCAGAATGCAGAGAAATGCCTCAGAGGCTCACGTAAGCACGGGAGATTTCATTTATTTGGCACAGAGGGACAATAGCCCTCCTAACCAGGATAGCTATTGTTCTTTTGTTTTTAAGAAACAAAAAGGGTAAATGCAAAGCACTGGCTTCCCAGGGAAAAATCATAAAAATAAGTTCTCATCCTGCTGTCTAACGAGGAACCAGAAGCCTCCCGCACTTCACCTATCGCCCTCACGCTGTTATTCACCCACGTGTTTGTCAGCTTAGAAAACAAATGAAATAAATTGAGGCCTCGCTCTGAGGAGAAGTGAGGGGGTTTTTATAGCAGAGCAAGTTAATTGAATCAAAAACCATTGAGTCAATGCACTAAGCAGAAAAATGCATGGTGCTATCTGCTGTGTAGTTGAGCACACAAGTGCTCCAGCAGCTAATGTTTCAAAACGGAGGATAATACCGGTGTATTCCCTTTAGCTTTATTTCAGCGTTTTTCACAGTGAAGACAGAAATCCTGCCACAATTGGAGGAAGCCTCAAAATGTTGCTTTCCTTCAGCAGTGGTGGAGGGAGAAGAAAAGGAGGACTCTGATTCGGCAAGACAGAGGTGCTCCAATATAAGGGTGACAGCTGGAGAATAAGGACTCACTGTTCAGGGACAGTGAATTGCTTATAGCCTTTTACAAGCTCAGGGAGGGTGTAAGCTGTAAACGAGCTTCAGGAGTTTTGGCACAAATACAGTGGATCCTGTCAGCGAAAAGACCTCCAGCAGCACATAGGTAGCATCGTGAGCCCGTTAAGAACCATTTGAAGCACTGTTTGAAGCACTGATGTGCAGAATTGCCCTCTTCAGTTGCTTTGCTGGAAAGCAAACAGCTGTCACGGAGGAAGGCAGGGGTGTCAGATATGCCTGGAGACACGCATCTGGGAATTTCTCCCCAATTAAAGTATTTCTGAACACAAAAGATGATGGTTTCTACCGAGGGAGCTGGTGCAAAACATTATCTGGTAAACCCAAACAGATCTGCCCTAGGTTTGTTGTTTGGGGAGTTACCATTCTTCACAACTAACCGACTTCATCTGGAAAAGGACAAGCTCCGCAGCATCACAACTCTCTGCAGCAACCACAGGACAAATAAACAGAGCACAGGCAAGGCTCAATGATATTTTAACCTCTGATAGTCAAGGCTGTGGTGGATTTTACCTGTGTGCTCAAATGTGAACATAGGGATTTGTAATATAGAGAACACAGCCCCCAAGCCAAATCCTTTAGTGATAAATAAGGCCAGTTCTCAGCAGAATATACTACTGAGGGGCATAATAAATATTCATGCTTGTTTACAACTTATTGCAGGTTGGTTGCCCCATGGACTGAATCAGCTATTCCCATTGCTTGGTCTTGCTTATGGATGCCCCTATGGATGTTAGTGCTCCTGAGTTTCTGAGTTTTCTAAAGGCTTTTGGTGAGAGAACCTCACATGGCTTGAGCTGTGTTTAGTACCTGTCAGCAGAAGACAAAAGACATGTTTAAGTACACAATTTAAGTTGGTGTTTATTTGTGTGTCTAAGGCCTAAACAGCCTTAGTTATTTGTACATCTAAGGGCTAAACAAAGGAGGAACATAGTTGAATATACTTTAATAAAGAGTTCTGTGGTGGTTTTGAAAATTTGTTATCATTACGGAACAGTAATTTGTTTTGAGTTTAATTTGCTTATTTACAGATGCTTTCATTCACTAATCTGTATATTTTCCTATTTTTATTCCTTTTCATTTTTTTGGCTTTCCAACCCCTAAGGCAGTTCCATATTTTAAAACTTCTCAGCTTTTTCAGCTTTCCTTGTTAAGGGTACAATGCTATGCGTCCTCCCTCGCTCCCACAAGCCCCACTAAACAAGAGGGTGGCCACTCGGTCGTGCTGCAGCCTAAACTTTCCTCCCAGCCGTTGCCGATGGCGGGGCGTTTCACTGAAAACAAAATAATTGCTGCGGTTTTTTTGTTTAATTTTGGTCTCGCAACAGCGCAAATGGCATCGCCGCTAATTTTTGCAAACTTCATCGCGTCAGTTTGAAGCAGAGGAAGCTCCTGCCCCCGGCCAGCAGCAAACCCCCCCCTGGGCTCACCCTGCGGGGCACGGCGAACCCGGCGGCACCCGCAGCGCGGCGGAGAGGAGCCGGTCACCCCTAGACTGGGCGTCAGAAAACAATTCATCGAGAGGCTCAGTGTTTAACGCCCCGCTGCTTTCAAAGGAGGGCCCCGGAGCCCCGCTCGCATCCCAACCCCAAAAAGGGCGCGAGGGTCTGCAGACCGCCCGAGTCGCATCAGACCCACGGTGGGAGGGGTGGGGGGTCCCCGGCGCCGAAAGTGGCGGTATTAAAGGACGGAGGGGGGTGGGCGGCGGGGCTGGATGCGGGCGGATGGGGGCAGGTCGGGCCGGAGGAGGGCGAATGTTTCCTGCCCGCCGCCGCCGCCCCCCGGCCGCCCCCCGCAGCCGGGCGGAAGTCAGCCCGCGCCGTCGGAGCTTAAAAGGCTCCCGCACGCCGCGCCGCCCCAGTGCCGGCGGCCGCAGCGGGGCCGGAGCCGGAGCCAGCGCCGCCGCCAGCCCCGCGCCCCCCGCCCGCCCCCCGCACCCCGCCCGGCTGCGGGGAAGGCGCCCGGCGCGATGGCTCTCCCCGGATCCCACGCCACCCGGGACGCTGCTGCCGCATCAGTGAGTAATTCCTGCTAATTCACCCCCCGGGGCCGGTGGTGGGCTCCGGCTCGGCAGATCGCGGGGGAGGCGGGCGTTTTGGTGTTCGCAGCTTTTTTCACCCCCCCGCTACCCCTCCTTCATCCCCCTCTTCGAGTTTTATATTATTTTTGTTTTCTCAATAAAACACCACGCGAAGAGGCGAGATGACAAAGGAAATGTGATCCTAGGCGCTGCAGGGGCTCAGAGCGAGCGAGAACCGGAGAGGAGGAGGAGGAGGAGGGGGCGAGCGTAGCGCTCTCGGATAGCATTGCACAGCGGCTCCAATTTGTGCGAGCGAATATAATACACCCCCCATGAATAATTCAGGGCGGCCGGCGGGGACCTGCCGCTGCTCCTCTGCCCGGCCGCAGCCTGTGCGAGCCGCGCCGAGCCCGCGGCGCTGACCCGCCCGCAGAGCCCCCCGCACCGCGTGTGCGGGGTGCTGCGGGCTCGGCGCTGCCCTCCGCGGGGAGGGAGGCGTCCGGCGAGAGCCGAGACTCAGAGAGGCGAGAGAGGGGACTGCTCTTCTTGGCCGTCCTCGGAGCCCTTTTTTTTTTTCCTTCTTCCCATCTCCTCCTTGTCCTCCGCGTCCCGCCAGCGTGAGTCTTTGCCGGTGGGGTGGGCACCAACGCCGCCCTCCATCCCCACCCCCCAGTCATGCGGTGGTGGAGCAGGCGTCGGCGGGGGAGGACTGGAGCCGGAGAAGTCTGCCTGGCCACTGTGTTTCAGTGCCTCTCTCTCTCCTAGAGCTGCTCTGGATTGCAAAAGTGGAGGGGGGAACTGAAACGAAATTTCCCCTTCCCCCCCGACAAGCACAGGTTTAAAGGAAAAGAGGAAAAAACCCAACGCCCCAAGAAGAAAGAGCGAAACTTGAGTTAAGCCCCTGCTGCCCCCCATCCGCCTCCTCCCCGCCCGGCCGAGAGGGACTTGCACTGCCGCCCCGACCCGGTTCTGCGGCCGTGGGAACCGGAGCCGAGCCCCGGCGGACAGAGGTCCGGTCCCCGCTGGATGCGGCGGGGATCGGGCGGTCGGCGCCCATGCACTTTCCGTTTAGGAAGAAGACAAGTAACCAAACCACGTTGTCAAACTGCTGACCCGAGGGGGAGATGAGAAGACTGTGTGAGGTATTGACCGATCCGGGAATCGATACAATTTGTCTAATGCAACGGGGGATCGGGGGTTAAGTACATGTGAGGGAAGAGAGGATCCATTTTCTGAGGGAGAACGGGACAGCTACACCTTGATACCAAAAATACCCCCCCCCCCCCCCCCCCCCCCGCCCCCTCCCCATCCCCACGGTGTCCCATCCCCTGTATGTCCCATCCCCACGGTGTTCCCATCCCCACGATGTCCCCCTCCCCGTGGTGTCCCACCCCCCCGCCCCGCAGCAGCCAGCCCGGCAGCAGCGAGGTACGAGGCGAGGACCCAGCCCCCTGCAGACCGCCGAATCGATGACACCGTATTTGCAAAACCGGCCAATCGATCCCACTTGGCAAAACGACTGATCGATGCCAGCTTGCTCGTAAGCCGCTTGCAGAACTACCTTCTCCCCGCGCCTCTGGTTTTTCCGCCCACGCTTTTTCTTTTTTTTTTTTTTTTGTGAGTGGGGAGAGACACGTTTTTGCCCCCCCCATCGGGGAGTCAGGCCTGTCGCAAATGGCTTCGTTTCCCGAGTCCGACTTCCAGATCTGCCCGCTGTGCAAGGAGATGTGCGGGTCGCCGGCTCCCCTGTCCTCCAACTCCTCCACCTCCTCGTCCTCCTCGCAGACCTCCAGCTCCTCCGGGGGCGGCGGCGGCTCCTCCTGCGGGGGCCCGCCGCGGCGGCTCCACGTCCTGCCCTGCCTGCACGCCTTCTGCCGCCAGTGCCTGGAGGCGCAGCGGCACCCCGGCGCGGGGGACGCGCTCAAGCTGCGCTGCCCCATCTGCGACCAGAAGGTGGTGATCTCGGAGCCCTCGGGCATGGACGCGCTGCCCTCCTCCAACTTCCTCCTCAGCAACCTGCTGGACGTCGTCGTCGTGGCGGCCGCCGCCGACGAGCAGAAGAACGGCCGCGCCGCCGGGGCCGGCCCCGCCGGGGGCTCCGGGGCTGGAGGGGGCGGCGGCGGCGGCAACAACCGGCACCACCACGGCCGCCCCCCGCCCGGGCCGCCCCGCACCGCCGGCTCCTCGCCCGCCGCCGCCGCCGCCTCGGCCGCGCCCTCCTCGACGTCCTCGTCCTCCTCCTCCTCGGGCGGCGGCGGCGGCTCGGCGGCGCTGCTGCTGCGGCGGCCCCACAGCCGGCAGGGCGAGCCGCGCTGCAGCTCCTGCGATGAGGGCAACGCCGCCAGCTCCCGCTGCCTCGACTGCCAGGAGCACCTGTGCGACAACTGCGTGCGGGCGCACCAGCGCGTCCGCCTCACCAAGGACCACTTCATCGAGCGCTTCGCCGCCGGCCCCGCCGCCGCCGGCCCCGCCGCGCCGCTCGCTCTCAGCCCGCCCTACCCCGCCTCGCCATACAACATCCTCTCCGTCTTCCCCGACCGCGCCAGCTACTGCCAGCACCACGACGACGAGGTGAGCCGGTGCGCGGGGAGAGGGAAGGGAGGAGGGAGGAGAGGAGGAGGGAGGGGGCGGCCGCGCTCCCACGGCTCGCCAGTGCCCGCATCGCTCCGTCCCGGGGGCGGGCGGCGGTGGGGACCGGGCGAGGGGCTCCTGCCGCGGGGCTGGGGGGCCGGCGTGGGCACCGGGCTGGGGGCAAGGGGCCGGGAGCCGCGGGCACACACCGGGGCAGGCGGGCGGCGAGGCGGTGCGTCCCGGCCGCGCCCCGCTCCCACCGGGTTGGGCTCTGCTCCGCCGCCCGGGAGGAGGAGGAGGAGGAGGAGGAGGAGGAGGAGGAGGTGAGCCGGGGGGGCACTCCGGGAGGTGCGGAAGACTCTGTCCCCGGAGCCCCGCACTGCCTGTGCGCGGTGTGCGGCGGGGGCATTGGGTTGCTGCGGGCACTGTCCCTCAGAGGGAGCTCGTCGGGCGCGTACCGAGGGGTGGCGGGGCCGTGCGGATGCAAGAGAGAAAAGTTTGGAGCCCCCCCCGAGCCCCTAATGCTTCTAATGCGAAGTGGAGTTTGCTTTGTACAACTGTGTTCGGCGCGTAACACACCGGAGAAAGAAAAAAACGAATAAATAGGGAAGGAAGAAAACCGAATTGAGGAAAGGAGTCCTTTTTACTTATTTATTTGTAAATAAATAAAAAGTAGTCCAAAAGTTTGCAAAGATACTCACTCTTGTGTACGCCAGCTACATGTCTTACTCTTGGTTTACGTTTTATCTGCCTCTGTGGTGCAAACATCTAGTGATAAAAATGGGAACGTGCTTTACATGGTTTTAACTTGCAAAACCAAAGCGTTTTAAATTTTGTTGCTGGTGACCCTAAGTATTGTTTCATAGATGTTAAAAGAGAGCAGCGGCTTCTTCAAAATGTACTGAAAGTGTCTTAAGTTTCATTGGGACAGTTTCTTGCTGTGATAGTTTGAAACTTGATTTTTTTCATTTGAAGCTGGAAAATGGCGATCTGGTGTCTTCCCCCTTCTGCTCTGGGGGTCAACATAGGGGATTTTGCTGGAATTTTCCAGTAAATTCAGTGTTGGAAGTAGTTTCCTCCCAGTATGAAGTCAAGACAGCACAACAAGGGGCTTCAGGGGAAAATCTGCCTGAGGACAGGGGTAGTACAAGAGTTTCCTGTGGGATGCTTGCATAACGATACATGAAGGTGTTTAGCCTAGGGAAATGTGGTGATCCCTTTGTCTTCAGTTTGCAGGGGCACTTTTTCTATCTCATCTAATGTTGCTGTACCTCAGAAACAATTTTTCTAGAAAGGTCTGGAAGAGCATTTTTTTGTTCTTGAAGTTGCTTTTGTCAGAGAACGGAATATATGAATTTTGTGGAAAAAGAAAAACCTTAAAAGGACATTTAGGGAATATGGAGTGTACTTAAGGGACAGTGGAGTGTTTTTTTTTTAAAAAGAAAAAAAAAGTTAAAAAAAAATCCAACTCAGCAACGTTATGGCAACTGGGCTGCTTACAGCTTTTTGTGGTATCTTCCTGCTGGTGAGCTTCCTAAAACACACTCATGATACTGAAAAAGAGAATGAAATGAGGCATGATGTTCTTAAGATACTAAAAAAGCTACCTTTTTCATTCATTTTGGAGTGTAACTTTGGACTTGGTACAGTCTAAAAAACTTCTGGGTTCTATGTTCTTAGTAGTATGAAAGTTCTTTTTGAAATGTGCTAAATGAAACAATTGAGGGCTTTTGGCTATTGCATGGAATATGCATCTTCTAAAAAGATGTATTCTCCATCACATAGGGAAGAGTAACTGGGGCAGGAGCTCCAAGGAATTTTGTGGGTTTAAAATCTTAAATTACAAAGGGAAGAAAGATGCTCTAGCCTTGCTTAAACCATGCAGCTTTTCTAGAAATAACTTCTAAAAAAGCTTAATTTATCTTATATAACTAATTTTATTTTCAACAATGTGCTTTGAAAAGAGTACATGTCTCATAGGATTGATTTTGGGTGTTCTTGTGTCCTGTAGACCTAGAAATTGTTTTAAAACAAGGAAGCATTTTCAAGCCTTCAGCTCCTGTTGAGAGGCTTTTATTCTGCAAATTAATGATCCACTACTGTTCTTGATTAGTGGGTTTTGGTGGTTCCTTAATGCGGGTGTGCCTGATCAGTATTTGCAAGTATTTATTATTCACCTAAGGGGAATTGTTTGGAAGAGACTGTAGCTGTTTGAAAGAGTTTATACTGTAAATCTTTCTCACTTTGGCTAAAAATATGGGTGAGGTGTATAACTTTTTTTGAGAAAGGGTGGCTGCAAAGCTGCGAGGGTTATTGCTTGTTTAATTCTAAGAATGCTATTTACAGCCTCATAAAAGGAACGATAATAGAAAGGCAGCCTTCCAGGAGAGTACTTAGTGCATCCAGTAAGTACTTTGTTTGGCTAATAGGGTAAAAACAAACCTAAAATTCAAGGCGGGAATGGTAGCCTGAAACCTTAATATTAGTAGTTAGAAACTCTGGTTCAGCTAAGCATGTAAGTGAGAAAAGCTGGTGAGCAGGATATGCCCTCAGACTAATGTCATACAGGTAAGATTTAAGCACAAGCAGATCTTATCTGTAAGTTGCTGGCAGAGTAGTTTTTTTGGATGAAGCTTCTCCTTCCCCAGGATATATCCTTCTCACCCTGTCTGAGATTAGTTATAAGGAGTTTGACTCTGACCCTGTCCCAGAGTTTTTTTCTGCACAAAAGTAGCTGGCTCCCTTATTTTGTACCTCCTTGCCTAGGACATGATACTCCTGTCCTAACATCACTACCCATTTGTTACCTTTGGTGCTGTTCCTTTATGATCTTTTTCCATCTCTCCACCTGGGAGTCACTGTCCATTCCCCATAATTTTTCCTCATTCCACAGCCCTATTTTGAGACTCCCTTGAGTGAGAAGGGGAATAGCACTGTGGGTGGTTACTTACTGGGTGTTCCAAGTGTTCAAAACAAGACTATACATACACATTTGCCAGACGAGATCAACGTAGTTGGTTATCCTTTCAATGCAGAGAAATGTAGATTTCAGCTCTTAACTGGGATGCCTGCAGCAGTCTCCTTTTAGTTGAGTTGCTTCTGGTCTCAGTTGAGCTGTTGACTCGTGTGCTAAGAGTACATACAGTCTCTGAAACAGAATATTGACTGTTACAGTAGTGGCAAACATTAAAGAAAGTGGAACCCTGAACACACCTTTCAGGGTGGCTGTGCCTGCAAATACTACAGTGATGCATGAAAGAAAGTGAATAAACTATTGCTGTGGGGAGGTGGTGCTGGGGAAGCAAAAGCCAAGTCTTTGTTATAGAGCTGCTGTTGAAACCCAGTCTGGTTGCTTACCACTTGGAACCTTGCTGATGGAGGTAAAATGTTATCACGGCAGCAGGGGGAATGTTTAATCTCTGTTTCAGAGCATTCTACAAAAGCAACCATGTTGCAACTCTGAAAATTTTCTTTTGTCTGGCCATGTTTGTTGGATGGACATAACCATCAATGCTACAGTAGTAACTAGATGTTGCTGCAATAAAACCAACTAGAATAGCACTTTCAAACTCGAAATATATTTTACCGTAGTTTTACCCATAATTAAATAAATAAATAAAATATGCTAACTGATATGTCAAAATGTGCTTGATTGTTTCATCTCTCAGACTTGAAAGAGCACCTCTGTTTTTCTTTTCTTAGAAGTATCAATAGGCTGCAAACTAAACCATAATCTTCAAAAATGTTGGAGCAGCTGTGGGACACTTGGCTTGTATAGATAAACAACCTGGATTCAAGGGAGAAAATGCAGAAAATGGAAAACACCAAAGTCGCAAGTTAAATAATGTAGGGCTTCATTTATGGCAAGGCTCAGCTGCTGTGTGCTTTAGTATCATTTGGTGATAACAGTGGCGGATGGTCAAAACACTTCAATAGCAGACTTCAGACACTTTCTAGGCAAAGCGTGTAGTTGCCAAATTCAGTCAGCTTAATGGTATGTAACCCTCTACTTCTCATATTGCTCTACAGATTCCATTTTAGAAGTGGTTCACAGACCACAAGGCACATCCCCGTAGCATCATGGCTCCCTCCACTGCAAGGAACTGTTTTAAAGGTCTTTCTCCCCTGGCCTTGAGTCACACTGTTCCTTCCTTTTGCTTGCATCGGTTTTGTCTTTGATCAGCTTTTTAATTGACCAGATTAATTCACAAACTCCTAAGTTTCTTGCCAGATCAGTGGGTTGCAATGGCTCATGGGGCTATCCATGCATTGGATAAGACTTACTAAAATTAGATTGCTATGTTGAATTCTGGATTTGCATATATTTGTGGATTTCTTGTTTTAGGTTACAAATAAAATGCATTCCTTCTTACTCTCCTACTCACTGTAAAAGATGCAACTTCTGGAGGAATATGCATGTATAGGGGAAGATATTCAAATGCATAACTGTCAGCTGAACTGAAAGCTACTTAATCTGGTACCTTGGCTAAATTTGCTGATTGAATTTATGTCTAAGCTGCTCTAAGGTAGGGTAAAGCTCTGGTTTCACAATAGGGAGCAAGCTGTCTTAACATCTCATGGCTACTCAGAGAATAGGGTATCTCACTTCTTCCTCTGTTTTCACCAGGCTTGGCTGTGTGCACTTGGGAGGTGCTTTGTGAGCCAATTTAACTCACTTAACATGTCAAACTTTTTTCCCTTCTGGTATTGGTATAAGTTTATTTTAATTGCAGAGGAATCTGGCCCAGGCTGAACTGGTATGAGGGAAAAGGAGGAATAGTGTGGTTAGACAGGAATGGTAGGTTAAACATGGTCACTTTTGTGTAATGGCTTGCTGTCAGTGTCAAATACTGAGCTTTACTCCGTGGTGCTCCTAATGCCACCCACCCACATGTCTCACCAAAACAACTGGCTAATGCAAAGGGAATATGCCTGTGTTCCCAGTTCTGTGTCTTTTGCTCAAGGGCTATATATATACAACTGCAGCATGTGATACAAATGTGATGTAGGCTCTTCCTGTTCCTTTTTCTAATGTTTAAGGTTTTTGCCTCCATACAAAATTTTAGGAGTGCATCCTGGAGGCACTGGTCTTTAATATGCAATATTTTACTGTGTTGTGACTGCTAGCACTTCAGCCTTCAAGGAAAATGTGCATGAACTAGAGAAATTCATACTTCTAGTGTATGTGAGAAACTGTCTACACCTCTTTGTACTGACTGTCATTTATCATACTTACTGTGTCTTTTCACTTCTGATGTCAAATGCACGTACTGGTGCCCACATGAAAACAATGCTTCAGATTAAGTTATTGACACTTGTATTTTCTTTTTTAATTTTTTCCTGGTGAAGAAAGCAGAGCAGTGAGGTAATTTGTTCAAATGTGATCTATGTAATGGGCATTTAACATCTTCAGAATGATAAGGGGTTTTAATAATTTCTAATTTCACACCATTTGTTGACTTGCAAATGTTCAGATATCTGGTGCTAAACAGTGTTACCGCTTGGATTATTCTCCCTTACCTTCCTTTTAGCTGACTCTTCCCCATCACCTCCTTAGCTCCTGGCTCTTCCCTGCATGCAGAAGTCTCTTTATTTAACTGATTCTCTTAAGTAAGAGAATGAAAACTTTTGACTTTAAACAGCTTTAATACCACACTGGGCAGAATCAAAACCTCTCTTGCTTGCTTTGACTAATGTTGAAATACACTCAGAATTTTATGGTAAACGCAGCAAAGTTGTCATGTTTTTCTCCTGGTGATAATCTGATAGTGGTATACTACTGGCTTAATTAAACATGAATTCAGACAGTTTCCAGTGAGTAAAAATTGGAAGAAGCAGAATGCCGTGGCTGTTCAGGCAATTATTGTGGACAGTTTTTACTTAGAGCAAGTTTTTGCAAAACCAAGAGTATTACTCCATATAAGAGTATTAATGCTTGCAGGCTGCAGCATAGACCTCTGAGTTAGGAGTAACTTTCTTGAGAAAATGTGGCTGGAGATGTACATACAGTAAATAGACATGAAGCTACTCTACTATACACATAATTTAATTTTTTTAATTACAGTTCTGTTAAAACCGATAGTTTGAAGTGTATCTCATAACTGGGAAAGAGGGTCTGGCTGAATTTTTGCCTCATTTGAGCAATGAAGTCTTGCATTATGTGTAGCAAGTTTCTCCTTTCAGCTAAGTCTTCAGAGCATGTAAACATGCTTGCTAGACCATGCTTCCTTAGAGGAAAACTACCTAGTTCCTCTGTTTTAAAGTTAGGGAGGTATCATTCCTTTTTCAATACTGTCTTGACCCTGTCTCTTCCTATTTTCTTCCCGTGCTCCCTTCCTTCCTGCAAAGTTGTTGGTGTCTTTCCATCAGACAAAGAATCACGATGTGTTGAGAGCACAGATCTTAAACTGCATGAACAATGCACTGAATGTAAGACTAATGTTACCACAGATAAGATTTCACAGAAGGGGTTTATTGTTTTCAGCTGTAATCCACTTTCAATAGAGCAGTTACAAATATAATCTTGGATCATAATTATGTAGTACACAATTTTTACTAATGCTTTTACCCTATAATTCTAAGTCCTCATTAAAGTGTAGAAATACTGGATGGGAATGGGACTACTGCTTGGCAATGCAAGTGTTGGTTAATGTAATGAATGGATGTCCCTGTTCCTAAAATATGTTAGGCATATGTCCTTGTTTTAGCTGTTTTCTTTATGGGCTCAGCTGCACCTCCTTCCATGGATTTTCTACTTTCCCTGGCAGTGCTTGAAGAAGAGCTCTGTGGATGAGATGGGTTTGGTTCTCCTAAAAAATTCGGCTTGTGCATCCAAATCAGTTTGGAAGGTCATGGAAATTGATCAAAAACATGTTAAGGAATTGGAGCAATACTATCTGTTGTTTTCCAACTTGAGTTCAAAAGCTTCTTTATTATGCAATCTTACCTTGGACTACTTTTTCTTTCTCCTTTGTCCACTCATCTTGAAGAAAAGAAATTATATGTGGCTAAGACAGGAGTAGTACTTTCTTCCTAAATTCTTTTGGCTCTAAGCTACTTCTTTCTTCCTCTGCTTCTATCAATCATCAATGAAGTAAAAAAATTTCAGCTATAGAGTCCATAGCTAATAATCTTATTTAGCATTTAAAAATGCTGGCCAGCTTTGAATGCTCCAACTGCATAGCATAATGCAAAAAGGAGTAAGAGTTGGTACCTGTGTGTGCAATACTGACATTTATTAACAAGAATTAATTCATACTTCTATGTTCAGCTCTAAGAATAAGAGCTCCATTACTGTTATTTCACTTGAGTGTATAACATGCACTTTTAAAACCTCAGATGGTGAACTTGTTGGATAGGATGGTATCTAGTCAGCAGTTTTCCTACATATGTAGTTGAAATATTTTTGAAGGAACTAAAACTTAAAGTGGGCATTTCAAATGCTTATTGTTTCATAGTTCTGCATGCTCTGTGCCATGTGCCTCTGCACTGGTGCTGAGTTGGAGAAAATTGGTTACTTCCCAGCACCAGGGAGGCAGCTTGAGGCAATCTCTAAACTTGCTGGACTAGTGGCGGGTACAAGTCACTTTTCAGAGTAGAATACTTAAAATTTTGGGAACTGTGAGGTGTGTCTTCAGTGCTGTAGTGAAAATGAATTATACTGAACAAACCAACATGTGAAATGTCTGAAACTCATTTCTGAAATGACATAGCTTATCCAATCAAAGGCTGCTGTTGTCACTTCAGTAACTTTTACTGCTGTTTATTACTATAGTATAATCTTTGCTAAGATCACACAAGCCATCACCAAGGCTGCTCTCATAGGAGTGCTTTCCAGGGCTGTCAGAATAGCAACTGCTTGCCCTTGAATCTCAGTGCTATTGGGGGAGAAGCGTCCTTCGGTGGGCTAAAGGTAATAGCTAAACTTGTTTTGTATCATTTTCCATTTAATGTTGCTTGGTCTCCATGCCTAACCAAAATATTTAAAGGTGTTCTGTCAAGCTTGCTAAATCTTGTCTTTTCTAGTTGTTTGCTTGTATTACATGCCCATCCCATACATTTTGTGGATAGCCAGTGTTGTGGATAGCCAACTACCATCGACTGTAAATATTTCCTTTTCCTAGTTGAGGTATTGTAAATGTACAGAACTACCAAATGCTGTGTTTGGCTGGATTAAAAGGCTGTCAGGGACCTGAAATTCAGGAATCAAGCCTTAGCAGGATTCTCAGATGGCAATGTTTCAGCTTGTTGCTGTATCTTCCCCATATCTCATGCTGTCTTGGTTTTGTGGGTTCAGTTTGAATGTCCAGAGACTTGCTGTCCAGCGTGGCAGACATATGCTAGAAGACTCATTTTATACAGCCTTTTGTTCAGCTGCTCTTGGTTAACAAAAGGCAAACTATTATTTATGGGAAAATGTCAGCTATCAAACTTCAGATCGTCCTCCTTTCCCTCCCCCTTCACTTCAGTGGTTCTTATTACTCAGCCATTCACACTATCACTTAAGTGTACAAAATAAAAATCCTTACCCTTAAATACTGTGTGCAAGCAAAGCTTGAAAGCTGTGCCCTTAAGCTTAGTAATCCAACCTAGTGCTGCATCAGGGACTAGAGAAATGCTGCTGTCCTGTGTGAGGGTTGGCAGTGTGGTTTGTGAATCACCAGTGAGCGAGTCAGTACTGGTTGCCTGACAAGGTTACTATTCCTAATCTTCTGTAACCTTGCATAATGCCATGTCAGGTGGTGGAGGTTGTGAGAGATAGCGATCAGGGTGTTCGTGGGGTCTTGCTGCTGCTGTGTCTGTGGTTTGGAAGTCAACTGCGTAGTTCTGGAATGTTTTAGTAAGTGCATGTATGTGTGAGGCACAGTGGGTCTGTTACTTAGAGGAAAAACTTCTTTAGAGAATGGAAAGGAGCATCATGCCTCCAAGCCTTCTTTTTTCCCCCTTTAAAAGCAAAGCTGGTGAAGGGTTAAATTCCACCCCCCTGCAGCACACCCCGCCCCCACTGCTATATATGGTGTGCCCAAAGGCACTGGAGATTTAATACATTGAAGTTGGAGCGTGAAGGGGGTCTGCAGGCTGCTAGACAAAGTCACTCAAATTTCAAGAATACTTGATCCATACAAGGATGTTACTTGAGAAAGGCATAGCTTCTCTGTAAGGAACTGGTTGCCAAATGAGCTGACTGAGTGTCCTAAACACAGCTTTTGTGGCTAGATGAGCAAATTGGAAACCAGATTTTCTTTAGTTGATGACTGACCGATAAGCAAGCCAGCTAAAGTTGTTGTGAGAACTGTCTCCCTTTAGAGAGGTGGCTGTTTGTAGGGGAAAATGAAAATTGTGGTTCTCCCACTGAAGTGTTTGCCAGTCATGGATATTATGCAGATAATGATACAGGAGACAATTTAGTTGAACAGACTGAACACTAGTATGAAAAAATGGCAAATAACTTCCCCCCATCTAGTCACTGTAGAAGCAGCTACAGTGCTGCAGTGGTGTGCCAAAATGATGTATTTGGTGTCAGCTTCTGTTAGAGGTTTTTAAATGGGTGGGCTGATATTTTGGGAATAAAGGAGGGGGACAGTTTGTGGGGAAGAAAAAAGTTATGAAAAATTAGTTTAGGAAAGAAATTGGTACTGGAAAGATCGAGCAGTGATCTGGAGTGAATTCTACCGTGAAAGAAATTACAACCAAACTAACAACAAAACATTAGGGAATTGGAGAGGATGAAGTACAAAAGAATACTTGAAACACTGAGGTTCCAGTCCTTCTAGTTCTGCTCCTGTATATAATAACATTGCAATGGGGGAAGATTTAATACTGTCCTTGCCTCTTTCCCTCTTGTACTTAATACAACTGTAAGTGAGTGGGTGGATGTAATAATCCTCCCTCCCCCAATATCATGAAAGCATTGATAAGATTAGAATTAGGAATTGGATTAGAGTTATAAATGGTGGCTGCTGACAGTGTCCCAAAAGGTAACAACATGCCCTTTGTTAGTGAAGGTGCTGTCTGCCTTCTCCATTCTAGGCAACATGTCTTTTAATTGACAATATTATTTAATGGTAACTCTTCCTCTCTTCTAGCTTTACTAACTTTTTGAAGGGCTCTGAGCCTCTTATTAGATAACTAACGTATGACCCTTGAGCTTTCTGCTGCTGAAGCACAGCTCCCTTGCTTGAATTGCCCTGTATGGTTGTTGGTGGGGTGGTTCATAGGGAGGTCAGTGGGCAGTCTAGGCACACTGCAGTGAGTGGAAGCAAGGCTTGGAGAATCTTGAGATGACTTTCTCTGCAAAGCTGGCATAGCTGCTGGAGAGCTGTCCATTCCATACCTCCAGCCACCCTGGAGAGGTGCTTTTCCCATTTGTATGCCTTTACCAATGCATGCACACACAAAAATCTGAAATTTTGTAAGTTTTAAACGACTGTGATTTGCCAAAACAAACATGACTTCATGTTATTGCCTTTCTGGAAAAGGTGATGTTTATCCCATCTTTCTATCTTGTCAAAAAGTAATTCAGTAAGAACCTCTGAATCTGAACTGTTACTCTAAAATAGTAGTGGCTGTGTCAAGCCAGCCTAACTTTTTGTCTCTGCACATAGATAGGTGAAAAACCTCTAAGACACTGTTCACTTGAACCTGAAGAGGTACATACGGCCCTTTCATTCCAAGTGGCTTATCCTTGAAATAATATTTTCAGGGAGCAATTGCATGCTTTGATGGCTTATGTTGTTACATTGCTCTTAGAATTAAAAATTCTTTATGATATAGGAAGGTAGGTCTTCTAGAGAACTACTAGAGATTTTTGCTGGAAGCGCTAAAAGCACTGAAGTTAAAATTAATATAACGTGTACCTTCATTGTAGGAGACTTTGGCGTTGACTTGGATATGGGTAAGGTCAGCATGTCTTTGGAAGGACTGGAGTAGTTGAGTTCTGTGGCTGGGCACTTAAGCTTGTAGTGGCATACTGTAAGCTTGGACTTGGCTTAGATCCAAAGGCTCCTCTTTCACTGGAACACTTCCTTGTCAGTCCTTTCATTACTTTTCCTGTGCCTTGGGAGCCAGTGAAGTGAGTTCAAGTAGTATGTGATTACTGACAATATTTACTATTGCTTCTATCTTGGTCTCTTGGCAAAAATGCCAAAAACTTAACACACTGAGAGAACAAATAGGAGAACCTTAACTTAAAACTGCAGGTGTTGACATGAAGCTTACTTTTACAAACTGCAAAAAAAAATCACCCTGAGCGATTTTTAATAGTTTCATTTTCATATCTCAGTCCTTGGGTGCTGCAAGCCGATTGAATTGTATTTTTCTTCAGAGAGTACCATAATTTTTGTGGTTATAGAAGTAATTTAGGGTGTTAAAACTACTTATAGCTTTATTTTAATTGGTTTCCAATTTGCTTGTCTAGCTACAAGAACTTGGTACAGAAGACTTACTCAGCTGGTTCACTTGGCAGCCAGTTTCATACAGTGGAAGTCATGCCTTTCAATTAACATCCTTCTAAATACAATTCAAGGTTAGCATTTTATTCTGTATATGATACCACTTCTGAAATTTGTTCTTAATGTCAGCCTATGCCATTCAGCAAAGAACTGGGCTGCTAAGGAGCTTAAGCTCATGAAACTCTTCATTGGTGTGGACTCTCCCAAGTTGGGTAGGGGTAGGGAAGTGACAGTGTTTGCCATGCAGGCAAAGCAAGGTGGTTACACAAAACCCAGCTAGTTGCCTCACTAGCTTTGGGACAGGTATCAGTTATTGTCTAAATGTGCATTTCTTTTCTGCTTTAGCCTTCTTCAGGGAGTCTTGTGTTCTGTATCTGAACCGTTTGTGCTCTGATCAGCAACAAATAGAAGGGTGAACTGATGCAAATCTGAGAGCAAAGAAGCCAGTGCCAGGCTCACTGAAGTAATTGGACAATGGAGGGAGCAAAATCCTGCAGCTGAAGATGCTGTAGGGAAGGAGGAAAAATACTGAAGTTTCCTTTCTCTTGTCCAAACCTGTTCTTCTCTTTTCCTTTCCCAGCTCTGCCTTATATTGAACAACTCAAACTTTGAAAGGGAAATTAAATAACATGGATACTTTGAATGAATTTTTTGGTTAAAGCCATAGTTGTGCTTTTCATTATAAAACATTCTTGTGACTAAAGGTCTAGTGCAAGTCACTGTGTAAACATGGAATGTGTTCATTCCTTTCAGCTGTTCAGTAATATGCTTTTGTCTGTTGCTATTCATTTGTCTTCATTACACGTTGTCAGTATATATATGTAAACATCATTTTTATACAGTATTTATGAGGGTTTGGCTAGCATAGTAAGACTGACTTATTTTTTTCCTAAATGAAAGATAAATCTTGACAGTTAATCAATCTAGGAATAAGGTATTGAACCAGTATCCTGTCAGAACTGCTGTTTTGTCTTCTCCAATGTTCAATACAGCTGTTTCGGGGGATGGGGGGGGAAAGGAAAGCTGTTTAGTACATATTTCTAGAGTAACTGGTCCACAGGGTGTCCTTCCACTTTAATTTTAAAATTATCATGGGAAAGCCTTGAAGATGTCCTGTACTATTTTACACTGTCTTAGTATTAGTTTTCTATTATAAGCAACAGAAAAAATCATGGTCTCAATTGAAAATACCGTATAATGCATGAAATTTAATATCATCTTGTCTAGAGGAGAAGACAGTATTTTCATCAATGTGTTTATTGTTTGAATTTTAAATTCATTTTAATGCTATCCAGGGAGGAAACATAAAAGGAAACACTTTTCATTACCTAGGGCATAGATTGGAAAGAGGAAGTGTTGCATGTTAAAACAAAGACCAAAACAGAAAAAAAAGTGATACCTCCCAGCTGAGATTACTGTGTGCTATCCAAATGTGCTGTCAGCAGATGAGAGACTCTCTGAAATGGAATGCTGTCTTGGAAGTCATGCTTGTTTTTTCCAGGTATTCCTCAGCGTATGAGAACACAGTATTAACCTTCTTGCAGAATTCAGGTACACTTGTATATGGCTTACATTGGGATGGAAATCAGACATACTACTCAGGATGAGCATATTCTCATTATATCTGTATTTTAGTTGTCAGTTCTTGGGAAACTGACATAATTTGGTTTATTCTTACCTTTGAGAACAATTATCTCAGATGTTGTGGCTTAGGATTTTACTCCAAATCTTCTTTGTATGAATTTTCTCAAGGTGTGTGTAAAGAAATAGTTAACACCTGTGTTAGTGGATTCTCATTTTGGATGTAGGTGGGCAGTTTTCCATTTGGTTCCTGTGGCAGAGATATTTTGACAGACATCTCTGTAGTCCCTTGCCTAAGGAGGGAGGAAGTAAAGGGAAGTAATCCAAGGTGACTTCCACAGCTCTAAATCTAGTAAATTGTTTTAGATGCACATACAAAGTAGCACAAGTTTTTGAGCAGCATGATGTGAGATGATATAAAATACTAATTACAAGAAAGGAAACTTCTCTTCAGAAACCCCTGTCTGACCCAGGGGAAGTGTTGCCAGCCCTTCACTAGGAGCAAATGGCTGTTGTTGGAAGATGCTTTCCTAGATCAGTGAGAGTCAGAATATCGTGGGGTGTGGGTTGTTTTTCCCCATTTCATGTATCTGTTTTTCTCCAAGCAGGGGAGATATTCCTGCCAGATATGTGTGCCATGGCTCTTTTTTCTGCTACAACTAGGTGGAAATGCTTTCGGAAAGAAAGATCTTTGTAAATCAAAGTTTAAACAAACAAAGAGAAACAAAACGAGCCAAAACAAATTCTCAAAACACCCAGCTCTCGTGTGGTCAAAGAAGCCACTTCTTGGAGTAAGCTGACTTGTTTCATGTTTGATCCCATATGGAGTTACGGAGGGAAACCATTCCTCGAGTGCTTTTGTTAAATAAAGCTGTTGCCATGAATTAAGCAACACTGCCCTGGAATGTTTCTGATCATGGTCTTGCAGAGCTTGTGACCTTTGCACTGAACATGTGAACTGAAACTTCATCTTCCAGTGTTCAATAACCATGTTAAAAATTCAGAGGTGAGGCAGTCTTGGGATTTCCTTAGCCTAGCTTAAATGCCAAGTGAAATTTAAGTACTGATTTATGCAGTTACTCTTCTTTTTTTGTGTAAGTCCAAGCTACAATTTATATCGTAAATACGAATATTTAATTGATAAAAAATTGTCTTCAACAATTGCATAGAGAGGCTCTTACAATGCTTTCATTTATTGTGGCCTACTAAGGCGCTAAAACATTGCCACCTTCTTGTCTAGAAACATTCAACTACTACTCATTTGAATGTTTGTAGTAGTATACTACTGCTGCTTCTTAAGGCAATTGCTTTAACCAAGAGCTGGATGTAGTGCCTGAAGAGGCTATTGAGTTTAACCAGGCTGCAGCTGAAATGGGGGGAGAAGCAGTTTAAGGATTGTCCCTCTTGCAGTATATCACTGTTTGATGTCTCTGGACTTCCTGCCCTACTAGAATGCTATAAACAATTAGTCCTTTTCTTGTTTACCAGATAGAAACACTGCCACCTCTTGGCTACTCGCTGTCCTGACCTTTTAAAACAATTTTGTAATTTCTTGTGATGTTTTCTGATGTTGTGTTTCTGAATAATCAAGTGGCAGTGTAGTGAAAGTCTTACTATAACATATTGCAGACTTGAGATTTTTTTATGGAGATCCTAATTCTTTGCTAATTCTATTCTAGGACAAAAGGAAGATGGGCTACTACTTGATTGAGTCTGAACTCTGACTCATTTCAGTATACCTTCCTTAAAAATATACTGAGCTGAGATAGGCTTCTGCCCTTGCTAGATTAGCTAGCTGACTAGACAATTTGGCAGCAGTGCTGGCATCTGAAAGTAATGTCTGGCACAAAGTGATTCAACTTCTATGCCCTTAAAAGGGATTCACCAAGTGTTTTCTACTGATCTTTGTTTATTTGATTTTGGTCAAAACTATGTTGATCAAATCCTGAGTCCTGCAGAGTTGAGAAGGCTGGTTCTGACCGTGTTTCTGATAACAGTTTTAGTGGAGTTGGCTTGAGGAGGAGTTTAAAATATTGCAGCTTAAGGATTGCCTATATTGTATAGAGTTATAATAATTAACCCTTAATTCCAGAGCACTTACCAGTTAAGAGGGAAGTTACGCTTCTACCCAAAAGCCTGTTCTTGCTGTAAGCAGCTTTGTCTTTTCCTATAAACATCCAGTGTTTTGCTGGCCACGCATTTCTGGTTGTGCAGTGCACTTCATTCTTGAGAATACACACAGAAGGGTGACTTCAGCCCAGTTAACCTGCCAGATATGAAATGAGCCTTGAGGAATAAATAACCCTTGATGATGCTGGCTTTTACTCTAACAAGCCAATCCAGTGAGTGCTGGGAAGAATTCCTACTTAAACCTCCAAGTGAGAGAGAAGTCTGAGGTGCCACTTCTCAGGGGACATTTCCCATAGAACAGTTCTGGTGCAAAGCAGTGACACTCACATCCCAAAGGGCTGTAGTACAAGCTAGGGCAATCCCCACCTCAAGCAGCAAGTTTTAGTGGAATGTAGAAACTTGAGACAAAGGTGCGTAAAGAACGTGAGAGGACTTCAGTGGTTGAGTGGGATTGTCAGGATGCTAACAACATCCTGACTCCTGTGTTAGCAACTGGAATTAATTTCTTGATGTGTAACTTAAGCCCCATAATGGGGATAGAGGATCTGGGTTTTCCAGCATCTGTTCATAAGTTGCAGCTCAAAATCCTTTCCCAAAGGTAGTCTCTTTCTTAAACCCCCTACCCCAGCCCCGTCAGGTGTGGGGGTGGGAGGTCATGGTGGGGCTTTGTGCTGTTGTACTCCTGTGTCTCAAAAATGAAGCAGGTGTAAATCCAATTTCCTGTGAATGAACTTTCAAATCTAACTTCTGAGGTGGTGGTTTGAAGTCGTTTGTGGGAGCTGTTCAACTTTATAGAACAGAAACCGAGTGGCCTGAGAGAGAGAGAGAGCGCAAGGATGAGCCTGGCTTCCTCTTCGGTTTGAGAGGAGCCAGTCTGTTCCAGTGGCTCTTATTTCATATAACTAAATTCCTGAGTTTAAAAACAAACAAACAAACAAAGTACCTAGATTCTGCAGTACAACCTAGGAAATAAGCTGCAGTTGTCTGAACGCCCTAGCGAATAAGGCTTCACTATATGCTCTGTGCTTCCTTTTTGCAGATTTTGGAGTGAGGAAATAGAAAAAGGTGAAAGTTACTATACAAGCTTTAAGCCTTCTCTCACTTCTTAACTTTTAATAAGCGCCATTAGTTGTTTAGCTTCGTGAATCAAGGTTTAAAAAGTTGAAATTTCATTCTTGGAATTAAATGGCAAATAACAGCACAGTGCAGGAGTCACTAAAATATTTTTGTTTAGCTGGAAAAAACCCCTATGTGGTGTTTAGTTTTGATGGCATAGATTGAAAGTGTATTGTGCTGGTACTGTGGCATTAATGAAACTACTATTTAGTGTCTTATTTTTCAGCATCTGTATTAGTGCAGAGTCAGTCATGCTGTATAAGCATGTAGTGACTGATTTGTAAAATGGAGGCTTGCTGGAGGGAGAAAGGATTGGCAAATATGGTGTATCTAAAAATTACTGGAAAACAGTAATTTTCTGAACGGTTTCTGTAGTGGCAGATTTATAAGGATAAAATGTTAACTAAATAGTTTTGGCTAATTTGTATAAAAGTGAACAGATAATGGAAATTTCAGAATTGCTTGCAGCTATTATAATGACTAAGTACTTTGAATGGAAGAACAAAAACCTACCTTAAGTATTTTTTTTCCAGTCTTTTTGACAAAGCTTAGGAGTTTTTAACATCTCAAAACATGTTTGACCTCCCCACCCTTAAGCCATTTTGACACTCTTTGCCATTGCATTTCAACAGGAAAGAAAGATCCTTTTTATAGCCAAATGGCTTCCTCCTTCTCTTCTCCCTCTTTTCCCTTCCATCCCCCACCCCAGAGTGCCTTTCTAGTGCTCAGGCTTCAGCTGCTGCCTGGATACTGGCTACATCTGTCTTGTTTAGATGGTCCTAAGGAAAAACAGCACTGAATGTGACCGGAGGGCCAACAAGAAGATATGTTTCTTTTCAAATTAGAAAGGAAGCTCTGCACTTGCTTCTGCCTGTTTCTCTAAACTGTTTTTAAATCAATCATGGCTAGTGCTGGTAAATGCCTTCTCTTCCCTCCCTCTCGAAAAGAGCCAAAATCCAAAACGTTTGAAAAGTCTAACGAGTTAAATATGGTGGTGTTCATGGGACTGTTTCCCCTCATACAACTTCCAGTTTGTTGAAATAAACTATTTATGGGTTCTTACTTTGAGACAGCTATTGGGAAAAGTTTCAAAGAGGATAGTGTGACTCTGGGTGGAATTTGGAGGTTTGCAACTCCATAAAATGCTTGTGCTGACAGCTTTTGTACTTGGCATTAAAGGGGACAGCATTAAAAACTGATTTTAGGCCTGAGCCGTGCTTGATGTTTTGTGGGGATTGTGGTGAATAAGGTGGTGACTGTCAAGGAAAGAGTAATTATGTGGGGCAGATGGAGGATAGAAAGTAGTTCCTATTTTGGGGGGGGGGGGAATTTTCTGATACTGTTAAAGTGCAGAATGAGAGGTGAAACAATGCCAGTCAGGAATTGTTTTATAAAATTGTGGGGTGGTGGTTCTGTTTTTTAAAGGTTCATCAGCTGGGTGAGGGGAAGCCATGCAACTTGATCCTGTTCATAAAATTTGGCCCCAGTTGAAATAGATTTGCCTTTGTGACAGTATCTTGTTATACACAAAATAGGAGGAGACTGTCTTTAATGCATGAGAACATACTGATGATTTTGCATCACAACTTGTGTGTCTGGCTGGAGGCACTAACTTTTAGTTAGTCCCTTTACCACCCACCACCCTGGGAAATGCATCTTATAATGAACTGTAGGCAACAGAGGAGAAACGAACAGAAGAAACTTCTAAGAGTCCACTTTACCCCCTGATTAAATAATACGTTACTACTACTTTAATAATTTCAAGAACTTATTGGCCATTTCATTTTTAATAGGCTTATACTGCAGTGAATAGTTATAGGTATATGACCTCTTTTTTATTGTTTGCTGTGATGTTTTTAAAGATTCATGGAATAAGCTAAAAATAAGTATGTAGGAGATGCAACCTGGATAGTTGGCATGTTTACTAGTGGGACTTGAGTTTCAAGAACTCTGCCCTTTGAATTTTGTGGAAATGTTGCTAGAATGAGACTCTCTGGGTTTCATTTCAGTGTTTCCTCTGTAGTAACAGTGCTTGAACTTTGGAATCCACTTTCCCGGCTTTTGTGTGAGGAGGCAGAGCAAAATGGATGTTTGTGCTGAACTCAGCATGTGCACTGAGCTTCAGATAACAATTATTTGGCTTTTTAACATCCTTGTATTTGGCATGTTGAACCAGCCACACGATGTTGTCTCATGTATTCGTTGACAAGGTGCAGGAAGTAACTTGGTTGGCTTGCTGGAGCTTTAATTTCCATTAACCTCGTGTTGCTGCAAACCAGCTCTGCACATCTCTGTGCAGAGATGTGTAACTCCCCAGCCCTGAGATGGCTTCAGCCTGTGCTGGGGAACAAAGATTCTGAAGCATGGGTCTAGGATGCATTTTAAGGACAGTCTCCACCTCAAGACCGTCTCAGTATGTGCTGCAGGATTTGTTGTAGAATGGGTAGCTTTGGCCCAAAACAAAAGGAGTGCTTTTAAAGTGTGTTTCCCTGTGAAAAGGTGGATTAAATAGAGAAACTGAGTTGCAAAAAGTGAATTTAACAACTGACTCAATATTCTCCAGACTTGAAGGGCTAAATTTCAATTTAATTCACTGATTTGATTAAAAAAATAGTGTTCTACCATCTGTTGGCTCCCAGCAGACCAGAGAGATGTCACAGACTGGAATGGGTTGTGCCTGCTTTACTGTGCCTATACTTGTGGGGTAAACAGTGCTGGCACAAGCTGACACATACATTAAGGTTTCTTTCTTAGCTAAAGGGAGCTGAGTCCAAACACTTGTAAATAAGCTGTAGCTTTGTCTTTAGAGTGCTCTTGAGAGGTGTGTGTTTCCCTGCCTGAAACGACCTGCTAATGCCAAAGACTTCCCTGTGTCCTGTTTTACAGCCTGTGTCTTTTCCCCTTCAAAAAAATGGGAGGGTTGAGGGGTAGGCATGGAAATTAATATATTAATGGTTAGCCCTTGCTTTAATTTTCACTTGGTAAAAGCTGAGGGGTTTTGAGTTTGCCATATGCTGTGAGGATTGGTCTCACTGCCAAACCCCTGTCCTTGCTCTGTGTGCAGAGCTGGGGGGAACACTGGGCATTAACCATACCCTGCGCGAGAGAGCGCCAGTACCAATCTGCCACTTTTGTTCCTCCTCATTGGCAGCCGAAATTTGGCCTCTCCAGCCTGCCCCGAACAGCCCCCAGCTCCTCAAAATGGAGGCTGTTTGCCGATACAAAGGCAATCGGCGCTGGTGATGCTGCCGGAGGGCGTTCCCTGCGCTCTGCCGGGCTCCTCCGGGCGCTGCTGCGGTGGCCCCGGCGAGCCAAGGGCGATGGGGATGCTGAGGATGCTGAGGATGCTGCTGATGCTGTGCCGGCCGGAGGGGCGTGCCCGCTGCTCCCTGCCTGCCCCTTCCAGCGCTGCCCGGGGCATCAGCACCGGCTCTTACACCTGTAGTAGCAGCATTCCTGTCGCCAGCATCAGCACAAGGTGTATTAGGGGCGCACTGAGCTGGCTTTACTCTTTATAGGTTGTGGACGAGTTTTCAGAGGAGTTCTCTGGTGGCACTACAAGGTGCTGATGCTTGTGCGAGGGAGTTGTCTAAACTGGAGGGATGCTGATAGGGTGGTGGTGTTGGAAGAGGCAGGTTGGCTTGGGCTGGCCAAGCAAACAGCTCCAAGGAGCTTGTATGTTTGTATTCTGCTGCGTATTTGCAAACACAGATCTGTGAGGTTGTACTGGGTGCTGCATTGTGGAATAGGTAAATGCTTTATGTAAGTTCAGGAATCCCTTTGGAAGTAGCGCTGACTTCTCCTGAGTGCATTCACAGTGCAGCCCTGGGGACTTGTAATGCTGACTAAACTAGAGGGGGGAAATGGTGTGGGATTGGGATAATTACCTGAAACTTAGAATCTCATAGGGTTGCATAGCTTCTGTTTGATACCATGCAGCCACAGTACTAAACAGTAAACCTTTGAACCACATGTGCCTTCAAGTCTCAAGTATTGCCTGCAGTGAATTTGCTCTGATTTTTCTTCAGTGTGTTAAGCTATTTTCTAACAGAAGAGCAGTCTTTATAAAGTAGAGGTACAGGTCTACTGCATGAGCTGAACACAAAGTCAGTATAAAATCTGTCATAGTGGGTTCTTGCCTTGTTCCTCAGTTTACCAAAGCCTTCTGCAAATACTGTCCTAGAATGGAGCTCTTAACACTTTCAGAGTTTTTAAGTTGTAATCCTTTCTTTCAGATTTGCTGCTTGTGTCTGACACCACAACTTTTCACCTGTCTTCTAATTCAATACTTGGGGTTTTTTTGAATCTGGCTTTAATGAACAAATGTAACTTCGGGTTAAGAGAAGAATATTAATGTACAGTGTAACTGGGGCTTCTGTTCACTGTAAGGGTCTTTTGACCTGCTTATTAGTGGGAGCATTGTTCTGGTAAGCCATTCCAGGACCCATCCTGCCAGTCTTCTGCACAGGATTAATCATTTCCTCTTGACCTCCTGCTCTCTTTTCCTAACATGTTGCATTGATCAGAATCCTTAACTCGCAAGTTTGCTCCTGTTTTTTAAAAACGGGAGGAAAAGGAGGGGGGAAGGAATGCAAAGAAATTAGATATAATGTCTGCTGTTAACATTCTTAGTAAGCTTTATTCCTTTTTTCCTGCTTGGCTCCTCCCTTCTCCCAAGAAAAGAAATCCCTTCCTGGTATGTATTAGCTCCAGATCTCAAGCATCTTGAGTGCCTGTTCCACTGGAATTACTTTTTTTGGGCATGCAACTTCCTGCAAGATCAGCTTTGCTTATGAAGGTCACCTTTAAAGCTTTACCTGTCTGAGGCTTTCAGCTACCGAGCTACTAGATTAGAGCACTATATTAATCTTTATCTGCAGTATTTCTATCATAGGTGAGGCAGCGTCAAAATACTGCATGTGACGCTTAATTTCCCTGTTTTTTAATGCTAGCAGAGGAAGGCATTTATGGGATCATACAGGGTACCTCCTATTAGAGAAAGCTCTGTGTTTGTCTTTACTGACAACATCTTTGTTATGCCTTTAAGGGAGCTATTGACTTTAAGGTACAAGGGTCTGCTGCCAGCCAGTCCCAGATTGTATCAGTAGCAGAAAGGAATACTTGTTCTGTTTGAATCACCCACAGGTTCCTGTATTCCTCTACTACCTGTTGCTGGCAGCTGAACCAAACTTCCCAGGAGCAGACCTCTCAACTTCAAATTTCCCTTCTGCCTGACCTAGTTGTTCTGACCCAGCATGTGCAAGTGTGATCTGGCTTTTGAGAAGGCTGCTGCGGCTTGTGCTTCCTTTTCTAAGGTGTTAACAGCAGCTCCAAGGGAGAGAGTTAAGCTGAAGAAAGCCAATGGGATAAAAGCAGAGGTCTGTTTCCTGTTCTCACAGAACTTCTTTCTGTGAGGCTGCATGTCAGACATAGTCTCCAACTCTTGGCCCACGCTTAAGACTTAACATCTCCTGGAAATAAATCATTTAACCAGCCCTGTATCTCTGAACAGTGATGCTGGCTGATAAACTGTTCTAGGTGCATGGCCTTGCTCAGATCAGAGGAATGCTAGACGTCTGTACCCATTCCCAGGAGTACTTTGTGCTGTTCAGGGCTATCTGGGGATTCATCTTTGTACCCCAGTTGAGGCTCAGAATGGCTCCAAAGAGCACTGAGCCATGTGACTGACAATGCACAGACCTGAGCACAGATTACCGAATAGCAGAAATGACAAAGCTAGAAGTAGACCATGAGCTGGAAAGTAAAACTGGATATGGTTGTCCTATCAAAAGCAAACAGATTGAAAGGAAGCTCTATCTCTGTATCTAGTGGTAAATTCATAGACCTGTGGAGTGAGAGATCTGATTTAGAAACTCCATCCACCAAGCCCCATGGAGTCTGAGCATGAGACACAATAGCCCTTTGTTCTTGAAGCTGGGGGAATTACTAGCTTTTGTTAACTGCTGATTTTGGAGGAATCTCCAAATTCCATTTTGTTTCCTGCCCTGAGGTAGCATTGTGGCGTTGTCCTCCCAGTAAGAAAACTATGATGGCTAGTAATGTCTTCTCATTTCCTGGAGCTGCGTGTTAGGACCAAGCAAAAAGACCACAACACAAAACACCGTTTTGTTGTCTTGTGTGCATCACAAAGAGTTTGGAGGCAAGAATTCTGAGATAATAGAGGATACCTCCTAGTAGAGAAAGCTCTGTTTGTCTCCACTGACACCATTTTTGTTGTTAGGCAAGGCCTTTCACAAGAACAGCTCTGTGGAGGTGGAAGGGGGCCTGTTGTCTGCTTGGTAATAGCCAAAGTAAACCAAACCACCTGCAGTGAGGAAAGGTTCAGGCTGATAGTTCGGACAGTATGCGTGGGAGATCTGGGGTTAGCTGCAGGGAGTCGCACATCTCTCCTGCTTCTCTCTGTGGGGCTGGGGGTGCTTTCAGCCGTGCCCGAGACTTTGCACTAAGTAGTTGTTTTTAGCTGCTTTTGGCCACCACACCCGAACGTCTAGGCTATTGTCCCTGGCTGCTGCTGCTGGCTGTTGTGCTCTCCACGGGCTCCCCAGCATCTGGCTCCGGTGATAAGGGGCACAGCAGCAAAGATGAGGAGGAATGTGCAGTCACAGAAGGGGGCCTCTTATTTGCCCCTGGTTCAACCTCCAAAGGTCTGTCTTCCCCAAGCTTCCCTGTAGAAGGCTACAAGGTCCCTTTGCTGCCATTGGTTGGTATCAAATGGGCCCCTTCAGTTGGGGTGTGGAAGGGGGTAGTTGCATAACACTCTCTGCCCTTTTCATGTGTTATCTTGATGGACTGTGTCGGCAGTTATTAGCCTGTTCAATCAAAAAAAAATGGTCTATTGACTTGTTTCTGAAAGTTCAGCTGTATGGGCATACATAAAATTGTTTTCATCATCGAGACTAGATGCGTGCAAGAAATATTACATTGGGGATTGTCCAGGAGTTTCTTGTGAATGGTTTCAAGATTTAGGGTGTCTCCACTGAACTTGAAGTCCTGGTTCTAGTCCATTTACACAGATGAGGATTGAGGTCTAATGGTAAATATTTTTTTTTTTCTAGTATAAGCAGAGAAGAGATTTTCAGTTTCACATGGCAGTCAGAATAGGGCTGAGGCAAGATCAGGGCCAGTCAGTGACTTGTGATTCACATCTTGCTCTACTCCCAAGCTATCTTCTGTTGAAGAGCACATGATTACCTTCAGTGCATGGCCAGCTTTCGACTACTGGTTATGGTCCAGAGAGAACTCTTGAAGCCCTGAAGAACTCTAGAGCATAGTCCTGTCTTATTTGTGGCTCAAACAATAAACAGAACTATGTTTTCAGAAAAGATATCCAAGTAGCTGGATTTTATGTTTTTGTGGCAGAAGCTGTATCAGTACAGTATCCAATTACAGAAACAGCCTTATTATTCAGTCTGAAGCCAATGTAATTTGGTGACTGACCTGTTTTTGAGAGGACTGTTTTTTAAAACTAGAAGTGTGAGGAATAGCTATTTTTAGAGAGATCTCCTTTTAACTTTGTACATCTTTACTGTGAGGATGGTGAGGCAGTGGAACAAGTTGCACAGAGAAGTTGTGGATGCCCCATCCCTGGAAGTGTTCAAGGCTGGATTGGCTGGGGCTCTGAGCAACCTGCTCTAGTGGATGGTGTCACTGCCTGTGGTGGGGACTGGAACTAGATGAGTTTTAAGGTCCTTTCTAACCCAAACCATTTTATGATTCTGTGATCTCTTATGCTGCTTGGGACTGCAGAAAGTAGTGCAGCAACAACCATAAGAGTTAACTGAAGTTGTAGCTTGCAGATCTGATGCAAGCTCTGATCTTTCTCTGTTGGAGGGAGATGTGCTGTGGTGGAACCTGTCCTTTGTCTGGGATACAGTGGGCACATGCAGGCTGCACAAAGTGAGGGCAACACTTTCATGGTGTCTCAGTGGTGAATTTTAGCTTGTCTTAATGTGAATAAACCAGAACACTAACCAAGAAAAAAAAAACACAAAACAGTTATTTTTCTCCAAATCGTCTTGATGAGAAAAAATTCTCATTAAAGAATGGTCTCATCAAGATAAGAAAGTATGTATATTCTAAGTTGCTGTAATAGAAGACTTCTAGTTACTTGTTTTGCTCCTTCAGTGTTACCTGAATTGGGTACCTGCAGAAAGGAGTGATTGGTGTCATCTGTATGTCTTGATTTACCAGATGTATGAAGTTTTGAAGTTGCTTCCTCTAGGCAATTATTAGTGCAGTCTTTCAGGGTTCTGTTGGTAGTATTTGTTATTAAAGCAGATTTAAATATTCTTTAACTGGTTAAAGCACTATAATGTTAAACTCTTTGAAAGTCTTGTTTCTTGTGGCTAGCTCTGTGACCTGTATATAACAGTCTGTATGTTCAGAATATGCTGTGTTTATATTGGCTGTGTGATTGCAAACATTTCCTAGAAAGAAAGAGCACAAGAAGAGGAGTTTTTCTGCTTATTATCCTTATTCACTAAAGGTGTGTGTTAAGGGTAGTGTGCTTTTCACCTTGCCAGGGAAAATGGTGATCGTATATAAAAACCCCTAACCAACACATCCGTGTGGCTAGCAGCACAGGGATGTATTTTACTGAACGATTGAAGTCATCAATGCCTAATTGCAGCTCTCTGAAAATACTCCTTCTTCCCCTTCCCCATCAGAGCTGGTGGATATATGACTCAGTCCATGCCTGGAGTCGCTGCTGTGAGTTGGTTTCTTACATGAAGGGCTGGTAGTGACTAAACACTGGCATAGGATGGGGAAGGGAACTCTTTATGTTCTGTTTGGGCCCCTTGTGCTGTTGTCACAAAGGAAAACAGTAGCTTATGATTTTATCACCCTTGCAATAAAGTGTGGGTTGTGTGACCCTTTTAGACTACAGAAATTGCTTGAAGTTACTTAAAAAGCACAGAAATGTCTTGAATCTGCACAGAAATACCTTAATAGCTGGCTGTTTGCAAACTGCTTTTCCATGTGTGTGCATGTGCTCAGCTGCTAATGGAGGATCAAACATGCTCTTCAGATGTACCTTGGCTGTGTCGGAAACCCCTTTGATACCTGTGCTGCTCTTTGCCAAGCAGTAAAACCAACCCCTTTCTAGGAACTTGGAAGCAGCCAGACCAGAACTCTGCATGTACAATGCAAACATTCAGGAGAACAGTTTATAAGGACCAGTTGGGAGCTATTACCAGAGGGCAGTAGCAGATGAAATTTAAGATCATGGAGGCAAGAGAAAGAAAGCAAAAGCCAGTTTCTTATTTTGTCTCTTTGCTACCTCAGCTATGTAAAAAAGTAATCATGGGTATACAGGGAGACTAAAAGCGGTGTTCTGGTCTTTTGTCTGAAGAAGCATGAGCTCTATCTCAGATGTACTGTTTTTAAAATAGAACAACTAAGTAAACTGCTTTCAAGTGTAATTTTGGAAAACTCATTGCAGGAAAGAAATGCAACATTCTAGTACTCTTTTAAGTGAATTCATTATGTTCCTAAATTCTGCTTGCTCTCCCTGCTAAATGAATGAAAGATACTTGAATGATTCAAATGCTGTAGTGTCTTTTCTTTAAAGCCCGATAATTTAATGTTCATTATTTGCACTTACAGATTCACAGTGTAAATTTGGTTTAGAGAGATTAAAGTTAGTTTAATCTTTGCCTGCAAGACCATAAACTCCTCCTTTCCACCCACTCCTTTCAAGGATAATATTCCACTGTGCCAGATTGCCCATATTGCCACCAGAAAATTGCTTGGACCACTTCTTACAAAATCAAAGGTCAACTCCATGCCTTGGTGGCAGCTGGGAAACTAATGATTTAATGCTGCTTTGACCTTTGGCTTCCTAGTCCGTTTGAGTCTGACCCAATGTTTTAATTTTCCAATACTGCTGGGCAGTTGGCTTTTGTCTGTTTCCAGATGTAACTTGCATATTGAGGCCTGTTAGTGAAGTGAGAACAAAACAACAAAACATCTCAGCCTGCGAGGGGAAGGAAAAACAACAGCACCTAATTTTAATGCTAGAATATACAGCTGTCCGATGATACTGACTCTTCTGCAGCTAGCAAGGTCAGGTTTAGAATAACAACATGTGAATGTTGGGACAAATATTCACATCTAGACTTAAAGTATGTTAACAGCAGTCTTGCTTCAATGCTGCTTTTTTTACAGGTCTGTAAAAAGTAACAGAGTTTAAACAGTAGCTCTTTTTCCCCCTCTTCTGCCCTCAGTCTCTCAAAATAAGTATTTCCTTTTCTTCACTGGAAGAAAAGTCAGTGTGTGTTGTAATACTGAGAAATATCACAAAAATAACCAGTTGGTTCTAGAAAATGCATGTGCTTGCCATGGGTAGGGGCATCGGATGAGTTGTAAAGTGAGGTGGAAAGCAGTGGTGACATACCTTTTCAGTGCGATTAAGAAGTTCCCTTTTTTTTTTCTTTCTCCTTAAGTACTGCTCCAGAGTGCTTTTGTCATGGATTTCTTGTGTATACACAAGGTGAATATTGCATTAGGTTTTTGCAATACCGGTAATCTTGCGAGCATTGTCCCTGCAGTTTGCATTTGCTGCTAATGGTGTGATAATGGTGGGGAAAGAACCCTGAGGTGGCTCTCCTTTTCATAATGAAAAGACTGCTGATTGTTTGGGAAGCTCCCCCTTGAGTACGGATGCATATGGAAACCCTTCTTTGCCTGAAAGTGCAAATCTTTTGTTTTGCCTGGTCTGTGCACCCAGCACAAGTACCCATTGGAGCTGATTCCTGCCTTAACTACACTGCAGCTCGCAAAGGTCAGCTCATACCCGGGCTTGTGTGTGAGAGGTTAGTTTTGCAGAGCAGATGGGCTCCTAAAACTTTTATGGTTTCCAGTCAAATCACCTCAAGCTGTAATCTCATTAAACCTTAAGTGAATCAGTGGGTCTGGTTATTACTTGAAAGCAGGGTTACAGGAAGTGATGTTCCTGAAGCAGTAGGTCTGACTTGGCAGTAAGCTACCAGAGGTGCTTGCCTGTGTGTGGCTCTTAAAGGTGCTCCCTTACTTTGATGGCGGAGGTGGTAGGTGGGATGCAATAAGTTAACCTTGTGGTAGAAACGCAGCTTTTCCTGAACTCCTTATTGTGTTAACTTAGGGAGTTTAAATTCTCCCTTGCACTCTTGATCACGCAGCCCCATTGCACTGTCCCAGTCCTCATTCGTGTCTTAGAGCAAATTAACCTCATAACTGTTTAGAGAACCAGCTTGGTTCTGTGCACGTAGTTGCTGAGAGAACTGCTTGACAACACTGTGCAAGAGTCTGGTCCTCCTCTTTTTTAATTCGTGTCTGCCATTGGGAGAAAACAGAACAGTGAAAGAATCTTCTAGAGGCAGTCAGGTAGCTTCATTGAAAGTTGTTTGACCAAGCAGACTTGACTCAATAGGCTAATTGTCTTGTGCTTGGAAATCTGGTTAAGCATGTTTTGTTCTTCTCCCTGGATTGCAAAAAGTAGTTTTCTTCTTTAGAGAGAATAAATCTAATCTATTACCTACTCAGGCTTTCTTCTTAGCAGGCAGGGGGACAACATGTAGGACGAGTTTGGCAATACATAAAAAATTAATGATCGTAGCATAACATGCAAGACTTGTGTACACAAGAGTGTTCATGAAAACAACCTGCTGATTGTGCAGAGATAATAAAAATTTCTTCTGCCTTGCCTATCTGCTTCCTCCCTCAGGATGTGTGTGTGGTGTGTGAGACCATACCTTGTGTAAACCTGGCCTTTTGGCTGGTTCATGTACCCATGCAGCAGTCAAACCTCCTGCTGGTCCTTGTCAGAATGGTTTACTTCTAATTTAGATGCTCATTGTGCACTTTAAGAATGGCTTCTTCCTTAGAATTATATATAAGAAGACAGTGCAAATAGGGGGGTTTTGTTTGCTTTGTAGTAAGACTAATGTGTATTTTTCTCTTCAAGAATTGGGCAAGAGTTTAACCTTCTTAGCCATCTTTATACTCTTCTTAATTCCATTGCTAAACTGAGTCACATTCGAATCTTCCCCTCTAATTCAGTCTGGGTAGCTTTTCTTCCTTCACTCATGATGGAGCAAGCCACCTATACTTACATTTATCCTGATTTAAAGCTTAAACAAGGCTACAGTTTGGGGTAAGACTGACGGGCTGCACAATGCAGAAGCCAATCTAAAGCAAGTGAAATGTGGAACAGTGGATGCTGCTGTGGAAAAGGCTGGTGCTTTCACTAAAGGATTCAAATTATTTAAGCATTTAAAAAATTCAGAATGCTGTTAAATTCTTAAAAAGACCTTGAAATATGTTGCTAAGCCATGACAAGGTGGCATCAAACCACTATAACTTGGTTAGAGCAAAGCTATAACACTCTACAACAGAACCTCTTTGGTGGCTGAAGGAATGCATACACTATACTTGATCTATGGGAGCACCACGGAACGGATTAAAAAATAGTGTGTATCAATCATAACTTAAAACCTTGACTGGGATAGAAGATTATTCTCATTCTTCCAAAACTGAACCTACTAAATAATGGCATCCTTGGCACAATGATAAAGTGTAGTTATTAGTGTTTATTATCTGTAAGCACGTCAAATCTATCCTGTAGTTTGAAGGAGCAGTAATAGTGCTGTCATTTTCTACGTAATTGAATATTCATCCTGGAATGCTTATCTCTTCCCACCTTTCCCAAATTCAGAAAGCAATCTTAAGTCCTCTCTGTGAGGAAAAGGGCTATTCGAGTAGGACACTGTGCAGCTCTTAAATCTGCTACCGAAAGGCAGAAAGTACAATTATGTTTTCAAAGGTTTTTAAAGAAAAAAAAAGCCACAAACAAAAAAAGACCACTCGGGAAGTTGTGGGCGGGGGGCGAACTACAGGCTTTTAAACTTGCTTGTACCTGTATTTTACCCATTTGGAAATAAGTATGACCAAGTCAGTGATTAATTTAGAGTTCTGAAACTTACGAGGTCTTGTCAGAGAGGCAAACAGAGATAAATGGAAGACACACTTAAATTGTCCACCAGGACTTGTCTTTAAATATTCATATATAAATAAAGATGTCTCTCATTTTTTGGTAATGGCTTGTAAACAAAAAGTTTATCTGTTGTTCTTGCTCTTCTGTGGTAATGGAGAAAAAAATATTCTGAGTAAACACTTTCGAATTCCTGGAACAGCTCTTCTTATTCTTAGATGTCTTTCCTTTATGATTTACAGTACCTTTTTGGCAGTAACTACAGAGCTGTGTAATTATATGATAGATGGACAAGAATTTACTCATTCACTCGCAAGGGATTAAAGAGTAACCTGCAGTAGTGTTTGTTATATGATTATTGAAATGCCCTGTGGCTGTTAAGACAGCTAGGTCTTCCAAAACAAACATTAAATACTAGAGTTCAGTTGGAAGCAATAATGTGCTAGCACCCATAGGATAACACTTTAATGAGAAGTCTTTCCTAAAATGTGATTGTATAATCCTCCTTAAAATTAAGAGGAATTGTAACAAGCATATTAATCTGACAAATGTAGTCTGACATTTTACTACAAGCAGCAAAGCTTTGCTCTCAAGGACAACATTGTTTCTCTGAATAAGATACTCCAGTGCATGTGCCAAGTCCTATGCTGGGAGCAGATAATGATTATTTTTGACACAGATAGTACAGTTTGATGGTGTTAGCTGAGGAAGTCTGATACAGTATGTATAAAATGCTTTTAGAAACTACTGCCTGGATCTGGAGCAAACCAATTTTGTTCATTCTTTCAATGCCATCCAAATTTGGTTTTGCTTAATTAAGATTCCTCATTTATGGGGACTCCCAAATGAAACCTCAACCTGTTGTAACTTTTCTTCCTGCTCTGAAACATGTGCACTTAAGCTAGTAAAAATTTTACACGTGCGTATTTTTGGTGCATGAGTGTGTGAGAGGATGATGGTACAGGGGTCGAGCTTGAATGCTTTTTGAAAATGTTGATATTAGCCATTTTTGGGGTTCAGCAAAGACAAGTTCCCTCAAAGGCCTTATTCTATAAGGACTTTGTCTGTGGGTATGTGGCCTTTGTAAAAATAGTATTTGGGGTAGAGTAAGGCAAGAGGAGGAGGTAAGGCAAAGAATGGAGTTGGTCAATTCAGTGCTGCCTTTGTGCTTTCCACAAAAGCTGTTCCACATAATCAGTAACTAAAAACATGGCAGTATAAAACACTTGCAGTGGGTTTATATGTCAGTTCTCCCAGACAACCGTCTTGCCTGTATTTCCTAATAAAAGGCTATAGCTGGTCATACTCACTTTGACCTGAGTTTGATGTGCATATGGCACTGGTAGTAACTGAACTTGTTTAATAGGAATGGATTGTTTCACAATTAAAGAAGAAAAAATTAATGGTTCCTGCTGTGGGGGTTCAGCACCGTGGCTGTTCCTGTTACAGCTTTTCTCTGAAGACAGGGATTCAAGGCAGAAGTGGGAGGGACAATGGAACTGTGCTGTTCCATTAGATATCTGGGCTGCAGCAGTGCCTGGTGCCTAATGCTGGGGTGGGGTGGGGGGAAATAGGAGAAAAGGATGGCACTGCTCCCCTCACACACACTTGGTTAACTGGGTAGTTTCCCACTGACAAAATGCATATTTGGGGGGAGGAATTCTGTCCTATAGTATCCCATGTGATTTGCTTATGCTCTAATGAGTAAATTTCTTTCACTGTTACTTGCTTTTACTCCGCGTAGAAACTGCTGTAGGATTCCTGTGGTTCTGTTCTTAAGTTTAAAATCGATAGAGGTATTTAATGTTTTGTATATGTAAAAGTCCTAAGTCTCATTGCAAGCAGCCTAATCCCTCTTCGGTAATTGCTGTGCTATCTCTATTGTGATATTAACTTGCATAATGCTAGGCAACTCTCTGAAGAGTTGATACTGGAAAGAGGGGGAGGGACAGTGTGTTGTACAAGTTATGTGGACTGATTTTGCTTACCAGGTAGTTACTCAAACTGGAATTACCAGAGTTTGGTGGTGGTGTTAGATACCTGTATTGCTTCATTTTGCTAAACGTGTGCTGACAGTCTCCATGTTAAAAGGGCTTTGAGATTTTTTTGAGTCTAAGAGTTGATATATTTTTTTCTTTCCTAACACAAATATTCCTTTAAAAATGTATAAAGAGATGCTTTTTTAATTCTGTAGAGGTTGTGTACTGTTATTAAAGTTATTTTAAACAAATAGTCAGTATAGAGACAACCCTCGCCAAAATGCATTGAAGATAGAAATTAAGCATGTTGAGCTGCCTTTTACAGCTGTTTTTATGTTCATGTTGCTTCTTTGTAAAAATATCTTTATCTGAAACTTACTACTTTTTGAGCACTGTTCTCTACTAGTTGTTTTGACTCTGGGTTCTTGTGCTCTTCCCCTGTTATTGGCCACATAAGTAAGGGGGAACAATTAGACAATAAAGCTGCAAAGTGGGCTCAGAGTTCAGGCTTGCTTAGTGTTCTCGTACTTAGTTTTTCAGTGTTCTCTAGCTACTGCAGTGGGAGCTACGGGTTGTTCATGTGGTGGTTCAGCTGTGGGAGTTTTCAAATACACACTTTCAATCTTTTTCCTCGTAGCAAATGAGTACTAGATGATAACTGAAGCATTACACGGTGTGAAAGATTAAGTGCAAACTCATGTTCTGAAGAATAAGTTTCTGAACCAAGTTTTCTAGCACTGCTTAAAACAAGAATAAAAGATGGGGGAAACCCACAACCCCCCTTCCCCCTCAAAACCCCACATGAAACAAAACAAAACAAAAAAATCCTAAAGTAGAGCCTGTCACAAACCTAAAATAGATAAAGCAGCAGTTTATCTGGATAAATGTGTTCTTTCTTGTAATACTCTGTTTTCACCTAGCAGTTGAACATTATGAATTTAATATGTCTAGCCTAATAGGCTTTCTGACCCCCTAGAGAAGCCCTCTAACAGTATTAATGGGAATCTGTTGCACCAAAGTGAATTTTCCTAGGCAGTGGTAGTTTGACTACAGACTAGCTGTATAAGAAAACCAATGCTAGAGAAGACCTGTTTGTGTTGGGATCAGGGAGCCTCTCCTGCCAACTGCACGCAGCCCCTCTGGTTAAGATGTTTCACAATTGGCTTGTCTTCTGGCATGAGGACCTTGAGTGAAACCCAAGAACTTTAGGGTTGTTTGTTTGTCTTCCCACTCCCTTCTCCCATCAAATCAAAAAAGAGTAAGGTTTGTCTCCAGAATATTAAGAGACAAAAACACTTTCTAGCTATTTGTTTGCAAGGTGTGTAATGCATCCTTGCCATCAGATTTCAGTGCAAAGTTCAACAATTGCCAAGGACCCAAATATGGTGTTCTCTGCAGTGGTGTAGGAGCAGTGTAGAGTTGAGGAATATGGGTTCTGAGAGGCAAGGTGTGTAGTCACAGAGGACTCAATAAACCTTGAGTGTACCCTGACTCGTAGCCCAACCCTTCCTGTGCATAGAAGGAGACATTTCAAAAGCTCTTACACTGAGCTGTGTGGGAAAGGAGAAAACACATGGCAAAAGGAGTTTGTAGAGTTGTTAAAGGTTGGTTCTCTGTAGGGTACAAAACACCTTGTACAACAGCAAAGAGATTATCAACCTTTTCTGATTTACAGCATCACTGAAATCATGGCCAGGCTTTGGCTGGCAACTTAAAAAACCCTCTGGCTTTCAGAGAGCTGAAGAGTTAGGGAGGCTCAGTGAAGGATTTGCAGGGACTTACAGCAGTGATTGGGACAGATGGGCTTGAAAGTAGACCTGGGTCCTGACACACTGTAATGTCTGCTTCCACAGCAGGCTATTAGCTTGCATGCTTGAACTGTTGAATATTTAGATCCACCCACTGTCCCCTGTGCCAAGACCACCCTGCTGCTACTCGTGTCATGCAGATTTGGCACAGAAGCTGCATTTAAACAGCTAATGAGTTGCGTGTTGAAGCACAGGCTGGTCTCCCCTATTGAAATCCAGTAAAAGAGCTGTGACTTATCTTGGGCTGAGTAATCTACTAGCTACTGATACCATTGCATCTTTCCATAGACTGGCTGCTTTACCTGCTTCAATGGTGAAATAGGTGCTGTGAGTTTTTTAAAAAAACAAAATAGATTTTCTTACCCCAAGCATCTTATTTAAAAGAAAATTGCTGAATGTAGACTCCTTGTTATGTAGTAATTTAATGGTAACCCACTGTGGGATAACTATACCCACATCACCTCAGTATTAACAATAGAAGAAAATTAAGTCTCGCTTATCCCTTTTTAGGAAGAACTGGGCCAATAAGTTAAGTTGGATTCAGGATGTCCTTTCCAGTCTATCAGTAACTGGAATCTGTGAGGTGGTGCATCAGATCAGCTGGCCAAGTTACCTTACACCCAAGAGCTTTTAGAAAGTTAGCTGATGAGATGGGCAAAGTCTAGTCAAGGGCATGCTGTGGTGCTCTCCTCCGTGTTTAGAGTGGATGAATGGGGTAGGGGTAGTGCAGCTGGCAGAGGTGCTGCTGAGAGAAATACTTGGGTTGCTGCAGTTCCAGGTGGGTGCCTGTAACCAGGAGCTAGTCATCACATGAAGTTTGAGTCATAAAGTTTTTTGACTTAAAACAGAGAGGATGCAATTCTATAGCTGGCTGGAGCCAGCAGATCCTTAAAGCAGCTTTGTCAATGGTGTGACTTTCTGCCTCCTAGCCCCAGTTGGCCGCCTGTTGTCACACCATTCCAGTGACTTTGTGGCCTTCAGAGTGAAGTGGATCTTGATTGTCACTTCTAACCCAAATCCATTTGAATTCGCAAATGCTATTTGCATTGGCAAAGACAAGTTAAATGGTCTCTGCTCCACGCCCAGTTGAGTGTTAATACCCATTGGGTCTTCTAAACTTGATTAATGGGACTATGTGTCTTTCAAAAAACTTTGCTTGTAACCTAGACTGACCCAGTCTTGTCATCACTCTAAAATATGCAGCTGTTTTTACTGGCTTCATAATCTCACAGCAGGATTACAGAAGGTAAAAATTAAGAATTTTAAGACTATGGTAGTCTGTTTGATTTAACAGCCTATTTAACTGAACTCCAGTTAGATACTGTTCTTCCAGTTAGAACTTGAGACGAATACTATCAGTGAAAGATTTACACTGATTTCCAGCTGTGAGGTTGGCAAAGTACCAGATAGTTGTCATCAAATGTCTCTATGCCCTTAATTATGGGTTCTTCCTCCTTCCTTGTGCTGGCCCTACTGATCTTCTGATCCCAGGCTCAGCTGATAAAAATAGTTTATTCAAAAATTAATTTTCTGCTGTTTGTAAAGAGCAAAATCTGTTGACTGATACTGGAGGAGCAGTAAAGGGGGGAGGCAAGGAGCAAGGCAGGGGAGGTATAGGGAGGGCTTCCTCATAGAGCGGCTGTCAGTTTAACTGTGGAGTGAAATGACAGCCTTGAGCTGTGTGTGGTTTCACATTTGGGGTTTTATTTGTGAGCTTCCTTCCCCTTCATGTGCTGGGCCAAGAGATACCTGTGTGGCTGAGAAACAGGGAACAGAACCCACTGGAGCATCTGGGGAAGGAAAGGCATTAACACCAGTGGTGAGAAGAAAAGCATGTGGAATTACAGCTTTATTTCCTACAAACAGACTTGCATGAGCCTTAAAGTTATCTGTTAGCTGGGCCCTTATTATTCCAAGTGGGGTAAGGAAATAGAAGGTGAGTTTAAAAGGAGGGCTGAATGATCCTCCTGCACTTGGACTTCTAAATGGACCAAAACCCATCTCTGTTCATTCAAGTGGCAAAGGGAGGTAATAGTAAACTAGTTGACTAGTTTCCCACTTGGTACAATTTTCTATGCATGCTGCATGCCCTATATAGTATAGGGCTGTAATGCTACAAGGTGCCCATATTTTTGTAGAAATTGTATTAGAATATTGAGCTGAATTTGAGAGGCAACTCTCTTGTCTGCTGTGGAGACCTGGAGGTGGGATGCCATTTCACATTACCACTGGATGCAGTGAGGAAGATTGGTGTTAAGCCAGTCTCTTCTACACCAGAGCACCAAGTTAAAACACAAGTTCTAAGAGCAATTTGATCACTGACTGTACACAGAAACGTGAGGGTTTTAAGTATCTCTGAATGGTAAACGTTCCAGGTATACTGAGAAGTAGCCTGTAGCTGTGATGTATATCACATTACTTGTTCTCTTTATATTTAGCCATTCAAATTTCAAGAGTTATATCAGTGCAGAAGTTAAGGTTCCTAAAATACTGCTCTCATCGTGGTGTGAAGCAAGTTAATTGTCACAAATTGCCATTAAAGTGGAAAAGGACCAGCTTCCTATAGAGCAAAAAAATATTACCCATTTCCCCTTAAACCTGGAACAATTATCCATACCCAACTCTACACCATTTATATGCTGTTAAAAAAAAAAAAATAAAAAATTGCTACATGTAGGGAAGCAGCTTTTTCTCTAGAGAGGGGGGGGGAAAGCAAAAAAAACCCACCAAAAACCAAACAAAAAAACTCCACAAAAAACCAAACCAAACAAACAAAACCCCAGAACAAACAAACAAAAAAACCCATCCACTAAACAACCCACAGTGCTGAGGAAGTAGGAGTAGGACCAAAATTAATTGGAAAATTACTTTATATTAAACTCAGTTACCTAAGCCTTACACACTACTTAACAAAGCCACTGGTGTTTGAGTTACTGTCAAGGGAACTTGATAATAAAACGCCTTTAGTAATGGAAAACTTAAAACTGACTATGGTGTGATTTCTTTTTTTTTTTCTTCTTTCCATCAAATCGAATTAACTTAACCTACAAGTGCCATACTGAAACTTTTCCCAATGCAGAAACCAAGAGGCCACTGTTTTGTCTGTAGACACTTTTTATTGTTGGTTAAGAATACAGGGCAGCTTTTTAGAGCATCAGACTTGCATTTTAAAAATAATGTGACCTTTAAAAATAACGTGTTGTTGAATTACACAAATTCTTAACGCTGTAGGCTTAAATGAAGTCCTTGCGAGACACTGAAATGTCGTGACAGAAACAAATGTTTTTAACGTGACCGGATTCCCCATGCTTTCCTGTCGATTGCTTGTGTGCGTGCTCTGAAATGGAGAGAAACGAAGTGTTTGCAAGCTGGGAGGAGGAGAAGGGCGCTCTGAGTATTGCTGAAAGAACACTTATTTAAACACAGGTTAAGGATAAGCCTCCTCAGATGCTGTTTCTGCTGAGTTCTCCCCTGTCGTGGTGCCTACTACATTCCATTGCTTTTGTCTGGGCTCGGTATTTGGGAAATTTTGGTGAGGGCTGGCGGGTGGGGGGGCACGCTGGAAGCTGGTCAGCAGTAAGGAGAGGAGGGCTGGTGTGGGAATTGTGGAGTGGGGTCAGGGTTTAACTTTAGTGGCCATTCATCAGATGATGATTGATTGCTGTGCAGTCCCGGGGGACGTTTAACAACATCTCCGCCCATCCCCCTGCCCCCTTTGAAAGCAGATGGACCAAAAAATGGGGAGAGCGACACCCAGGAATTCCTGCTGTTGTAAAATGTTTTTACGGTGCACTGTACAGCCTTTCCTGAAGCAATCACATTTATGGCCTTGCTGTTGTATTTCTTGGGCTGCTGTGGCTGTAAAAGATGAATAGCCCTGTAACATGGTTCACTGATTCTGTTTAAATTGAAGTAGGCTCCCTTTATTGTTTTGTGTCTAAAATTGTATGCCACCAATTCAGGAAATATTTCCTGTTTGGGAAGTAATCAACCCATAGCTGATTTATTTTAAAATAAATCACTTTTAACTATCTCTAAAACTAGTCCCCTCTTCCTTCTGACTTCTATCTTCATTTAATCCTGGCAGAAATTTTAAATTACTGATTAATGTAGTGGAGCAGTTAAAAAAAAAAAAAGCTACTAAAGTTGCTTATTTTCCCTTTACTGGATAGTTAACAAAATGGGTGTTGGAAAGGTACAGATTTCGATCTTAACAATTGTATTTTTACTTAATTACTTAATAATTACTGCAGAAAGAAACAATTAATGAAATGCAATTTACACTGTTGTTAATTTCTTTGAAAGGAAAAATCTGTCTCTTCTTTCTTTCTTTTGGGGCCCATTAGGTTGTGTGGTTTGGAAAAACAAGCATGTTTGAAGGTGTTTGCTTATAAACCAGTTTTTCATACATTTGGGTAAATAGTGAAATTAACAGGACAATAGTTAATTTACAGCTTGATGGATCTTTTGGTTGTACCATCTTTGCCTCTTCAGATGTGGAGGGGGCAGCTTTTAGGACTTTCCTCTTAAGTACCATTATGTGGGGATTGTTTGTTTTTTCTGGTTTTTGCTTTAGGGTGATTTTTTTTTTCCCCCCAAAGCTGAGTATTATAAGCTGATGTCTGCTAAGAAAGACTTAGTGTTAGTCTTCCCTTTCCTCCTACTATTCCTGCTCATCCACACTTTAATGTTAGTCTTGTAATTTGTCTTAAAATGAGCATAGAAGGAGCAGTATGATGCTATAGTAACAGTGCAAATGAAATGTGGGGTGGCCTTCTCACATTGCTGAAATTGGAAGAAGGGGAAGCTCTGCCAGCACTTTAGGTATGCTATATTGTGCATCAGTTCTGAGCTGAGAACACAGTTGTGGATTGTCCTACGTATATTGTTGCTATCATTTTTTGCAGGGAGTTGCTTGTTTGGTGGGTGGAGGGAAAGGGGGAGATTCGGCTTCCTCTCCTTCTCCCCCCACCCTCTACTTAGAAACAGGCATAGAAACTTAATCTAGCAGTACATGACCTTTGTGGCCATGACCTAGGGACTGGGATGTGAGCAGGCTTGAGCTTAACAATAAATTCCTGGTTGGAAGCGCAGGGAAGCTGGATGCTGTGCCCAAGCCCCGTTAGCCCAGCTGGCACAAATCCCCCTCGCTGCTGTGCCCTGCACAGCTGGGGACTTCCCGGTTTTATTCGCTGGGAGTGTGTCCCCTTTGCTGGGTAGAGCTGACACAGCCTGTTGGATGCTTCTGACAAGTGTGAATGTGAGACTGACCACAGGAGGAGAGTTGCCCTTGTACCTCTGCCAAGTTTGGGGATTGTTTTGTAGCCTTTGTGTCCAGAAAGGAGTTTCTAGAGAGTTGCTAGTTCATCTTGAAGCTGGCTGACTCTTCCAGTTCTCTTCTAGTTGCTAGCTCCCTGCCCCACTGAGAGCAGGAGGGGTTCTGCATTTGTGCTTTCCCCTGTGTATATTTAAGGTAACAGTGGAGCGATGGAGATCAGTCCATCACTGTGTGCTTCTTTTTGCACAAGCCTGTTAAGTCTTTTGCTCTTAGATTTAAGCCCTAGGCTGTTTTTACCCTTTTTTTAAATTTTTTTTTTTAAAGTTAAGAAATGAATAAGAGGCTTTATCAATGGCTCCAAAGTATTTACCCAAGACTTTCCCCTGCCATATCCTGTGTAATCTGCATATTTCTGAAATGAGATTGTGGCTCTTGTCACTCTTCATTCTAAATTCGGGAGTGATGTTTCCCACCCCATTTTGGTGGGTGGCAAGAGGCAGCTGAACATCTTAAACTTGGTTTGTCTTTGTCCCAGTGGATGCTGTTACCTTTCAGCAGGAGTGCCTGGGGGTAACTCCTTGCAGCAGGAGTGACCAAGCTTTTGCTTCTGGTATTGACTATTGTGGAGGACTAATAACACATTTAACTTGCTTCTGGTCTTCTGTTCATATGGTCACCATTTTCCTTTCAGCTGCTCTGCTTGACTGAGGCCCCAAATCCCTGCTGTATGTTTTTAAAGTATATCAGATTCATATGGCTTAACTTGATACCCTGTCTTGGTTTTCATTCTCTCTCAACTTCTCAGTTGTTTAAGTGGAGTTATTCAGCAACATGTAATAAACGTTCCCTGTAATTTCCAACAGAAAAATTACAGAACTGCATGTGCAAGTGAACGTTGTATACAGATTTAGACAACCACAGCATAAAGACAAGGAGCCCTCTAGTTGAGGAAGATGATGCATTTGAACAATGCTTTTTGGAGCCAAGGCAGCTTTTTACTTGGTAAAGTCAGAGAATCTGAGACACTGCTTGAGGACTTAGTATTTGAACAGAAGCAAAACATAAGTCTGTTCCAGTTTCCCTACAGCAAAACGTAACTTTAAGAAAAACAAGGGGTTTTAATAAAATCTGACATATGTGCACAAATGCACACATAACCCTTTGAGAAATTAATCCATATACCACTTCAGCTGTTGCTCTTATTGGAGCTTAAAATGTCACTTCATGCAGCACAGGCAGTCCAAGGGAATCACCTGTCCTGTCCTTCCCCTTCCTTTTGAGGGAGAAGGGAAAGGGGGATGTTATGCACCCTTTCACAAGCTGTTAGCTGGAACTGGGAGTGGCTGGATGACAGCTGGGAGAAGACAGGCATATCAAACACTTGTCCAATCTTTGTTCTGCTCTCGCTCCTTTCTGCGAGGTAGACTTGAAATATCTGGTGATGGAAATGTTGCTTGTAGAATGAAACCTTGTGCCATTGTACTCTTCCACGGTAATATAGATTTTTCTACTCTTAAGTAGTGTAAGTAGTTAAGGGCAAGACTTGAATACAGAACTTTTTTGTGTCGAAGTGTTGTACTCTTAGCATCTTTGAAAACAAAAAACAGGACAGCTTATTTCTGCTCCCCTCTAAGAAAACACACTTCCATATAGGATGCTATTTCTGTGTGCTACTTCCCTCTACTGGATGGAATGGGAACAGTTACGGCTGATGAGTGAATGAATCCAGCTTTCTAGGCTATCTTGGTGTAAGACACTCATTGTGATTTGAATGTAGGGTTTGCAAGTGCTTTGTGAATAGAAGGGGGGTTTAGTGGTTATGGACAGTTCAATGGAGCATTCAAATGATGGGCATGCTAATGGTCCAGTCTTGTTTTCCAAATCAAGCATCTTGAAACATCACCAGCATAAAAACACCATCATAGCAGAGGTTTTTTTGCTTTGCTGTTGGGAGTGGCAGGGGGGAATTCTGCCTAATATTGTTGCTGCCCTGAACATAAGGGACATGCATATTTTGAAGACGTAGAGGGTGGCTTGCAGCATGCACAATTTTCTTTTCCCTTTCTGGGGAGTGGGAGTGCTGGTGCTGTGGTTCTTCAGTGTATTGGTTATTGAATGACCCACTTAAGAGAATGTGGTGTTTGTGCATGCAGGAAAAGTCTTCACCTGAAACTTGCCATAGATGGCATCTTCAATCTGCAAGTGTTGGCGGATGGCTTCCGCTCTTAAGAGGAGCTGGTGTGGACACTCTTCCTACTATTGTATTGCAAAGAAAACAAGGACACTTCCATCTAACTGTTAGGGTATGATTTGGAGCTTACTGGGAAGGATAGCTCTTCCTCTGTGGAGAAACTATTGTGAAGTCTTTGCCTATTGCTACTGCCTCTAACCATCTCCTTTATAGCTGAGCTTTTGGTTTTTTTTCTTTCCACATTCTGGCTCTGTTTTCTTTTGAATTCTTCATTAAACAATGATACAGATTTCTTTTTCCGCCTTACAGGTACTGCATTTCTACTGTGATACCTGTTCTGTCCCCATATGTCGTGAATGTACCATGGGACGACATGTGGGTCACAGCTTTATCTACCTCCAAGACGCCCTACAAGATTCCAGGACTCTCACCATTCAGCTCCTGGCAGATGCTCAGCAAGGACGACAGGCTATTCAAGTAAGATACTCCCAACTTGAGTACTTTATTTCCCCCTCCTTCTCCCCCCCACCCCCCCACAGCTTGTCTGTTAGAGGGCAGGGTGTCAAGGCAAAAAGCTCTCTGCTTCTGCTGTCAGTCTTCTCACCCCTTCTGTTTTCTCAGATCTCTGACAGAAGTGGTGGTGGAGCTGAAAATAAAGTGCTGTTATATGAGTTTTGCATTCTTGCAGCATATTCCTGTCATGTAAATCACAATATATACGAAGCTCTGTACAACTGCACTTGAGCGTGACGCGTTTTGAAGAAATCTCTGATCTTGTATAGTGGTGCCAAACCTGGGTTTGTTTTTATGGCTGAGACTTACTTTCACTGTCTTTCCTGCCTGTGTAGCATCTAGCACTCTAATTACCTTTGACTCCGCTTATGTCTTCAGGGTTGCTACCAAATACAAAATACTAATCAGCTGTTGGATTAGTGTGAAATTTCTAACCTGCATTTGCAGAGAATCAAGAGCATCTCTGTTCAAGCATAACTCTGCAGACACAGATGCATGTTATGCCTGTTACTCTGTTCTACCCCAGCTATGTTTAATAATGCCAATACGAATACCTGGTAAGGGCTGGAATGAAGGTACAGCGCTTCAAACTAGAAAAAGAATTTACGCAGAGAATTAAACTGGAGTGCCACATAGGTACTTTGTTTTTCTGAGTAATCCTGATTAGTAACTAGTATGATGTGAGCAGTAGTTCTGTCTGTATAGAGAGACTTTGGATGGGGAAGGCATAGTGGAGAGACTCATTCCACACCTATTGCCTTGTGCTTTTGTTAACCTCATGTTCTAAATTTAAGCTGGACATTACAAGACGCCACTCATTAAGTCTTTGCCCCTGTGGAACGGAATAATACTTTGGGTTAGATAGTAAATGTTTGTTGGTGTCTCCCTTTAGCTTGTGATGTTACAAAAGAACAGTAGATACCAAGGTTTTGGAAGTGGGTGGTTAATTTAAAACTATACCTTAAGAGAGAGTCCTGCAAAACTTAGTTTCTTCTGAGTTTTGTTTTAATCTGAAACATAAAGTTCTTCAGCAGCATCCATACTGAAACATTACACGTGTCTCCAAAGTAAGCAAGAAGGAAGGGGTTTAAAGACCATCAGTGTTCAGTGCAGTATTCTGAATTTCTCCAGGCTGTCCTAGGCGAGGGCTTGTCTGTTAGTAATTAAATTACTGCTTTTGACCTCCAGGGCCCTTAATTATCTAACTGGTGTGGCTAAAGCATCTAAGGAGGGACTGCATCTTGGAGTAAAAACTGGCAGGATAGCATTGAGTACCACTCTGCTACTCTTGCATGAATGCTTTTGTGCCTGATTTCCTTCCAGCTGAGTTTACTTTGCTTATTCCTTTCCCATTTTCTTCTTGTTTTTATGTTGGAGGCTCCTGCCTTTGCGGTGAGTGGATTGTTATATATGATGGGGCAGATGAAAGGTGGGCTATGTCCACGTAACTCAAACAAGCAGCTCTCCTGAATTTAGTTTGTACAGTTTTGCCCTGGTCTGGCTACAGCCAATCCAGGGCTGTCTTGGAAGTGTTAAATGGGCAGCTTGTGTAAAGATCTGAAAAATTAACCAGGCTTTCAAAAGCTGAGTTGCTTTTTTACTTCAGTGGGCTTTTTTAATCTAGATTGCTGTACAGAAGAAGGGTAGTGAGCAAACAGATCAGTGATAAATTTGAAGGAGTAGTAATCTCTGTGTGCCTGTGCAGAGAGGGGAACATTGTTCAGCTCAAGACAGCTACTCCTGAGGCAACATCAGCAGCAACTAGAGGAGCGTGTGATGCTGTTAAAAGCAGAGGTGCCCAGCTCAAAGGGTTGATGCAGTGGACTTGCATCAAGTTTTTATGGAGCAGAGCTTTCCTTGTTCTTGGCATGATAGGGCTGTGAAGCTGTAAGTTTATCCTGGGGAGGAGACAGCATGTCAACATGATTTTAAAACAAACTCTAAAGTTAACTAGACTCTAAATTAAAAGAAATTGGCTTGAATGGTTTTCTTAAAACTATGGAAATAGTCAACAGAGAATTAAATGCCAGTACAAGCTGAAATATGAGGAACGTAGACTGGAGCTTTAAGAGGCTTGAAAAGTAATACGTTGTAGTAACACTTCTTAGTTTGACTGATTCATAATGCCGTACTAGAAACTCTTTCTTAATAGGCTCTGAAAGTGATAGCTCCCCTGACATGAGATGTTGAGGATGGATGAGGAGGGGTAGTTGAGAGTAAAGGGGAAAAGGTGGAATTTGAAGGGCGTTGCAGGAGAGAGGAAATCAAGCCATGAGTCAACTGGCTGGAGAGTATCTGGTTAACCAAAGTTGAAGGCTTTTAGGAAGAAATGTTTATTTAAACTCTTCCTGTGGCTTTGGAGGAAAGATTGGTTTTCAGACTTAAAAAATTGCTGTGAGTTGGGATACATTTCAGCCTCTTGATCCACTGAAGCCTGATGTAGCCTGTCACTCCAGAAAGGTCCAAACCTCACTTTTCAAAGGAGTTGAAGTCTTCTGTAAGAAATAAGAAAGCCTGAGAATCAAGAAGCTTGCTTTTTTCCCTCAGTGAAATTCTGCAGCAATAGAAAGCTTTTCCTGCTTCCCTCTGCCACGTTGGTCAGGATCATGCATTTCTAGGCCTGTCCCTAACACAAGAACTTGCACTTTTGTGCCTGTGTGGTGAGCTGATCCAGCTGAAAGGGTAACCTTTCTATGGGATTACTTTTTGGCTGGGTCAGCCCCCTGGCTGGTTCACTGCAGTGCTACAAGGACTGCTGATGGTGCCAGGGAATGAAGCAGAAACACCCAACTCTGTTGCTTGTAGGACCTCTTTCTAATCTCAGTGGAAAGCTATCCTCCTTGCTGGGATACTTTTTCCAGCCTTTTCAGAGGCTCAGATTGATTCACAGGATGATACGAAAGCCAAAGTTGACACTGGATTAATGAGGTAGGAGAAATCGGGACTGCTTGCTGCCTTTCTATGTGGGGAGCGTGTCCTGCTGCCTTGTTTTACCTCATGAAAGTGCACACTTAGCTGTCTTCTTTCAGAATTTTTTCCAAGGACTAGGTCACAAACTGAACGTAAATCTGTTATGATGAAAGATAGATGGCTTCTTTAAAATGTCACGTTCTTAAAATACATCTATACATGTGTAACTGTATATATATATGTATGTATGTATGCGTGTAATCTAATGCACTTGCATAACAGTAAAGCACTGAGTGCTTATCCCCATTTAGGGTTACTTTTCCAGGTGAATGTGTTAAAATAGGATTTGGTTTGTTCATCTCAGTTGTCTTAAAAGTGGTTTCATTGGAAAAAAATCCACATTCTTTCAAATCTGAGTCTATAATTGGTTTCGCCGGGATGTTTGACAGTGTGAGCTTCTCACTGCCCAGCGAGACTGGTCATGTGCAGAACAGAGTGGGAGCTACTCTCTTATCTACTGTCATGAAAAGCTTAGGAGCGGCTGGTAAGGCAGGTCAGACATTATGGCAATGCCTCTTCCCTCCCAAATTGTGGGGGAGGTGGTATGAAATAGATTTACACCCTTTATGGGGGACGAGGGGACACTGTAAGAAACTCAGCCAGCCAGAGGAGGAAGCTGATCTGTTGCCTTCAGTGGAAGCTTCCCTGTGGGTTGCCATATGGGTCTGTGCTGCTGGGAGGTCGATACCTGAGAAGGATGGCACCGCTGTGCTGCGAGGGATCGTTTTGGGGTTGTCACATTGAGTTAGCTCAGGCCCCCTTGTGCGTGGCTTTGAAGTCAGGCTTGCAGGTTTGAGAATCTGAAATGAAGCTTTGTAAGCAAAATGGAATCAATTGTGCTTTTCTGAATGTGGGATTTATATCAATAGAGGCTGAATTTCTTCTTACTTCTGGTTATTGTTTTGTGCTGTACTTCAGTGAGTTCCTTAGTGCAGCATATGAGCAGATGGATATTGAAGAAGATGGGTTTGACATGTTTCACTGTCCAAACTACTGTTCTGCCTAAAACTGTAGGCAAAAAGCCTGTTCTTGCAGTACAGTCAAAATGATTGTTTAGTGGTATCTGATGTGAGTTAGCCTGGCCTCTATCCCTCCCTCCATCTAAGTTTCTTTTAAAATTGTCTTTGTGAGAAACTTGATGTGAGAATGTTTTAGTATTTACATTTATTAGGCTGAAACATTTAAATTGTCCAGGTATTGTGATTTGTGCTATAGCTGCACCAGTATTACTGCAAATTCACTGCTAAGCTTGTTAATCCTAGAATCTTTACTGCAACTATACTTTATAGGATCTTCTAGTTAATTTTTCTAGTATACATTTAATGTGCCAGGGAGGAGTCTCTTAGTGAATAGGCATCTCAGCTTTTTTCCCCTCTTAGGCAGGGATAATTTAGTCTTAAATTCCTTACTGTTTAAAGTGTAAATCCTCCTTACTGAGGTAGGGACATGTATAGTTAAGATTCTTTAACCAATACCCGTTTTCCATTCACCCCTGAAATACTGAAGAATTCCTCAGAAGAAAACAGAATTTGCTTTTAAGTTTGAATTTTCTCTCCAGAGGTTTGCACATTCATTGGAAAACTTAAGATTGGGAAACTTATATGTTGGACTTAATGCCTCAGAAATTATGCTTTCTTCCCATCTTCAGATGGATCGACTGAAAAAATCCGAGGGACCTTTTCAAAAATGCTCTTCAAGGCAGTGCTGACGAGTTGCAATTACAATTACTATAAGCAGCCTTTGCATATCTCATGGTGCTGGCACAGTGGCATGTTGTGTGGAGCAGTGATATTTCTAGGACAGTAAATATTTAATAGAAATATTTATGTTAATGTGAAGTTGTAGAAAGCTTTTTGTAACAGGGGGCTCCATTTCCTAATGTCCAGCAGAAGACAGAAAGTGTGAAAAATGACAAACTGCCATTCTACAAAATGGCAAATCCTGATTTGGGCCTCTCTCTGGTCAGCCCAGATATCCAGAAGTGCAGCCAAGTTCTACAGTGCTACTTTGCTACTTCTGACTCTTGCAGTTGGTTTCTTCATAGGTTTGTGTTGTAGCATCAGGTGCTGTGTCAGAGGCACTGTAGGAAGATCATTACTACTTTTTCCCTCAGATGGGAAAAGGTAGATAAAGGGGATCTCCCAGAGGTGCCCACCTAAAGGGAGCTTGCAAAGGACACCCGGGTTCCAATGCAGCTCCTTCCCTTTTACTCAAAACTGAAATGTGCTGGTAGCAGTAGCTGCTGATGGATGTCTGCACTGCTTTCCTTCATGAGAACATTTTTGTCTGCTCCCCTGGAAGCTCTGTGTGCAAAGTTCCCTTGTGTTGTGACCCTCTGGGACATGCCACCTGCATGAGCACAGTTGCTACTTAAATTTTACTCTGAGGATTTAGAAGTAAAATTTTCAACCCTAAAGTTGACAAGTTACATTGCAAAGTCTTTTACTTGTTTTTAACAAACACAAGGCACTGGTGACATCTCTAATAGAATGGGAATGGTATTGGCTGTCTTTGGAACTCTTGAGAAGCCACGAGTGAATAGGTACAGCTGCAAATAGGTGATTTACTGTATTGGCCATCAGCAAGAAACAAAGTAGTTGTTCTCCATCTCAAATTCAATAACCCAGAACAATTCTTGGCTAAACACAGGCATTGCCATCTATCCTCCTAAGTGTGAACTGGTTGACCATCTAATTCACTAGCACTGGAAAAATTGATAT
>JAWWTY010000077.1:41160155-41179444 GCA_035222235.1 Margarornis squamiger | reverse complement strand
CGCTGCTTAACATGTTTCCTAAAAAGCTGACCTCTCTGAGACAAGTTCCACACAGGAAATGCCTGCAGAACAGCAGGAGTGAGTCTTCACAGCAGAACTCTGGCATCTTACAGTAATCAAAGTGAACAAGGGATTTCCAAGTAAAGAGGGCTCACAAAAGTTTTACTTAGTGCTCTTGGCTTTTGCTTCAGGTGTAGGTAACTTGTCTGTTGCTGTTCCCTTCACTGTACCTCTGCATGTTTGATGCTGGTCAGCCTTTCCAGGCTGCTCTAGCCCATCTGGGCAGAGTGCAGGATCCTCTGAGTTTTACCAGCTTTACCAATATCCTGGACAACATTAGAGTCTTAGTGTTTTGGACATCCCTCACTGATCTGAGCTGTTCATACTTCATCAAGTCAAAATAAATCCAGATGATGACATGAAATATTGATGGACAGCCTTGTGCTGTTGAGTTTAGTTACTTGCCCTACCATAACTGGTTCCTAGAGTTGAAAGGTTGCAGCATCCAAAGGGAATTGCTACCTTTCCTGCTCCGATGGAGTTCTTGAAAGGTGGACTCTTGTTTTAGTGGAGAATCGTGAGGGAAGTAGGGATTGCTCTTACCTGTAAGGGAAGCATATGTACAGGTTGTGGTCCCAAAGGGTACTGCTACACAAAAAGCACAGATAAGGAACCCAGACTTTCCTGCTTTCATAGACATCCTCATTAGAATGGGAGTATGAGTGGATAGCATAGTTTCCCTAGCACTTCCCAAGGAGATACCTTTCTCTTTGTAAGAGAATGTACTTGATGGGAATCCAGGTCTGTTTTAAAAAAAATGCATACCTTTCTCTTGCAGAAGAAGCAGGTTCTGTATTTGAATGTCAAAGCAGAGGTGATAGAGGCACAGTATTCTTACATGTGGACTCTTCCAGCTACGTCTGAGGCTTACTGGCTTTTATGAAGCCTTAATCTGTGGCCAGTTGTGACTTCATTTGCTAAATGCTGCAATGAGATTTTCATTTTTTGTCAAAGTGTTGCATCACATTTGCATGCCAGAAACTGTGAGAAGGCATGTTTGTCTGGCTTCAGTGGGACTGGAATACACAGGCTGTCCATGAGTTTGAGGGCATTCCCTGTTAAAACTGTAGTGAAGTGACTCTGGCAATTGCATGAGGAAGGAATAGCTGAAAGACCTGCTCCTCTTAGTGAGCTGCAGGGTAGCTGTCAAGTAGCCACTCCTGTTTTCCTCTGACAGTTTAAAAGAGAGTTCTTTGGAGTAAAGATCAAAAGTGTCATTATGTTGTTTGATTTTGTCCGGGTTGTCTTCAACTTGTCTCTGGAGACCAGTCACCTGGCCAAGCTAGTCTTCCCTTTTCTTTCAGAAAAGGATCTCCTACTTGACCTGTAAGAATACATCTAATTCAAACTAGTTGTCTTAAAATAACTACCTGGAATGAAAATGTCCAAGTAATGCTGCACTTCTGTTTTTATGGTTTAGCTTTCCCACTGTTGGCATAAACTAGATGCTGTTGAACTCGGACTTCAAAAATTCTAACTATGCTGTGACAGATAACAAAGTGCTGTCTGACTTTCTAGACAATGCTGAATCACATCGGATGGTTCGTAGCTTGTTCCATCAGGTGGTTCTTAGTTTGGTACATCCTTATATGTGGAATTAAAGTGAGGGTATTTTCCATAAGGCCCTGAATGTACAATAAAGCCTTTAAGTTACTTTTTTGCTCATGTTACTAAGCTTGCATTTCTAAAAATGTGATAGATTCTTTTGCCAGCTCATTCCCTGAGTACTTAGTCTGAAACAAACTCAAGTTCTGAAACAGACCAGTTCCTCAGCTCAGAGTGAGAGAAGGGTTTGGCGAAGTCTATCTAAAACTGTATTTAAAAAGAAAAACCTATGGCTATTTCTACGGCTCCCAGTATGTAATGGGGAAGGTGAAGGTGTGTTCTGATGTTCAGAGGGAACCTCTGTTTCAGTTTGTGCCTGTTGCCTCTGGTCCTGTCACAGGGCACCACTGGAAAGAGCTTGGGTCTGTCCTCTGTGTGTCCTCCCTTCAAGGATTTGTGTACACCAGTAAGACCTCCCCCTGCTCCTTTTTTTAGGCTAAATACCTTTACATACCATCATTTTATTCTCCAATTTTGTAACTAATTAGCTAGCATCTTGTTAACCTCTTAGGGGTTCCTAAGCTCATCTGTTGTTTCACTGTTTGACAAAGGTGTTGAAAAAACTCAGTTAACTGGTGTTATTGAACCTTTTTAGTTGGGAACTGCGATCCTGTAGGTTTACCTGCTCTTTTCTTGATTTTATACCAGTTTTGTAATATTTTATGTAATATTTATGAAACTGGGAGTAGTTTGAGAAGGATTTTTCAAGGCAGCAATTCTTAATTTTGAAAGGAAAAGAGACATGTTCCTTTCAGGTGCATTCTGCATATTTGCAAAATATTACTACAGAATGTTTTTAAGATAATAGTATTGCATGGTTATACTAGAAAGAATTTGATATCTCTCTGAGTTGTAAATAACTATATGAATGCTTTTTAATGATAACCATCTGATCTTTGTTTTTTCTTTTGAAATTTATGAACTGCACATGCTATTAGGGCTATTTCTGTGCAGCTCAGATGCCTAGACAACACAGTCTGTTCCCTACAGCGTCATTTCTTACTAGAAGCAGACCCACCACACAACAGGAGTCTGAACCATTTTGAGGGAGTGGGCAAACCTGGTTCTCTATATGTAGGAAAACATAAGCATGAATTTCTGTGCAAGTCTCTTGTTTGCCATACTAGCTACTTGCTGGAATTACATGGGCAATTTGGTCCTGTGGTGTTGGTTCATGGTACAGTGAAGATATAAATTCCACGTAATAGATGTATTTGAAAAAAACACCTTTGTTTTTAGGCTCCAATGGGTGAAGGGCCGGTAAGAAACTAAGAGGTGTAGTGAAATGTAAGCAGCAGTCCTCTGATGCATTTTTTAATTGGTTTGATTGAGCCTTAAGTGTGTTTGTCTTTTTTTTTTTTCCCCTCACAGCTGAGTATTGAACAGGCCCAGGCTGTGGCAGAGCAGGTTGAGATGAAAGCGAAGGTGGTACAGTCAGAAGTCAAAGTTGTGACTACTAGACACAAGAAGGCCTTGGAAGAGCGGGAGTGTGAGCTGCTCTGGAAGGTATGCACCCTTATATTTGTGGTTTGTACTGCTGACAAGTGCCTTTTCAAACTGAAAAAATACTTCAATTAGTACATGGTCAGATTCTGATGTCCAGGGAAAACTGAACTTGAAACACGACAATTTACCATGAATTATTTTTTCTGTAGGTAGCAGGATGCTGGATTCTGGCCCTGGTTGGTTTTGTGCTGAAGGTTTCTCTCAATTTGGGAAGCTGGTAGGGTTTTTGTAGGGGCTGCTGTATCCTCAGGACAGTGCAGCCCCACACGTGAGGTGGGCACTCCCCCTGCTGGCTCAGCAGCTGGCCTGGGAGGAGATCCCCTTGAAACACCTTGTTTAAAGAATGTCTTTAAAACATCTTTTATTTGTTGCTGTAGAACTAGGTATATAGTACATGGGTTTTCCAACCCACTTCTCATAAAGGACAGGAGCAAAGCTGTGTATGCTGTCCTTTTTTAAAAGAAAGATTAGAAATTCTGTGAGACTAACTTTCCTTGTTCCCACACCTAAAAGCCTTTACTCTCAAGGTAGTGTCCTCCCTCTGATACTTTCTTTTAAAAAAAAAAAGTGTAAGAAAAGGAATTCTGCCCACTGAGAGTATCTGCACAATCCCAAACTCATGGTCTTTTCTCAGCCACGATGCATGTGTGGTATTTAGAGAGGAGGAAGGGAAGTAACAGCCAAGTTCCTAATTCCAGAAAGGTAACTTAGTGGTCATGGCTCTTCTCTGCTCACTTAGCATAGAGTAGTTTGGATTGGCTCTTTGGGTCCCACTTGTAGAATTGAACACTCTGCTGTAGGATTAGGACTTTTGGGTAAGTGAGTTAAGCTGACTTGCCCCGTGACCACATGATTGCTAGGAGTATTAAAGGGGAGCAAAAAAGGTGTGGTCAAGATGGGAAAGGTTTGAGTAAACTGAGAATGCTCCTCTAATAAGCAATCACCCCAGAGAGTGTGGCTGGCAAGCAGGTGCTGCGTGGCTGCTGCCTGTACTAGCAGAGCAGGCAGGATGGCTTGGGCATGTGCTTGGTGAGGCACATGCTGCCCAGAAGCAGTGGCATCTTGCTAAAGCGTTTCTCCCCTCTCCTCCATCAACATGAATTGAAACAGGAATTTCCTGGTTTAATATCTCTTGCAAGCAAACTGACCTATCTGGTAGGAGTTTATTGTATGGAACTACTCTAGCTACAGTGACACTAATCCCCTACAAGAGTTTTGGGTTTTCTGTAGTTCTTTTATAAGTGTCAGTGGCAAGATTAAAAATACACTTTATCTAGTTACTGTACTTGTAATTGTAATGTTGCTTTTTCTGAGGTTTTGGATTGAGGGAGTTGAGTTCACTTTCCACTGTTAACCTTCCCTGAGAAGCTTGGCAGCTTTTTCTTTTGAGCAGTTCTAGTGCAGGAGGAATAAGAACTGCCCCTAAGATATTTTTATCACAAGAGGATATAAATGCACTTTATTGGAATGTCTGCACTGACAGCAAGTTCTCTTTAGGTTATAAAATATTATTTTAGGAAGGAAACTTGGTGATGGTGGTAAATGATTCTAGCAAAACAAGCTGAGTGTATCAAGCCCTTGTATCAAGTGTGTTAAGGAACAATTTTGGACAGGAAAACCCAGTCTAAGGATTTAACTGAGACCTAAAATTAGTAATCTGTCTTGGAAATCTATCAGAGGAAGCATCTCTAATTTTTATTTTATTTTATTTTTTTTTTTACAGTTTGGTAGGACATGCATGCCTCAACTTTAAATGAAATAGTATGTTTGTACATATGTTATCTAGGCAGTGTATAGCCAAGGAGTATTCAGATACTGAGTCTGCCTTCATTAAAATACATTGCGGGTATTGTTGTGCATCCAAGCAGGTATTCAGACATCAGCAAATGTATTTTTGCAACAATAAACCAAATACATTTCGTCAGTTTCACAAAGCAGGTGTCTTTGCCAGATGGTCCAAAGTGGTTTTTCACAAGTAAAGATAAACACAAGCTTATATAAATGAGTTACAAACCAACCATTTTTACATGAACTCCAGCCTCCCAAGCAGGCACTGGCAGCAACCTTCTGTGTCATTTGAAGTGGCATTTGCAAAGCATCCTGTTTTAAAGCACGATCTCAGCATGACTGCCAGTATTAACAAGAAAATATTAAAATACTTGCACCCTCAAAATCCCTGGAGATAGAAGTGTGGTGTTACTAGTCACATGACAACATTTCTGGCAGGCAGAGAAGTGACAGGGGCCCATTGGTATTAGCTGATGTTGACTCCTGTGATTACTCTGTGTGATAGCAGCCCACCTTCTGAAGTTGGTCTCAGTTCTGAGTAGCAGAGCCTGCAGTGACCTCTGTTGTCCCTGAGGGCTAAACGAGATGGCCTTCGAGTCGTCAAGTACCTTGCAACTAGAAAGCAGAATAGCATTCAAGGAAGCAAATAGTTGTTAGTAAGCAAGTGACTCTCCTCTCATGGCACTCTGATACAGCAGATCTGCAGGGCAGGAAATACTAGTAATCCTGAACTTGGATAAATAATTACTTTTCCTCATTTCTTCTTGTCTACATTGTGGCTTTTAGAGTTTTATTCTGCAGTTGTGTGCCAATATGCTGTAAAAACTGCTCAACGGGGGGGTTTTTTTGGTGGGTTTTTTTTTAATGTAGAAGAGTTGACACTAAGAAATGCCTGTGGTGTGGGCAGTCTTTCCTGACGTGAGTGTGCTTTTCTCTCCCCTCTGTCCCCTGCAAGGTGGAAAAGATTCGTCAAGTCAAGGCTAAGTCACTCTACTTGCAAGTTGAAAAGTTACGTCAGAACCTAAACAAGCTGGATAACACCATTAGTGCTGTTCAGCAGGTCCTGGAGGAGGGTCGTACCATGGATATTCTTCTGGCTCGGGACCGCATGCTGGCTCAGGTGCAGGAGCTGAAGAACGTGAGGGGCCTTCTCCAGCCACAGGAAGATGACAGGATCATGTTCACTCCCCCCGACCAGGCATTGTACATGGCCATTAAATCAATGGGCTTCGTCAGCAGTGGGGCTTTTGCTCCTCTGACCAAAGCCACCGGGGAAGGTCTCAAGCGTGCTCTGCAGGGCAAAGTGGCCTCTTTCACCGTGATCGGCTACGACCACGACGGTGAGCCTCGCCTCTCTGGAGGGGACATGATCTCTGCAGTGGTGATGGGCCCCGACGGAAACCTTTTCGGGGCAGATGTCAGCGATCAGCAGAATGGGACCTACCTGGTCAGCTACCGCCCGCAGCTCGAGGGAGAGCACCTGGTGTCCGTGATGATGTGCAACCAGCACATCGAGAACAGCCCCTTCAAAGTGGTGGTGAAGTCTGGGCGCAGCTACATCGGCATCGGGCTGCCGGGGCTCTCCTTCGGCAGCGAGGGAGACAGCGACGGCAAGCTCTGCCGCCCCTGGGGCGTCAGCGTTGACAAAGAAGGCTACATCATTGTTGCCGACCGCAGCAACAACCGCATCCAGGTGTTCAAGCCGTGCGGGACCTTCCACCACAAGTTCGGCACGCTGGGCTCCCGGCCAGGCCAGTTCGACCGCCCTGCCGGCGTGGCCTGTGACGTTTCGCGGAGGATCGTCGTGGCTGACAAGGACAATCATCGCATCCAGATCTTCACGTTTGAGGGGCAGTTCATTCTGAAGTTCGGGGAGAAAGGAACAAAGAACGGGCAATTCAATTACCCATGGGACGTGGCCGTCAACGCGGAGGGCAAGATTCTGGTCTCCGACACGAGGAACCATCGCGTTCAGCTGTTCGGGCCCGATGGCGTGTTCCTTAACAAGTACGGCTTCGAAGGGGCACTCTGGAAGCACTTTGATTCCCCCAGAGGTGTGACTTTCAATCACGAGGGCCACTTGGTAGTGACGGACTTCAACAACCATCGCCTTCTGGTCATCCACCCGGATTGCCAGTCGGCGCGCTTTCTGGGCTCGGAGGGCACCGGGAACGGCCAGTTCCTGCGCCCGCAGGGAGTGGCCGTGGATCAAGAGGGGCGCATCATCGTGGCCGACTCCAGGAACCACCGGGTGCAGATATTCGAGTCAAACGGTAGCTTTTTATGCAAGTTCGGCACTCAGGGAAGCGGCTTTGGTCAGATGGACCGTCCTTCAGGTATAGCTGTCACCCCTGATGGCATGATTGTTGTGGTCGACTTTGGAAACAATCGAATTCTCGTCTTCTAATCTGTGTTTGAATTAGGAAGAAACTGTCTCAGGGAAATTCTTCTAAGAGAAAATGAAAAAAATACAACGTTAATTCAAACCTACCTCATCTTTAATTTTTTTACAGATGAATGTACTTATCTTTTCTGCAGGGAGTGAGCCTGTAAAATTGAATTCTATCTACCTCATTGTCCTCCCTTCCCTCCCCAGTTTCTCACCCCCTCCCATCCCCACACACTCATAGTTCAGAACGTTTTACCTCTTTCCCTCCCCAGTGGGGTTTCATGCACAAACAAGTGTTGCTGTGCACATTAGGTGGTTTGTGTGGCGAGTTCTGTTAGACTAAGCCAAAAAAAGGCGCTATGTAATTTTTTTAAATGGAGAAAATGGTAGTAGGTGTTTGTAGAGAATTTGTGTTCTTGACCATACTGCAGTTCTGTGGGTGGGGATATGGGAGGGCGGGACTTTTGTTTTGTGGGGTTTGTTGGTTTGGTTTTTTGTTTTTTTTGTTTTTTTTTTTAATTGCTGCTGCAGCAGAGAACTTTTTCCTGTTCTCCTTTTTATACCTCAGTGTGTTTGATTTACTGGTGAGCACAGCATCTTGTTCCCAGATGACTTTGAACGTTTCGTGAAAGTGAGTGGGATTCACTCGCCAGGAAGAGCAAGTTTGCATCTTTTTGGCTTTTCTGTATATTTTTTTTCTGAAAGACAGTAATCTAACAGCACAAAGTGAAGCTGATGAAAATGCACAAAAAAATCTCTTAAGTTTAAACCAAATTGTTCATTTTAGTGGCTTAGTGCTGTTGTTATAAGTTTAGATAAAAAGCAAGGCTTCCTTTAATGTATCCTGTTATTGAGTATTTCTTTTTACCCCCTTTCACCTGAAAGCTAAATTAGTTTTAAAAAAGTTACTGTTTCTTCTTATCAGTGCACCTAATCTGGATGACAGAAGAAGTTACAAGGAGCATTGAAACAGGGAAAATCAAACCCTTTTGATTTACTTTCTTGTGAAATGACTAGCTTTTTTTGCCCCTCCCCATAAAGAGACTTTAAGGGAATAACGTTTGAATTTGTTAGAACAGAAGTGGTACCTTTTTCCAAAAGTAAGAAATAAGCACAGCTTTGGAGATTCAGGGTGTGTTTTAGAGAAGTCAACAGTTTGGTGGTTTTTTTGTTGTTGTTGTTGTTTAAAGAGGATTGCAATAACTCTATCACTTTTCATCTTCTGGCTTCCCCAGAGAGCTGAACTGAAGAATTTGGGAATGTCTACTGTAGCTTTTAGGGTGGTCCTGTAGCTCCCTGCTACAGGAGCTCTGGGTACAGATCCAAGTGAAGAGTTACCAGTACCAGCGTAAGGCAAACTGCATCAAGGTGAAACTTTGCTGCTTTTTCCCCGGGGCAGTACCAAAGAATTCTGTGTAAAATACATGTATATGATCCTTAAAAGCTTGGAGGCAGGGGGAAGTTTGCCCTTTTGGGGATATAAAAACAAGTTTTCTAAGAAGCAGAAACTTTGGGAAGAATAGAGATCTCTTTAGCAAAATGTGACTTTGAGTCCCTGGAAGGATTTGGGTTTATTCTTCAATTTCTTGCATTCCAGTTTAGCTGTTAATGCAGATATGATCTCTACAGACCTGTAGCTTCACCCTCTGGTGTTGGCAAATGAGAATGGTTAAAGTAGGGAACAGAGGACTCTTCATTCTGTTTGTATCAGTACTCTAAGGCTTGGAAACACCATGGGATTTACCTTACTGTTTGCAAGAGAAGATCTCTGAAACGTAAACATGGTTCATTGTCAGAAAGTCTGAAGAGCCTTAACCATCCTCCAAGGAAAGGGTTCGTCTCTCTGCCAGCCACCATGCACAAAAGTGACCTGAGATTGAAAGGCTCTTTACAAGTTTGTGAGAAATCACAAGGTGCACTTTCCTTCTTGCTGCTTTTCCCCTCCAAGGAGTGTTAACTTTCTGGGTTTTGTAGAAATACCGATGATGTGTGCAGACAGAGATAGCTGCCACTTTAGAGGAGGTTTAAACTAAAGGACCAGAAAGAGACAAGAAAGATTAATGAGGTGGCAAAACCTCTTTCAAGAGAAGGGTGAGGAAAAACACCTAAATTAAATGGGATAAAACAACTGTGCTGCCTTTCAGCCAAAGCCTCAGGGAAGCAAACTCTTCAAAGCAGTGTGTTTCAGTTAGGCTTAATCTTAGGATGGCATGGTTTAAAAACAGTCTTTAAAGGATAATCTTTTATACAGATGCCTGTCATTAAATTTTTGTGGCCACTCAAAATACGTGTATGAGAGAAAGCTAGTTTACCTTCACCTTTTGCAAGTTCTGCTTGTGAACATGCCTCCCTTCTTGAGGGTGGCTTACAGTTTGTGATAGATGTCCATGTTTGTCTTGTATTATTCAGCCCAACAATTCAGCAACATGGGCTGTGAAAACTAATAGCCTGCAAGATCTAGATACCAAAGAAAACTGGTTTAGAAAGCTTTAATGTTTAGTTTGCAGTGTCCTCGCATTTATCCTGTCATGTCTTAATGAAAATGCCGGGTCTCTTAGTACTTTGACCAGAGTGGCTGACAATGTTGAAGTGTCCTAGAAATGCTCTTGTGCTTTAATGCTTGTCAGGTTCGTCCTTCTCTGGGGCTAGAAGGGAGTTGCTCTTCCAGGCATTAAAAAAAAAAGGTATGCAGTCAGGATTGTGTTGAACTGGAGGAACCCTTTGCCCCTCTCCAGCCTGCACAGTGTTAAGAGGTGGCAGACACTGACGTTGCCCTTTGCTGTTTCGTGTGGAGCCATTGCACAAGCCCCCAGTCCAGCTCAGTCAGGAAGAGGAATGACTTGAACTCTTTATAAAAGCTTGCTGTCTGTTTAACTCAGTGGGATTTGCTTGCAAACTGAACCTCAAGTGTTTGACCTCATGTGTCGGGGAGCTTTCTCGTTTTAAAAACACTACTATTTAGCTACCCAAAAAGAATTCCTTATCTTTGTCGTGGATAGTGCTAAGCACACGTGATCTCATTGAAATGTGGTAGTGTAGCTTATAAAACGGAGTGGTTTATATGCAATGAAAAGAAGTAGTGCTAATATACAATGCCAACATCAGATGCCCCATAGGGGCTTTTAAAAAGTAGTAGACTTAAATGAGATTCAACTCTTGCTCTGCTTTTCCATGCATGTTCTCAGGTTAATGCCCAAGTATCATAACATACATACATGCAGAGAAGAAAAGCAAGGCTTGGAAGCTGGATTGCAAACCAAGCAAGCATTCAGAGTAACATTCTTAACTCGGGGAAGTAGCCTGGAGAAAGGTGAAGTGAGTGTGTGCCTCTCCACTGGGGAACAGCAAATGTGGGTGACAGAGCTGTCTACTAGAACTCCCAAAGGATTTCACTATGCCAGGTTAAACCAGTGGCTCTCGGGAAACCTTTTGTTTGACAAAATGTTATCAGCAGTCAGTATGGCTGGTTTGGGTGTTCAGCCTGTGAGCAATCTTGTCCTTTCTCAGAATTATTTAAGGAGAACTTCAGTAGCAAACTGAAGCCAGTTCAGTACTTGACAATGCAGGTCCTTCAGATAACTCACTCCTTTTTATTTAGTACCTTTTAAATATAATTTATTTACAGGAGCCCACAAACCTTAAATTTTAAGTAAAGGAAGGGAAGGAAGACAACACCTGAAAACTAAGGCATGTTGGGGCCAGACATAATCAAGCTGGGAGAAAGAACAAGGCCACTTGGATGTGGCATTCCCTTGGAATTGCAGGAAAGTGGGCCCAGTCTGTTACGTTACAGTTAAACCAAAATTGATTTCTGAAGAGAGCAGGTCTGGAGGCTCATCTTGCCATAACTTTGATCGTAAGATTTCTTTGTTCAGTTCTACGTTAAAAAAAATATTGTGCCAAAGTTTTGTTTATTTTTTAAAGGAGTGTAAGCCAAATGGTGCCAAAAGGTAATAGGGTATTTAAAAGTAGATATATTTAGACAAACAGTTTGGAACTGTATAAAAAAAGGAACACTGGTACTTGAGTTAGACAAATATTGTACCTTTGGTCTTTGAGTCCTTGGGAGTTTGAAACCCAGTTTGCTGTGGTACAAAATGCACAACTAGAGATGCCACTATCTTTTGTTTGAAGTTCTACCTCACTTTGCAGAAGTAAATCATCTACCTCAATTTAGCATCAGACAGGTTTGAGAAATAGTTGATAATCTGCCTGGGGGAAGGATTCATCCTGCTTGTTGGGAAAGCATTTTAACTGAAATGGAGATACTAAGTGTGTACTATGTGGTGACTGCTTACTTTTGTTTGCTTTTGTTTTTGCTGCCTGCCTATGGAGATATTAAGCTGCCCTTGCTAGAGAATCTGTAAATAAAACCAAATGTTCAGGCAAACTGGACTGAGACCTGAAACACTTCCGAGTCTGTTCTGGTTTCGCTACGAGGTATGGGAATGTAAACTTTTGTTCAGTATTATGACACTACTAGCTGATGTGACATAATTCATGTTCATTTGCAGTGTTCTTATGTCTGTAAGACCTTTAGGTCTTCTCTCTACAAGAGAAAAACTTAGGCATGCCTACCAATGTGTCCTGTTTGGAAAGACTGGTGTTACAATTGCTGTAAACACAATGCTATACCAAATGCTTGAAGGGAATAAGATCCTGATTTTTTTTTAAATTTTTTTTTTAATTGACTTGGTGATTGTATTAGTAGCTTTCTTGACTCAATGGGATTTTTTCCACCATGACAAAGCAACCACGTTCCTATTCCTGGAGGGCAGTTTAGTTTCAAACATACTCAGGAGAGGCAGTTTAAAACCGCTGTCTTGGGGTTTTATGCAACTTTAGTAGTGATGTGCAACACACGCCGTGTTTTACCTGTGGAGTAAAGTTGCAGAAGCACATTTTCAGACTACTCTATCTTGGGGGAAAAAAATAAATCCTTTTTCCTCCCCAGTTCATATTAAGGGTTGGCAGAAGTGGGTACATGAGACCCCCAATAACAATAGGCTGTGTTTAGTTTGGTAAATGTTGTGGTGGAAAATGTACATTGATGTCTCTAAGTGATCTTACGGGTTAACAAGCCAGACTGGCATCTTTTTCCATCATTGTTCAACCAATAATGGTTCTAAAAATGCTTTGTGTACCTGCATGGTCTTAGACCTTCTATTAATGATTGTATCAACTTGCAAACTCAGGTAGATAATTTGTTAAGCTCTTTTCATAGAGCCTTACTGACTGAATGTTGAGTGTCTGTGTACTGATGTAGTTAAGTAACTTCCTTTTGAACTACCAGACTAGTTTAAAAAAAAGTCCTTTTATAGGTTTGTAGAGTACTTTTCAGACAATGTAGTAGTTTTTCCTTAAGAGGGAGAGATACCTGTTTCTGGGTTTTGTTTTTAGTTTTGGTTTTTTGTTTTTGTTTTTTTTTTCCTAAAATGACTAAGAAGTTTTTAACTAGTTTGTAAGGTTTGCTTAGTCACCTGAGTTGGTGGGGGTTTCTTATGTACGTGACTCTTGTTTGTTCTGTGCATTACCTGTCATGCACTGCTTGGTTTGTGCAGTTTGTTGGAGTACTTGAGGGTGTTGAGCACATGCCTGTGATTTAATTCAAATAGAAATTGGAAGCCTTGAGCAAAACAAAGCTCATCCACATGAAAACAATGTCAAACATGCATTTTTCTGCCCTCATTTAATTGGCTGTAGATGTATGGCCCCATCTTACAAAGTTTTTGCTACTGATTTATAAGAGGCATTGCCTTGGTGTAGGTTTGTATTGGGATTCAGGATGATTTTGTCAGTCCTTGGATGTTGGGCATCTTGAGTCGGTTTTGTTTTGTAGTTTCCTCCACTGTTGCAGTTGGGTTTTTTTCTACTTTAGTGATTAACCATGCTGCTCTCCTAACAATAATAAACTATCTCAGGAGGACTGACAGTGCTGTGCTTTTAATGACCTGCTTAGAGCTTCTGTATCTAATTGAAAGTGGGACAGGCTGTGACAAGAACTGCCATGCTCTTAAAAGGGCATCAAGTTTCTGCTTGGACAAAAAGTGACATAATTTTTAGTTGACTGATGTTAAGAGAAGACAGCATGACAGGTTATGTGCAAACTTTTACGTAGAATAAGTGAGCAAAATGTTAGAACCCTTGTGTTAATGGAGGCTTCTGAATGTATCTTTGTGGTCCATAGGGAAGGCTGAAGGATGTAGCAAGGAGACGATGTATCAGCTACCAGTAGCCTTAAAACAAAGTCAGTGTCTCTCTGGACTTTAAAATGTTCCTATGCAGTTTATTTTATTTTTGTTTAATCAAATAAATGTGAGGTTTTTTTCATGGCAAAGCTGTGTATGTGAGTTTCTGTATTACCCAGACAAAGCTTTCTGTTAAGATGCGAAAAAGAAAAAGCCCTTGCCTGAATTTGAACCTGCCTGTTTCCAGATAATGACTGCTGAAAACTTTAACCAGGAGCATCTGCTGTGAAAGGGGAGAGGAGGAGAAACACTGAAGCTTTCCCTTTTGTCTCTGAAGTAGTGGCCCAAACCAAAATGATAATCGAGTTTACTAATTTAACACACAGCTGAACCCCCTTGCTTCTACCACAGTAGAGAGTGCAGTTTTACTTGATCTTCACTTCTTTACTGTCAGAGCCTAAAAGAAACTGAGGGAAGTGAACAGTGACTATGGCACTGCCAGAGAGGATGCCAAGTCCTTGGCTGCTCCCTCCCTAGTTGTGTTTTGATACTAATTTTTTTCCTCTCTGTTAACAGTAAAACTATGAAAGCTGAAAGCGATCATCGCCACTAATCCATCCTTCTCTCTTCGAGCTGCTGTGGTGCCTGCGGGATTGCTGGGGCTGAGGGCTGCGGACACGGCTGTGATAAGATGTGCATTATCAGGGGAACAACAACTGCATCCTTCAGAGTGCTGGGTGCCTCCCTGCAGCAAAGCATGAGCGTCTTTGCATGTGAATACCCCGCATTCCTGGGGGGCGGGGAAGGGCAGGGAAGAATATTCTCTATTCAGGGCCTGGGACCACACAGGGTGCATCTTTAACCTTTTTTTTGTAATTCATCAGTCACTCTACTTTGACTTGAGGGATGTATCAGGTCCCTTTCTTCTTTAGAAAAGTGATCTCTGCCTATTTTTTCCTGTCCTTTTTTTTCCCCCCACCCTGCTGTTTCTAAACCACTTGGCCCTAGCTGAGGAAGGGTGCTTGCTACCTTCTGTGGCGATAGAAAAGTTACTCAAAGAGGCAGCTACTTGGTCATTATTCTGAAAGGCTTGAAAAAACGGGGAAGCCGGTTGTCTAACAGGAGGGCTGATAGCAGGTCTCAAGCTGCTGTACTGCTTCCTGCTGGGCACACCTGTGCTCATTCCATGACTTGCACATGCTTCAGTACTTTTACTGTTGTGGCTTGTTTCACAAGATCGTGGATCCAACCCCAAGACTCTCCAGCTGCCTTCCTCTCCTGGACACTGCACTGCCTTCTGCTCCATACCGAGCACAGAACTCGCAGGCTCTGCATCCCAGGTGCTGCTTGGAAAAGTGACCTTCCACCTGGGGGCTGGAGGCAAAGTACAATGCCAGCAGCACTGGGAGATAAGGTGTTAGCTCAGCTCTAGCCTGGAGATTACCAGGGCAAAGGCTCACATAGCTGAAACCGTACAAAAGAGCCCAGGAGGGAATTCAGGAGGGAACTGGAGGAGAGGTGCCGGGCTCCATGCTGGACACCAATTATCTTATGCCTGCATTAAGTCCCAAGGCAGGATGGCTCATTGCTTTGCCTGTGCTTGCAATAAGTAACCTGAGAGTCCTTGATTATGCTGCCATCTTACATCAAAACACAGCAGCCAACACAACAGCTCAACTGCTATTTCAAGAACTTGAGTTCAGGTAACCACTTTTCTCCTTCCAGTCACTTCCCTCACCCCTATTTTCTTCAAAACCAACTGAATTACACACTTTGTTAGCCGCTTCTTTTTGGTAAGTAAACTGCCACTCCCATTCAAAGCAGATACCAAGCTCTCACTGGTCACGAAATAATATTTACAAACAAGTGGTTTTGTTTACGTGTTTTATTAAAAATTTACATAAACAAACACACTGCAGCAATTGGGGTATTCAGGTGTCCTAGATTAAAAAAAATATACAAAATCCCAAGCCCTGATGGGCACAGCAGCAGCAGGTTGAAGACCAACCTCACTTCCTTTGAACGGTGGTGAAAGCTGGCATCTGAATGGGCTGGATGGAGTGGACTGGCTGGAAAACAGGCTTTTTCCGCACGTCAGAGAGTGTTTTCACAGAAGGGAGCAGCTGGTTCCTCTTGATGATCTGCAGTGCCAGCTGTGTGTTACCTACAAGACAACTTCTGATTAGAAGAACCGAAATAGCATTTCATGATGTACCAATTGCTGTTCTAGGGACAAAGCTGGTGAGCCAGCCCTGAGCCCAGGCCACGTACACCAGCAGTCTTCCTCTTCAGTGAAATGCTCCCACACAACAGTAAACTTGGAAAAAGTAGTTTTTCTGGACTCTATCTACCCTTAGCTGAAGACATAAAGCTGGAAGATGCCAGAGCACCTTTTGTATTCCTGAAGGGCACCTCTTCTCTCTCCCAGCTGCATACAAAATGCCCTCACACTGGGACAGCGCAGACAGTAATGCAAAAGTCACGGGTATATATAAAACATGGTTTTAAAAGAAAAACTGATTTTCAACTGTAAGCATGGCCCATCAAATAAAAACATAAATGGAAAACTTATTCTCTTATTAAACCTGTAAAACTGTAGGAGAAAAGGCACTGAGTTCTGAAGAGAATATTTCGCCCTCTTACAAATACTGTTCTTTAACTAAAGTTTTAGTTTCAGAAGAGATGCACCATTTTGTCAAAATGTCTTCAGCCTCTTTTGGTTATATACTTAAAAGGGGGTGAGAGATGTAAATCCCACTTTCTACTCTCCCGCTCTGTACATATTTGTTGCAGAAAGAAAGGTTTCCAAAATCCAAGTTAGAAATATCTTGGTAGGAAAAGCTTTGCAGAAGTCTCAATTCTGAATGCAAATACTTGAGTTCTCTGCCTGTCTGCAATATAAGACAACTGAAGGGGAACAGAACATTTCACAACCCTTGGAAATTAAGCCCCAAGGGGCACAGGTCCACAACCATGACAGCTTCAGTCAGCAGCTGCACCTGTGTGCTCACGCTGCAGAATTCAAGTGCAACCTTTCCAGTTTCCCATTATATAGAGCTTTTCCCCCATATGAATACAGTGAACCTTCAAAAGGAAGCATTTGGGGAGAGTTTGCAATATTCCAAGCTTTACTGCCACATTTAGTACATAGGCCTTGACATGGCTTCTTTGGGAAACTTGGATCGTGGTTGTATTTTAACGGGAAGCCCTTCAAACCCTCTTTACAGTATAAGCCTCATCAAGGGTTTTACTGAGCCTATTCAAGACTGCTGACTTCTGCATAAAGTATAGAAGACTTAAAGGAGATGAATGTTTAGGAAGTCTGGAGCATGTAAGAACAGGATGGCAATAAATTAGAAATGAAGGTGTGGATACATGGATCCATAGCAGTGTAAAATGGAGGCAGGGCCTAAAGGGCATAATTCAAAATACTGGCACAACTCTGTAGAGCAGGAATAATGACTACTGCCCTCCTCCCTTTGGATCCAAAATTGAGGTTGACAGAACATTTCCAAACTTACCATTCTGTAATTCAAGATATACAGCCAGCAGGATAGCTTCTGGAGGGATCTCTTTGGGGTGGATCAGCGAAGCAGCCTTATTGAAAAAGAAGGTGGGGAGAAAAAGTAATTAAGAGAAAGATCCAGCACAAAGAAACTGCGCCATGATAAGATTGCTACCACCATAATAGGTAACAAAACCAAGTAACAATTCATTGATTAAGATCAGATTTTTTCAAACTAATACATTCTCTTAGGCTTAAACATGAAAGGAAAGACCACAAGATAATTTGCATGGCAAGATTGTTTCATACTAATTAGCAGGACCATCTGCTGTGTGCTTATGTTCCTATGGATCTGTAAGTCTTGGGTCAGCCTCTGTGGTTTCTTGGTGAGATGGCAGTTGAAAAAGGTAACCTTCACTGCTCCAAAGTTCAGAATACAGTTAGCAAGGATCATTCATTAGCTTTCCATATATAACTATTTTTCAGCTATGAAGTCAATGAATTTGTTGTAGATGCACAGACTTATATTTTACATCCACAAATGGCCTGGCACTCCTTTGGGCTTTACAGAGGTGCTACAGAGCCTGAGCACAGACACCTGTGCTACACCACATAAGAAGCCTCAGGAGGAAAAGGAGCTGGACAACTGCCTTAAGTAGCTGAGAGCCTCACAGAATTTAAATCTGTTCACCTACACAATAGTCTATTAAAAAACCCACCAAAAAATCCAAACAAGCAAACTTAGAAAAAGTGAAGAGGCTTCCCATTCATCTCCACTGTTTTGATATGACCTAATTAAAAAAAAAGGCTTCCTATAATGGTTCTGAACTTTTTACACAGGTAAGAAATTTGGAGTCCTTCATTTCATGTAACTAATAGAGACTGGTTCGTGAGGACAGAAAAGACTGACCGTCTCAGCAAAGTCCACAAATAAACCTGAGCTACAAAATCACCAGAATTTGCTGTGATCTAAATGGCACTTTGAAGGAAGTACACTTGTCCCTAACACTGCCTTGAGATTTGTTTTTCATACCTGATGAAGACACTTCCGAGCTTTGTCATATTCACTCCTCAAGCAGTAAGCACTTCCAAGGTTAAATAACATCATTGTTCGTGCAGACGTGACCGAGCTGGGGTAACACTGTGGGGTCTGCTTGCCAGCTGCAATGAAAAGAAATTTGTTTCTTACACTTTTATTCCAAACTGGCCAAGTAAGTTCTTGTACTCTGCTGAATACAGTGGCTGGTACTTACAAGATTCCATGGCCTCATTCTCTCCTTTGTCAGACCCTGCAAAGAAAAATAAAAAAAATAAAAAAAAAACCAAAACCACAGAAACCATCACTTTCTGTGAGCTTTTTTAAAGCTTATTACAAAAATGACACAAATATACAAATACGTTTCTCTCTTCATAGTCTGACATTAAAGAGGGAAAACATAGCAGTTTGCTCAAGAGTTTATGTCACTTAAGACTACCCATCTTCAGTGTTTCGATTTTAGATTTGCAGATCAGTACAGGGAAGTTTAAACTGCAAAATGTCACTGAAATCAGCTGCTGTAGAGTTCACTATGCAGATGGGCTCTGAAGTATTTTTCTTTTACAGAATACACAGTCCCATCAAGATTAAGATACAGATTAACTAAGTTCTCCCCACTTCTGTTCTCTCACTAAAGTAGACTTCACTGGTACTCCAAACCCTGTTTTAGAGACTAAAAAGATGGAAGAGACAATATGAAGCCCAAGTTTAACCATAATTGCACATTTAACAAAATCAGCTTTCAGAAGTTCCCTTCAGACAAGCCAGAATGCTACAATATACAGTTCTCTTTGCCTTACAGAATTAACCACCTCATAGCAATGACTAACAGGGAAAAGACACACCAAACATAAAGTGGAAACTGAAAACACAGCAACAAAAAAACTAACAACCCCCACCACAAACAACCTAAGGTCTTAAAGTGTCTTAATTATCATATTTGTGTCTAGAAAGTTACAGTAGTAAGGCAGCTGAAAGCATAACAGCTGTAATGAACTGTAGATGCATTAACCTTGATCCTGCTCATTTGAAGAGATCCCGAGAGATACATCAGTGACATTCTCAGGGTTCAAGTGAGTGATGGCATCAGATATTCTGTCTAGAGAGATGAGAGCTTCTGCTGCATACAAATGCCCAAGAAACCTACAACAGCAAAGGGTTATATCAGCATAGCAATCCTCACAGTTTGTTATGTAAGACAAACTGAGTGCA
>JAWWTY010000077.1:41105337-41160055 GCA_035222235.1 Margarornis squamiger | reverse complement strand
CAAGAAACCTACAACAGCAAAGGGTTATATCAGCATAGCAATCCTCACAGTTTGTTATGTAAGACAAACTGAGTGCAGTTTTTAATGTGAGCACATGGAAACTATTACTTGAAACACTTGCATGGAAGTTAACTTGCTCTTAAGGTATTGTCACAATACCCAGTTATACCAATTACTGTTTCAGGCACTAAAGCTGTAAAAAAAAATCTGCACTCGAGTAATGACAATTCATCCATGCACAGGAATTGCCATTCCACAAAGAAAGTACATTGGTATGGCTATATCTCAGAGAATTGAAAAAGCCTCCCCAGAATATGAATATATCTGTAATTTAGAGTGTCAAATGACTTTACATTCAATTAAAAAAAGCCTATTTTCCTGGGACCAAGATACATGGTTCTTTGTTTTTTGCAAAAAACCTGTCATGTAGCATTTCTTGCATTATATAATGGTAACATAAGATTACGTGTTGCCTTGCAAACTCCTCAAAGATCTTGCTTATACAGGCACTGTGCAAAAAGATGAGCTCCTGGAGTGGTCTGAAGCATAGGAGCCAAAAAATTTAACTGGCATGGACCATTTTAGAGTATGCTGCCAGCATATAAATATCAGCACAAGTTAGCTTGCCTTCTGCAAGTACATTACCAGTTTTGAAAAATACTACTACCACAAAAACCTCTACTATATTTTACCTTGTGTATGTCATAGGTATTAAATGCACAAACAAGGTAAGAAGGATGGGGCTAAAGCTGCCTTTTTGAAATTTGTAGAGCTGTATGAGAACTGGTGAGCTTTGAACATCCTCCAATAAATACAGTGCCAAATGAGAGCTGAATAAGAGAAACTGAAGTGTGGGACCTATATAAGCAACAGTAGCAGGTGAAGTGACAGTGCTGCACACACAAGATCTGGTAGAGTCGTGATCAAGCAAACTTTCCCCTCTGAGGCTGCAGGTTCATAAGTGATCTTTCAGCAGCAATGCTGGTTTGGGCTGATGTTGCCTACTCCCAACTGCACATTCCTGCCCCTAGGGCTGTGCCAACACAAGCACGTGCAATCCCACAGTGAATCACGACAGAGACCTGATGGTCCTGCTGTGCCATGGGATCCAGAGCTGGAGAAATAGCAACAAAAGCAGCAATAGATTCCGAATTACATGGAACTCATATACAAAGAAGGGGATTCATGTTCCTGTGTGTCAATGGACATTTAGTCAGGGCTTCAACAAGAACAGAAGCAGGCCAAGTAATTCTTTGCATCAGATACAGAACTGGCAAGCAACTAACAGACATTTGAAGCTTCAACTCAGAACTCTCCAGCAAAAAGCAGAGCTGAGAAAGAAGAAATTACCCCATTAGACTTACTTAAGAGACCCTGACAGCTTTGGTTGCTGAAGAAGTTTATCTGCGTGATTCAATGCCATCAGGTTATCGCCCAAAGCCAGAGCCACATAAGCACTACACGCAAGTATTGAGCACCTGCAGGGAAACAGACAAAAAAAAGAAAGAAATAAGGGAGGGGGAGAAAGCCAGTACGTTAAATGAAGAATTCTGTGATTCCAAATGCAGCAGTTAAATTTTCTTTCTTGTTAACTGCTGAAGAAATAAATAACAAACTTTCAATAATGACTTAAAGAGTTAGTGTTCATTATCTATGAGCTCAATTGTTCTACAGTATAAACCAAGGATCACCATGGTTTGCCAAGTAAGATTTTGCAGTTTTGATCATAAGTAACAGACTAAAAAAAAGGGGGACTCCACCATGTGTCATTTTTCTCATGGTCAGTTTCCCTTTCTCACACTCTTATTATTGTTTTACCTTGGACACTCATTTGTTCTTCCCAGCCCTCACCTTTTGCTGCAGGAAGGGTAGCAGATTTGTACATTTGTATACGGCACAATCTATAGACACACAGTAACAATCACTTAAGCTGTAACATATTTCACTCTTCTATTGTACAATGTCTGCACAGAGGGAGACAATAAACACTGGAGAATTTGGTGTTTCCAGTTTTGTGTTCAACTGAGACCTGTAACCTAGTGCCAAGATTCTGACTGATCCATGGCATTTTGTTGCTGTCACAGACTTTCTTGTCCTTCCAAAGCCAAAAAATCTCTGGCAGTTCCTGTAATGAAATCTGAACTGCTCACATTTTCCACCTTCGAACAATAACCCCACGTCAGGATACCATCATTAGGCCAAAGCTTCATATTTTCTAATAACTCCCCCCGTCCCCAAACACGGCACTTGGGGATATTTTCCACTTGGTAAAACATCATTCAGTGCAGGCTGCCTTGTCCTCGGGGCACAAGCCTATGCCCACAACACCCTGCTGTGAGCAGGACTCTGTTCTTCTCCAGAGAGAACAAGTGGATCCTCTGAGTGGGGTCTCACGTTGGGAGCGATGGGAGGAGAGGCTGTGCCTGCCCCGCTGGTAGGCGGGCTGTTATTGCGCCAACCTTCTGGCAACTGTCAAGCCCACTTTCAGTCCAGCAGTAAGTCATGTAATTCGTGGCAGGACCTGGGGGTGCCTTTATTCCCCTTTCCCAGGAGGCATGCTCCTTAATTATGCACAAGCAGGGTAAGAAACTTCTCCAGTGTTTCTCCCTACCCCCCACTTCCTTTCCACCGTGCCCAGATGTCACATCAAATCTGAACACATACAAAAGCTCGAGAGAGGGAGAGGAAAGCTTCCCCAGCTCAAGCCCCAAACCTAAAATATTTCTGAAAGGTTGTGACTGGGGAGGGGGATGGAACAGGGAAACAAAATCTCTGTAATAACAGCCTGCTTCTAACTAGCCTCTTTTTGTCTCTGCCTCAAGGAAGCACACACAGTGCAAATCAGCAGAGATGCTGAGCGTCACCAGCAAAACACCCTTAGACACAAGTCAGGGCCTGCAGCGTTTGTTGCTACTGCCCTTTACATCAATGTGTCTTACTTCCCACAACTTTTTTAAAGCCCATTTTTATTTTTGAAACTGTGGATTCAAACACAAAATGTGCTCCAATCACACAGCAGACAAGTCCAGCCAAACTGAAACCTACTCCTCTGCTCTAAGGACTTGTCACTGTTTAAGCTACATAAGAGCTGGCAAGACTCTTCATCAACAGCCATCTAAAGAGGGAAATACTCAGGCTTTCTTCCCTGCAGTACTGTTCTTGTGCACTTGGATCCATTGTTGAGTTGGCTGAGCCAAATGCTCAGGAGAGCTGACAGCCAACCGGAGCAGAAGAATTGCACCACAAGGGAAAAGACAAACTAGTTTTTCACCCCGGTCAGGATTCTGACAAAACTCCACAGGTCGCCTTTGAGCACGGCAGACTTCCAGCATCACCAAGCCTCCGCATGCCATAAATAAAACTGCCTTTGCACTAGGAAAAAGAAAAATGTTTTTTTTAACTGCCAGATTATGTCAAACAGCCTCTTGTGTAGGTCTAGGCAACAAGACTTGTCAGCCCACACAGACTGCAACTTTATGGAACCCAAACTCCACATCTGACTTGCCTTATTTCTCAGGGATAGGGTGAGTCAGAGCAAATCCAGTTTTTCAAAACTTACTACGAAGGCACCAAAAATGACACTTCTAAACCATTTAGAGAACATCACTAATCTGAAATAATTTCAAATAGCACAACAGTGGATACAAACTATCTACTTTTCATGTTCCAACACAGGCAAACAGTACAAAATATTAAGAAATACAGAATGCAGACTGTGCTTACTCAATGGGGAAATTCAGCACCAGCAGAGAGGAGATGGGGAAGAACTACACGGTGGCTATAAGTGAGGAAGAAGAGTGTGAAACAGCTACAGGTGATAATCATTGTAAGCTTCCAGTATTGTGACAGGGCCAAAGAGACCACTACAACCCTTAAATAGAGCAATGAGGGGAAAACTGGGTAGATGTGAAGAAGAGATACTGGTGGGCAATGGTAGTTCTTACAGTATTACCTGTACAGTTATTAGCAATGTCAGTGATGCTCCTGGAATACCATACACAATACTAGGTACACATGCTTGAAAAATACAAGTAAGCAAATTAAACAAATAAAGGATAATGATGGACTGGAGATGGCCAACACAAGAGTCAAAAGACAGGAAAAAAACGGTAAAATTGGATCATATGCCTTATAGCAAGGGCTTGCAGATCACATCTATTTAGGACAAAGGGGGTGATCAAATTATTCCTCTAGCTGCTCTGAAGGGTAAATTTAACATTCTCACACAAAGACTTCAGTCTAGGGAGAAAAAGATTACAAGGTCTGCTGCTATCCATCTTAACTTCTACAATAAAATCCACAAAATTTTCCTAATATAGCACTGTTGTCTCCCAGAACTTCACTCTTGATGTATCCTAACAGCGTTGGGTTGTTGTGGTGTGCTGAAATATACCACAGATTGAGAGCACACCAAGGTAATTGGCTTCTCAGAGGATGAGAAACAGCAAGGACAATTGTATAGAAGAAACTCAGAAGAAAAATTTGGAATTTCTACTTTCAATGAATAAATTTTATGTTTGGTGTACTCAGACTTCTGCTTGTTGCTTTTAAAACCTTGCAACTGAACTACTGCTTAGTAGAGAACTGTCCACTCAACTAATTTGTGCACAAATACAAAACAATACATATGACATGTAAACCTTTTCTAGACAATACTTTTAATTTTTTAAGAACGCTTCGGGGGCAAAGTTAAGTCAGTCATTTTGAACTCTTATCAGAATGTGCAACTCTACAAAATCATGCAGAAAAGGCACTTAAGTTGGCCAGTTCAGTTCTAGAAGCAGTAGAGGCTTTTCAGTCAGTGACTTTAGAGGGAAAAGCTGAATTCAACAGACGTGTATTCCTTAGGATAATCCTTGACAACATCCAGAATTTTTTTTCTTAATTTTCCCTGACTTGACAAGAATTTCCATTTTCTCACTCAGCTCCTTAGAGAGCAAGGCCACAGGAACATCCTAACTATATACAATATATATATATACACACAGAAGACTACTATTTGCGTGCAACGTATTTTGCTTTTCACAACTATCTCCAGAAACTTAGAAATAGTTTCAGCAGAATCACTTTCTAGGATGTCATGTCCTCTAGATTAAACCAAAGGAAGTAGTGCAAAAAAATAAATCAATGCTTTTCCTTTCCTTATACGATGTTCTTTACCAGAAGCAGTGTCCTTCTTGCTAAACTGATAAGTTTTTTCTGACATGTTGTCAGACTTCATCAGCAGATAACAAAAGCTGACTGTGAAAGAAAAGACTATGTATCAAAAAAAAAAAAAAAAAAATCACAAAGTGACACCACATAATTTTGACATATGGCAGCCACATTTTCAACAGTCAGGAGGAAAAAAAAAAAAACCTAAAACCTCACAAACAACCTATATCCCTGTTTTTAATCCAGCACTTTCTATTTCGGGTAACACACTTTTGTACCACTTCAGAATAAATAATCAAGGTCTCAGTAGTGTCTCCTCAGATTCCTTCTAAAGTGCTTTTAAGTGAATACAAGTAGATTTGCTACACATAATGGAGCAAAGTGAAGGTTAAGCTGATCATTATGAAACACAGGTTATGTGGAACTAGGCTGGAACAAAGTGTTTACCCAGGAGTTCAAGTGGGAAATTACTGTATGAAAAACAGCATAAAGAAACTTAAAACATCTTTCTTTTTCCTAAACAGGTGCAAGCTTTATAGTAAGAGAGATTTTCAACAGGCTGGCAGTCACCTGGAATAATTGACATTGCCAGCAAAATATAAACTTGCTGGAGAAAAGTAAAGAGGTTCCAGATAATGTTATACTTATTTAGACACCTGCAAGTTACTCTGTTTGGAGAACACTCTGACTGCTGAACAAGTAGTTTAATGATCTTTGAGAACAAAATAAAAATCTACTGTCATATTTTACCAGTTCTTCCATGTCGAGGAAGTCAAATGCCTGGACAGAGGCATTTTTATTTTCTATTTTATGCAAACTGTGGATTTAGCCCTGTTGAAAAGAACATCATTCCCATTGGTAAAAGCAGCTATGCCACTTTCCACTTTCATTTTTTCTCCCATCCAACAAGCATATAATGTGGGGACTGAATTCCAAACTAGCCTTATCATGGCCTCAAAGGGAAAAGGTACCATACAGTAATTTCCATCCCCTTCCACCAATGACAACAGCCACTGTCAGGTTTTTAACTTTGCCCTTTATGGAACTCGATATTAGTTGTGCGCAATATATAATGCCAAACTTACAACAGTGGCATCAAACAGACCGATCTACCTCCTCAATTGAATTTCTGGATGGTTTCTACTTGTTCAGACTCAAAGCCCAGAAGAAAGGAAGCACACACACTTGCAAAAACATTACACTAACTACTACAATTCAACACTGCAAGTGTCTACAAAAAAAGCTGGGAATCGCAGTTTAGGAGAAGGCTCATTTAGCAGTGAATATTTTATATTATTTACTTGCCTTAAATTCTCTAATTCCTGTTTCTTCAAAGGTGAAGAAGGAGGAGCTGCAATGAATTTATCCCCTTCATGACTTTTATTGCTAGAATAAAAACAATGTATTAATTATAATGGGTGACTTATTACAGTAATTAATTAAAAAATTCTCAGTGTAAAAAGCATTGGTATTTATTCACTCCATTTTAAAGGGCATAAAAAATTCTACAGCCTAAAATAGAAGGAATTGAGGCTATGCAGAGACTGAGGTACATGCTCTTATTCTAACGGTTCTATTTGAGAAGGAAGAAGTGGGACATTTGCTGGAAAGGATCTGACTGACAGACCAAACAACCCACACCACTCTCCACAGCCTTGAGCTATTTTTGAAGTTCAGTGTAGGATAAGCATTTTTAACTGGAGGAACACAGAATTCACTGCATTTGTAGCCTCTTTTCTTTTAGCCCGGAAGAAAAGCAGTAAACTAGTTCTCTCTAGACATCTTAAAAACTAGTTACATAAATATTCTAGAAAGATAACCCACAAAGTGCTACAGCTTCCTTAGACTTCTGGCTGCCCTTTATTTTTATTTCAAAATGTCTTTTTTAAAAAATAAAATTCCACTGTCTTAAAATTATGCTTGGCTTTTTTTTTGAGCACATATTCCTATTTAAAAAGTATAACTGGAATGAGAACTGAAGAGACAGCTATACCTTGCTAATAGCTGTACCTTGGCAAAGAGAAACATTAAGGCTTAGAAACTGATTTAAAAAAAAAAATCAGAATTGAAACTGAGTCTGTCCCCTTAACAAGAACATTTTAATTTATGAGTTTTGTATCTTACCTGTTTGTAATAGACAGATAACTCCAACTTAGACATTCAAAACAGAGCAAAAGACTCCAAGGAAATCTATGCTCAATACTGCTGTATACACTTCATGCCTTTGCCAAAAATTAGATAAAAAAACTCCCTTAACCACTAAAAGTATTCACTGTTTTCTTGTGAATAAGAGAAGAATTTGCCTTAAGAGTCAGCTTGCTCAATTAGTGGGATTTGCTTCAAAACCATCCTGTTCAATTAGTGTGATTTTCTTCAAATGCCTTATATGTTTTACTGTTCTCTCACAGAGGTTCCCTTGTCAGAAGGGACAAATCCTTAGAGGACCTTTCAGAATGTGACACACAAATTCAAGAACAGCCTCCTTTGTTGTGGATATTTTGCAATTGGCACTGACCACTGGGAGATATGAGGGAGTCCTTTCTTTAACTTTTTCAGCTGAAGAAGCATCTGGTTTTGAAAACAGAAGGTAGTAAAGGATCTTCCCATACAAGGCATGTCTTCCTTTCCTCACTCCAACAAAAATAAACAAAAATCACCTCAACAAAAAACAAAAAAGGAGGTTTTGTCTGAATAAGAGCCACCATTTTGTTTTCATCACTGCTGCTTAGTGAGGCCCAGAAGTCACATTTAAAAAAGAGAAGCTTCATCTCAATAGGCTGCCAGGGAAAGCTAGTTCACAACCACCAGGCTCAGCAAAAAAACAAAACCAAAAAAACACCCCAAACAATCCCACCCCAAACAAACAAAACCCCCACAAAAAACGACCAAAGAAACAAAAATACAAAAAAACCCCAAACACAAGCCCCCTCACAACAAGAACCCACAACCCCACTCTCTGACTTTCATAAATCATTGGTCACTCTACAAGATAAACTGGAACTGGGGAAAAAAAAGGTGACAGGGAATAGCTTTCAAATATTGCTGTGGCAGTAACAGCCACTGATCCCGAGCCGGAGTCTCTGTCCAGGCAACCTCAGAATCCATAAGGATGTACTTGGTGCCTATGCAATAATACAGCATGTGTGCAGTAAATCCTGCCATGTGACAAATGGATTTTATCTTCTTAAAATTTACCTGTACTTGGGTCTGACAAAAACAATTTGTGTTTTCATTACTCTCTAATTATAGTTCTAGTTCTAACACAGACACTTTCCAGATTAGTTATTGTAATACTTCTCCTCTCAAAACAGTCTTTAATGAAAAGTGTAGACTATGGTCAAAGTTACTCTTCAAAAGGAAGTCCAAATGTATCAGGACTGCTGTAAAAAAAATAAGACACCTTCCTTTGACACTGTCTACATTTTCTGAAACTTTAAAAAAAAGGTTTGTCTTAAACTCTTCTGTGTAAAGTACGATTTATTAAGCAACAGCTCCATGCTGCTTTCCTCCTTACCTTCTAAATCTAGTTTCCCATTTCCAGTCTAAAACAAACACAACAAAGCATACTAGGGCTGATGGATGTCAAATCTGATCATGGGGAAATGTTTACAACTGAGCTGCTAGACACACACATACATATATATTTTGAATCAAGCACATGGTGCACGTGCACACACACACAAAATCACTGTAACATGTGAAACTTCACTTACAATTAGAGAAATACCGATATGCACAGCAGGAGGGTGTGGGAAAACATAACATTTGCGGCACAGAAAAAAATATGGTCAGTGAAGAAATAATTTCACTGTCTCATTTAATAAAGTAGTTAGGACTAGTAGGAATCAACTCAGTATATTTTAGTCTTAAATTAGCATACCAGCAATTAAAACAACGAGCAGCTAAACAATTTCCTTGGAGAGGCCAACACGGCTAAGAGAATTTACAAATATGTTATTTTTCTGCTACCCAAACAGGCTAAGTAGCAGACACAGACTGTCAGCCCAGAGTTACTCTGGACAAAAAAGAAAGGTTTATATCCAATTCTGTTTACCTGCATGCTTCACTGCTTTCACTGTTTTCTGCATTTCCCCCCAGCTGACTACTAGTTTTAGATCCATTTTCCTGCTTTGGCTCCTGTTGATCTTCTGGCAGTAGCAGCAAGGCATTTCTTAGACAAATCGCTGCAAACTCCATGCTGGCTACAGGTATTGCTGAGGACTGCCCATCACTTAAAGAGACACAGAAGTTTTAACCAGTAAGTAGCAATCCTACTAAATTTAAAAATAAAAGCAGAGCTCTGGAAATATCTGAGTGCAGAGAAAATTTTATCCTAAAAATGTTAAATAATGTTTTAATATAACAAATTTAATTTATGAGGATGTATGTATCTTGCTATTTTTACATATTGAAAGCACACCACAATGCCAAAATAGATTCAACCACATAACTATAAGAAGTTCTCTTGTTTTTCTTGATTTCGTTTCCTGAAGTTTTATGGCAGAGCAACTAGATTCTTCCTGCACTTTTCTAAAGTGGATTACTGAAAATAAAGACTTAAGTGAGAAAAAGAGGCCAGACTTAGTAATCTGGAAATACACATTTCAGATAAATCAATTCAAGCTTTAATGCTCTTCTTAGTTAGAACAAACACACAATTAAGCCCTCTGCTGGCCATCACTGAGGAGGCACCAAATGATGTTTAAGTAAGATTCACAATGCATTTTAGCGTGCCTCTCTCTTCACTGTGTGAATGAACAGTTATTCCACAACAGTTTAAAAACCTTTGATAAACAGATACATACCCTTAACAAAACTATAACAACAAAATAACCCATGGAAAACATACTTACTTATAGACAACATTCTGTATGGACTGGGATGCTAGGACTATCTTACGGTGGTAGCCTTGACCTACTATAGATTGCACAATACCCTTTTTGCTGGGAAGACCTTTAGTCTCTTGTTCTGATGTCTAAAAGGAAAAAGGGAAAAAAAGAACTAAAATATAAAGGCTGTTGCACGAGAGCTTGACAAAATCAGTGAAAGCTAGAAGAAGACCTTGAACCTTGCTAAAATGTAAGAATTAATAATGGTACAGTTTTAAACCTTAAGTACAATGAAGGATCAGGCACCTTCTATTGTCTTTGTGTTGCAGAGGGGTTTTACTGCACACAGTGTAAGTACAGATTAGTTCTGACAGCTTGTCTGATAGCCTACTGACCTAGTTTCTCCTCTGTTTTGAAAGCAAAGAACAATGAACCAAGTCATATTAAAAGAACTGACAGGATATCTAAAAAGAAATAATAAGATCTGCCAAGTAATATTCAGAATTGGCACTGTAACACTTGCCATCTTCTCTTCCTGCTTACACAGCATTCAAAACGCTCTCTGAAAAAGCTGCTCTCAAACCTTTCCATAGGGAGCAAGAAGCTGAACAACAACATATGCAAAGATACATTAAATTAACTGGTTTGACAGATTTTTGAGTATGCAGACATTCTGGGGGTCAAACAAACTTAAAGCACCCTAATTGTCAGTGCCAAGAATTATCTCTACACCATATTTACTGGGGTTTGTTTTATCCTGATCCATCTTCATTGGTAAGTAAAATCAGCAAGGAAATCACAGTTCTAAGGAAAAACCTACCCTAAATCTGCAATTTAAATAGCTATTGTTTTTCAGAAAATGTATCAGAATCTCTTGTGAAAAAAGAATATTGACATAATAGCATTTCTTTTCAAATAAAAAATACGTACATGCATTTGGATACAAAGCACATATTTCAAAAAAGGTGATCAAAATGCAGATGCTTAAAAGGAAATCTCCCATCCATATTTTATAAACTAAAATACTAAAGTGAGTGAAAATTAGCTTCAGTAAAATTACTTTTCTGCATGGTGTTCAGAGCACGAATATGAATCCATACTTACATACAAAGGAATATTATTGCAACTTGAGTTACGAGGTCAAATAAAAACAGTGTTACTTTAGGGCTTCAGTTGTCATATTACAAATCTGACTTATAATTTAAAGACACTTCCTCTTTGCCTTTAATATTACCAGTATCCACATTTAATTTTTTCCTCTAAAATTACAAATTTAGGAAACAACCAGTTGGTTTTGTGACATGAATTCAAGGCTCTCTGGTACACCACACAACATCCTAACTGAAGCAGCAAGAAAGCCTCAGGAGCCTGGCATAATCTTACTGCTTTGGCTACTCTGCAGTAAATAGAGAAGTGCCCCACAAGGACCTGTATTTACCTTTTCCAGACTGCTAAACACTGTCCTTGTAAATGGAACCCTAGTTTTGGGTTTTTTGCCATAAAACCTAAGCTCATCCACTCTTTTATCCTCAGCTTTTCACTGAGCACGATCAGATGTGTCTTCTTTATCTATGTGTGACCCGTACCCAGCAGGATAGACACAGAAAATTGCAAAGTGAGTATGAAGATTGCTGTTTTGTCCTGCATTCACTGTGTTTTATAAAATTCAAGAGCAATTTGACTACAGCAAGCACTTATACAATCAAATTCAGTCCATTTTTGACCCAACATTCTTGAAACTTCAGTGCTGTGAAACGGGGGTACAAGGAAACCTCTACTACAAAGCCATAAAGTTGTATCTTTCTTAAATTTTCTGAAATAGAGAGCAATATAATGAGTACCTTTGAAATTCCCAAGGGAAAAGTTATGAATGTTGTATTTGGAAGGATTTGGATAGTGTGCAGTAAATAAATGCACATAGACCACCCAGAGAGGGGAAACAGAATTCAGGGGGTGGGAGGAAAATAGAGTGAATATAGGTATTTGTTCAATTAACCCCATGCATCCTGTGCAGTGAGTGAAATGGGCATACTGTGCAAATAAGTGCATAGATCACGCAATTACAGATTACAACCTCACTCCCCCACACATAAGGGGTGAATTAGTGTCACAGGGAATCAGGTACAGTGTATCTTAATTTCACAGATGTACTATTTTAGTGAAGTTTTCTAAGAGCAAACGATCCTGTCCCCACTTTTCTGAATTTTAACATGTGGGCTTATCCTAAACAAACTTGAAACCAAGATGCCCCAGAGGAACACGCCATACACTGCCATCAGCAGGTTTCCACCAGCTTTGCCAGCAGAAGAAGGTGAAGTCTCAGCAGCCAAGAGATTCAGTTCCCCAGCTGCTGTGATCACCACAGCTTCAGGATGGAGAAAGCTGATCTCCACTTCCTCAGCCACTTTCAGGCTACTCAAACTACAGTCTCACCCCTCTCAATCTCTAGTGGCAAATGAGTGAGGAAACACTGAAACTTTAAATGAGCTTTGGCTGCACGAAGAAGAGAAGATCACATGCAAAGATTTCCCTCCACCTACTGAAGCTTCAGATTAAACACACAAAACCACATATACACAAAAAATAATCAATCTGGACTTACACAGTGGACTTTAAAATGTATAGCCAAACTCTAGGTATTAATTCTACCTTTCTCTGGTCACATGTCATTTTTAAAAAGAAATTTGCAAAGCTACTTACCCCTTTATTGGCAGCAATGCAGCATTCTGCTATTCTCAGCCACAGACGAGGGTTTGAGTGATAAACCTGCACTGCCTCAATCAGGCATTCAAAGGCAGCCAAGGGCCTCCCAATATGCAAGAGCTGAATTCCACAGTTATAGAGCAACTCATACCGTTTGTTAGTCAGTAGTGTACACATGGGTCTCCCTGAAAATTTTTTACCTGCAGAAAAAGATTACAACATATTGAATGTGAAGCTCAGGAGAGCAGAAAACATAACCCTAAGAGAAAGAGGGAAGCTGTGGGAAACACCCCTTTCATCAAACAAATTCCCTAGCCTCCCTCTGCAAATAAATTCCTTTCACATCATAACTGTTATCAAAGATAAATTAACTGTATTGTTAATAAAGATTGAAGTACATTAAATGCTAACCACGTATGTTCCTTGTCGTTCAAGCTAAATGTTATATAATAATACTGAATCTCAGATATGTGAGAATACACTTGTTTGTTACTCAATGAAATTCCAGAAGAAAACCACTTTGTTGTTAACAAGCATGGAACATTTTCTGTCTTCACATTCATACCTAAGGCTGCACTTAGGTCCATGGAAGGAATAGGGAAAAAAATAAAATGCATGATAGTAAGTAGATTTTAAAGAAAGCAAGAAAAGAAAATGATGAAGCCTGAGTGATGAGGCCCTCTATAGTCAGACAGGAGCAGTCTCACATTCACTGTTGAAGGGATAACACAGCAGCACACAAACAATCCACATTTCTGGAATGTGTTTACGATAACTTCCTCCCCCAAGCGCTGGAGGAGCCAGCGTGGAAAGGTGCTACATTGTTCTCACCAACAAGGAGGGCCTGGTGGGGAATGTGAAGGATAACTTCTACTTAAAGAACTGCCTTTGTGCTGGTGGAAGATGAAGAATACATTTAGTGCAGGTATCTTGGTGTGCAGCTGCAGAGTTGAGCTCTGGGTGGCAGAAGCCCAAGGGAAGAGGCCATGAACTGGCAGACCATGAATATGATCAGAGGGCTTGAGCACCTCTCCTATGGAGACAGGCTGGCCTGGGGAAGAGAAGGCTCCAGGGAGACCTTCCAGTATCTAAAAGGGGCTTCAAGAGAGCAGGAGAGGGACTTTTTACAAGGGCGTGCAGTGACAGGACAAGGGGGAATGGCTTTAAACTGACAGAGGGTAGGTTTAGTAAAGAATTTCTTCCTAATTTCTAATCCGTGAGGGTGGTGAGGCACCAGAACAGGTTGCCCAGAGAAGCTGTGGATGCCCCATCTCTGGAAGTGTTCAAGGCCAGGCTGGATGGAGCTCTGAGCAACCTGGTCTAGTGGAAAGCATCCCTGCCCGTAACAGGGAGATTGGGACTACATGTTTTTAAGGTCCCTTTCAACCCAAACCATTCTATGATTTTATGAAATCATTTACCTGGAAGAGAAAAACAAACTTAAGTATTATTAATCATAACAAGAACACTTATAATGTTTATTTTCTTGCTTTTGTATTCTTACAACAAAAGTAGCCATAAAACTAAACAATAGATAAACATTTCTCATAGAAGTCTGGGAATTATTCAGTAAGAAAGTTGGAGAAACACGTCCTCTTCCAAATGCTAATTTAACAGTATTACACTCCACATTTTTCTGTATCTTCCATTTAAAAAAAAACCCACAACAACAAAATACAACAAACCCCCACACATTTCTCATGCCCTTATGATTCTACCCAGTCAGCAGGACTATAAATAACCTATGTCATACTTCACCCTAACTTATTGTCAAAGTCTATAAATGAGAGAAAAGTAGTTGTCACAGCCCCAAGGTACATCAAGCAAAGCAGAAAAAAAACCCAAACGTATTTCATCATCATCATCCTGTATTTTTGGCAACAGCAACTATATTCTGAAATCAAGTTATCATCAGCATTCCTACCCTCCTTATCATGTCCTCCCCAAAGAGATGGAACAGGAATTTTGCTGATAACTACTGAAACCTTCTACCCTCTATTTTCTTGATTTACCCATCCCTCTTCCACCACGTATTTTAATCTCTTCCTTACCTGGATCTGAGCTGCCTGTTCCCAGCTGTGCACATGCATTATCATTTTCTTGCAAGGCTTTTTTAAAGTAAAAAATTCCTAAATTGTGCTTTCCCATTGCAAAGTGGATGCAGCCAAGATTGTTCCAGAACATACACCGTAAACATTCACCTGAGAGAACAAGCAAAGACCATTTCCAGAAACTGAAAATTGTTGAAATGCTCCAACCACTCTCTCATGGGTTAGCATATTATGGCAGTCTATTAAACATGTTCATGGGTTATGGAGTTATGTCTCTGCCTCACATCCATTTTAAAAACATACATTTCTGCCCACCGTTCTAGTTCTCTTAGAGGGTTGACCACAGATTTCCAGATCTTGTGCACCATATTGTAGGAGAGCCAGATATAAAGCCAACTTGACTGATTGCAAGTTGAAGTGAATTCACCTGGAGGTTTCCACAGAACTTAGCATGCAAGCACTTCAAGTCCTCTAACAGATGACTCTTATAAAAGTGAAATGGTCAGATAACATTATCTGCCTAAGCTTTATAAAATAAACAAATATGCCAACCCAACCACAAAAGCAGGAAATACACTCTCCTTTCTAAATATACCATGTTCAGGAAACACGGTAAAAATTTCCTTCTAAAGGACAGAAATTTAAACTTTCAATTTATTTGCTGGTAACTGAATCTTTAAAGGGTTACCACTGAAAATAAAGAAAAAAAACCACTCTAAAAATCCAAATAACCAAGAAACAGGCCATTAACACATTCAACAGACATTATTTCATTCACAATCTAGGAAGATTATTAAGTGAACATTCTACTGTGCAAAGAGCCACTATGGCAAATTTATGGAATGTTTTTTATGAAACTTATCTGCAAATACAGAAGTTTAAACAAATTATTGAAAGTGTCAACTCAGACTTCTATCATATAAGTGATTTATGCAGCAATATCTACTAGGTAAAAAAGAGTCTCACAGGACAGGAAATTAAGAGCACTATCACAAAAACAGCATTGAACAAAGTAGCAAAGAAATTCAGTCATTTTACAGCACAACTATTTTTTTAAAATCCTAGCTCTCTACTGACACGAGACACAGCGTTCTCTCTGTATTTTTAAACTGACATTTTAAACTGTCAATTAAATCTCAAGTATATTTAAATAGTGTGTACAGTGAGTGTATATATACAGAGGATGTATTTATAGTATACAAATAACATGTTTAAAAAAAAGACATGTTAATGTGCTGTTCTGTTTCTGTGCATGTCCACACATATATCCTTGCTAGAGATAAAAGTAATTTAAAATCACATACAATGGAAGTCAAACCTTAACGCTTCATGAAACATCTGCAATTCCCCCACAATCATCATTACAGTTGCTACAGTCTCCTCTTCAAGTACAATCTGAGATCTCAATTCTAGATCTAGTGAGTTGCCTTTTGTTTCATTTCTTCATTTAGAGACTCAGTTATGAGCCTTGCAAATATCACATTTACACCTTCACAAAGCCATTTTCATAGACAATCACAGCATTGTCCACAAGAACACCACAGTGTTACATGAAGGAGCACAAGAAAGATGAAAACACATCCAGCATACAAGCCCATGACATTCAGGACCTAGTCAATTAAGTAATCATTAATATGCTTCAAATTAACAAGGACAAGTAGTCCTATTATACTACACATTCAAGTACTTGCAGAATGAAGGTTTTCTATTTTACCTGTTTTCATGAATCCTGGGTGTTCAGCAATGTTTGCACTGTTTAAAAGTTTGACAGCTTTGCGATAATTGCCTCTCAAATATTCAAAATTGCTCTTGAGAAAGAGAGAAGGAGCTGACTGTGAAGGAGAAAACAACAGTTAGTTCTCTTTCAGTTTATGATTTCTACTTCCAGTGTTATATCACTTCACAAACCACTTGCCTCTGTTGCTATTTTTAAATTAAATGGGCTTAGGCCCTATTATTTTCACAAAGTAGCATTTCTTTGTTGAGCAATGATTAACAGTCCCTTCTAAACTACCAAGCTACGTATGCTCTTTATGACTGCGCTCAAACCCAAAGTCATTCTAGAGAACTCTGTCATGGCAGTGGCAAACTGCAGAGGACATATAAAGAAAGAAATGGCTTTCCAGGAAGACATAAGCCTCACACAAAAATGTAAAAATACCAAACCAAAACCAAAACAAAAAACCAAACCAAAACAAACACACAAAAAAACCCAACCCAACAACAAAAAACCCCCCACACAAACAAAACCCCTGTCTTTCCCAGGATTATAAAGCTGAACCTGTTCATTACATAGTGCTTCACTGTCATTTTTGTACTGTAAGCAACACTGCATTTTTTCAGCAACTGAACACAGCTTAAACAAGAAAATTCTACATTAATGACACTTGCAAAAAGAGATCACAAACCCAACTGACTAGATAAAGCATTGCTTTAGACATCTACCCTCTATAAGACTTCTTTTGGTAAAAAACATTAGCAAATTCAGCTTTAAGATAGAGAACAGATCTAGTTTCAAAAACAATAGTCTTAAGAATACTTACGTTCCCAGCTGTATTCATAACAGACTTGATCTCCCTTTTGCATGCTTTTAGTGACTTCATCTGGATATAGGCTCTCACCTTATACTGTTAAAAATGAAATTTGTTAAATAATATATAATAAATTGTGCAGGTTTGCAAGATGAACTGTATCTAGAGATTTACTATGGAGCATTTCATATGCATCTTTCAAAGGGGTAGTAAAAAGCTGTTCAAAAAGTCTTCATAAAAAAGAAATTTTATTTAGACTTTTAACAACATATTTATAGGTTTTGTATTTCCAACAAGCAGATGAACATTTTGTTCAATGGTAAACAGCTACCCTATATTCAAACACAGATATTACATTTAAAATGATAAACTAACTAAAATAATCTAACCTCTTAATCCCCAGACATCTACCTACTAAACTGAAAACATGAGTATGTGAATGCTGACAGAGAAGCATTCTGTTTCCTCACATATTTTTCAATGGAACAGTACAATGAAATAACACATCAACTGATTTAGACTTTTGGAGATCTAACAGGTATAAAGCCAGTGCAACTAACTGCAGTTTAAAGAAATTTTTATAAACTGCAGGGATTGAAATGGGGGAGGGGGTTGTGTTAGGTCAGTTTTTCCTGTAGATGGATGTTACAAAAAGGAAGAGCCAGATAAATTCATTCCTTTGTTTACAACAAGGACAAGACTGGGTACCACAATTCATGCTGAACTAGATTTGAAGGAGATGGAACTTCATTTTAAAAAGAACCTTGAAGCAATGTTCTTGTATAAATAATATGCAGACACTAACCTGATGTATCTTAGATTTAGCAACTTCTATTAAAGCTCCACTTTCAGCTTTTTGATTCGAGGAATCTTTATTTGTATTATTACCTGACTGTCAAACAAAAAAAAAAAAGGAAGTGTTACTGTTAGTCACCTTTTAAATTCAATTGACAGATTCAATTCACATGAAGAAAAATATTTATTCAGTAGTATTTCACAGTATTTAACATCAAAATCTACACATACCACCAAAAATTTTAACTTGAGTTTAACAATCAAAACCCACAAACAACCACAGCAGCCTATGAAAAGCAGAATTTTATATTAACATTTGTGTTACATTATGTTACTCTGCAGCTGAGAAGAATTTTTTGCTGAGAAGGATGATTTGCACATTCTAGAGTATCTCTTTAATATTTCCTTCAGTAGAATTACTATAAACTTAAAGATAAAAGATTTTATCTTGTGTGACATTCCATCAACAGGAACAGATTGAAGTGTCCTCTTTTCACTTCCAAGCCACTACTGATTCTACTGATTTTTCCAGATAATACACAAAACATTTCATTTGAAAGTACACCTCATACTTTCAGATACTATGTAAAAAAGATATTTGATTTCCCATCCTGTGCTACTCGATTGCAGTTCCTCTGGACACTAACTTCCCTCTCAAACTTAGGGTCTCATGGTCATAATCCAAGACAAACAAAGAAAACTACATATACTTGACCCTGCAGACAACTGTTTTTCCAATGCAAGTCTCTGACTCAAAGACATCTTAGCTCCCTCTGTGTAAGAGAAAAGCATGAAAGAGAAGGTAATAAACAACTGCTGAATACAAATAACTCAGTTATTAGCATGCCGAAGTTGGTGTCTAAAGCTATAGGTGATCTAACATAGTTTTATAATTCACAAGTATTTTAAAAGACTAACTTTTGATTCAGTTAAAATATATTTCTGGTAAAGACTTAGTGGTGTTCATATGATTTTAAACTTACCTCATTTTTTCCATTCTTGCTGTTATTGTTGCCCTGTGAAATCATTTTTTCCAGAACAGCAAGCAGATGCAAGGCTTTCTCAGCTTGGTAAGTTAAAAGGTATAAGTCTACAAGCAAGAAGCACACAGCCTGGGCAAACTTCTCTTCTGTATAAAGCAGAGAAGTACAAATTATTTTACAGCTTTAATACTAATCCTTCCAAACATGATCAGGAAAAAAAAATACTATAAAGTGCATCTATGCAACATTATGAGAAAAATCAATATATTACATATGAAAAAAACCCCCAGAGCCACCTACATAAGCATATATCCACTGAAACACGTAGATAGGTATGTGTACTGAAAAGAAAGCTCATTCATTCAAATGGAGCATAGACTAAAGACAGCTTAACAAGTACTTCATGTTCATAGATTTTGAGAATTGATCCAAGCAGATCAACACCAAAGATGCAGCATCTAAACAGAGAGAGCCACATGCAAATGTAGAATCCCACAGGAAAAGATTCTGTACAAACACATCTGACTTCACAGAGTAAGTCCCAATTGTGCATATTGAAAACTGGGGGGAATTGAAGGAGAAACATAGCATTTTCTTAATTTACTGACACACACACATCCTTCATCTCACTTCTACAATTCAACAAGGATTATGAAGTTATTTCATACAAGTACGGCAATTCCACTAGACAAGGTGCCACAGCTCATAAAAGATGCAGACTTTATATTCACATATGAGCACATACAATTATGTATGACCTAATGCAGGTATTTAAAAATGTGAGTGCCCTGAAAAACAGACACCCACCCATGATGTTGTATGACTCAAAATACTAGATTTAAAATGATTTCATTAGTTTGTAAATCATTTGCATAAATACCTTTTCAAGTTGTAAAAAATCCATTTCAGTTTCCTCATACCTTACTGCTAAATATCTCTGAAGTACCTTCCCCCCAGATTTGGTTGCTGCCCCTGATATAAGCAAAATATATTCTTCATTCCAAACCTGATCAATATTTTTAAAATCGTATTAGGCAAATAACAAATCACTTGTTTGACAGCAAGAAAGAGTGAATGATCTTTCTGTAGTTATTGCATGAACAAAACTCTTCTGCCTACGTACCAAAAGGCTCTATGAACTGGTACAGCTTCTCCCCAACGGAGATGGCTTCAGTATACTGACGCAGATGATACAGAATAACAGCTTGATTGTAGTACAGCATACTGTTTTCCACATCATCCAAACCATCCATTTCTTCAACAACAGAGTGAACCTGAAAAAACCCCTCTCATTTCATTAAACTTTCAGTACCTACGATTCAAAAGTGTCAGATATTTAAAAAAAATAATCCAAAGCTAAGAATTTCTCTAAAGATAGGTAAGAGTTATAATCTAATAAACTTTATTGTTGCTGCACATAAACCCAGCAAAAAAATATGCAATTAAATGATAGCTGTCAACTGGGTAGTAAAGTAACATTTTCACTTTTTTATTATTTCACAAACTATTCCAGGTCAAGGAGCTTTCTACTGAAAGAACATAACAGGTCTTTATGGTTATAATATCAAATCAATTTCAACAATAACTAAAAACATAACTAAAAAACTGTTCTAAAAGATTAAACTGACTCAGATGTTTAAAAATAATGTTATTTTCTTGTTCTTTTATTAAACCTAAGGGACAAGGGGCAGAAGTTTTACTTTTCTTTCACTGGAAGATCTGACCACCATTAGCAGTACTCAAAACCAAGGATGATGTCAATATGTTTGCATTACCTGGTTTTTCAGCTGGTTAAGGGTTTGTCTCAAGTTGTCTGTTGTAGTCTGGTTACTTTTACAGAATTCTGCAACAGCAGTATTCAAAGTAATTTTGTAGTCATCTTTGTTGATGTCTTGAAGGGTGTTTAGGTGTTGTAAGCAAGCATCATAGTTTCCAGCCTGGAAATTGCACCAAACCAGAAAGATGCATTAGAAGATACAAAGTCTTTTCAAAAGCAAGTGAAGTGAACTAAATGTCTACACACACACACACTTCATTACTTATGCAGATTAACATGTATGAGAATTAAATCTAAACACTGAAGCCATATCCAACTCCCAAAATAATTTGGCGGAGGAAGGACAAATTATGTAGTTGGTTATTATAAAGAAACGTTTCCTTGAAAAGTGTTATTCTGATTTCTCTTAGTCATGTTAAGTTTCAATATCCTATTTCCTCAGTTTTTATAATCGTTCCCCATTACATGAACACTGAGAGCCTACAGTTGCTTACAAAAGCCCCATCCCAACACATTATGTTCATCCTTCACTTCACCTGGATATACAGTGAGCTACAATTTAATCTATGAAAGTCAGTTTAAGACAGGTTGGAAAAAGATGAGTGTCACTCTCCCAGTAGAGGTTTAAAACACATTTTTACAAGCTTTAGCTGTTGGATGAAGTATTCAGTCACCCAGGCAGGCGTAACCAAAAACTAGGAGCAAAGCACGATGCTCCACTGATGTGTGATTTAATCGAAAAATCCCTTTCTTTGACCTGAGGAATAAACAAGGACTTCAGAAAGGCTCCCCTCTGCCTGCTCTCAGTTTTGGTCTTTTCTGTGTTGGTACAGGAGGAATTTAGTGGCATCAAGAATGAAAGAGAATTCCTGACTCTTTCAACTACGTTAAACCTAAACGACACTTCACTCTCAACTGTTCACTTTCTACACAGGAATAATCACATTCACCTCTCCCATATCAGGGTTACCTCCAATCTGATCAGACAGATAAGCAGGTTCATTTCCATCTCTGTCAGTGGTTCACAACCAAAAGTTAAGCTCTTGAGTACCACAACCACCCTCCACTTCCTCCTCCTTTTTAAGAGCTGTTCCATGGAGCTTCTCCTGGATTCCTGACTAACTTCCTCTATTAAGGAAAGAATACAACAGAGAAGGGCTCTGGGGACCTTCTGCTCTTCCCAACAAAGTTGCCATTCTGCTGCTACTCTCAACGAGACCATTCCAGTTCCTTCAGTCTCCCATGAAAGCACAGTTTTACAACTTACAGAGAGATAGATGTAGCAGGACATTGACACATTTTCACAACTCTAAACACCAACAGCAGGGTTTGCCTAGTGATCATGCACACAAACAACAGGGACTTGCAACTCAACTGCTGGTGTATTCTTAAATCGAGACAGTTTATCTTCCAGTGATTCTCTTCTGTGCTCATACTCAGAGCTCTTCAACAGGAGTAGCTTTCAGATCACAGCAACAAGGCTTCTAACCATGGCTGGACTACAAACCTTGAACCTTCAAACACTCAGCTTATTTTGTAATGTTTTTCATTAGCTAACAGTTCTTTATGCCACTCTACTAGATAGGATCTAGAATATAATATTCAATTTTCTAGCAATTCTATCAACACTGAAATTTGAAGAGTAAAATGATAAAGGTAGTCCACAATTTATAGCTACTCAATAGCAAGAAAATTGGCAACAAAGGCACCAGATTAATTCTGCTCACATGCATTGCTACCTCAACTCCATGAATTTAGGGAGTTCTTACTGCTAGAAAAAATCATGAAATAAATGAGATACACTGGACCAGTATAAAAGTAAAGATGAAGTCATCATCAGATCAAAAGTATTTTAGTCATGTAGATCTGTGAATAAGGTGGAAAACAAACAAATCTCATGTGGCTTCAGTTCTCGGGATCAAATGTCAATGGTAAAAATATTATTGAAAAAGAATAATTGAACTAGACAGCAAGAAGACATGAGTGAGCAAGATCAGCTGTTTAAGTGAGTTTAAGGAGCAACTACATGCACTTCATGTAATCACATTCCAGACAAATTTAAAAGACCGAGTGAAACATACAAGCAGGAATCTCAAAACAGAGCATTTAAATTCTTCCCCCCCCAAGCTATTTCACACATTCAAAACTGAGTTAACACACAACATTTTGGACACAGAGATACAACAATTGAAAGGGAAAGCAATTATACTTCCTGTCACACTAAAAATTAAGAGACAATACATAGAAATAAACCAGAAGACCTGGTACGTGAGTTTTAACACACACACACACACAAATCTTCCAAGAAACATAAACCAGGTAGTAAATACCACCTGTAGGTGTTATGCATTGCAAAATACGTTTTAATGCAAAGTGACAGAGCAGTATATAATGTTTTTTGTGAAAGAATATAGAATTATGCTAAAACACAAGGTTTGTTTTGTTGTTTTGTTTTTTTTTTTTTAAAAATACTCATGGTTCCTTTAAACCCTTTAACACAACATTTTTAGCTTGAAGTGATTAATTCTTCAGAGAGATCATGCATTTCCAGTGCTGGCACAGATTAGCAGTCTACTTCTTCTAATTAAATCATCATACAGCTTTTAAGGTTATAAGTTTTTAGAATCAAGATTAAACATGTTTTTGTTGAAGTATCCTGTTCAGTCTTCTCACATCACATCAGCGAGAAAAGATATGTGCTGGTTTTATAACAACTAGTGCTACTTTTGATATAATATTCTATAGATAAGCCCATTTAGCAGCTATGTGGTAAATTAGAAGTCTCAGAGTTGGGCTTTGTCTTACCTGGAAAGCTTGTAATGCACTGCTCGACAATTCCTTTTCCTGATCGGTAATGCCAGAAGTACCTGCTCCTTCATGTTTCTCGGTACCTTGATCTGTACAGTGGACAGAAGATTACAGAAAAGTTTGCAAGTGTGATGATAGCTATGCAGCTTAAAAAGCTTGTTTCTTCCAGTTCTCAAGATCCTCCTGCCAGTACAAGTAACTTTCCAGATAACTGCAGCAGTCTCCCTACTACACTATCTATATCCCAAGTTATTCTAGCCTAGTGAATTCCTCTCCACAAAATGTAAATTACTGTGCTCAATCCATAACAAAACACCTGCAAGTTAGTTGATAATCCAAATGTTTTAGATTTCTCTTTAAAGCTGCAACCATACACTTGGATTGTCTGATCTTACTCAAAAATCAGCAGTGAAGTCGATGCATCATAAAATAGGTACCAGAGTGGGTGAAATGAAAACCCCATGCATCCTGTACCCTGCTTCCTAAACAGCAAGCAAGGGATGCTCTAGGGATCAACAAAAAACAGAGTAAACACTAGAACTTCCACACAGTTCCCTGCTTTGGGAAAGTATTTCCCTAAAGAAGAGGCTGCAATGGAACCATCATTATTAATAATCATTGACAGACCTGACACATTATTTGAAAAAAGCCTCTCTCTATTTTTGTACTCTTCAGTATACTCCATCAAATGCTGTCTGGTGATTATACGGCATGACACAAACAAATGCTGCCTATCCATTTTTTCAGCATCCCTCCAAATCTTACAGATCTTTCTTTGAATCATCTTTCAAGATGAGCAGAAGCAGTTTATTCTGCATCTTCCTCACATTTTTTTTCCCCAGAATCTTCTCTAGTTCTACTATATCCTTTTCCAGATTAAGACAACAAGAACAATATGTAGCAGTTATGATGGTAGCCCCTTTATGCATTTATATAGCAATGTAATAAGGTTATAATTGTCTTTCATTTCTTTTACATAGAATTTCTGATGGTTTGTTTCAGTCACTATGGAGCATATTTTTCAGAAAGAAGTCAACTAAATCCTTTTGCATCATGTAACTAAGAATTTGGTGAAGTTGCATTAAAAAACACAGTAAAGACATTCCATGTCAAAGCAGCTGAAAATAACCCCACCCCACTAAGCCCTTCCTTGTGTAGAACACAAACTACTGGAGGTAAAAGAACCAACCACACAACCACACCAGACAGGTTATTTCTAAGGGTGTTAGCTAATGTGCTAGAACATACAAAAATCATTTAATGTTTCTGAAACAAAGACTTTATAAACCAGCAATGGTTTTGACTTTTGCAGAAAATTATTTCTTGAATTTCACAGTGGAAGATTTGCTCTAACCTACCTCTTGCTATCTTAACAGGCTAGGTAGGCTTTGTAAATTCAATGGTTTTTTTTTTTCTTCCCTAGAATTCAGAGATGTAATGCAAACTCTGCTAATTTTGTTTTCACTTTGAACAAATGAAAACACTTAGCTATGAGCTCCTCTGCAGAATCCATTCCCCATCATCACCAATTTATCTGGATCACCTACTACTGACTAGGAAAATTTACAAATATAGGACAAACAGCAACGGTAAGGGGCAGCCAAACCTCAGAAGATTCATCAATTAACACCCACAGTGAGACTAAAAGAGACTTAATAATCTATTAAGCTTGTGCCTGTGGCTGAAAAGATGGTGAGATCCCTTCCACTACCCTCTACAATAACATATTTGAGCAAGAATTATAAATATTTCGTTGTAACTTTCATCCTGCATCAAGATGTCACCAAAGTTGAGATTTTAAAAACTCAACAATCTTACACCTGCAAGCATAACCCATTGTGATTTAGACAAAATTCAGGATTCAGCAATTTCAGTACTCTGAGGGATGGACCCTCAGGTGCCTACACATGCTATAAAATCCAACTGCACAAGGCATTGATCAACACCACTTGCACTGCTTTCTCCTTGAAAGGGAAAGGCACAAGAGAAATTTAAAACACAAAAAAGCTCAGAATTTCTGATGTGTCAAAGGCTTTCCACAGCAAAAAAGGAAAGGAACAAGAAGCATCTCTCCTTCAAGCTAAATATAGCACAGATCTGATTCCTGCTCTAAACCTTATGGTTATACAGATGAACAGAAAGCCATCACCCTCCAAGGATCTCTAGAACAGGAGCACATAAGCTAACACATCTTCCCTCAAACTTTCACACTAACAGTGGCATTATCTGCTCTACTTGCTCAGCAGGACTTTTGGATTTGCTAGTAAAAGTAAACACAGTGCAGAGCCTTGGGACTCCAAAACTTTTGAAGCTGATAACTCTGTCTGACCAACACGTTCCTCACATACAAGTTTACCTAGCAGAGAGCCAACAACTACCAAGTGCATTACTGATTACTGCCATGGCATGCAGGTTCAGAAGACCGGCATCTCAAATCAAGTGAACTAAAGTGTCTTCAGTTAAGTGACAGATAAACCAAGACACACTTGTCTAAGGTTTGCAATAAAAACATCACTCACACAGCTGTTTGATGTATTTCCTGGGGAAGAATCAGGGCAGGTCTTCAGATTTCACTGTGTCTCTAAGGCAGTTGGTACATTAAAACAAAACCCCCTACTTTAAGCAAAAAAGGAGCTGTCCCTTCTCCCATAAAGTCAGTTTCATGGCTGTAATCCAGTTAACCATGTCTACTACGACTCAGTAAACAAAGCAGGTTTGTGAAACCTGAACTGGAAGCTTATCTAGAAAATAAAACTAAAATCCAGCTGACACAGTTCACAGCATAGCTTTGTCTTTTGGAAAAAAAAACACTTTAGCTACTCTACTCTTTTTGTCCAAACACACTTGAAACCCCTGAAAGACTTAAAGGTCATTCTAGTCTAATGTAATACTGACATTCTTGTTTAGCCCAGGATCTACTGCTTCATCTCTTTTTAGCAAGAGATCCCTCCAAGAGGAATCACCTGAAAGCTGGCACTAGACAGTGAACAGAACCCACCAATTCCACCTAAATAGGCATGGGGGGAAGTACTCCTCTTGGCTGCAAATGGCCATCCCAGTGCTTGTAAATAAAACTATTACTTCCATATTCCTTGAGGCATTTGAAAGTGCAACAAGCAGGAAAACCGTTCCTTGGTAAAACATACAGCAGGCCAGTTCCTCGCTCTGACCCAGAGACCTCCGGCATCCTGGCAGAAGCACATGGCACACCAGTCACCTCCGACACGCTCCCATCCATACAGGAGCCACAGTTATCAGCTGGAACATCCAAACAGTGCAGATCCTCTGCTTCACAAACCACAGGGCTTGATTTATCTCTGTAAATTGTATTAACGTATGGACCCCTTTGCTTAACTTCCCATTTGTCTAACCTGCATGAGTACAGAGCAACTCCAAAACTGAAACTTGTCAGGCTCATGGTGAGGGGCAAAAGGGGCAACCTGACAAAGGACGTAAAAATCAACTGCTCAGATTTTGATCTGGAGGAAGCTGCTGCACTGAGCTGGAAGTTAGAGAATCCAGCCTGAGAATTATCTTCCTAGCTATTGATCCTGGGGCTGAGAACCAGAAACACTCTATCACGGAGGCTGGTTTGCTCTGCACAAGCAGGCAGCTGCTCCTGCTGGAGAAGTCACATCATGGTGGACAGCAGAACTTCGGGAAAACTGGCTCTATGAGAGGAGAACAAGGAAAAGCATGAGACTGCCACCTGAAAAGGGAGATTGCTCTCCTCGTGGGCTTGCTGCCACAACATCACAAAAGCACAAGAAGTCACATCTCCCACATACACATACCTGAAGACACCTGAGAGTGACTGCAATCATTATCCTTCTCATACCTGCTCTCCGTTTCTCCAAGGACTGCTGTTCCTGAGCTCTCTTGTTCCTACGCCCTGTAAATTACATCTTCCATGAACTGTGTTGTTGAACAAGAGAGCATCTCTGGAATTATTTTTTATTTCCAAACTCTACAGGCAGGGGGATAATCTTTTTCCTGAAAGGTGAGGAATCTATCACACGACTCTTGCTCCAAAAGCATTTTGAAGGGTATGAAGACCAACCAGTGTCCAGCCTTTATAACAACAGTTTGTGGCACCAAGGTACACTTTACTTTTTGTATCAAGCCCTTCAGTACCAGTATAGGTATAATAGGCTGCTTTTGTGCTGTGCAATAAAAAGTGAACACTTCTCAGTGGAAAGCTAATTGTAGCTCACTGCTACGAAGAAGCACAGCACGTAGAATACCTTACCATAGCTCACATCTGATTCATTTGGGCATGAACTTTTAAGAAAGGACAACTGCAAAGTTCCTTCAACACTTCAAAGAACAACAACCAAAAATACTGAAAAATTAATACCAATTTTCTTCCTTGTAGGAAGTTTAGGAATTACTTACAATTCTTATAAAAAACACTTGATAGTTTAGTAAACATCACACAGTACAGTATACTAATTTTCCCCAAAATTGTTTTCCAGATACTGAGGCTTTTCCTATTCAGCATCAAGAGAAAAAAATGCTTAAGGTGATTTTAAATAACACTCCCATCACACAAAACCAACTGAAAAAACTGCAAAGAACACAGGTGACCAGTGACAGGACCCAAGGGAATGGCATGAAACTGTGTCAGGGGATGTTTAGGTTGGATATCAGGAAAAGATTTTCCACGCAGAGGGTGGCTGGGCACTGGAACAGGTTCCCCAGGGAAGTGGTCACAGCACCAAGTCCATCAGAGTTCAAGAAGCATTTGGACAATGCAGATGGTGTGATCCTTGGGGCTGCTCTGTGCAGGGCCAGGAGATGGGCTTGGGTGATCCTTATGGGTCCCTTCCAACTCAGGATATTCTACGATTCAGTTAAGCAGAACTGTGCAATTCTGTAAGGCTTTCCTCCACATCTGCCCCTTCTCCATCCCCTCCGAGCTGCCACCTGAGGGAAGGAGCTTTCCTGCAAGGAAGACTTCTTGTGGGGACGATGGGGAATCTTATGGGAGATGGACAAGCAGGAGCTCCTCAGTGCTAGGGAGCCACACAGCAACTGGGTTTGGGATTTATTTGGCCTGTTTACCAGATGGCGACTTGTTTTGGTCTAGGTGATTTCCTTCTTTTCAGGCTCGGGCTCAGTGAAGATCCACTCATGCCCCAGAACGGAGGGAGCATCCCTGAGGGAACCTGCCTGACCTCCAGCAGCACCACCAAGAGTTACAGCCTCCCTCGCACCCTCCGCATGCCCCGCTTTAACAAACCAGCCCCGAAGCCCCACATCTGCAGGGCTCATTAAACCCCGGAGGACACCGCGCACCCCGCCGGGCCCCTCCGCGCCAGGAGGGGGGCCCCGACGGTGCCACACGGGGCCCTGACGGTGCCACACGGGGCCCCGACGGTGTCTCAGGGCCCAGCCGGTGCCACACGGGGCCCAGCTGGTGCCACAGGGGCCCTGACGGTGTCACACGGGGCCCTGACGGTGTCACAGGGGCCCTGACGGTGTCACACGGGCCCGGCCGGTGCCACACGGGCCCCTGACGGTGCCACACGGGCCCCTCCCCGCGGGACAGCGGGGCACTACTTCGCCGGCGGAAGGGCACAGCGCACGGCGCGCCCCCCGTGCGCCCGCGTATCGCTCCGCCCGGTGGGCCCGGGCCCGGGCCCGGCGGGGCCGCGCCCGCTCCCGCCGCGCTCACCCGCAGCCTTGTCCGCCGCCATCGCCGCTGCCGCTCCCCGCGCGGTCCGAGCACGCCGGTGGGTGCCGAGAGCCGCCACAGGCGCTGACCGATCCTAAGCGCCGCCGCCGGCCCGCTCTGCCCCGGGACTGCTTTGCCTTTGCCTTGGCCTTCGCCGCCGCCGTGCGCGCGCCCGGCCCGCCCCGACCCGCCGCCGCTTCCGGGTTCCCGGCGCGCCCGCGACGTGCGGCCGTTACCGGGGCAGCGCGGATGTGACGTCAGCGCGTCGCGGGGCGGGGCCGCCATGGCGGGCGGGGCCGGGCTGGTCACGCCTCAGCGCCGCCCGGGCCTGTGTGAATACATCGGGGAGTGTAAATACCCAAAGGCAGGATAGCCAAAGGCACGGGACGGAGCCGGGCTCCGGGACAAGGGGCGGCGGGCGGGCAGGAACTGGCGCACAGGGAGGTTCCACCTCCGGCCTGGGAGGGATGCAGCTGCGAGCATGGGAAAGTGGAGAAAAACAAGTCCGTGGCCTTGCAGCTGCATGGGAAAGGAGAAGAAAGGAGAAAAACAAGCTATGTTTTGAGCCTTACCAGCGTGAGGAGAGATGTGAACTACCTGTCAGGAGATGGTCTAAGACTCGTGGGCAGAAGTGCTTGGCTAATAGAGTGTGACATGTGTCTGTGTGGACAGATAAGGAAAAGTATGAAAGAGAAGCTTCGTGTTAATAAAATGGTCGTCGGTTATTGCTGCTGGTTGTGGCTGTTCTTTGCGCCAGACCTGTGTGTGTGTGTGTGAGACTGCGTGTGTGTGTCTGTGTGTGTGTGCCTGCTGTGGCACCACCCGGGCATGAGGAGGAGGTTCCTTGCTGGGAGGGAGTGCTGGGAGGGGTCGCCCGGAGGGGCTGTGGGGTCTCCCTCACTGGGGATACCCACAGCCCTGTGCTCTGAGGTGGGACCAGGTGTCCCTCCCAAACTGACCCATTCCGGGATCCTAGGATCCCCTCCAGAGAGGTCCGTGTGGTGTCCCTGGAATTCAGTGCGGGAGGGAGCAAAGCAGCTCCTTGTCAGGCTGAAGACCCCAAACAGCATTTGTTGTGGTGGTTATTATCTCTGTCATTAAAGTAAGAGGCGTGGGATAAATGGCACTGGCGGAACACAGCCTCAAGCTGCACTGGGCAGGTTCAGCCTGCACATCAGGAAGAATTCTATCCCTGAAAGGGTGGTTAAACATTGGTACAGGGGGTGGAGTCACCATCCCTGGAGGTGTTCGAGAAACAACTGGACATGGCTCTTGGTGTCGTGGTCCGGGTGACAAGGTGGTGTTCAGCTACAGACTGGACTCGATGACCCCAGAGGTCTTTTCTGATCCAGCTGATTCTGTGATGACTTGGATTGACTGTCTATAGTATTTAAGCGTTCACCTGTGCTAAGATGTATCTTCGCAGGCTCAGCAGCCAGGTTTTATTCGTCCTCTTGGGTAGGGACTCTGTGGATGAGTGCAGAGCAGCCAGACGGGGTTCTCTTTTTTAACCCCCACAGTTATATCTACAATGGGAGGTGGAGTGAGTTACAAAGTGCCCCAGGGGTGTCCCCTCTTGGGCACCAAAAGGCTCCCTGTGTCTCTGTCTCTTGGAGTCAAGCTCTCCAGACACAGGGACAATTACCCTTAATTGCCACCATCATCGTGCTGCACCTTTTGTGCTTGCTCTGTGTCACAGCGTGGACACTGCTTCCACAATTTTGTCATCTGGGTACACTTCCTTGTAGTATTTCTCCAGATGTGGTTCTCCAAGGCTTCCCCTCTCTCTTCTTCATTTATTCCTGTTAAACATCAACTTGTTTTTCTACTTCTAAGTGTACAGATATACCCAGTTCTGATTTACAGGTTTTACGTTATACGATTTTGGCCTTGTTGCCAGCAGACAACGTTTGTATCTCATGTACACTGCACCTATGGTATGGCTCTTGCATGTTAGGTAAAGGTTTTGTAGGTAAGGGCAGGCGATGCTTCCTTTAACAGAGGGATACAGTTGGAAAGAAAGAAACACGCTTTAAGACACACCAGCTCTGAACACCTTTAAACCATCACAACTATAATGAGCCAGACCCTGGAAAATGAAAGATTATGAAAAGCTTATTTCAAAAATTTGAAGAGCAAGATAATTTTTATTTTGTAATTGAAGTTCTGAGTATTCCAAATTGTGTTTAGTAACTTCTATTACCACCACTTCTCCAATTTCTCTTCACTGAACTCTGATCTCCAGACTTTTAGACACATATGTATGAAAGAATCATGCAATCTTTACTCTTAAGTGTCTTATTCCAAGTCTCTGATTTGTTGTATCTTCTTTTGTAAGAAATAGCTGTTGGACAAGGCCATTAGGCCCTGTCTGTATTAAAGAATATCTGCAAGTAAAGTTGTAATAGCAAGTCCTCCTAATGTGTATATATTTACTAGTGTAATTATTTATTTATGTTGCCACTTTATTTATAGATAGATATGTGATAAAAACCATGCTGTTTTGGTAAGAAGTAGAACCTATAGAGGCAAAAGCACTGTGCTACGAGTGTAGCTGCATATTCTTTCTGACTTCTATCAAAACAAGAAAGTCACCAAAAAGGCACCCTGAGTGACAGAGCCAGAATGCCCAATGTGGACCTGATGTGGATGCACATGTCCCTCTCCCTTGGGCTCGGTGCAGTGTTTATAGCCAGGAGTACCTGAGCAGTAGCCTGCTTGTTCCAGAGCATTCTGCACCAGGATGGGCACCACGGTGAATTTACCATTCCCTGCTGTAGTTTTTCTCTAACGATCCTGTCAAAGCTCATTTAGCTTCAAGTGTGGCAGCCCTGGTATCCAGCTGCTCCTCTTTTCTACATCATGACATATAGAGGACGGTTGTAAGAGTTTCCTTTATCCATCTTGCCATGATTTTACTGCAGGACTTGTTTACCTGAGGGGTACTTACAGCAAGCTTTGACGTATCTTCCAGCATCCTTTTTGCCATGTTTGTAGCATGCAGTTCCAGAATAATTTCCTTTTTTCCATTTCTGAGGGACAGACAAAGCAATTGTGGCAGCTGGCCTTTTTTTCTTTTTTTTTTTTCCCCAGTATAAATTATTATAAGAAGGAACTTAAATAAAATCAGGTATTTCCCTCCTTCTTATTAATAACCAAATTTTAATTGCTTATGTGTGTGGAGGGTACTGAAGGAAGAGAAGGGACACCTGCCCTTTGCTGCAGTTCAAACATACAGTCATGCAATTGAAAATGTTGGCATTTTTTCTGCAAAAATATTGTGGTAGCATCACTACCAACCTCTAAGAACAGGGGAGAAGGTTTCTTGCAACATGTACATCTAATTTGCATTCTGCTTGGGGTCTCCAGTCTCAGGGAGGCAGGCACGCCATCTGCTGTGGAAGGTACAGAATAAAATCAAATACCATTTGCGACAATAAAAAAGTGTGTGGGGGGGAAAACCTCAAACACTTCTAAAATATTACCTCTCCTGGAGTTTTGTTTTTTCGGGGAAGAAATTACCACAATTCAGGCTTTTAACCCAAAACTCATTTTGAAGAAAACAAACATGGTACAGAGATTTTTCTAGGTTCCTTTTGCTCATTTCTAGGCTAAATTATAAGAAGCCCAGAGGAGCCAACTATAATTTGTAACATACGAGGGGAGGGGGGAAAGTTTCAGAGGGAATCAAACAAAGCTGCTTCCAGTCAGAGAGTAGTCCCAGCATCTCATTTCTGCCTTGCCCAATACCTTCCTTCAGCAGACTAGATTAAGTAGGCCAGGGTTTCCTCTCTGCTTTTGGCCTCCCAAAATATCTTTTTAAGGCTCTTTTTTAAGTTCTTGGAGTCTCAAAGGGAGCAATACAGCAATCTCCTACCCGGTCTTGCAGCAGTAGATGAGATGTAGATAACCTCTCTACTGATCATATGAGCAAGACCTGGCTAACAGAGGAGAAAAGGAGGATTTGTGACATCCCCAATCACTGCCAGACTACATAACAGAGAGGAGTATGGCCAGCTCCAGAGGGAAAGTTACGATTCTTTTGCCAAATTCCACAGTATGGAAATCTCAGCAGCACTTTGTTTCGCTAGTATATTCCAAAAGACAAATGATTTCATGTAAGAAATATTTTCTGTTATTAATAGAGGTCCGCTGTAAAGTTTAAAAGCTTTTACCCCCTAGGTGGCAACATACAATAAAGCAAGGCATGTTTAAATACAATCTTCCCCCTACAGGTGACAGAATCATAGTCACTAAGGTTGGAAAGGACCTCCAAGATTGTTGAGTCCAAGCTTTGACAGAACACCACTATGCCAACTAAACCATAAGCACTTGGTATTAGATCCAGTTGTTTCTTGAATTGTTCCAGGGATAGTGGTTCCACCAGCCTGTTCCATTGCTTAACAACCCTTTCAGTCAAAAAATTCTTCCAAATGTCCCACCTAAAACTCCCCTGGTGTAATTTGAGGCCACTTCCTCTTGTCTTATCGCTGGCTGCCTGGGAGAAGAGGCCAACCCTCATCTGGCTACACCCTCCTCTCAGGTGGTTGTAGAGAGCAGTAACGTCACACCTGAGCCTCCTTTTCTCCAGGATAAACACCCCCAGCTCCCTCAGCTGCCCCTCACAGGACTTGTGCTCCAGACCCTTCACCAGTTCCATTGCCCTTCCCTGGACCTGCTCGAGCACACACTCGAGGTGCAGCCTCACCAGTGCTGAGTACAGAGGGACAATCACTGCCCTGGCCCTGCTGGCCACACTATTGCTGATACAGGCCAGGATGTCACTGGTCTTCTGGGCCACCTGGGCACACTGCTGGCTCGTGTTCAACCGGCTGTTGACCAGCACCCCCAGGTTCTTTTTCCACTGGGCCAATGGAATTCTTATTTACAATGTAAACTAGTGTAAGTATGCTGAATGTAGCTATTAGTCTCAGCCTGGCAATTCTCTTTTTGAGAATCTGTCTCTCAAAGTCAATAAAACATACTATTGTGAACCTCATTTAAATTCAGTATCTTTGCTTTCAGAGAGCTGTATTTTCCTGAAAAGTTATGGTGCATCACAAGCTATTACAGCTTTTGTTCTGTCTGTGTGCAGTGAATAAACCAGCGCAGGCTATGTTTACTTTAGCAAGTGACTCGGGGCAGCAGTAGATTGACAGCTGTAAACAACAGGAACTGAGCTTCCTCACATTCCCAGTATATTCTCATACAGAAATTATTCTTTATCAGGTGGGAACTGGCCCAGTACCACACATCTCCATCACCCATTCTGAAACCCCCTGAAACAAAGCTATCTTAAAAAACTTCCTCAACCACAGGACTTCTGAGAAGCATCAAGTTCCCCTTTCACCTGTCTAATGCAGATACATTTCACACCAGCCTCCACTGTCTACACAAAAACTTCACTTCAGAAGGAAACCCTTTCATTTTTCTCATCCCTGCAGGTTTCTGAGTGACACTGTTTTACTTGTTTCAGATCCTGCTCTTCACTCTGATGCTGGAACATGCATTGCTTGGTGGTGCAGGGGAAGGAACAGTAGGCTTTGCCTTGCAGCCACAGTGGCAGTGCCAGGAAAATACCTTGAGTAAGGTCTTCTAACTCCTTGCTTTCACATTAAAAAAAAACAAAACAAAACAAAAAACAAAGAATATTTTTCTGACAGTGTTTACCACTGTGACAGCTTTGCTCACAGTCAAAAAAGATGCTGAGCCTGGGAGACAAGCTTAGACAGACAGGACCTCGACAATATTGAGATGTGGAAGGAGAACAAGCAGGTGCAAAACTCCTGACAGTAAGGCAGTACCACTGAGAAACAGAGAGAACAGTGGAACATAAAGGATTTAGAGGAACAATGCCATAACATGCCAAATAAATTTCTGATTCCCTTTTGAAAAGAGGTGCTCTTCTTTTCCTCCCATTATAGTACCTGATAAATAACTCTGTGCCATCATCTACCTCCCCCTTCCCTCATTCTAGCTCTGCTCTGATTTTGCTTGCATATGGTGTTGTTATGTGTTGTCCTTCCATTCGGCTCTCATAATAGCATCATTATCTTTTTCTGCTAATGGGCTTAAGTCCAGAGAACACCCAAATTGTGCCATGTAAGGTCTTCTTAGGATAAGAAACACAATATGGTTTTATATCACCTTTGTAATTTTTCCTTTTACGTGTCATCCCAGAGAAATCTATGCACCCAATTGCAATTACTCTGGAAACCAGAGTTTGTGGGAAGAGAACTACCCCCATAACACCATATATTTTGGGTTGTTTACTTTCCTGTAGAGAAGGCTAGCCCAAATTTATGGGCCTTTGGTTTCCACTTACTCATGTTATCAGAAGGCCCTCTATTTCAACAGAGGTATAGTAAGGCCCAATCCATAACTTGCAGAGGGATAAAATTTCCAGTGTTACACAGTTAAAAGGTCTCTAAAACATTTTGTGATTACATCAGTGCCTTTTAGTGCAAGCAGGAATTGATTTATTCATAACAGGAGGATGTCTGCATGACATATGTGTTTATGTTCAATAAACACTACTTTATGCTTTTCTACACTGCAGAGCTTTGACCCTTTCTGAGATGCCAAAACAAAAAGCGAATGTACCTGTGTCAAATCAGAGGCTTTGAGGGAACATTGGTTCTTTCAGCACAGTCTTGAGAATTCTTCCTGTGCCAGCCTAAGCTGATACATACACGTTGTCTAACACTTGATGTCTTTGGTTTGCAACAGCTAGGAGGCTGGAGTTTATTGAGAAATTATGTCTCCAGGCAGGAATAATCTTTAAATTGGAAAAGTACATTCTTACTAATGACTTGTTTATGGTAGTTATTATTCTCAGCATCTCTCCGGACACTCAGAAAGAGATGATTTCTCTCTTGAGAAGTATAAAGCAATTCTTTTTTCACTGAAGATACAAATTATTTTGCTCATAAAGCCTGTACGAGATGTTGCAAATGTCAAAGAATGTGTTCAGTTCAATTTTTCTACTACTATTGCGATAGAGTTGTTTTTCAAGAGATCAGAGGTCTGTTTATCTATTATTTGCCTAAAATTGTAGGCCTCTGTAAAAGCTGCATTTAAATGCCTTCACGTGGCACATCTGCACTTCATATGAAATTATCAAATTTGTTTGTTTGTAGTGAAAACCAACAGGAAATACCCCGTTGACAGCTACCATTGTTCTCTGTGTGAGACTGTGAGATTCTGACTCAGACTGTCTCCAGTTCAAGTCAAAATCTCAAGTTTTAATGATATATAATTAAATACAAAGGGTTTTGTTGTTTGGGGTTTTTTTATTAAATTTTAACTTGCCATGTTACATACCAGGAATAAAATACTGTATATGATCCTGGGTGAATCCAGGACAAAAATAACAATCCATATGTTTTCTTTATTTATAAAGATTAATGTAGACTTTATTTTATTGCAATTCATATTGACTGTTGAAATTCCAAGTTTATTTGACTGTAGTAGTAATCTCTCAAAGCTATTTTAGCTTCCTTCTATCAGTTGTTTCTGCTTAATCTAAATCAGTCGTAAATGCACGTGGCTTCAAAGGAAAGAGAAAAAAAGCATAATGAAAATACCCAATGTGTTCCAAGATGTTAAAAAGATGGAAAGCTATTTAAAGAACAAACCGTGTCTCAGGAGCTCGAGAATCACTGTGGACTGACATATGGTAATCGTATGTCAGCATATGCCTGCACTGCATCTACTGCATGTATCCATTTGCTAAATTCTATTTGTGTCCAAAGTTGTAGAAAGAAGATCAAGTTCCAATGCAGCTAGAAAAATGTAGATGCATGATGATACATTTAATTTTTAGTTTTCTGTAGAAGCAATCTTGGACATTATTATTTCCTTGCTCCTTTTTCTGACTTCAGAGACCATCCTGACACTTAAAAGTAACTTCACCCATTTCACCCCATGTTAATTTCTCAATGTCAGGAAAGATGGGACCAAGACTAACTAGAAAACAGGCAGACTTTTTGAAGTTGGTTTTTTTTTTTTTTTTTTTTTTCTTTTCAGCCTCTCTTCAGGTTGCAGGGGGAAAAGGTTCAAAAGATGCAGTGTATACAAACATGTAGAATTAGGAGAGGGGATACAGTTTCAGCTTCCTGCTCTAAATCTAGTAATTTAATAACCTAACCACTGAGTCATTGTGTGTATTTGTTTCTGGTTTCTAGACCAGAGATCCAGAAAACCTGAGAAATCTCCCTTTGGAAAATTTTGCTGAAGTTAATATAACGTTAGTTGCAATTAAATAGAAATATTAGAAAAGTGCTGGGACATTTCCAGTGCTAGTCAGCTGCAAACTAGCTGCAAGATAGGAGCTAACCCCAATTCTTATGTTGTTTCCCAAAGAAACATTCTTTCCTCCATCCCAAAGTTGAGGATAGCTGTTTGTTTCAGTTTCAGCACCCATGGTAAAGCTGAGAAGCTACACATTTGGGTGTTCTGGCAACTAGAAAAGGAGATTACTAGGAACTGTAAATAATTCTGACAATTAACAGCAATATTACTGAATATTATATAATACTTGATGGGGCTAAAATTTCTTCTATTACTCCAGTATAAATGGAAAGTGAGCATTTTGCTTAGGGTTACTGCATGACTGTGGATCATGTTAGAGCAAGAAAAGAAACCAAGCTGTAGAATTTCCAAGTGTAATACAGTGTTGTTTGAATTACATAAAGTAAATGGAGCACGTATTTCCTTTCCATCAGGAAACAAGCAGTGAAGAATTTCAATTTCCAGTCAGAAGGTCAGGGAACGGATTCTCCTCTCAAGATAAATCCAAAATAACTTTGCCAAAGGAATGTCACTAGATTGACCCTGCTATACTCAAGATGAGAAATTCACCTGCATTTTTGAGTCTCAGGCATGAATGAATGCAGCAGACCAGCAAAGCAATCATTTAGTCATTCAGTTCCATTTAACTACATGTCAAGATCTAAAGAAAGCAGAGTCACTTTTAACATGCATAGGTCCTGGGATGAGACAACCCCTAGAATTTCTGCACTGAAATCTACTGAAGGTTTACCATATCCCAGCATGGTGTGGCTGAGGAGAGGCTGTGCCATGTTAAGCGCAGTTTCTGCCTCACTGCATTGCCTTGTAATGACATTAGCAAATATTTCACATTCTGTGAGGGGAATGCTTCCCTCCTCCTCTCTGCCACTTAGAAACAGTGAGGAGATGAGATGTGACACTTGAAAATGCTATAGTGCTGTGACCTCGCTGTGGTATAAGATGGTCTTAGTGGATGCAGAAAATTCAGCTGCCTGAAGTACTTTTGCTTTGGCCAGCTGGTGTCCTACTGTCTGCAAAGCTGCTTCCAGACAGCAGTGCTTTGTTATTCACTTGACTTTACTAGCCCTTGTCAGAGTTAATTGGATTTGTGACATGGTCAGATGTTTATTTCTTGATTCTGTTGTCCCTTGCCTTACAGGACACATATGCCAGGGGAAACTGCAGTACATCTAGCAAATACTAAAATATGAAGAGATCCATGGGCATACTGTCAACATTTTTAGGAACTAAAATTTAAGGAAATGTGTGCTTCAAATGTTGGGGGTTTTACTGTAATATATGCCAATATTGTCACTTAGCTCCTGATTCAGCAAGATAATTAAAGCAGTTATAAAACTTTTTGTTTGAATATATCCACATCTCTCTAGAAAGACATTACTTTGGTCATGCATAAATACCCAACCTTAATGTAGCTGAATGCCATTTTGGGGAAGAATGCACATAAGTCATGGAAATACGAGGTTACACTTCTGGTAAAATATCTTAGTTTTTTAAGTATTAGAAAAACTTACACTCTTTATGAAAGCCACTGCCTACAGTCATAATTTTATTATACTTTCCTTTGTGTAATAACTTTTGTATATGAGACTACAATATCAGGCTATAAAATAGCTCTTATGCAACTCACTTTCTAAATCTTTGCTACTATTACTGATGTAGTATTTTGGTGTAAATGTTTTTAAATACAATTTAAAAAACTTTTATCAAGTTATTGATACCTGTAAGCAATTTAAGTGAAAAGCCAAAAAAAAAAGGAAAGGATTTAATTTACAACTGCTGCAAAAAGCATGCGTTTTGGAGCAGGTTCCCAGAGAAGGTATTATTCTGAAATGCAGTCTACCTCCTTACAAAAGTTCTTGTTAGATGAGAAGTCCACACATTGCCTTTGAGAACAGACACCCACACCAGAGTACACACAGCTCACACCACTCTGGAAGTCACAGTGGATACAGTCTTTTCTTCAGGCTTGAAATAAGAGTAAATCAACCATGGTCTTGGGCACAAAGAGTGTATAGAAATACCTGAACATTCATTCATATGTCAAAATGAGCTAAATTTCATAGATTTTATTTTACAGTAGGAGCAATGAGACAGGGAGAGAGAGACAGATTGACAAAGCGGTTAAGCATGGGCTTAACTTTAAGTTTGTATCTAAATCCTCAAGTCAACAGCTATGCAGCTGGAGCTATGCCAGGATGTAGCTGAAGATGTGACCATCATAGTCTACTTTATGGAAACATGTAGCTGTTAAGTTCATAAGCAGAAATGAATTTAGACAACTATTTTAATCTGTAAGTGTTGTGAAATGCTAGCAAAATTTTTATATTGGCTAGTGCAAAAGAATAATAAAATCACAGAGAAACTGCTTGTCATCATGTCAGCAAGAAACAGCATGCATGGTTTATTTCTATTTCATTCTAATTTTATTATTAACAGAGCTCCAATGCTTTCAATACATATAAAACTGGCATAGCACAGAGGCAAACCAATTGAGCTTGGTTTCATTTTGGACAGCTCATTGGAAGCATTTGCTAAATGCACAGTAAGGCCAACCTTCTCCATCCCAACATATTCTACTAGATGAGAAATGGGAGAGGGCTTTTTTTTTAAAATTACAGTGCTTCCATGTTTTGTACTGATTTCGACAGGCCATTGGTCCCACTAAAGAAGGCAATGTTTGGTCCTTCACTGTTAGGTAACACTGTATAAGCAAAAAGACTATCCACATAGATTCTGAAACTGTTATTCTACCCCACTAGGAACTTCAGGAATGAATTTACTTAAGTGGGGCAAGGTATGAAGTTAAATCACTCTGAAAAAGTTTCCAAGCTGGACAAACTTTATCAGAGTGCCATCTTCTGTAGTATCAGTGTTTCTACTAGACAAATTGATTATAAGAAGCATTATCTTATGCTCCAGTATATTATGTTAAGAATTCTTCATTAAATTTTTCTTGAGGTATCATCTCCAGACAACAGTCTATAAAATGTGGTGTATCACAGTTGCTTCATTACATTAACATGTGTCTTTCGATATCATTATTTAGCTTCAATAAAGTTGAGATTTATTTATTTATACGGCATCTAGTAGCAATCAACAAGCAATAGCTGGAGCAGAAAAAATAGTTCTTTTCCAACCATGCCTGTTATTGTAGAATTGATATATTTTTGGAGTAGAGCTCCATTAGGAAAGATAAGTTTTCTAGCAAGCTATTCAAAATGCAGTAAAATATTAAAGAATAATCAGGAATAGAAAGAAGAATTGCTTTGTGTGCTTTTATTATTTATTAACCTGTTTGATTTAGCACTTCCTTTTATACAAACATGAAGAATTACATGGCCCAGAATGCTCTGTGCTATTAAACTGTGCTGTTCTCAGCCCTGAAAAGATAGGAGAAAAACTATTAAGGTCAACAACCATGTACACACCAACATAAAGCTTATCAGCTTTTATTTATTCTTAGAGTTCTTTTACAATACATTATTAATACCAAGGTTGTATCAACTACCATGAATATCTAACTGATTAAAAACTTGTATGTAAGTCCACAAGATACTGCTGAGGTCTGATTGAATCGAAAATAAGATCAGGTATTTGTAGGAGAAGTAAGAATGATAAAAGGAAAGCACAAAACCTCCACAAAACCCAACGCTCTTTCAGAAGCCAAATTCCAACTTAAAAAGCAATGCTCCTCTACACCTGCTGTTGGATTTTGTGTCATTTCTACATGAACCTTGGAAGCAGGACTGCTACAAAATGATGTGTTTAAAGCACACATCCCTCTTTTCAGACACAAGGCCTTCCTTAGCGACAGGAGTAGGATGTCCACTGACTAAGCCACTTTTTAGAAAGCTACCAAAAGCCAGCACAAGAGGAAGTTCCTTAGCTTACCGCCCTGCCAGGAGACAGGCTGCATGCAGAGCACATCCCCCCGTGCTGATGGGGACCCTCTGGGTGGTACCTGAGAGGAAGTCCATCTGGCCACCTGCTCAGGAGCCAGCAGCCCTGGAAGTGCTGCCATCCCTGACGCAGAGGCAGCTGCAGCTCTTGGAAGGCTGGGCCACCTGCCAAGTGGATGGGTAGATGAGCTGGCAGGCAACCAGCAAGTTTCTGGCAAAAATCTGACATGCTTGGGTTCCACAAGATTTCACATCTAAAACATAAGAATGCTGGTTTCTATTCATACCAAAGTACTAAGTAGTTTATGTTAGGAAGTGCATTTCCTCCCTCCAAAAATGCATGTTGAGTAAAATTTAACTTGACAGTTTGCCATGAAGGTCAGATAAAAACAAACATTAAGCAATATATGCCTAATCAGAAAAATTAGCATTAAAATAAGTAGAACCATACAATCCACCTCGTAAGCCTGTGTCATCTATTGCCTGAGGAGTGCAATACAGTGAACTGTAGAAATTCTGCAACTGGCTCTAAGAAACACTGCTGAAGTATCACAAGAAATGAAGCTGCTTGACTGTGGCACTTCCTCAGGCAGGTTAGGGCCACACATGGGCAGACATTGACTAAGGGTTTAAAATGTAGTAACTCTCCCAAATTTTTGTTGACTTCCCTTAGCTAGAGTAAGTAAAAGAATAATGTCTTCTCCTGATATAGCTCAGTATGAAGTTGTCTCAGCACAAATTTTAATCAGTATTTTAGACATAAAGTAGCACATATTAATGCTATATTGAATATTGTGTCCAAGTTAGAACCCTCAGCTTGGATTGTGCAATTTGCTTACCTGTTTAGAAGAGAAGGAAAACCTACAGCCCTCTCATTGCCAAACAGCATAATAATTAACAAGTATTTATCTCTTGAAGTAGCTAAACTAAAGAATTTTAGCAGCCTTTAGCAGTGTAAAGTATTATTTTGGGATTGAAAGCGAAATTCAAACTGATGAATCCAAAATTCCTTCTGCACTTGTGTCAATGCTTTACAGTCAGACAGGGTTGTTGGCAAGCCATAACCCAAGTCCATATTGCTTTACAGTCAGAAGTCCACTATAAGGAACACTGACAGTTGTCCCTTGTGAGTACCTACATCTCCCTGCTTTTGATTTTCAGTATTCCCCCTTCACCATCTGAAACAAATGCAGGTTTCATGCACCCATCTAAGTATTAATTAGCCTGAGGCCTAACACTTGGGACCAAAATAGCTTTAAACAGCTTTATGCCATGTTACGTTCCTTCAGCTCTTTAAAAGTGTGAGAACTGGTTTCAGCTGTTACGTACAACTTCTGCTTTTTTTGTGCAGGAACCTAAAAAATCGGTCAAGGAGGGTAGGAATCGCTGTAGCAAAGAAGGATTCACATCAGGTGTTCTGTCCTTTGACAACAAGAAAATGCCAGCATCCCTTCAGCCACCTGGAATTTCTGTTGTACCAGTACAAGACTTCAGAGAGGAAATATCTGGCAAAAGACAAGGAAAAGTGCAAAGCCTTGTGTCAAAGCTTCCATTTTATATATTATACAATTTAACTTCTCTGACCAAGGAAGGTGGTGACTGCCAGCTCTTTTTCCCTGAGAGCCAGCAGGAATAACAGAGCACAGAGGCAGTCAGCACACATTTTAATGAGCTGCTGTCTCATGCGCGCTCTGGAGCATCAAGACAAACTGTGTGTTATGTGTAAGGCGTCCACTCTAATGAATCTCATCGGTTTGGCTCCCCTCCTAATAATACCTACCAGCATCCAGCAAACATGCTCATGCTGTATTAGAATACAACAATTCTGTAAATGTGGAGAGACATTTTCTAAAGTCTATGACTGCAGCTAGCAAAACCCATCTCATACAGAAAGGACTGCACTGCAGACCACTTGTGTAAGTCATGGCCTTTTCTTCAGAGAAGAAGACCTTTATTTCATGAACTGATATTAAGCTGAATTTCTTTTTCCACCTTGCATGTCCTTGGTCACCAGCATTTTTCATGTGACAAAGCACATGCTGATTCTCTGTGGGCTGTAAGGGAGAACAGCTGCTAGTTATAATGGGGGTTTTGAGAGCACTTGGTCAACCGAACTTCATAGAAGGTTTAAGTACCTCTAGACTGTACTACCTCTGTCAAAGCAGAGGCAAATACAACATAAAATGTAGAGTAGGTCCAATTTTTAGTGTGTCAGTAGAATCAGCCTGCAGTTATTTTTAACTGCCTTGGAAAGCTTAGCAGGCAGATACAGTTAATCCTTTAAAGGATTTGCAGGTATTCATAGCTTAATAAGTAAGCACAGTGGATTAAGCCAATAGAAGATTGTAGACAGTCAAAGACAACCTTTACGTGCTAGCATTCAAAAAATAAAAAGAACAGTTTCTTGTTTTTGCCTGACAATCCCCCTCAGTTGTCAGTATGTCCCAGAATCCCATACAGTGATGACATAAAAATGTTAATTAAAGTCGACATGTGTAATATTTAAATCATCAGAAATCAGTGAATTTCTGTTGTCTTTTTCATTATCCTATAAATGCTTTGAAAAGCAGAGCTGCATCATGAAAATGAATTAAAAATACACCTACTTATGTAATAAATAAATAATAAAACTAAAATGGTAAGATTTGTGTTAGGAAGAAGAAAAAAGGCTGAGTGATTTTATAGGTCAGATTTTGTGTTGGTTGTATTGTTTTTCAGGATTCACTGACATAGCGTCAACTGAGAGATGTAGGCCCTTCAATATATTCAAAAACAATGCAGAAAAATACACCCATAATAGGACAAAGGAAAAAAAAAATCATATGACACAAAACTATTAGGCTGAGGAAATCTAGGGCTGGCTGTGAAAAGCTGTGGAGTTGGTTCAATACTGAAAGGGTGATAAAATGCCAGAGGCTATTTGATGTCACTAAGTGCAATGCACATCAAGAGAGGGAGAGAAAGTACATATATGTGTATATACACAGGGTGCTAGTATCGTCAGGAAAGAAATCTGAAAACATCTGGTGCTTAAAGAAGCAAACAAACTTAGGAATTATTTGAAACTTAAAAGAGGAAAAACATGAAAAATCTGCCCTGTAAACACTCAGACCACAGACACATGAATATTATATGGAGTTTTAGTCATTCCGTTATCAAAAAGGATATAATGGAATTCAAAAAATATCTAAAGAAGAATATGACAGTGATGTGTTAAGTCATGACTTTTATGAAAAAAGTGAGATGGGAATTCACTAGTTTTCATAATATAAATATTGGAATGTGTGCATTTTTTTTTGGTAGAAATTAACTCATTTTCATTAAATAATGTGAGGCACAAACTGTACATGGATCAAAAAAATCATGACTTCATTGATTCAGCAGTTCTATTCAGTAGGTCAGCAGTAACTACAAAACAAAAGAGTCTCCTAGCCACTGAAGGCTACAAGAGCATGATGGAAAAATCACTGTAAGCATGACTGCCTCTGGACAGTTTTTCCGTAAGTATCTACTTACTAGGTTAGGATGACTTTTCATCTGGCTGAATTCAGCAGTTCTCAAATCCGAATGACTAGAATGACTGAAATCATGATGTATATTGTTTGTCATATTTTTACAAGAAATTTCACCAGGACCTCCCTGGTTCTATCACTGTTATTTAAAAAGAATCAAGATTAAACAAAATTGTTTTGTTAACTGTACAACTGAAGAAGCCTAATTCCCTACACATTTTTAAGGTTATATACTCTGGCTACCAGACAAACCACTCCTTTCAAACCTCAGCTGCGTTAAATGAAATCTGTCACTATATATACAATAGATTAAATATATGCAGATAAGAAATATATGAAAGATAAAAGCAGAATATTACTCCACAAAGTTATAATTAGGACCCTGCTCTTCCCAGATGATTCAATAGTGGAATGTATTGTTGACTACCACTTGAACAGAACTGTGAGACACAGGAACAAAGGACCAGAAGGGAAGTCCTGAGTCACTGCAAATAATCAACCCTTACACTTGCAGTTCTGTCACTTAATCCCTTACAGAAACCGACCAAAGCCCCTTTCCTAACTCAATCAGATGGCAGTCTTTGAAGTCTCTGCCCTGACAGGGAAGTCTTTTTCATTTTTAGACTCAATGTATTCCTAGTCAGCCAACGACTTAGCTCTTTCCTAACACAGTCCCTTACTTTAAACAGAGCTTTACCTCTCTGGTGGTACATTCAGAGAAAGAAATCATATCATCTGTAAATACTCACTTTGCCTGGCTCATCAGGTCAGGCTCTGTTCCAGCACATCTCTCTTACAATGTGGCATGCACTGTGAAGAGGTCCAAGCTGACTGGGACACCGTGCCAGTGAGTGCAGACACTGTGGACATTCCACACCCACGTGCCCCTGGTTCTAAGAGCTGTACAGATATGTTAGCACATTCCTTTCAAGCCAATGTGCCCTGTCACCAAGACAGCCAGTCTTCTTCAACACGTGTTCAAAACCAAACTAACATGGCTGTACTAATTCACTTCTGGAAGTAGTTTAGTGGTGATTAGATCAATCATTTCTATACCATATTTCACTGTGTACTTTAATTATGCTCCCAGTCTCATACTGTACACTTCTAAACCCATGGAACACCATGATCCTTCTCCACACTGACTCTGTACTGATTTGCCTTTCAATAATGAAGAATTCCCACGGAACAGACTCCAATTTTTTTCACACATCTCAAAGTCTATGATAATCTTTGGCATGCAAAATGAAAAGATTTTCAGAGTTTGAACTGATGACTTTGCTGGAATGCTGAGCCCTGCAAGTCACTACAGTGATTCTGAAGCTTAGTGACAACTCTATTATGAGAATGACATCACTTCTTATTGTTTTGGAAGAAACTTCTCCCTAATATAGTAGTGGCAGATAACTGGTATCACTGAGTTTCTAAGAGATGCCTGAGAAAGGAAGAAATGAAGTTAAAACAGTAGGAAATTAAGACTGACAGAACACTTGACAATGGTTCTGCACTTTTTCTTTTTAAGAGCAGTCTATCTTAATTTCTCACATGTTCCAATCTTTCCCCTGTACAAGCCAATTTTCTTAGCTAACCTGGACATCTTTCACTCCTCATGGTTTCTCTGGCTCTGTTCCACACTGCAGATTTGTTGCTGCAAGTCACTCCTACTAACAGATACTGCACAGAGAACACGGTCTACAGGAAGTCTACCACTTATCTGACTGAATGCTTCCCTGTCATATCAGCACTTTTTCTGAATTCAGGAAGGGCAGGCGCTAGGAGTGGGAATGAGAGCAATTGCTTAGGCAATGGATTCTATCCTGACACAAGCATGAAGGGAAGACCTTCATGCAGAAAGAGCAACAGAAGTCTTAAAAAAGGATTTGAGGGCACAAAACGGCACCACAAAGCAAATGAAACATAGTATCATATAATCATTTCGGCTGGAAAATATCTCTAAGATCATTGAGTCCAATCATTACCCCAACACTGACAGGTCCCCCACTAAACCATGTCCCCAAGTGCCACAGCATGAGAAGGTCCAGGACCCTAAAAGGCCTAGAGTGAGTTGGTGGATGGGAGTATGAGGGGCATTCATATTTTATAGATGAATTAGAAAGGGGCTGTGAAAAACAAAGTGGCTTAAGGACATACTGAAAAATATTCAAAATGGAGATTTTATTTTTTTTTAAACGTGTGGCCTTCTGCACAAATTTAAATTTACTGAATATCGCCACATAACAATAATAGGTGTGCATGTGTATTCATTCTTAGGAAAGCAAGCAAAATATCACTGAAGTTGAATACACAGACTAGATGTATTTACCGCAATGTGAAACAACAAAATGTTTGCTGTAAAGTAATTTATACTTTAACACGTTTTGGAAATCTATAACATGTATCTGAAATCAGACTATGCAATTAGAAAGATCTGTATTTGCTTAGCAGAGGAAGCAGGACAGTGCTACTTCCTCACTCTCTTTCTGCCATCATAATGTCCTGTTGTCACTGTCCTTGGCTTCTGTGAATGAATAAGAGGAACCACCCTGCAGGAAGTCTCTGTGCTGGACTATTCTTTCATGCTCGTTTTGCATTGCAGCAATACCTCTGGCTTAATAAAGCTTTCACTTGATTTAGTTCAAGTCAAGAGAAGAATGAGCCCCACGATGTGCCTCATCACCCCTCAGCCCACCTACCTGTGCAACACGACCTTAAGGTTCCTGCTCAGCATTCTGAATGCCTGTCCAAAGGCAAAACAAAGCCATGGGAGATTCCAGATGCAATGCAAATGTAACATGATGTGAGCCAGACAAATTCTTCAACTGAAGCCCCACCGTTAATCTCTTTCCAAAACATGGAAGACTGCATTAATAAATATCAATATTCATTTCAAAACCTTCAGAGTACCTAAGCAGAGTACATCCACTGTAGTCCTACAGTTGAGTGTCAGCAAATTTTCACCATAAATCATCATCCTGCAAAGAATTTGAAGAAAAAAATTAAACCAAACCCAGCATGCCCCAATCAGGAACAGAATGCTGGACAACTATAAACACTTGGTTTTGACAGAAAAAAACCCCAAACAATTTTCTTATAAAGTATCATGTTTAATAAACCTAGAATTTTTCTTTCCTTTGTTTTCTTTGGTACTTTTACTCACTCAGGTATTCTTGCTGTGAATCAGTTTCATAGGATGGTACCCCCCTGAATTAAGATTTGGTCCTTTATCTTTAACCTGTCAAGATTCTTACCAAAGTAATGAGAAATGGTTTTTATTATCCACAAGAGGCAAGATTTCCTTTATTGTGAGTAAATAAATATATAAAATAATCAGTTAATCCTCAGCTACATGCACAGACCTGTTCCCATCACACAGGGATTAAGAATTAAACAGAGGCCTTTCCCTTGACTGTGGCATCACTGAGCCAAGGGCAGGGATAAGAACCTGGGAGGGTGCCATGAAAGGGACAAGAACCGAGCATCTGTTCCTGTGTGGATTTTTCTCTCCTCCCACACACTGAAGGGAGAGATGCATATGAAGTGTGTGCAGTGTTTATTTTTAACCAGCCAGGCAAAGGGCCATGATGGCCCTGTCCCATTACTCCGTTTATCTCGAGGACAGCTACAAATGCCTGGTGCTGAGATCTCATGTTCTCCACTCAAGACATGGTATCTCCCTCCCTAATTTTTAAATGTTGCCTTATATGTTAAAAATATGTCTCAGCAATACATATTCTTGGCACCTTGGATGCAGTTCTGCTAAATGTTTTTGTGCATCACATCTCTTAATGCAACATATGGATAGATTTTGTCAGGACTTAAATAAAAGTGAAAAAACCCCAAAACAATCAGCTCTCCTTCCACTCTAAACAACCTTTATAATTCTGTTTACTGAATGTATTATTTCTTTTCGGTTTGCTAGCAAGTGAGAACTCTTACTGCCAGTATTTCCTCTCTTATTCCATTAATAACTTTTTTGTTTGTTTTTCTGTTAATCATTCTAAAACATTGTGAAGCTATTCTAAGGCAATGTTCCACATTGCCAATTTTTGCTTATTTTTGTTTGGGCTATGTTTTTCCTATCAATTCACAGAGAGTAGAATACAGGTTGGTCTTACATTCATAACTTGATTATAGTAACAGAAGTCATCCATTTATGGAGTTGTGAGGATCAGGATGATTTTAGCAGACAATTTTATTTAAAAGGACATCATCCTTACCAGAGATATTGTTCATGATTTACAGAAAGAGTAATATGGAAAAGAATATCCTCCTCCAACATATGAAACAGCATACTACTTAGTTGAAATAGCAATTTCTAACACAGCAGCTTAAGGAAGTATATACGTCTCTGAACTCTGTAGGCCTTCAATGACTAGACTTTGAAATGGAAAAATGGAAGGAATCACATTGGTTTGTGTAACTAAATAAAAAGTATTCCAAAGTTTTTGCTTTTTAATGGATAGCAAACTGAAGAGAAAGAACAAAACCTGTTACAACAAAGCAAACTCTCCTGTACAGAGGCAGGATAAAATACGAGTATGTCTCATCATCATTAAGCTACTGAGATGATGAAAACCTAAATCAAACATATTTAATACTCACATAACCAGAATATTTCTTTCCAAGCTAAGTACACTAAAACGCTTACTTAGGTGGCAGCTAAAAATGCTCAGTGTCTTCAAAGGACTCAAGATTTTTTAACATTAGTTCCCTTTACAGTTTTTATACACAGTTTTGGAAATACCAACCAAGGACTGGGCCAGGGGGGAACGAACAGTTAGAAACCAAATCCAGTAGAAGAGAGTCTCGGACCACACAACAGAGCAGCTGGGTGACTGTGGCAGCCCCTGCTTAGAACAGCATGTTTACATAAATTATTGCAATGTAGCCTGAGTACAGGTTTACACTTCTTAAGCTACTCTGCAGTAATTGTCTCTGTGAACACTCTTATTTTGTAGTAAATGGAAAATACCTTACTTCAATCCCTACTGAAGACAAAGTAAACACAGATTTTCACAGATTCCTTCAGGCAACATGCACAAGCAGCTCCCACACCACAAACACACATCCTTTTTTTATGGTAACTTACCCAAGTAGCCACGCCATCTGACAACAAAAAAGCCAGCATAAAGCAAACCAGCTACTTGAGAAGCAGTCACAGCTCCCTGAGCTAAAGAACTGACTAAAGGAGGAGAAGTAGAAATAATGCACAAGAAAGTGCCTGCTGCTCACTGCCTCTACCGTAATCTGGGAAATCATTCATACACATTTTTCCTGAATAAACAATATTGTATTTAAACAAAACAAAACCCAAAACGTAAGAAACTTCTCTTTTTGAAGACATGATCCTGCTTAAAGCAATGGAACGTGTTTCATACCATGTGGCCAAGAAAGAACTGAATGTGCCTTGAGACGGAACATACCTGGTCTCCCAGTGGATTTAAATCATAATAACTATGACCTTCGTTGATCACAGTTGTCTTCTATAAATACACAGCAAGCACATATTTTTAATCATCAAGCAGACATGTAGAGCACATTTTAAATCTTATGCATTCCAAGTAAATTCAAGGGTGTACTTAAACATATGTTTCAGGTGCTCTGCTCCATCTGCTGCCGAATGGTAACCGATTTAAATTAAATAAATAAAACATCGTCTCTGTGAAATAAAACAGTCTTTGTCTCCTTTGCAGCAGGCCATAGTACACTGCTTCATAAAGCTAGTTAGCCCTGCACATTCTTAAAAATTTACAATGCAGTATGTAGAAAATAAATTTGGAAGTAAGCGGTCCATTGCTGCATGGTCTGCAGAGCTTATATTACCAACCAGCACAAACCATAACTGGATGAATTACAAGATTTATATGTGATCAAACGTGAAAAGGAAATGGGATACACAAAACTGGTCATAGTCTAATATTTCTTATGGATTCTTCTCATTAAGACTCCCAAGACATACTTGATATTCTTATTATCTGTACAGTTTATATTAACAAATTTCAGCATACAGATTGAAATATTAATTCTGTGCTGAAGTTACCGATTTGTAATTTGTGCTATTGCAACTATTCAGCTAAGGATTTACAGTATTTTTTCATTTCCCAACAGAATAACTTGAATGTTGTAAACAAGAAAATAATCAGTAATTCACTTTCAAGATTAAGTTTCATATGACTAACTGTTAATACTACAAAAAAGGCACTTTCAAAAATCATTACCAACTTCATGAATGCTTTCTGAATATTAATCGCACACAAATTCAGATCCACAAATAATGACAAATAACCTTGTCTTCCTGTTTTAAAGTTTTAGTTTTATACTTTTGAATACACTTCAGCCAAAGGCAAGAAAACATCTCGTTGGAAATTTCATGTATTCTGCTTTTTCATTGCTGCCTTTTCAAAGAGATGCTTTCTGCACAGTGCTACACTCCTAGTATGTATTGAGCACTGTGACCTTTATAATTTTGATTTCAACAACAAGGTCAACATTGCTAAGAAGCCAGTTTTGCCTTAAAGGCAGAATCTCTTGAAGAACCCAAACCGGATCTTTTAAATGTAATTGAACTATAACAATTCCGTTCCACAGGCTTACTTCTGCAACCAATTTCATAGTATTTGGCCACTCACGATAGATACAGACAGAGAAGCTGGACCATCACTTTTTGGATTTCATACAATGCTAACTCAGACAAAAGTTTTTACGTGAAGAGAGACAGGCAACAGGGAGCCCCACGTTAAGAACAAGCAGAGGAGCAGAGAATAATCAAAGCACATCAGAAAGTGAAGAGGCAGAGAATGTGAGAGAAACCAAGACTGCACGCCTGTGACCGCCAAGCAGCCGTGCACAGGAAGTCCCTTTCCCTGCTGGTGCCTCCTTGGACAGCATGGCACAGCTGGCTAAAGCTGCACAGCTGCACCCTGACTCAGGGTCTGCACTTTGGCATCACCCCAGGGCAGCTCGCAGAGGGATGTAGACCTTGCCTGTATCAGGAAATAACACTATTTTGCCAAGGGGATGTTGTCTTAGTTTGCCCTTGTAGTGAAGTTGTTGGCAGTGCTTCTTCAAGTTAGAACTGTTGTAACAATCAACATCTGAAACAATGTTATTTCTCATCAGAGCTGATGGACCCCATTCTTCATTGTCTTTGTCCTGTATAGTCATACATACCTCTGCAGGCATACTAGGCACTGGGTATGAGGTACTATCAAACCAGAATGGCAGTTCTAAGTAGGAAAACATAGTTTTAACTTTAAAACTTACGATTTGATAGTCAGGGAAGTCCTTTTATTTAATGTGCTTGGATAAACATCTACAGGTTGGGTGAGGTAGGAGAAAATGAAGCTTTTATGCTTGCTGGGCATTGTTAAGATCAGTTCCTATTCACAGTCACATTTTGGAAAATGCTGCATGGAATGATTTTTTCCATACATTCACAAGATCATTTTGCCAGAGAGAAACTTATTTCACAGGGTAGGAAAGGAAAGAACGTCTTATTGATTCCCCCTCTCTCGCCTTTTCCTTGGTTGCTTCATTACCACTTTTCCTAAATTTCCTCTTCCTATCATGCTGTACAGCTAACTCTATGAATAATTTAACTGAGATACTGTATCACCACACTGCAGCTGATGAAGGCTCGATTCTCTCAACATTTTTGCTTCCATCCTGATTTTTTTGTAACCTAACCTGAGAGTATGATGACCAAGCATTTCCATTTTCACTTTCTCCTCTGCAGCTCCCGAGACAGAAATAAAATGGAGAGGAGGCAGAATAGGAGGGAGGGAGGGATGGCTTCTGCTAAAGGTAGGAAGCACACCACAAAACCATCATCAAAACTGTCAGATGTGACAATCTGGTGAGTGAATCCTCAGAGAATTTTAATGTACACATCTCTTTCACAGACACACAGCAAAATCCTCCATTAGAAGAGGATGAGGAAGTGAAAGCCACCTTAAAAAGACTCCAGAATGAATGGATGTCAGGGGAAGGAGGAGGGGAGAAAGAAAAGAGGTGGTCTCTCTTTCACTGTGAACAATCTTTGGCAGATTTATAATCACCAGGTTTGTTGTTGTTTTTTTGGGTTTTTTTCCAGCAAGCAACATTAGCCTCTAAAAAAGCAGAGGAGCAGGAAAATTGCACCGTGTTTTCTCAAAATCAGTATGTTCCTTACTCAGCACAAATCAACATGGTCTTATTATCATTCTTCCTTGTAGCCTTTTATTTGCTATTACTTTCACATATTTAAATGTTAATTCTGCCATACAAGCTGTAGATTTACATATCTCGAATATACTTCACACATGAACAATATAAGGAACATAATTCAAAATAGCAAACAACATTAAGTAGTTTAAGACTCGTTATTTTCAGTGCCTTGGCAAATGAGGTGTTAAAGTGATTTTCCATTATTTATTAAAGTTCCACAAAAATCTGAACACCACACACCAGAATAAATAGCAATCCATTTCTCAAATTATGTTAAAACCAATGTTTTCCCTTTTGATTGAAGCAGGTTGCTAAAGTTTGGGCTCTTAGAAGTTGTTTTCATTAGGAAATGTATTCTAAAATCCGTTGGGGTTCTTTGTTTTTCCCTTTCTCTTAGAACCACAACTTGACCTGCAGCTGAGCTGACCTAACTGTTTACTGTCAATGGAAAGGCATTCCCATCCCACTGACTCCCAAATTCAAACTCCACCTTCCTTCTCTCCTTACTCTCTGGTCAAGTTCTGTTCCCCACCCTTTGCTCTGGCTCTGTCACTCGTCAAACTTTCCAGAAGATGATTCACCTCACCAAATGGGAAGTGTTATTCATTCATGTCAGTAATCAGTTTTCTGATGTTTTAGTGATTTAAATCAGTTGACCCAACAGTGATGAAAACCAGATACCAGGGGAATGCAATTCCCAGCAGGCCATAAGGAGGCCTTGCAGCAAGTGTTTTTCCTTGGTGGCTTTTCAGCATCACTCCTCTGTTTAGTGGACACCTTTTACCAGATGATGCGTCTCCACCAAAATTCTGCGAGTTTTCCACACGTGTTCTATCCACAACAAAATACTTCTGAGTAATAATTGTGCCCCTGTTACAAGTACTTGTAATTCATCGCATGGCTACTGTTGTTTCACCTATTTTATACCCAAAGAAAGAAATGCACTTAACATGAATGGTGACCTACAAGTTACAACACCTGGTCTCTACTAAAACAACAAGTGCATGAAAGGAATGTTTGTATTTTAGGTTACAAAGCCATTGAGAGAAATGCATGGCTAGGAAAAAAGGATTAATTTTTTTTCCCTGTTTCAAAATACTACTTAAAAAGCAGTGTTTTCTGGGAAAAATAAAATTAACACAGCAGCAAGAAAGAACTTAATTACAAGCTGCTGGCATAACTAAGTTGCTAACACAGCCAATACTCTCCTGAACATCCAAAGGCTCTGGGAATGGGCACCCTTTGTTTGAAAGGGACGTACACAAGGATTCATCCCTCCTTAGGTTTCCCCTGAACGCCCCCCAAGGGACAAAACTCACCCAATTAAACTTTTACAGACTCCAAAGCCACTCAGGTGTTACCTCGCAAGCACACTAGCAGGAAAACAGAGGGAAGGGGACTGACACGCTTCCTCGCTCCTCCTGGGACTTCCACCACGGGTCGGGCTGCCACAGCGCTGCGACGGGACCGTCCTTGCCCGG
>JAWWTY010000077.1:41073830-41105237 GCA_035222235.1 Margarornis squamiger | reverse complement strand
ACGCTTCCTCGCTCCTCCTGGGACTTCCACCACGGGTCGGGCTGCCACAGCGCTGCGACGGGACCGTCCTTGCCCGGGTCCGATGTCACCCACCTCTGCCCGGGTCCGATGTCACCACCTCTGCCCGGGTCCGATGTCACCACCTCTGCCCGGCTCTCGGGCCGCACTCGTGAGGCGGCTGAAGTGCGGAGGCCTCTCGGGGCGGGCTCCCCCAAAAGGCACATCCCTACCCCAGCCACACTTACTTTTCTCGGGTGCGAGGTGCTCCTGCAGGGCCGGGGGGCACACAGCACGGCACAGGGCAGCTGCCTGCCCTCCGTACCCCCTCACACTGCTCCAGGGACATCTCGGGACCGCACACTGCAGCTCCCCGCCCTCGGTACCCCCTCACACCGCTCCGGGACCGCCCCTCTCTCCCCTCCCCGCCCTCGGTACCCCCTCACGCCGCTCCGGGACCGCCCCCCCCGACCAACATCCGGGTTCCGGGCGCGGCGCCGCCGCCCGCTCCGCGTCCCGTGGAGGCGGCGGGGCCGGGCCGGGCGGGGCCGGGCCGGGCGGGGCGGGCAGGGCCAGCAGCAGCAGCAGGAGGAGGAGGCGGAGGAGGAGGAGGCGGCAGCAGCAGCAGCAGCAGCAGCAGCGAAGATGGCGGCGGCGGTGGGGAGAGCCGGCTCCTTCGGCTCCTCCGCGTCCGCCGGGCTCGGCTCGGCTGCCGGCTTCCCTTCGGCTTCGCCCGCCGCGGCCGCGGCCAACAGCAGCGCTGCGGAGCTGCGGGCGGGCGGCGATGAGGACGATGGGCAGAACCTCTGGTGAGCGCCCGCCCGCCCCGCCCTGCGCTCGGCGGGTCCGCGCCCTGCGGGCGGCCCGGCCGGGCAGTGCCCGCTCCCCGCGGGGCTGCGGGGACGCCTCCCCTCGGCGGAGCCGGCCCGGCCCTGCCCCCGGCCCCGTGCCCCCTTCCCGGGAGAGGGCGAGGGTGGGGGCCGGGGGAAGCGGGAGGGAGTCCCTCCTAAGCGCTGTCGTCTCTCCGCGCCAGGTCCTGCATCCTCAGTGAGGTGTCCACGCGATCCCGCTCCAAGCTGCCTTCGGGGAAGAACGTCCTCCTGCTGGGTGAGGAAAGCATCCCGACCCCCCTGCCATCCCTGCCGCACACACACGGGCTGAGAGAGGCATCCCGACCCCCCTGCCATCCCTGCCGCACACACACGGGCTGAGAGAGGCATCCCGACCCCCCTGCCATCCCCACAAGCTGCCTCCTGAGCCCTCTCTTGGGCTCCTGGAGCTTCCCTTGTTCAGCGCCCCGAGGGGAGGGGGTGTTGATGGGTGACAAGGTGCTGCCTTAACCCTCTCGCTTCTGCCCTGGCGTGGCTCGGCTTCATTTTGGATATGCAATACCCAGGGATGCTCTAGATACGCCCCCCTGCCCTGCGTACCCCGCCATAATGCCCTCGCTGTCCTTCCCCACCCTGGTTCCCGAGGTTTAGAGGGCTTGGATGGGGAGCTCTTATTGTCTCTCTCCCCCGGGGTGCCTGCGGGTCCCGGGCCAGCCTTGCGGTGTGTCATGCGGACACAGAGCTGCTTCCCCGGGCCTTCCCTTCCCTGCCCTGCCCACTCCGCCCAGCGTGTCGCTGGCTGCTGCCCGCCGATCCCCACCCAGTGCCCGAGTCCAACCGGGCCGGCCCCGGGAGCTGCCGAATGGGACTTTGAGAGGGCGATAATGGGACTCCCGCCTGCCCTTCGCTGCCGAGGGGAAGAAGGAAAATGACACGTCAAAATTAAAAACTTAGGGGGCGGGGGGAGAGGAAATGGGTGCTCCCGAGCATCTTAGTCTTGTGTGTATGAATATATTATTGCTATTATTATTAGAGGGGTGGCTTTTTGGTTTTTGTTGCTTTGTTTTTTGTTTTCTTTTCCCCTGAAAGACTATTAAATACTATTATCAGTAGACAACATAAGAAATCCAAGTGGATGGATTTTTAACTAGCTGCTGCTTCCAAGTCCTTTGCCAGCCTTCCTGTCCCCAGAAAGAACTGTGTGTTAATACTTGGAAATGTGGCTAAAACTTAGTAAAGATATTTGTGCAGACTCTATGCACACTCTAATTCTGCGTAGTCTTGTGGTTTATACTCTCTTGAGGTTTTTCAAGTTAAGTGTTTTTTTCCTCCGTAATCCTAAAGCAATCACTGTGATCCTTTTCTTCCTGTTTTGATAAGCTGAGTGGTGATTTAAAACTGACTGAGGAGAAGACTGTGCAAGGAACACAGCATGGCCTAGTGAAGCTGTTACAAGACTTTCTCCCCTTTAATTTGTTACTCTTTATGTTACATAATTAAGATATTGAAATGGAAAGTTCGAGTGACATTAAAGATTTCATAATGATTGAGGCTTCTGATGTGATACTTTGAACCTAAATTGGGTGATTGTCCTTGTGGAAGTTGCAAGATTCTTCCTCAAGCTGTGATCCTTGTCAGGAAGTTTATGCTCTTTGTTTTTCCTCTCCTCATGGTCAGGTAATCCTTAGTACTCCATAACTGGAGACTGCTTTCTTCAGAGCTAGAGCAGACACCACACAATGTTTCCAAAAGCTCATTTAGTTTGTGATATTCAACCTGTTGTATAGAAATTTTCTTTTTTACCATTTATTTAGAGCTTATAGAATGAATTAATACATTTTTTTCCTATTTTTGACTGATGCATTTTTTAAAAGATGTGCAGGTTTGTAGAAGAAATTCTGATTCTTGCTTAGAAATTGTGTTTTCTAGAAGTCCTAGGTACAAGGGGGAAAAAAAAAAGTTGGCCTGTGTTTAGGAAAAAGAGCATCAGATCTGAGGACTGGCCAGTGAGGACCATGGCCATGTTCTTTGTGAGAATACCTAACCCTTGTTCATTTGCAATCATGATGTTGCTCCTGAAGCACACTGGCACAGACAAAGGAGAGGTCTTATGCATTCCATATTGAGCAGATTCAGTATGTGAAGTTCCTGGTCTGTTTGGGTTCTTGAGCTGTGTGTTTGCAATTTCTCTGTTATCTCACATTTCTTCTATGTTCAAGCTTTGTTCCTTTAGATAGTTTTGTCCTAATTTTTATTGTTCATTCAGATCACTTCTTGCCATGATTATTTTCAGTTTCATTATGCTTCCAATAGCTTTAAGCAGAAGTTGTAAAGCTGACCAAAGTCTTGACGGTTTTTGTGCATTTTGTGGCAGGCAAATATTTGCTGTATAAACAGTCATATTGGTCAAAACTCACCAGCTGAAACATGATATATATGGTAACAAATGATTGCTTATTTTCATTGCAGTCTCCATTTTAAAAGAATTCCCTAAGTTTCCAACATCCCACTCCCCCACCCCGAAAAGCCAACCAGAAAAACCCATCATGTAGTGCTCTTTTGTTTGCTAGGACAGGTTTTCTAATTTGCCTACAGCATTTATATTTTTCAAATAGTGCATATATTTGTATGCCTAGTTGTTCTGGGAACCTGGCTGTGTCTGGCATGCTAATTGTGCTATTTCAGAATTTGTTTTTACCTATGTTAACATCTCATTTTTAAGAACCTAGAAAGCAGTTCAGGGTATAACACACAATAACAGAAGGTATAACACAATAACTAAAGGAAACTGGAATGCTAAATGTTAATTTGTACATATGGCACATAGTTTTGTGAAGTGAAGGTTAACATATAATACTGGTAATCTTCTCAAAATCATCCAAATATTAATTAACTTACAGTTTTACTTCTTGAAAATTGTTTCACTTGCAGACAAATTTTCAGTAACTGTTTTTCTGTGAAGACTTTAAACTCATTGGCACCACATATAGCATGAAAGCATTTTTCTGTTCTTGTATGAACAATAATAAAAGCACAAGCTTTTTTAAACTTTATGTTAGTCACTTATGCTCTCATTCCTAGGCAGTTCTGTCATAGTGACCATAGCTACCTCATTTAGCAAACTACACCAGCAGAAAATATAAGATGTTCCTACCCTCTTAAGGACATTGGGTGCTCTCATGGACATTTCTACCTACTTTTTGCAGATAACCAAGAATGTGTATTTTTGTTGCTCCTGCTTCCCTTTTTTTTCCCCCTCCTTGCTGGACTGTCTCTTCTGCTCACTTGTGTAATAAAGGTAGTTGATTGCCTGAGATGTTTTTTGTTGAGTGTGATGGGAAGGCTGATGCTTATAGCTGGGAGCTCTCTTGTTCATTCCTTTTCTGATGTATCTTAACCAGCAAGTGGAGTAGAGGGAGCAGCTGACAAGTCACCATTGCAGATTATGGATGGAATCCATAAAGCTATAGAATGTGTGGAGACTTGGATTCAGAGACCTGAACCAATCATTTATCCAATAAACTACAGCACACATTCTAGCAGTAATGTTGGAAGTCATTCCAGGATGCACCAGAAAACAGGCTCCCAGCTGGCAAGTGAATTGAATAGTTGTTTTCTGTCTGGCTTTAGATTTCATACATTCCTCTGTCTCTGGAGCACAGTATATTCTTTGCCCGCAATTTTAACAGTTTCAAACCATCTAGTGACACCTGTACACCTGACTCTACGTGTCTGTGTTGCACACTTCTGCTTCTACTGAATCACTAGCATTTTGGTTTACTTTATGCATTTTACTCCACTTGATGATAAAGGCTTTTGAGTTTAGTGGGCAGTGGGAGTTCAACTGGCTTGTGTCCACATATCCTCTTTACTCCAGCAGGGCCAGGCCTGTTTGTTTGAATCTTTGAGCTCTTTTAGTGGACCCATGAAATATAGTTAACTTCCTAAGTTCCAATACAGCAAATTATCATGAGAGTATATAAAATGGGCTTACTTAAATTTGTACTCAACGCTATAAAAATTAGTTTTCTATTTTATTCTTTCCTATTCAAACTCCTGAAAGTTTCACTGTGATCAGTTCATCAGTATAACTGATGAAATACTGCTTGTTCGTGCTGTGCATATTGTTAATCTCAAATGTTTCTTAATTCCACAGTACTGCAGAAGTTGTCAGCTTCTTTTCCTTCTCTTATTGCAACGTCTTCACCTTCTGTTGGTGATGAAAGTCTTCCAAATGTAGTGTCAAGTTTTGTTTCAGTCAGCAGAGTTATCTTCCTACAGTGTCAATTGTTTTGATGGGACATTGACCTAGATAAAATTCTGATTGCTTGTTTTGTAGCTGCATTTTTTTAGAATTAAGTAGTAACTTTTCATAGTGTCCTTCCTCCTATAATACCCTTCCATAAAGCCAGAATTACACACATGCTGAGTAGTAAAACTCACTTGGAACAGCATGGGGAGTTCTGAAATTCTTGAATTGCATTTATTTTAGTTTGTCTCATCATTGTCAGAGGTGCTGTAGGTTATTGGATCTATCTCTGAAGTAGCTCCAAAGGTGAAGAACAGCAAAAGGAATTGAGCTTCTGTGTTTGCCGGGCAGGTTAGTGTCAGGAGTGCCAATAAAGGTGTCCCTTGGATAGTAACATAGGATTATTTTATTTTGATAGTGAACCTGGGTAAAATACAGTAGGTGACCTCCAGCTATGTTAAAGGAGAAGGCTTGGGTTAGAGATGGATGCTGTTCATATTCACTGTAGAATTAACTGCGATACTGACTTTCTGACTGTGGGTCTCTCCAAGCATAAGTAACACTGTTACTGCTGTACCTGTTTCCACAGTCAGGCTGTGTATCCTCATGGTGCAGGACTTGGCAAAATACGTCTTGGAAGAGTTGTCCACAATCTGCTTTCTATCATGTTGAAAAGAGAAGTGTAATTAAGGTGCTTCTCAGAAAAGTTACATAATTTTTCAGTGCCACAAAGATACCAAATGAATAGTATGTGAGGAGAAAGACTCACCTGGCAGAGTAAAACGAACCTGGAAAAGGAGAAACTTTTTATCTAATGAGTAAATGATAATTTAGTGGCAATTTCTGTGAAGGCTTGATATGACCTACTTTTTGTGAACTTCCATGTTTTGAGAGATTGAGAGAAGGATCTCATCAGCATAGTTAATTTTGTTCTTTGGTTCTTTGAAAGCAAACTCAATTTGTCTTATTCTGATTATTTTGGTCTTGTTCTGAAAAAGGCATTCTTCAATTAGTACAGAATATATCAACAAGCCTCTTTCACTAATATGCAGCTGTAGAAAAGGCAGTTATTAGCTTGTGAAAAGTATTTTATCTTGAGAATAGCTGTAGTACACATGTGCTTGGTTATAGTAGCAAGAAGACAACTGTGTCAGGATTCAGTCATTCCACATGGCGTAGAATAGCGATTGCTCTGGTGTTCTGGGATGGCCTCTTGGCCCCATTCAATAACTCATGTTTAGACTTGATGGCTTTGTTCTATCATATTTAAGCAAGATGGATGTTTTTCTATTAATAAAAATATTCAATATTTTGTGTTACAGGTATTAGATGTTCTAAATCATTCTACCCAGGAGCTGTCTTTTGCATTGTAAGAAGTTTAAAGCCAATTCACAAAAATATGCTTGAGGGTGTAGGATGTGCAGAAGGTATTAATTGGGATCATTTCTAGTTTTGTTTGGCTTTGTTTGAACATGTTTGGGTTTTTTTAGAGATGAGTTGCATAATTCTCATATCAAGCTGAATTTTAATTGATGGGTTTAAAATGCAAACAAACAGACTCCCATCAAGGCACCAGTAGGATTATAGATTACAAATTATTAATTACGTCCAGAATTTTTCAAAGAGCTGTTGAAAAAAAAAATCAAAGCCCTAGGTCAAAGAGGGGGAGACCATCAATACTGATGACACAGAAGAAATGTTCTCTTCTTGCCTCTTTGCCTTGACGTATTTTAATCACACTGGAACTTTACAATGGAAAAACAGTTTAAATAAAAAGTCAAAATTCATGTCTGTCCTGGGGATAACACACTGATTACTCTTTCATGTACAGGCTTCTGTGAGAAGTTAGGAATATCTTCTTTTACCAAGTGAAAACCTACTTCTACTTTAATTTTCTAAACTGAAAGAAATGTGGAAATAGCAGAGGTAGTAAATATTCTGCATTTTAAAATGTGTAATTGAAAGTTTGAAGTAGTTCTCTGATAGAGCCTAAATTCTCTCTGATGTGGTAGTTTATGGCTGAACAGTTTGTGTAGCAGTACATAGATAAGTGCCTGCACTCACAGAAGGCAATTCATCCACCTCATTGCCCATCCTTCCTCTGTGTGGGTGACCATTCTGCTGAATTCTGTATTGTAGCAGAACATTTAGTGATACTTGATTTTCTGCTCAGTAGACATGCAGCTTGCCTGCAGTAGTGAGAAGGGAGGAGGCTGGGAAAGGTTTGTATTACCACAGTTTCCTATATGTTTGAGGGCAGCTACAAGAAGGATGTTGTCAAACTCTTCTTTTGTGGACAGAGTAGCACCTTGGACAGAGGAGCTTTGACAACCCCAAACTCAGAGGGAAGTAATAGAAGTGTGGGCATAAAAATGTAACTGCTTTTGTTTAGTTGACTTCCCATTTTGTTAACACGATGGTGAAATACTGTGCATAAGCAGATTGGGTTGGCTTTGTTTCAGCTGCTTCCTAGCCTGACTTCTCTGCAAAATTAAATCTGTTGTTTCTCTTTTACTTGTGTTCAGCTTTGGTGGATAGCACTGCTTGGTAGAAGCATCGCTTCTGTTTCCTCTGTGGTATTAATGTGTGAGAGCAGTTTGATGTAATGGGCAGTTTCAATTCTTTAGTATTTACTCTGGAAAAGGAGAAGCTTTTATGTTACTTGCAAAAGAAGGATGCAAAATCTACCTGATTTTCATTCTACCTTGAAATTACATCAAATTACAATGGAAAATTGTGTGTCAGAAATGTTTTGCTCTGAGTTTCTATGAAGCCAGTCAAAAATTTAATAATCCCATAGTTAGAAATAAAGAAGAAACTAGAGGATTTTCCATCTTAAAATTTTGGAATGGAGGATGAGGATAACTCTTTTTGAAGTTACATGAGGCTCTGTTTTATGTATTTCTTCAGTAGCACTTTAAAAAAGCCTTCTCTTTCATAATATTAGTATGCACTGATGTTTAAGCCTAGGGAATATGATATTTTGCTTTTGTCTGAAACTGAGCAGCATTACTTTTTCAGATTTTAGAGATACCCAGAGACAACAACAACAAAAAAGATAAATATGCTTAAATGTGTTAAAGTTTGTAATTTCAAATGCTATGTAGTATATGTGTATATACGTACTTCTAATGAGATTTTTTTCAAAGCATATTTACTGTTATATATGTCCCTGGTAGTACTTAATGCTAATTGCATTATTATGCTGTACATTATCCATCAAACCTCGTATAGCTAATAGACTTTAATTTCCTCACAAATGTTTCACCCTCCTCTAGGGGAGAGAACCTTCTGTACACACTTAAAGACATTACTGTAAAACGTTTGAGTTTTGAGAAGTCTTAAATGTTAGCATTGCATAAACTTAGAATTAATTTGATAATGAGATTTCCAATAACTGCTTAGGAGTTTTAGATAAGCACTGGTTTAAGATTGATTTGTATTTTGATATTCTTGCTGAAAAGTAGCTACAAAGCAAAATCCTACTGCTGCTCTTTCCTCGCATAATTCAGTATATTCAAAGTGTGTTGACTTTTCAAGTGTTTTATATGGAAGTCTTCAGGTTGCAAAAAAATAAATTAATAACAAGGATGCAAATACATTTGCAGTTTTCACAATTTTAAAAGGTATATTCAACATTCTAAACATAGAAAGTAGAGGCAGATGAAACCTGAAGTCTTCATATGTTGGGTTAGACTAGTGTGGGGTTTCCTTTAAACCCAGCCCATTCTATTCTGATTCTATGGTCTCTTGGCCAAGACAGTTATTTTCTTCTCACTTTTTATGATCAATTGTTTGGACAAAAAGGAAGAAGCCCTTATGTCACGTATGATGGTCCTGGTTTTACTTTCTGACAGCTTTTTCAGTAACATTGAAAAATTATTGACTCTAATTTGGCTGAAATATGCCAAGAACTCTGGATTTCCTATGGAATAGGGCACATTTGGCTAGGCAGCTGTCTTGCACCCTTGCAAGTAGGTCATCCTGTTTGTAAACTTGTTGGTTTATGCACTGCTAACTTGTTTTGGATCACTTGTCAGTGTTGCTTCTAACCCCTTTCTCCACAGATCTGGTTTCTCTTATATCCTCTGTAAACTGTACTATTCTCTTCATTTACCTGAGTAATTAATGGAAGTAGCACCAATCCCTTCAGACTTCACTGATGCATCATTCTGGCTTTCTAGTGAAAGATGAGCAGTGTTCTCTGCATGCAGTGACTTGTACAATACTGTCATGTGCATCAGTGATCCACCTACCTGACCTTGGTGTTCTGCAATGGGTGGATATTTGCTAATGAGAAGGGAGTAGACAGTCCTCTTCATGGAACAGATTCAATTTAGGTAATTCTGTGATGGAAGGCAGGAATTACTGTGTGCATGTGTCCAGAGGAACTAATTCTACATCAAATCAACTTAGCTTATGTTGTACTGATAAAATTTCTTTCAGTCTAGGGGAGGAAATAAAATTCCAGCTCTTTTTTTTGCCATAAGATACTAACTTAACAGTATTGAACTCCAGTTTCCTTTAGGCATTTGGAAACACGAGGGTGGAGAGGAAATGACATAACACAGAGCCCTGATAAGTAAGGGGCTTGTGGGATGTATATTTCAAGTTTGCCTATATTGTTTACCATGAGCACTTTCAAACAGTAGTTGCATAGATATTAGCATCTGTGTAAGCATGTTTTAGTTCAGGCTGCTTAAGTGTATCTTCTGTCAGGTGTAGAACTTTTCATAACCACAGGCGTCTTTTAGACTTGTTGCAGCTACTTTTGTTAAGCACTGGCAGATACGCTTTGTAGAGGATATTAAATTTTCCCCGTGCAAGCAAGTTGAAATCTTTATTGGCACCTATGTGAAACAAAGTTGTATGCAAGAGAACTTAGCTGGGAGTCAGGTGTTCTGAGAAAGTAAGAAAGCTGTTTAACTGCAACCCCTCATTAAAAGGAATAACAAATTTTATCTTGTCTTACCTGTTAAGCCTTCTGCTGGCACAAGTTAATTGAAGCTCCCCTGTTCAAAAAGGTAAAATAGCACGATGAATCATACAGACATTGTTGGCAAAAGTTAAAGTAGCTTCATAACATGTCAGAGCAGCAGGTAATATAGTCTTTCCAGTTGTTTTTAGATGACAATTTTAAGAAGCTTGGATAAATACTTGGGTGAGGGCAGAGGACAAATTGTAATTGATGTCTGGGGACAAAGCTTGAACTCTTCACTTCATCAGCATTTTTATTTAAAAGAATATTCTTACAAGAAGAGGAAAAGCTTGATATATGATTAGAAAATAGGAGTGCTTTTCAATGGTTATTTAAAACTAGCTATAATTGTTTGCTCAAGTACATCTTGATGTATATAATACAGTTAAGGAACTCACAAATGAACTCTTACATTGTGAAAAAGTTGAAGTGATACAACTTAATTTTTCACTTATCTAAACTAGACTTTCGACTTCAGTTCTTGTCTTATTTCTCTCTCTTTTTCTATTTTCAAAAATATATTTTATTTAAAATAGCATTTTCGTTCAATTGAGTAAAATCCCCTGGACTCCTTAAAGTAAGCAGTCTTATGTTTTCTAGACTGTTAATAAAATATGAAAATAAAGCTTACCTCTAGATTGAAGACTTCATGTGCTATTCTTAGGAATGATATGCTGAGCTAATTCAATCAAAGTATGATTCTTCTGGTCTTTCCAATGGTTGTATCTGCAGTGTTTTTAATGTGGCCGCAGTATTGTCTATAGATCATGGTCAGTTCCCTGTAAAGGGAAAACATCATTATGTTTATCAGTGAAAATTACTGCCCTTGAACTTTCCTCTTTGTTATGTGGTTAAAAGCGAGTGTTTATACTCTCTCTGTATAGGAGAGACTTGGGAAAAAATGTGTTTGAAATAAAGCTGATAAGGTACCTCTTAGGCACCTGGGATTAATCTTAATTTTGTAACCTGTGAGTGAGTTTCAAGAACTTTCTATTGTCTAGCTGTTACATACTCATTGTACGGCAAATTAGAGTGGCAAAACCTTGCTTTGTGTCCAAATTCAGCTCGATTACTCTTTCAAACTGGAAAAACTGCCTGTGAAGTTTTCCAAGTCTGGGGCATAGGACTAGAAATAAGGCTTTCTAAAAAGAGTCTCTGGCAGTAGTTGAGGTGTTTACATTGTGCATGTGCTGTGAAGTTCACTGGTTACCTGAGCTTGCCACGCTGTGCTACCCAAATACACACAGAATGGGCTTACTATTTGTTAAGGTTTCTTTAGACCTGTAAATATTCAAAGAAACCAACCCATAAAAGCTAAGGAAACAGATTTGCCGTACTCAGCTTGGTGGTGTGTGCTGTTTGATATGAGGGAATTCTCAATCATGTTCTTCTGATTGCAAGAGGAGCTTAGAAAGCATTTTAGAAAAACTTTGTTACTACTTTGGTTGTAGTTGAAAGACTGAAATTGTTTGAGGTGTTTTAAACTACTCCTTAACATAGCTTTTTAAAGATAAGTGTAAGAGCCTATTTCAGATAGGACAGTTAGTGGCATAATTGCATTTATCAATAACTAGAAGTAAGATTTGAACCTGAGACATGCACTTAGGACAGATGGATGAGTTGGGCAAAACCTGTTATATTTCAAAACCTCAATGAGGTCAGTCACCCTGTTAGGGCACGGTTCCCTTATTGCCCCAGGTGGTTTTTAATATGTAACTCTGATTAAAGATTGAGTGCTGTCTTACTTCTGTCTCTCCAGGTGAAGATGGAGCAGGTAAAACTAGCTTAATAGGAAAAATTCAAGGAATAGAGGAATACAAAAAAGGAAGAGGAATGGAGTATTTGTATTTAAATGTGCATGATGAAGACCGAGATGGTAAGTTTGTATTTCAAACAGTATCTTAAACTAGTGTGAAAGCAGTGGTTCAGTAGTGTGACATTTTGGATGTTTTTCTTTCTTTATTGGTTGAAGGAGTCCAGCTTAGGCCACAAGTGATTTGTATGGTAAGAAAGTTTGTTGGTGTAATTGCCTTAGTGGAGACCATGAATGACCACTTTAAGTGGTAGAGGGAGAGAGGAACCTGTCAAAAGAAAAGGCTGAAAAGAAAAGACCAGGGAAGCAGACTTAGCTGCAACATTCTGAATGGATGTGCATTCCTCAGGCCCAGAGGAAACGGTGCCCAGGCTCCTATCTTCCATTTCAATTACTGTAGCAAGTAGTTACCATGAACCTACAGAGAAACCTTTGTCTTGGTGGCACAGAATCTGCAGGACTACTATCAGGGATTGAAGGGTAGGGATATGTGCATGATGCTAAAGGAGACTTAAAAAAACAAACAAGAAAACCCCAAAACCACCAACCCAAAAATTTGGGTGAAGGCATGGCTAGAAAATGAAAAGTATGTTTAAGATCCTGTGTAAGATCCAAATACCTGGAGTTAAAGGCTGTGAATAAGGTGATACTGGAAGCTTTGGGGAAAAATAGGAATTCTTGTCTATCCTATAAAAACAAATACATGTAGGAAGAGAACCAGAAGTGGCCTCTTTTTTTTTTTTTTTAATGAAATCATCTGCTTTCCTGACTTTCATGCCTGGCCATTGGTGTCAAAGATGACTTGAAACCAGGGTTAAGAGGACTGGGAGTTTGATTTAAGTCAAACTTCTGTAACAAGTGACAAAAACTTGCCTGTAGGCAAAATGTAATTATATTAAGCTCCTTAATTAACTTAATTGACTCTTTAACTGCAGAAGTGTCTGTGAATATTGGAGTATGGTGTTTTTTTGAGGAAAAGAAAGCAGTGGGATGGTCTGTTTGTATGGTGATTGCCTTTTCGCAGATTGGAAGAATAACTTGAAGTCCATCTCAGTCATTAAAAACTTTCAGTTCTTCAGTTTTTTGAATGACCAAGGTACATTCTTTATTTAAGAATTACCTAGGCATATCACATTGGAGTTTTGAAGGGGAGATGGCAGCTCTTGAGAGCTGAGCAGACCAAGGGCTAAGAAGGGATGACTGAGTTCACCCAGTTCTGCTCTTTTAAATTGCATCTTGAAAACATTTTTCCTCTCTAAAATGGTGAACAACCATTTTGGAAATGTTGACTGTATCTCTGGATTCTCCCTTTCAGATGATGTATTTAAGATCTTCAGTTATCAGCCATTAAACATCAGGGTTTGGAAGAGGAGGAGCTTGTCTCCACATGCTGCAGTTTGCTGTGATGTTATGTATGTTCAATTGACTGATAAAACATGTCATCTGCTTTCTTCCTTGTATTTTACATGTCTAAAGAAGATTTAATAGCCATTATGTAGTGGTGTGTTTCAAGTAAATCTCATAAAATGCTTTTTCTTTTTTTGTAGACCAAACAAGATGTAATGTATGGATTTTGGATGGTGACCTGTATCACAAAGGTCTTCTTAAATTTGCAATGGAGGCAAACTCTCTAAAGGACACTCTAATTATGTTGGTAGTAGACATGTCTAGACCTTGGACTGCATTGGATTCTTTACAAAAATGGGCAAGTGTTGTAAGAGAACATATTGACAAGTTAAAAATTCCTCCTGAAGAAATGAAAGAAATGGAACAAAAGTGTGAGTATTCTGCAAATACATAGGAATCCATTTAAATATGCTTAATGCTTTCTGCACCATTTAATCTCTCCATTGCAGTCTTTTTCATTCTTTGAAAATATTACTTAAAATTAGGAGTTATCAAGGAAGTCAAGCTTCAGATAAATCTCAAGTAGCTATATGAACAATACTAGTACTTCTTTCTAACAGAATAACAATTTAGGGGGATAAAGCTTTCAGAATGAACACAGCTGAAATTACAATCTTGCGTTTTAAATATTTTTCTAGAAGAGATTGTCCAAGAAAAAAAATCATTACGTTTCAGTTTTTCATTTTATTTATTTAAAAGGCAGATAATTACATCAGCTTCATAATGGTTCCTGTAAATAATGAGTTAGAGAATCTGGAACCTGGTCTGTGCCTGCCAAAAGTGTAACTGTTGAGGAGGGTTCATGACAACATGGCCATGTCTGGGCCTTTCTACTTGAAGATTTTTATCTTAACTATTACTGACATTAACACAGCTATATGTTTGTTTTGGCATGGAGAGGATATAGCTCTGTCAGTGTCTTCTCTTTTTAGTTTTAAACTTTCAGAGCAAAAGATCTTTCAGGATTCCTTCAACTATCTGACTGAACTTGCTAACATTATGGCTCCATATTACTTTTGGGCACCCACAGTATTTTCCTTGGGGTAATAAAACATAAGTCTTTCCCATTCATCTCTCAGTGAATTACTACAAGGAAGAGCATTTGAGGCAGATGTGTGTTAAGATCAAATAGTATGATTAGAGTTTGTAAGTCTGAAGTCACTCTCTAACTGGTATGTTCTTAACCATCTGAGTTGCCAGATTGCTGAATAGCTATTTTAGAAATGAAGGTTGTAGCTGTGTTGTGATAAAGTAAACTGTAAGGCAGTAGTTGTAGATACTTTGGAATGGAGAGGAGTGGGGAAAGTTGTTTGTTTTGTTTCTCCTTGTAAGAGATAAATTCTTATAAGGGAAGTATCATCCTTGAAAATCGTATCTTCCTTGAAAAGAACCTGTTTAGGAGGGAGGAGCTGAGCACATTTGGATGTGGTTTTTGTTTTGGTTTTTGGCAGTGGAGTTTGTGTGTATATATGCATTAAACATCCTGACACACAGTATCAGGATAGGATTTTACTGGATGAAAGTAGTAAGGATGCAATATCTCTGTTATCAAAAATGTGTAGCTGGTAGCTTTGCTTCTTTACTGACTTGAGTGAACAGAATAGTGAAACACTACAAAATCCAGAAACTGTAAGCAATGAGTCAAGAAAAAATGCTACTCATTTAGTTTTGTCTGTTCTTTTATCATCTGGTCTAATTCTTACAGTTATTGAGAGTCTGCACATTGGGTATAACAGAAGCCCTGGACACAATCCAGATGTGTCTGGAAGCTGGTTTTTGTTTTGACTCTCTTGTGATGTGGCTTCATGCGTTGCTAGGCGGGCAGGAGCTTGATACTGCCAGGAGCAGGGAGGAGTCTTGCCTGACTTTTGGCCACTTGGTCCTACTTCATTCTTGTGTCAGGCTCAGTGCTCCTGAGAGGTGGTTGAACTTGCTAACAGGACTGAAATCTACCGAGGGTTTGTGTGTGTAGTTTTCTGGAGGGTATGGTGTTGTGTTTGTTTTCCTGTTCTAGCAACTTAGCTCCTCTGAAAGACAGACCCTGTGGGGACTAGAACTCATGGGAAAGGGATTAGGGGTTATGTAGCACCTGTGTGTGAAGGGTTGCAATGGCCCTCCCTCTGTACTGAATTAATCTGTGTCTAATGAAATTGTGTCTCTAAGGAAGACCTGAGATTGTACTTCAGTCTTTGAGCTGTGATGTACTAAATCAATCCTCCTTTTTACTGTTTTCTGTATTTGTGTAAATATTAGTATGTTATGATCATACAATGGGAATTTTAGGAATCCACTGGAGGACTGGTAGCACTGGAGTAGTGTGATTTTTATTTTATGCAATTATCCCAGAACAGACAGGATACTGTTCAGGAAAGACTCTGTTGAGTGACTGGCATATCTTGGTGAGAACTCTGGGTTTAAAACACATTCAGTTAATTTGGGAGGCTCTTAAAAGCTCTTGGGCCAGACTCAAGTAGCAGCAGTTCCTGAATAAGAGCCAGAGTTGACTGTCCAAGTAGAGATTATAATCTGTGCATGTGTTTTTTGTTATTGTGGAGTCAGAGATCTGCAGAAAAATGGAATAATCTTGATCTAATACAATTTTTCCTCTGGAGTGTCGAAATAAGTCTTGCTGTGTTAATTCCACAAATGCTTTTCTAGGTCTGAATTTGGAGGGCTTCAGTCAGTCTAGTGAAGTTACCATAGACTGGGACAAAGAAGTGCGAATGTACTGGGGTACTTAAGCTGCAGCTGAACTGCCTTGCTGCCTGACTTATTTTGCTGAATCAGGATGTGCTGCTCATGGAATGGCAGTCAGTGGTTTGGTTTGGTAGAATCCTGTTCCTGCTGTGTGAAGCAGGACATGTGATGTGAAAGATATAGACATTTTATGCCTAATACTGCATCCCTTATTGCAGGAATAGTAAGTGACTGTGTAATTCGAGGCTTGAGTGTGTGCAGCAGAACATGACAAAGGAGTTACAACAAGAATTAGAAAATAGAAAGTTACGTTCTGACTTACCCTCTGTGCTAAATTTTAGAGTAGTAGCTGATGTATTTTAAAAGCATACCAAACATTTAAAATGCTATTAACTAATTATAAAGCTAGTTAATAACTAGTGCTTGTGTATTCTTTGTTTATTACTATAATTCACTGTACAAAGAGCAAAGAATGGACAAAGTAGGTAAAACCTGATATATGGTAGCTGCTAAGCAGTATGTGTAAGGCTCAATTCTATCTATTCTGACAAACTATTCCATTAATTTTGCCAAGAGGAATGGAAGGAAACTTACATCCTTTAGGAAACAGATGAAACAGTAATTGTTAATAGCAACTGTCTAGTGGTTCCACAGTGATAAAATAAAAATGGTTCATGTTGTCCTTATAGACAGTTTTATCTGATCATGTTCTGGCTGCCAAGCCAGCAGATCTCAGACTTGCTAGCTCTGTCTTGTGCTGCACAGAGCAAACAACGAGTCACCACTAGGTGCATGCTCCATTTTTTTCAATATAAAGATGCAGAAGTACTATGCAATCAACGGTGCTAGAGATCAATGGCAGTGGAAATCATTGTTGAAATAATAAAGTAGCTGATGTTTTAATATAACTTTTTTTACTTTCAGTGGTAAGAGACTTCCAGGAATATATAGAACCAGGCGAGGATTTTCCAGCTTCTCCACAGAGAAGAAATACTTCATTACAGGAAGACAAAGATGACAGTGTGATTTTACCCCTGGGTGCAGATACACTAACATGTAACTTAGGCATTCCAGTAGTAGTAGTTTGTACAAAGGTTTGTTTCACGTTTTAGGTTTTTTGCATATTTAATTAAAGCAATTGTGAATTTGGGGTGGGAAGCGTGTGGTTGTTAAGTTAATCTGAATACCCTGTTGAAGAATTCTTTGTTTAATATTGAAGGTTGGTTATTTTCTGGAACCCCTTGTTGCATGTTATTTTGGAATTAGCTTTTCCTTTAGTTCTCCCAGTTTTCAAGAAATTGAAACACCTCAAATCTGAGTTTGCTCACAGAATTCAGGTAGTCAATAAGCAACTAGAATTCCCCTTGATTTCCACAGTCTTCCCTAGTTTGAAAACAGTGTTTTGATTAAGCTTTCTTAATATTTTGTATTTTTTTTCCTGAAGATGAACATATTTGAGAGTTGCAGTTAGTAAAGTGCTGCTCTATTAACTTTCCTCAGTTCTTAGGGTGTTTATGATCTCTTTTGGTTTCTGTTAGATATGTAACCATATTCTTAATCTAAAGAAAACAATGATGTGGTTCTCCTGTGGCAGTTTTTGTTGTTTTTTCTCCCCCTGGGTCTTCAGTTCTCATTGGCAGAAAGCATACTGCATCTGCAGCCTCTGCTGGCCCCCAGTGAAGGCATAAAGCTTCTGATACATATGCTGTTCCCTCATTGCAAGGCTAACCCTCTCATTAGAGCAGCACCTTCTTTCTCACCCAACAGCTCTCTGTTATTCTTCTCCCCACACCTTTTTTCTTTTTCTGCTTCCACATTCCTTGCTTTTGCCTCCCTTTGCAAAGGGCTAGTTAGTAACTGCGTTAAAAACACTGTCTTGTAGTACCACAGTGTGTAAAAAAAAGAAAAAAAATTTGGGTAAAAAATGGTGATGTCATTTAGTGGGTGAGTTTTCAACAGACTTTGAGTACTTGCATTGGAGCGGGGAGGGAGAGTGAATGAAAAATGCCAGCCACTTCAGCTCCCAAGTTAGTGCTGACCCCAGTATATGTACATCAAGTTATACATTAAAAATAAAAAGGTTCAATTATGCTTCTAAACTATCTTAGCAGGTTTTTGTTTTCCTTTGCACTACCCCACCCCACTCCATCTCCCTTTCCCCTTGTGAACTGGATGTGTAGCAGCGCTGCTATTTCAGCAAGTGACTGGAATTGGTATATTAATTCTGTGTTTATTTTGACAGTGTGATGCCATCAGTGTTCTGGAAAAAGAGCATGACTACAGAGATGAACACTTCGACTTCATTCAGTCACATATCAGACGGTTTTGCTTACAATGTATCCTTTAACACATCATAAAGATGTTAACGACTCAAATCTTCATACTAATTATGATAAGCTTAAAAGAGTATTTGCATCTGTAGCAGAGTAGGATAGAGCTCCTTTACTGTAGCTGGCAGTCTGCTTCAGCTACCTCTAGAGGCAATGTTGAATTAAACTTCTCAGTTTTCTTTTATATTTTTACAGAGCTGCAAGAGTCCCTAGCATGTCCCCTTACCATGAATTTGTTTACTTGCCTTCAATTCCTTGATTAGGAGTCAGTTCAAAAAACAGCACACCCTCCCTAAAATAACAAGATCACTCATTTAAGTATGATCTTGCTCCCAGGTGCACATAAAGCATGTTATTGCTTTTGTCCTAAATATGCAGTCTCCTCTGTGTTCATTAATTCCACAGGATAAGGCTATGAGGGAAGGAAAGAAGTGTCAATTGCTGTAGGCAAGGTCCACTGCCTCCTCTTGTATTGGTACAGCTACAATGCACAAAAGCTGTTGTGTCTTTTTATTACTTTTAAACTTATTTTTTTTTTAAAGAAGTGTATTAAATACTGCTTAGTGTTGTTTAGTCAGGTAGACATGCTGAGATCTAGTTTTAGATGCCAGTATCATGCCTACATTGTGTCATCATTTGTGTTGTGGTAAAGGGAAGTTTAAATGCTACTGGAGAGACAGCAGTTGACAGGTGGGAAAATTAGTCCAAGAACCAGAGACCCCAGCTGAAATGGCACTTCCTTCAAAGGGCTTCCAAGACCTAATTTTTCAAAATGGAATTATGAGTAACTGTAATAGCTCTTGTGGATGGAAGAAAAATACAAACTATTAGTAGGGATTAACCTCTGTGATTCTGTATGCCATGTACAACTTGACATTCTGTTCTAAACTTCACTGAATGGGAATTGAACTCCATTATAACTTTCTTGTAGAATTTGAATTGCAAGCATGTAGAAATAAATTAGGGAGCTGGTATTTTTATAATATCAAAGTAAAAATTGCTCTTTTATTAATCCTGTGCATAAGACGTGTTAATTTGATATCGAACCATGGTGAAATACTAAGCACTCTTTTGGTCTTTTAGTAACTTATATACAGCACAATTCGTTTGCATTTGTTTAATTCAAAAGCAGATCACTGTTTAATGTAAGAATGTACTCCCCTAATTAAAAAACCCAGATGGGATAGTGGAAGATCTTTGGCATTTTTGAAGCTGCTAATGTTAATGTTGCCATGACTGTGTTGCAGGGTGGGATAATGACAAGATATAAGGATATGGCATGAAAATTTTTGTTCACTACAAGTAGAGTGTTTGAAAGGCATCGTAGTGAAACCACTGGTATTGTGGGCTTTGAAAGTGAGAAGAACCCGTACTTTACTTGAAAATCAATAGCTGAGTTGGCCTAAAACAAATGCAGAAAGAAAGAAAGATTTAAATTACCTAAAGCTTATTTCAAAAATTAAGTGCTGGAAGTTATTTGAGCTATTTGGTTTTGTATTCCCTCTCTATATTCTACAAAGTAGATGACCCTTTTTTGATAGTTTAAAGGTTACTTTAGTATCTCTTACTAGCCAGTAAACTGAGTTTTCTTTAACCAGTTTATTCAGATGGGGCAGCACTTATTTACACTTCGGTAAAAGAAAACAAAAACATTGATTTAGTGTACAAATATATAGTCCAGAAGTTGTATGGATTTCCTTTCAATGTTCCAGCTGTTGTTGTGGAAAAAGATGCAGTATTTATGTAAGTTATCTGCATTATTATGTGTATATGACTACAAAATGTTACGCTTTTTAAAGTTGGGTTTAGCATTCTCATGAGTTGCAGTTTGAGTGCCAGTGGATGAAGATTACAGGTACTTGCTGCCCTAAAGGGAAATGTTGAACCCAGAGATTTTTCTCTTTTTTATGGTGAATCAGTCCCTACCTACTTGTACTGATGAATGACTCACTTGCACAGGAGAATGGGAGCTATGACAACTTCCCTGGCTTTCAGTTCTGTGCAGTTCAGGAGTGGATAGAAGAACAGCTGAAGTAACAATAGAATTTAAAGGCAAATAATCCTTTCTCCAGTCCTGCAGGTTGGGATAATGACAAGAAGATAGGAATACTGCACGAGAACTTTCAGACACTAAAAGCAGAAGACAGTTTTGAAGATATAATAACAAAACCACCAGTCAGAAAGGTAAATAGAGATGTTTTGGCATTCAACTTCTTTGCTATTTATTTGCCTGTTAGTTTTTTGACTGTTTCTCTTTCTTTGAGACTATGTCCCCAGCTTATCATGTGTGATAAACCCTGTGGGGGAGGTTTCTTGTTTTGTTCTTTGAGTTCTTCTTTAATTATAAAAAAAAATTATCTGTTTTTGTTCTATATAATGCTTTTCATCAGCTTGCATTTTTTTTCTTCTGCTACTATTTCATTGTTCAAGACTAAAAATACACTTGTTTTGCTTTTAATACATATTTGGTATTGAAGAGCCTGCATGTCATTTACTCATTTGTCAGGTTGAGTTATTGTTTTTAAGAACATTCCGTTTTGCTCTGAGTTGTTTAAAATGTCACACAGTTGCTTCTAACTTGCTTTCTGTTTCTTTTGGAGTATTTAAAACCAGAAAGCTTGAGCCAGTGTAAAATGAAAAATAAACGTGTGAAAACAGGTTCTACATATATTCAGTATATCTTCTCTCTTGTACTATTTAACAAAAGGCTTTGACAGAACTACTTGTAAACATATATGAGGTTGTTAAACAAAGTGCCAGCACCAGTGGACCACATGCACACAGAAGTTATTAAAGGCAAATATTTTTATGGCTATTTTCTGACAAAGCTAAGATTTTGTGACTGATCGTATTTCCAAGTAGGAATTATTTTAGCTGGAAAAAATAATACTATGTCCTTTCTGCAATCTTTAGGGAAGAAATCAAGGCGTATATAGTAGCATGTTAAATAGGTGTCCAAGGAAAATAAAACTGACATGCAAAATTTTTTTGCATGCTTATAAACTTCAGACCTGGATTATAAACTTTGATAGTTATATTTACTGTGCTTGTTTGGGCAAAAATTTTTATGAGCTTATTTGGAAGGAGAATGCTTGCAATTTGATGCATGAGACAGTTAATATACCCGTCTAAGGCAATGCAGGCGAAGAGTCACGTTTGCCATAGTTACCTGTAAAGTAATATTAAGGTGAGGCCTTGATAAATTCACAGAGACATGAGCATGATGCAGAGTGTGTGCATCCATGAACATTTCTTACTGATCCTCAGACCCCTGAATGTGCATTTTTACCAGTTGCTTCATCCCTCTTTTACTGAACGCTTTAATGAACTTTTTAATGAGTCTTTCTACAAATACATCTGGAGCTTTACGCCTGACAGGTCAAAGGAGTTGATGATACCTCTATTTCACTTCTAATTAACTTAGCTTAAATGGAATCATGAGGCAGCAGTCTTAAATATGGAAAACGTGATATGCAGTCATCATGGTATTTTGTACATGTACTTCGTTATTGCATATTTTGGTAATATTCATCAGGAGATGTAAAAGGAAATACCTTTCTTTCATTTAGTCAAAATTATGTTCATGGTTTTGTATTGCAGTTTGTTCATGAGAAAGAAATTGTAGCGGAAGATGACCAAGTGTTTCTTATGAAGCAACAGGTAACTTTCTGTCTATAAAAGAAGCAGCCAGTGTTTCATTTTACAAAATTCCCAATACAAATTTGGGATTTTATTCTCAGTCACTGTAACATCTAACACTTCATGTGTATTTTTGTTTTTTTGCAGTCACAGTTGGCGAAACAACCACCTACTGCTGCAGGAAGACCAGTGGTTAGTAATAAAAATTTTAAATATCATCACGTGAAAAGTATTCATATATATAGAGGGTTGTTTTTATCTGCACTATTAAATATTCTTTGATCTGTTTTAAACTATGTAGTATTTAATGTGTCATCATGTAGTGCCCTAAAATTGACACATCCCAGCTAGTCACGACAACTTGTATTGACAGCAAGAGCTAAATGTCATGGCTTTCCTTTTCATATGTTAGAAGCATCTGAGCAGTTAGTTTACTCCCCTTTCTGTCCCAAGAGTGTGCCAAGGAGCAAACTATGTTGGCTGGGTTGCCTCAGTGAGTCTCATATCCTAAATTTGGCCCCATCACTCTGGGAATAGTAAGATTCTGGCATAAAATTAAGGACAAATGAAAACTATGACATCATCTACATTAAAAACACAAATAAAACAACTGAAAACAGGCATGGGTTTAAATGGGAAACCTGTGATCTTATAAAGGTAGCTTTACCTCTTTAGATGAACTGAAAACAGGACTTAGTATCTTGAAGTAATGAATAATGCTGGGCTGCATTTAGTCCTCTTTGAAGTGTTGGTGGTATGTGTAGTGTTTTTGTGCAATTTGGTGTAGCTCCTTTGTGATCTAATTGGTGCAGTTTGCATTACTGTCAGGGGCACTACTGACTAACAGATGGATTTTCAGCTTTCTCATTGGGGTAAAATGAAAACCTTCACCAGTGCTTTAGTTGCACTAAAGTTAGTAGTTTTAGGAATGTTATATGAGCATGAAAAAACATGTACACAATCAGCAAAATCTAAACCTGTGTCATTTCAGTTGCATGAGATACTACATTTTAAAAAAAACCTCAGGACCTTCGAGAAATAACAAAATGCTTAATTTCATATATGCTTACATTTTGCTTTTTGGCCTTACTCTTTTTTTTTTTCTTTCTTTTCTTAATAGGATGCCTCACCAAGAGTTCCTGGTGGATCTCCTAGGACACCAAATAGATCTGTAACATCAAACGTTGCCAGTGTTACACCTATCCCTACTGGGTCAAAAAAAATTGACCCCAATATGAAAGGTATCTTTTCTTATGAGGGCACAAATGCAGCTGGTGAAGTAAAATAGCTGCTTTGCATGCTTGCTTTAATATGCATATTTAGATTGATTAACATGCTGAATCAGTATTTACTTAGAAAATCTGTGTTGGTTTTGTGTTGTTGTTTTTTTCTCCTTCCTCTCCTTGTAGCTGGAGCTACATCTGAAGGAGTCCTGGCTAACTTCTTCAACAGTCTCCTGAGCAAGAAAACTGGTTCTCCTGGTGGCCCTGGTGGTGTTGGTGGCAGTCCAGGAGGAGGTGGCACTGGAGGTGCTGGAAGCAACTTAGCACCATCAGCAAAAAAGTCAGGTATGATTAACGACAAAAGATCAACTCAATCCAAATTGAGTGGTGGATCATTCCTATTAGTAAAGTTTATCAGAAGTATGAACACTGCTATATTTAACTGAATGCTTTATATAATAGTGTGTGTGTGTGTGTGTGTGTGTATATATATATGAATGCTTTATAGATATACTTTTGTATTTTATATTTTTGCTTCTGTTTTCACAGCAGTTTAGCATTGTCTTTTTCTGGCTCTCAGAAGAGCACAGAAACACTTTTCATGTAGCTGCTCAAGTATGAATAGTGTCTGCATGAATTCTTAGTTTTGTCCTTTGTTCCCACTGTCCCAATAAAATGGCTTATGCTACAAGCACTTTGAATATTATTCAGGTAGATTGGGACTAAATTCCAAGTTGATTTTTTTTTTTTTTTGAGAATACTGTTGGTGTTAAAATAGCTTTAAATTTTCTTTTGCTAGTGTTCTAGCTCTGATCTGATGAATGTTTTGATTGAGTTTGGTGACAGCCTGTAAAAATACATATTTTCTTTTGACAGCTGTTTTTATATGATGTGGTTCATAATTAGGATAATCTAGAAATGTTTAATAGTGACTGTGCTAGAGCTAGATGCAGGACTACTCTAGTGCTTCCTGCTATTCCAATTTAAAATGTTTCTGTATTATTCAAGAACATGTGTATACAGACACCTTCCTTCCATGCTTTTCCAGAGGTTACTAATGTTGCACTTACGGGAGAATGCTGGTGACATCAGTGTTTACTTCCACGGAGCAAGAGAGAAGAAAACATTTCTCACGAGCATTTTGTGTAGATTGGCCCTAGTTGTTTTTTCCTATATGTGTGCACTTTCCTTTCTGAAATGCAGTGCTCAGTTGGCGAAGTGAAGTCTGAGTACTTCCTAATCTGCTGTAGGCAAAGTCAGCAGTGCCAGTTTGAGCAGCATATGGAGATTGTTCAAACAAATGCAGCTGATGCAATATGAGGTGCAGAGCACCCACTAAAAAATCCAGTGGGGAGTGGCTGGGCAGCAGGTTTGGGTGATGCCAGGCAAACAGAGGCAGTGCTCCAGAAAAGTGTTGTGTCCAGGGCCATGGCAGAAAGGACAGAATTAAGCTATTAAGGGGCAAAACTGTTCTCAGAGATTTCCTAATAAGCAACAAAATTAGGGTTAGGGTGTAGCCAGTTTAATGTTGCAAAGGACTATATTTTTGAACAATTACCATAAATACAACTTGTTTGGCTTAGATGTAGCCTTCTCACCTTCTTCAGTATTTGCTGTCTTGTGTTTAGTGATGTCTACAGCACTCACTCTTCAAATCTGAAACTTGATTGTTAAGACAGTAGTTTGGGATTTGAGAATTACTTTTCCCTCAGCAGCTGTAGGAAATTCCTCTCCTTTTTAGTTGGAATATTAGCTGCTTTGATTCTGATATAGCATTAGCTTTCATCAAAGGATTTGAAGAGCAGCATAGTACATCTGGCCAAAATTACCTTTGTGGGTAGTTCTGTTAATTTACATCCTCAGAAAGGTACTGGGACACTGCTAAAATTACATGTGTGTCAGAAGAAGACACTGTGCACACTCGTCATGGTGTTAGACTCTAATATTCTGCACTGCCTTTTCCCATATTGTCTCCTCCATTCTTGTGATACAACACAGCAGGACAGAAACCTGCACTGGGGAATAAAAGGATGGGGGGAAAATGGTGTGTGTTTGAAGGTTGAATTAGGTCTGCGTGTGACTGCACAAATGTTTGTGCCATTCCATGCTAGGGAAGAGGTAAGTGGGTGAGGAGAGAAAGGGATTTGCCATCTGCAGGTGTGTCTGCACCCATGGAGCAGCTTGTTTATGCTGGCCAGGTATGCAGAACTGACATTACTGGACTTTTTGGAACACTTGATTTACATTCAGAATTATTTCAAATACATATGATTTAAAAAATCATACAGTAGTCATAACTGCTAGCCTTAATAGACTTTTTTGTGTTTTATACTTTGATTCTTCATATATTGACAATATATAATTATGGAAGTTTTTTTGTGAAATCAGAAATATTAAAGGATGTGACTTTCTCTCTGCTGTTTCTGTTTCTTTTGGGTTTGTCCTTATGCCTTCACTCTGCACCCAAAGCAAGCAGTAACAACCATTAGGATTTGTCTGATTTGAGAACTAAAGATACTACGGGTTTTCCATAAACATGACTGAATATCACACTTCTATTTTGTAGGTCAGAAGCCAGTTTTAACAGATGTTCAGGCAGAATTGGACAGAATTTCACGAAAACCTGAAATGGTCTCTCCTACATCATCTACATCTCCCACAGAAGGTGAAGCATCTTGAAGACACCAAATAAAACCAATTGTTCAGTTTTCTGGGATAATTCAAACTTGCCTCTGCCTCTTCCTTCAGTGACTGGAACTAAAGAACTGAAATCTCTTTCAGAACACAAAATAATTGATGTCTGTCTTTCTTTCATATATGTTGCCCAACTTTACAAAAGGGAGTTGTACAAATGGAAAACTGTTATCACGTTGTGTAGGAGCCCTGCTCACAGTGCAAGAATAGTAAATTAATTTTTTTCTGGGTTTTGTTGAAAAGTCAGTGTAATTCTGTAAAATTGCAAGTATATCCACTTAAGTGGTAGGGGTTGCTTAGAGCAGGAAAACTGATACACACCACAGGCACTTAATTTATATTGATTTTCCAATCTGTTAGGTAAGTTTAATACTATCTTAAATAGATTAACCTCTACACAAGACAACTACTGCTAGTTTTTGAAAGTGAAAAATAATTGCACAAATCAGTAACAACAACAAACTCCAGTTATACTTGAACACTTCATTGGGATTATGGTTAAAAAAAAAAATCTGTTTGATCTCCACTGAGACTTACACTGCGTTCAAAACCCCATGCAAAAATTCATTCCAAGTATAAGACTAAATTAGTGGCCAGTTGTTTTGGTTTTTTCCTCTTTGAATAATTTCAGACACTGAATAAAAGATGTATAAAGAAAAAGCAGAGGTTAAATGTACAGATTATCAGTATCCAGATTTGTCTATATATATATGGCTCAGCCTTAATGTCCCCCACTGTTTCCCACACTACTTATGGTTTAAAAATTCGTCATCAAAACTGTAATCAGTTAATAAAGTATTCTCTGCATTCAAATTTAAATAACTTTCATTGAAGCCATGGTGTTCTCGTTTGTTTACAGTTACATCTAAAGATGTGGTGTAAAACATCTTAAAACATACTTTTATATTTTTATGTCTCAGTGAATAATATCACTGGTAGATATTTAAACTTTCTTAAAACATTGTTTCTGGAAGGAAGGGGATAAGTCTACAGCATTTGTTCCTAGGAGTAAAACTAACTTGGGTGGTTTCTGCTGCAATGTGTTTTAAAAGCACAGCAGTTACACTGGACATCCTGCTGATGGCTGCAGTGTGTTGTCTAAGAAGTAGCTGACCAAGGTTAGGACTTTACTTAAGCTTTCAGTACACAAATATTGAAGTGTGTAACAGGTATATCCTGATCAAATGATTGCCAATACAATTCTTTAATGAATTCGGGTTTTCTAGTTTCTTTAAAAATCAACAAATCTTACATTAATTTCTCTTATTATTTAGAAACCTCTTTATTTTGAACATGGTGTTACTCTTCTCTACCTGCATTCTGTAGTGGTTCTAGCAAATTCACAGAGTCATAGACTGGGTCAGGTTGAAGGGGACCACAGTGGGCCATCTGGTCCAACCTCCCTGCTCAGGCAGGGACATCCCAGAGCACAGTGCACAGAATTGTGTCCTGATGGTTCTTGACTATCTCCAGTGAGGGAGACTCCACAAACTCTCTCAGCAATCTGTTCCAGTGCACAGTCACCTTCACAGTAAAAAAGTCCTTCCTCATGCACAGGTGCAACTTCCTGTGCATTAATTTCTGCCCATTGCCTCTTGCCCTATTGCTTGGCACCACCAAGAGGAGCCTGGCTTCTTCTTGGCACCCCTTCACATACTTACAGACATTGATAAGGTCCCCTCTGATCTGTCTCTTCTCAAGACTGAGAAATACCATGTATGTAAACTTCTTGAAACAGAATTTGGGAGGATGGGTTGTGCTCTTGTCATCACAGCACTCTTCCTTGCACAACTGCAGTGGTATGTGTTAGTGGGGTAAAACCTTGGATTTTAGGGCAACATCTTAAACTAGTTAATGCTGTCCAGGTTTTTGAAAGACAACTTTAGTTCCTGCAATCTTTAATTTAGTTCATTTGGGCATCTGACAAGGCACAGCACCCTTTCTGAAGCTGGAAAATTAGCCATGTAATGCATTAAGAGCTATTGCACCAGGTGCCCTTTTTTGGGGGAGGCTGGGACAGGGGAAAACCTTACTCATGACTCATCACAATTTCACTTCTTAAAACAAATGTCACTTCCGTGTATTTAAAGCTTCTAAATTTATTTCTTCCCCAAACACCAATAGCTTTGGAGATTTTCTGATTGGATTATTAAGTTATTATGATTATGTTGGTTTATTATTTTTTATTTTTATGTTATTATTTTTCACAAAAAGGCTGTCTCCCTACCATGCCTTTTCATTCTATAAGACTAAAGCAGCCTGCTTCCCTCAAGTTCCTTTGATACAACTATCATGATATTTTTACAGCCTGGTCATGCTGTTTGCAGGGAAAAAAATTACTTTAAATACTTTACCACAAATGCAAATTATCTGAGAATGTTTCTGTGTAACCTGATGGCTTTGACTTCTTGCTTCCCTTTGATGAGATCAAGATTTGCCTTCCTGAGCTGCAATTCCCCTGACTACTACTTTGATGAGAATAGACAAATAAGGTGGGATTTACCAGAACTATCATGCAAAACGAGCCTCTGTGGCAAAAGGCCATTTTCACAGAATGTAGTGCCAGTAAACCCTTCTCCCTGTTATTCCTCCTTCACCATCAAGTCAGGCACCAAACAAACTGGGTAAAACAATGAAGGTAATTTGGCAAGTATACTTCTGTATGATCCCTCATTGTACTTCTTGTTCTAGGCTGTAGAGGGGGTAGGTTTGGAATTACTTCAATTTTAAAAAGAGTAAGAGCATGAATAACATTCATTTTCCTTCTAATCATTCTTGTGTGCCTTTAGTGCAAAGTACAAAGTTTCAGACTAGCACATAAGATGCAGAAAGCAAAGAAGTAATAAAAGAACTACAGGGGACAATTTCAATAACAATGCTTTTTAAATGCTTTGCAGTGTAAGCACAGAAAAAAATACTGCAATAAGTAAAGTCTTTTAGACTTTCAGGGTTAGTTCTATGTAGACTAGGAGTTGATTAGCTTCAAACTAAATTGTTTCAGGGGACTTTTATAAATCTCTTCCTCCTTCTCTCCACCCTGTTCCTAAATCAGTTCTTGTGAGTATACTGTTCATAACAGAGATGTTCTGCAGATTTTAAACTTGAAATATTTTGAGCAAATGGACACTTTATTTCCAGACAGGTCATATTTTTCAGCTGAAAATGGCAGTCTCTGAACTGTGTATGTGACTTTTAGGTTATATGAAGTGGCTACTATATTAACCTGAAATTTCTAGGGATACATCTGAAATGCAAGCAGCAGCCTGTTGGGCTGCAGTCTCTTCTTGGAGAGCAAAGTTTGTAGTGGGACACCTGCAGCTGCAGAACTGTTGCCTGTTGAATACCTCACAGCTTAATGCTTCTCTGTGCCATGCAGATGCACACAGAAGACCACTGACGAGAGCTGGCCTAGCCCTGCATTTAGGAAATGTGGGATTTGCAGGGTTTTCATCCCTTGTGCCATTAGGGGTACTTAGAAATAGTTGTTGAAAATGTTAGTTCTTCAGCTGTTTGAAAATCATACATTCTGTCACATTAATATGGTGATCAGGGTTTGTGAAGTTCAGTTGCAATACTGAGCCCAAAAATAGAGCCTCAAGAGCTGAAGAAGCTTCAGTAGATGCAACACATTTAAGTCCTTTCTGGGCTCTGTTGCAGAACTTGGAATATTCCACCTGCTAGCTAGTCATCCTGAATTTACTTCATGGGATACACAGTGATAGTCATGAACAAAAGCTGTTGAGGTGCCTATTTAAGAACATCAAAGATGAAGGAGAGAGACATGCCTCTGACTAGCTGTTTTCAGTGAAGCTTCACCAGTTGTGCAGTAGCAATAAAACTCACTGCTCTTACAATGAAACCAAGTCTGTCTCCTTTGGTAGTTTGGGGTTTTAAGCTGCTTTCCCATTCCTCTACTCCCTTCTTGCTCACCCTCCTAGAAGAAAAGCAAAAAATCCCCCAACTGCATTTATGAATATGGGAAAAGGAGAACATTCATTCATGAGGTCAGCAGAGCCCTGCTGCCAATTCTGAGCGTGACATGAGAGACTCAGGCTTTAGCGTCACATTGTAACGCAGCACACAGATAGTGCCAAAGAGCCACCAGGGTTCACTGGATGAACACAGTGATGATGCAGCACGGCCTGAATCCACCTTATTGTGGTGCCTGGCATTTACTCAACTGCTTCAAGGACCTCCAGTCACACCTTTTTGTAAATTATTTCAACACCGGGGGCTAGAAGTAGCAACTGTCATACAGCTATGCTGTGTACACTGCAATCTCTCCTAATGAGGTGGCTTTCTCAACTTAATTGCTATTGCTTTTTGGTCACTAGGTGGGGTATATTGGAGAAGATGTAATGAGGGAGAAAACTAGGTCACTTAGCACTAATCTGCTTCCACCCATCTCTCACTCTGCCTGGCTGACTGGAGATGTTACCACAGCTCAGCATCTAACTGCAGGGCTGGTTCTCTGCCACCATGTCCTGCCTTTAGCTCTGGTCCTGCCATTCCAGCGGAGGCTGTGGTGGGGTAAGAAAGACTTGTCTATTTTGAAAACTATCAGGTGTTCCCTGTTTAAGGAAAGAAGCTGTACTTGAAAGATAGTGCTGATGGAAAAAGTGAGGAACACTTGCTGCACCTCTGTGAAGAGCAGCATTTGTGTGATTTAACATCATACTTTAAGTATTTTTAAGCTATCAGGTCCTGTGCTGTTGTCCAGTTTTCATTCCTTCTCTGTCTCACATGAACTTACAGTTCCTGTAGTTTTGATGTTGTTTTGCTTTTCCTGTGCCTCCTTACAAATAAATAAATAAAGTGGCCTCATAAGTTAGGCTTCAAATGCCATGCTAACCTTTATCATTCATGCATCATTGGTATGTACTTCCTGCAGAAGGCCTGAACAGGAAAAGCAACTCTTAAAGACAACAGTAACTAGAAAGAGGTTGCTATCTATTTTATCTTTTGTAGGCTTGTCTTGGCGTTTCTGTGACTCCTTGAAAAGCAGTCTGTCCTTAAGACAGTTGTCTTCAGTACCAACATCTTTGTTTGTACTCTAGCAATGCTGCATGAAGACATTCATAAAGATTCAAAAACTACAAAATAGCCTTTAATGCTACTGAACGTCTTAAAAGAGCTGACAATTGCTTCTGTCTTGGTTAAGTTCTGTCCCACCTGCACCACAGCATAGCCTAGGCACATGTTTTGGGGGTTTGGAGTTATTCAGCCAGTTTTGAAATATTATCAAGGAAGAAAACAAAACTGAAAGGGAATTTGCTTCAGAAGAGAGATGACAGCCTCTGTCATATCATCTTACTTATAATGCACTAGTGTAAAAAAGAGATACTGAAGGCACTGAGTACAATGTTGATATAAGGAACTAGCACTGAAAGAGTTAATAGAAATAATTGTAGAGGCTTTTGCTAAAGTAGCAGAGATAGACTGCATAGTTGAATTGTTCGCTACCAAGGATATATTATGGTTGCTATCAGTACCTGGCCTTGAAGCTTCTAAAACTAAAAAATAAATCAGGAAAAATGTCAAGAAAGTAAG